>CM038679.1:427216025-427862740 GCA_021605205.1 Aegilops longissima | reverse complement strand
ACTTCCTTCAACTAGTCTCTGTTTATTACGTAACTCCTGTTTGAGTTACTAATCTTAGCAACGAACAAGTATCAAATACTCAGGGCTACTATAAACACTAGTAAGGCACACATCAATAACCTGTATATCAAATATACCTTGTTCACTTTGCCATCCTTCTTATCCACCAAATATTGGGGTAGTTCCGCTTCGGTGACCAGTTCTATTGCAGCAAAAGTACTCGGTCTAGGGCTTAGGTCTAGACTTGGGCTTCTTCACTCGAGCAGCAACTTGCTTGCCGTTCCTTTGAAGTTCCCTTCTTCCTTTGCCATTTTCCTTGAGACTAGTGGTCTTGTCAACCATCAACACTTGATGTTTTCTTGATTTCTACCTTCGCTGATTTTAGCATCACGAAGAGCTCGAGAATCTTTTCGTCATCCCTTGCATACTATAGTTCATCACGAAGTTCTACTAACTTAGTGATGGTGACTAGAAGAATTCATCAATCACTATCTTATCTAGAAGATTAACTCCCACTTGATTCAAGCGATTGAAGTACTCGGACAATCTGAGCACATGCTCACTAGTTGGCGATTCTCCTCCATCTTTTAGCTATAGAACTTGTTGGAGACTTCATATCTCTCAACTCGGGTATTTGCTTGAAATATTAACTTCAATTCTGGAACATCTCATATGGTCCATGGCGTTCAAAACGTCTTTGAAGTCCCGATTCTAAGCCGTTAAGCATGGTGCACTAAACTATCAAGTAGTCATCATATTGAGCTAGCCAAGCGTTCATAACGTACGCATCTGCTCCTGCAATAGGTCTGTCACCTAGCGGTGCATTAAGGACATAATTCTTCTGCAGCAATGAGGATAAACCTCAGATCACGGATCCAATCCATCATTGCTACTAACATCTTTCAATACAATTTTCTCTAGGAACACATATAAAAACATAGGGAAGCAACAACGCGAGCTATTGATCTACAACATAATTTGCAAAATACTACGGGACTAAGTTCATGATAAATTAAAGTTCAATTAATCATATTACTTAAGAACTCCCACTTAGATAGACATCTCTCTAGTCATCTAAGTGATCACGTGATCCAAATCAACTAAACCATGTCCGATCATCACGTGAGATGGAGTAGTTTCAATGGTGAACATCACTATGTTGATCATATCTACTATATGATTCACGCTCGACCTTCGGTCTCCGTGTTCGAGGCCATATCTATTATATGCTAGGCTCGTCAAGTTTAACTTTGAGTATTCGGCGTGTGCAACTGTTTTGCACCGTTGTAGATGGACGTAGAACTTATCACCCGATCATCACGTGGTGTGGGTACTCTGAACTTTGCAGCGGTGCATACTCAGGAGAACACTTCTTGATAATTTTTAGTGAGAGATCATCTTATAATGCTACCGTCAATCAAAGCAAGATAAGATGCATAAAGGATAAACATCACATGCAATCAATATAAGTGATATGATATGGTCATCATCATCTTGTGCTTGTGATCTCCATCTCCGAAGCACCGTCATGATCACCATCGTCACCGGTAGCGACACCTTGATCTCCATCGTAGCATCGTTGTCGTCTACGCCAACTATTGCTTCTCGACTATTGCTACTCCTTAGTGATAAATAAAGCAATTACATGGCGTTTGCATTTCATACAATAAGCGACAACCATATGGCTCCTGCCGATTGCCGATAACTTCGGTTACAAAACATGATCATCTCATACAATAAAATATAGCATCACGTCTTGACCATATCACATCACAACATGCCTGCAAAAACAAGTTAGGCGTCCTCTACTTTGTTGTTGCAAGTTTTACGTGGCTGCTACGGGCTGAGCAAGAACCGTTCTTACCTCGCATCAAAACCACAGCGATAGTTTGTCAAATTGACTCCGTTTAACCTTCTCAAGGACGGGCGTAGCCTCGATTCAACTAAAGTGAGAGAGCAGACACACCCGCCGGTCACCTTTAAGCAGCGAGTGCTCGGGCGGTGAAACCAGTCTCGCGTAAGCGTCTGGCGTAATGTCGGTCGGGCGCTTCATCTCACAATACCGCTGAACCAAAGTATGACATGCTGGTAGGCGGTATGACTTATATCGTCCACAACTCACTTGTGTTCTACTCGTGCATATGACATCAGCGCATAAAACCAGGCTCGATACCCTTTGTTGGGAGCGTAGTAATTTCAAAAATTTCCTACGAACACGCAAGACCATGGTGATGGCATAGCAGCGAGAGGAGAATGTCGTCCCGTACCCTCGTGAACCGAAAGCGGAGCGTTATAACAACGCGGTTGATGTAGTAAATGCGTCTTCACGATCCGACCGATCCAAGCACCGAGCGTCACGGCACCTCCGAGTTCGCACACGTTCAGCTCGATGGCGATCCCGGACTCCGATCCAGCAAAGTGTCGGGGATGAGTTCCGACACGACGGCGTGGTGGCGATGATGATGCTCCACCGGCGCGGGGCTTCGCCTAAGCTCATGACGATATGACTTCACGGCGCGAGGCTTCGCCTAAGCTCATGACGATATGACCGAAGTGGAATATGGTGGAGGGCACGCACACGGCTAAGAGCGATCCGTAGATCAACTTGTGTGTCATGGGGTGCCCCTGCCCCGTATATAAAGGAGGCAAGGGGGAGGTGGCGGCCCAAGGGGGGCGCGCAAGGAGGTCCTACTCCCCAGGAGTAGGACTCCCCCTCTCCTAGTTGGAGTAGGATTGGGGAGGGAAAGAGGGAAGGCGCCGCCCCCTCTCCTGTCCTATTCGGACTGGAAGGGGAGGGCGTGCAGCCACCTGGGCCCTTCTCCTTCTCCCTTGAGGCCCATGAAGGCCCATATACCCCGGGGGTTCCGGTAACCCCGGTGTTCGATAACATCTGTTTTCACTCGGAACCATTCGAAGTCAAACATAGGCTTCCAATATATCAATCTTTATGTCTCGACCATTTGAGACTCCTCGTCATGTCCGTGATCACATCCGGGACTCGAACAAACTTGGTGCATCAATACTTATAAACTCATAATGAGCTGTCGCCGAAGCGTTAAGCGTGCGGACCCTACGGGTTCGAGAACTATGTAGACATGACCTAGAACCATTCTCGGTCAATAACCAATAGCGGAACCTGGATGCCCATATTGGTTCCTACATATTCTCTGAAGATCTTTATCGGTCAAACCGCATAACGACATCGTTGTTCCCTTTGTCATCGGTATGTTACTTACCGAGATTCGATCGTCGGTATCAATACCTAGTTCAATCTCGTTACGGTAAAGTCTCTTTACTCGTTCCGTAATACATCATCTCACAACTAACTCATTAGTTGTAATGCTTGCAAGGCTTAGGTGATGTGTATTACCGAGAAGGCCTAGAGATACCTCTCCGACAATCGGAGTGACAAAACCTAATCTCGAAATCGCCAACCCAACAAGTACCTTTGGAGACACACTGTAGTACTCCTTTATAATCACCCGATTCACGTTGTGACGTTTGGTAGTACCAAAGTGTTCCTCCATTAAGCAGGAGTTGCATAATCTCATAGTTACGGGAACATGTATAAGTCATGAAGAAAGCAATAGCAACATACTAAGCGATCATGTGCTAGGCTAACGGAATGGGTCATGTCAATCACATCATTCTCCTAATGATGTGATCCCGTTAATCAAATGACAACTCATGTCTATGGCTAGGAAACTTAACCATCTTTGATTCAGCGAGCTAGTCAACTAGAGGCATACTAGTGACACTATGTTTGTCTATGTATTCACACATGTATTATGTTTCCGGTTAATACAATTCTAGCATGAATAATAAACATTTATCATGAAATAAGGAAATAAATAATAACTTTATTATTGCCTCTAGGGCATATTTCCTTCATGAGATGAAAGCGGCCGGACCGACATTACGGAATGCGCTTACGGCGAACTAGTTTCACGCTTGAGCACTTTCGTTGCTTAAAGGTGACGGCGGGTGTCATTTCTCTCACTTTAGTTGAACGAGTGTGGCTCGCCGGTCCTTGCGAAGGTTAAAACAGCACCAACTTGACAAACTATCGTTGTGGTTTTGATCGTAGGTAAACGGTTCTTGCTTAGCCCGTAGCAGCCACGTAAAACTTGCAACAACAAAGTAGAGGGCGTCTAACTTGTTTTTCAGGGCATGTTGTGATGTGATATGGTCAAGGCGTGATGCTATATTTTATTGTATGAGATGATCATGTTTTGTAACCAAGTTATCGACGGCTGGCGGGGAGCCATATGGTTGTCGCTTTATTGTATGAAATGAAAAAGCCATGTAATTGCTTTACTTTATCACTAAGCGGTAGCGATAGTCGTAGAAGCAATAGTTGGCGAGGCGACAACGATACTACGATGGAGATCAAGGTGTCGGCGCCGGTGGCGATGGTGATCATGGCGGTGCTTGGCGATGGAATCACAAGCACAAGATGATGATGACCATATCATATCACTTATATTGATTGCATGTGATGTTTATCCTTTATGCATCTTATCTTGCTTTGATTGCGGTAGCATTATAAGATGATCACTCACTAAAAATTATCAAAAGTGTTCTCCACAGTATGCACCGTTGCCAAAGTTAGTAGTACCCGGACACCACGTGATGATCGGGTGTGATAAGTTCTCGTCCATCTACAGCGGGTGCAAAACAGTTGCACAGCGGAATACTCGAGGTTAAACTTGGCGAGCCTAGCATATAACAGATATGGCCTCGGAACACGGAGACCCGAAGGTCGGCGTGAATCATATAGTAGATATGATCAACATATTGATGTTCACCGTTGAAACTACTCCATCTCACGTCACGATCGGACATGGTGTAGTTAATATGGATCACGTAATCACTTGGAAGATTAGAGGATGTCTATCTAAGTGGGAGTTCTTAAGTAATATGATTAATTGAACTTTAATTTATCATGAACTTAGTCCTGGTAGTATTTTGCAAATATATTTGTAGATCAATAGCTCGCGTTGTTGCTTCCCTATGTTTTTGCTTCCTATGTTTTTATATGTGTTCCTAGAAAATTGTATTGAAAAATGTTAGTAGCAATGATGCGGATTGGATCCGTGATCTGAGGTTTATCCTCATTGCTGCCTGAAGAATTATGTCCTTGATGCACGCTAGGTGACAGACCTATCGCGAGGCGGATCACGGGCGTTATGAGCGTTTGGCTAGCTCAATATGATGACTACTTGATAGTTTAGTGCACCATGTAGCGGCTTAGAATCGGGACTTCAAAGATGTTTTGAGCGTCATGGACCATGTGAGATGTTCAGGAGTTGAAGTTAATATTTCAGCAAATACCGAGTTGAGAGATATGAAGTCTCCAACAAGTTCTATAGCTAAAAGATGGAGGAGAATCGCTCAACTAGTGAGCATGTGCTCAGATTATGCAGGTACTTCAATCGCTTGAATCAAGTGGGAGTTAATCTTCGAGATAAGATAGTGATTGTGAGAATTCTCTAGTCACCATCACTAAGTTACTAGAACTTCGTGATGAACTATAATATGCAAGGGATGGCGAAAAGCGATTCCCGAGCTCTTCGTGATGTTGAAATCGGCGAAGGTAGAAATCAGAAAAGAGCATCAAGTGTTGATGATTGACAAGACCACTAGTTTCAAGAAAGGGCAAAGGGAAAGAAGGGGAACTTCAAGTAGAATGACAAGCAAGTTGTCACTCCACGAAGAAACCAAAAGCTGAACCAAAAGCACGAAGCTGAGTCTTACACTGCATAGGAAATGGTCCTTTGAAGCGGAAATACCCCAAATATTTGGTGGATAAGAAGGATGGCAAAGTGAACAAGGGTATATTTGATATCTTGGTTATTGATGTGTGCTTTACTAGTGTTTATAGTAGCCCCTGAGTATTTGATACTTGTTAGGTTGCTAAGATTAGTAACTTCGAAGCAGGAGTTCTGAGAATAAGCAGAGACTAGTTGAAGGGAAGTGACGATGAGTGTTGGAAGTAGTTCCAAGATTGATATGATCATCATCGCACACTCCCTATACTTTCGGGATTAGTGTTAGCGTAAATAAATGTTATTTGGTGTTTGCGTTGAGCATGAATATGATTTGATCATGTTTATTGCAAAGCGGTTATTCATTTAAAGTCAAAGAATAATTGTTGTTCTGTTTACATGAATAAAACCTTCAATGGTCATACACCCAATGAAAATAGTTTTCAAAAGCGGTTATTCATTTAAAATCATAGAATAATTGTTGTTACATTTAAATGAATAAAACCTTCAATGGTCATACACCCAATGAAAATAGTTTGTTGGATCTCGATAGTAGTGATACACATATTCATAATATTGATGCCAAAAGATGCAAAGTTAATAATGATAGTGCAACTTATTTGTGGCACTACCATTTGGGTCATATCGGTGTAAAGCGCATGAAGAAACTCCATGTTGATGGGTTTTGGAATCATAATTATGAATCATTTGATGCTTGCGAACCGTGCCTTTTGGGCAAGATACTGAAACTCCGTTGTTGAACAATGGAACTAGATACAGACTTATTGGAAATAATACATACCGATGTATGCGATCAATGAGTGTTGATGCTCGTGGCAAATATCGTTCTTTTCGACCTTCACAAGATGATTTGAGCAGATATGGGTATATCTTCTTGATGAAACATAAGTCTGAAATAGTTGAAAAATTTCAAAGAATTTGAGTGAAGTAGAAAATCATCGTAACAAGAAATTAAAGTTTACGTGATCTGATCGTGGAGATGAATATTTGAGTTCTGAGTTTGGTCTTCAATTAAAACAAAGTGGAATAGTTTCACAGCTCCGCCACTGGAACACCACAGCGTTATGGTGTGTCGAGCGTCGTAACCATACTTTATTTTGATATGGTGCAATCTGTGATGTCTCTTCTTGATTTACCATTATCATTTTGGGGTTCGCATTAGAGACAGCTGCATTCACGTTAAAGGGCACCATCTAAATCAGTTGAGATGACACCGTATGAACTATGGTTTAGTAGTAAACCTAAGTTGTCGTTTCTTAAAGTTTGGAGTTGTGATGCTTATGTGAAAAAGTTTTCACGATAAGCTCGAACCCAAATCGAATCGTCTTCATAGAATACCCAAAGGTAACTATTGGGTATACCTTCTATCACAGATCCGAAGGCAAGTTTTTCGTTGCTAAGATGGATCCTTTCTAGAAGAAGTTTCTCTCGAAAAGAAGTGAGTGGGAGGAAAGTAGAACTTGATGAGGTAATTGTACCTTCTCCCTTATTGGAAAGAAGTTTATCACGAAATCAGTTCGGTGATTCCTACACCAATTAGTGAGGAAGTTAATGATGATGATCATAAAACTTGAGATCAAGTTGCTACCAAACCTCGTAGGTCTTCGAGTAAGATCCGCACCGAGTGATACGGTAATCATGTTCGGAAGTCATGTTACTAGACCATGATGAACCTCGAACTATGAGGAAGCGATGATGAGCCCAGATTCATAAAATGGCTTGAGGCCATGAAATCTGAGATGGGATCCATGTATGAGAACAAAGTATGGACTTTGGTTGACTTGCCCGATTATCGGCAAGCCATAGAAAATAAATGGATCTTCAAGAGGAAGACGGACACTGATAGTAGTGTTACTATCTACAAAGCTCGACTTCTTGAAAAGGTTTTCGCAAGTTCAAGGTGTTGACTACAATGAGATTTTCTCAAGCTGTAGCGATGCTTAAGTCTGTCGAATCATGTTAGCAATTGCCACATTTATGAAATCGGCAAATGGATGTCAAAACTACATTCTTTAATGGATTTATTAAAGAAGAGTTGTATATGATGCAACCAGAAGATTTTGTCAATCCTAAAGGTGCTAACAAAGTGTGCAAGCTCGGTGATCAATTTATGGTGCAGTGCAAGCCTCTCGGAGTTGGAATAAGCGCTTTGATAGTGTGATCAAAGCATATGGTTTTATCAGACTTTTGGAGAAGCTTTGTATTTACAAGAAAGTGAGTGGGAGCACTACAGCATTTCGATAAGTATATGTGAATGACATATTGTTGATCGGAAATAATGTAGAATTATACGCAAAGCATAAAGGAGTATTTGAAAGGAGTTTTTCAAAGAAAGACCTCGGTAAAACTACTTACATATTGAGCATCAAGATCTATTGAGATCAAGGCGCTTGATAAGTTTTTCAATAAGTACATACCTTGTCAAGATTTTGAAGTAGTTCAAAATGGAGCAGTCAAAGAAAAGTTCTTGCACGTGTTGCAAGGTGTGAAATTGAGTAAAGACTCAAATCCCGACCACGGCAGAAAATAGAAAAGAGAATGAAAGTCATTCCTATACCTCAGTCATAGGTTCTATAAAGTATGCTATGCTATGTACCAGACCTATTGTATACCTTGCTCTGAATTTGGAAAGGAGTACAATAGTGATCTAGGAGTAGATCACTGGACATTGGTCAAGAACATCCTTAGTGAGGACTAAGGAAATATTTCTCGATTATGGAGGTGATAAAAGAACCTGTCGTAAAGAGTTACATCGGTGCAAGCTTTTACACTGATCTAGATGACTCTAGGTCTCAATCTGGATACATATTGAAAGTGGGAGCAATTAGCTAGAGTAGCTCCGTCTGAGCATTGTAGACATAGAATATCTGCAAAATACATACTGACTCACGAATGTGACAGACCCGTTGACTAAGCTTCTCTACATAAGCAAAACATGATCATCCTTAGTACTCTTTGGGTGTTAATCACATAGCGATGTGAACTAGATTATTGACTCTAGTAAACCCTTTGGGTGTTGGTCACATGACGATGTGAACTATGGGTGTTAATCACATACACATGTGAATATTAGTGTTGAATCACATGATGATGTGAACTAGATTATTGACTCTAGTGCAAGTGGGAGGCTGAAGGAAATATGCCCTAGAGGAAATAATAAAGTTATTATTTATTTCCTTATTTCATGATAAATGTTTATTATTCATGCTAGAATTGTATTAACGGAAACATGATACATGTGTGAATACATAGACAAACATATAGTCACTAGTATGCCTCTACTTGACTAGCTCATTAATCAAAGATGGTTATGTTTCCTAACCATAGACATGTGTTGTTATTTGATTAATGGGATCACATCATTAGGAGAATGATGTGATTGACATGACCCATTCCGTTAGCCTAGCACTTGATCGTTTAGTATATTGCTATTGCTTTCTTCATGACTTATACATGTTCCTGTAACTATGAGATTATGCAACTCCGTGCCGAAGGAACACTTTGGGTGCTACCAAGCGTCTGGCGTAACTGGGTGATTATAAAGAAGTACTACAGGTGTCTCCAAAGGTACATGTTGGGTTGGCGTATTTGAGATTAGGTTTTGTCCTCCGATTATCGGGAGGTATCTCTGGCCCTCTCGGTAATGCACATCACTATAAAGCCTTGCAAGCAATGTAGCTAATGAGTTAGTTACGGAATGATGCATTACGTAGCAGTAAAGACTTGCGATGCGAGATTGAGCTAGGTATTGGATACCGCGATCAAATCTCGGGCAAATATTTATACCGTTGACAAAGGGAACAACGTATGTCGTTATGCGGTTTGACCGATAAAGATCTTGAAGAATATGTAGGAACCAATATGGGCATCCAGGTTCCGCTATTGGTTATTGACCGAGAATAGTTCTAGGTCATGTCTACATAGTTCTCGAACCCGTAGGGTCCTTGCAACAAGGTTTCGATGGCGGATATATTATGAGTTTATGAGTTTTGATGTACCGAAGGAGTTGAGTCGCGGATGAGATCGGGGACATGACGAGAGTCTCGAAATGGTCGAGGCGTAAAGATCGATATATTGGACGACTATATTCGGAGTTCGGAAAGGTTCGAATGATTGGGTATTTTAGAATCTGGGGAGTTACGAGGAATTCGCGGGAGAAGTATTGGGCCTTATTGGGCCTGCAGGGAAGAGAGGGGCTGCCTAGGGCACGCGCGCATCCCCATGGCCTAGTCGAATTGGACTAGGGGAGGCCGCACCCCTCCTTCCTTCCTTCTCTCTTCCCTTCCTTGTCTCCTACTCCTAATACATGGAAGGACTCCTAGTTGGACTAGGAAAGGGAATCCTACTCGGTGGGAGTAGGACTCCCCGTCATGGCGCCCTCCTAGGGCCGGCCTCCTCCTCCCTCCCTCCTTTATATCTGGGGCAAGGGCACCCATGAACACACAAGTTGATCTACGGATCATTTCTTAGCCGTGTCGGTGCCCCCTCCACCATATTCCACTTGGTCATATCGTCGCGGAGCTTAAGCGAAGCCTGCGCCCGATAGAGTCATATCGTCGCGGAGCTTAGGCGAAGCCCTGCGCCGATGGAACATCATCATCGTCCTGCCTGCCGTCGTCTTGTGGAACTCATCGACGCTTTGCTGGATCGGGCCGGGGATCGTCATCGAGCTGAGCGTGTGCTGAACTTCCGGAGGTGCCGTGCGTTCGGTACTTGGATCGGTCGGATCGTGAAGGCGTGCGACTACATCAACCGCGTTGTTATAATGCTTCCGCTTACGGTCTCACGAGTGCGTGGACATACACTCTCCCTCTCGTTGCTATGCCATCACCATGATCCTGCGTGTGCGTGGAAATTTTTAAAATTACTCGTTCCCCAACAGTTTTCTCATTAGACCTTTTCTATTCTAATCTCTTCCATCTAAACCCATCAGATGCCTCCGAGACGTGACAACGGTTTTGTTTTCCCACCGGAGCTCACCCAGTTGATCCAGCAGCAGAATGCTTTGATGCAATTGCTAGTTCAGAACTAGGGCAACAACAACAACAACAACAACAACAACAACAACAACAATAACCCGCCGCCAGTGGACAATTTAGCCCGTTTCCTGAGGTTACAGCCACCGGTGTTTTCTAGTAGCACCGAGCCAATAGTTGCTGATGATTGGCTACGCCGTATTGGAAGGAGTTAACCACCGCGGGATGCACGAGATCTTGAGAAGGTGCGCTTTGCGCACATCAATTGGATGGACGATAGCCGCATGGTGGGAGAATTACGACTAATTTTCCTATAATAGCGTCACTTGGGACCAGTTTCACAAGCTTTTCGCTGAGCCCATGTCTCAAGCTGGAGCCATGCAGATGAAGAAGCGCGAGTTTACGCAACTTACGCCCAGAGAACCGTCTTGTGGCTCGATGCGTGGATGATTTTAGTAAGTTATCACGCTATGCCCCGATGATGTGGCCACAGATGCATGCAGTAGGAGAAGTTTATGGAAGGGCTGAATGATGAGATGAGCATGCAGTTGATGGTGGAAACTTTCAACAACTACCAGGAGTTGGTAGACAAGGCCCTTATGATTGAAGGGAAACAACAGCAGATTGAGAGCCGTAAGAGGAAGTATGGACAAGGGAAGTATAATTCAGGAGCTCAACGAAGCCCGCACCCCGAACTCGGGAGGACTTGTTCATAACCATGGAGGTCACAACCACACTGGAGGAGGATCGCATAACCACAACGGTACTAAGAATGGAAATGGGAACGGAGTTAATAACAACCAAAACCGCTCCAACCCAGCTACACCCGCCAAAAGGGACCTGAGTCAAGTTACTTGCTTTAAGTGCGGGAAGACAGGGCACTATGCCAATGATTGCCCTGAAGGAAGGGATGGAAGCGAAATGGGGCGCTGGGAGGAAGCCCAATCCATTCAACAAGCGACAAGTGAACCACGTTAACATGGAGGAAGTTGAAGAGCAGCAGACAGCGGTGATAGGTAAGTTTTGGTTAAGTCATTTACCGCTCTTGTTCTTTTAAATCTTGGTGCATCGCATTCATACATATCAAGGGATTTGTGGATAAGTTTAAGCTACCAACCCAAACCCTTAGGACCCCTCTTTTAGTGAGCTACTTTGGAGGCGAGTACATGGCTGAGCGATGGTGCAACCAGATACCCTAACCATTGGCACACATGTTTTCCTTGACCTAATTATCTTGGAGTCGCAAGGATTGGATGTGATATTAGGTATGGATTTGGATGTCAAAGTATGAAGGAAGCATTGACTATGCTAGCAAATCAATTTATCTTACCACCCGGAGAAAAAGGATTAAGTATGTATCTAGGCATGTGCCTAGGAGGAGCCAAGTGAATGCCCTCACGGGAGTTGTTCAGGAGGAAGTACGGTAGTAAAGGATTTCCCGGATGTTTTCCCGGAGGAGTTACCGGGCATGCCACGGATAGAGACATCGAGTTTTGATAGAGCTATTGCGGTACATGGCCAATATCCAGAGACCCTATCGGATGCCCATAAATGATCTGGATGAAATCAAGAAAGCAGATCAAGGAGTTGTTGGAGAAAGGTTATATTGAAGGAGTTCATCACCTTGGGAGCTCCTATGCTTTTAGTTGAGAAGAAGGATAAATCCCTAAGGATGGTCGTTGATTACCGAGCCTTGAATGAAGTAACGATTAAGAACAAGTACCCACTGCCAATGATCAATGATCTGTTTGATCAGCTGCAAGGAGCTAAGGTGTTTTCGAAGATCGATCTACGATCAGGATACCATCAGTTGAAGATCCGCGAGAAGGATATACCGAAGATGGTGTTTACCACGCGATATGGATTATATGAGTATACGGTCATTTCGTTTGGACTGACTAACGCTCCTGCCTATTTCATGAGCATGATGAACAAGGTGTTCATGGAGTACTTGGACAAGTTTGTTGTGGTGTTTATTGATGATATTATGGTATACTCGAAGGATGAAGAGGAGCACAAGGAGCATTTATGTTTAGTTCTCGAGAAGCTCAGGGAACACCAGTTATACGCCAAGTTCAGCAAGTGTGAGTTTTGGTTGAAGGAAGTTGGATTTCTTGGGCATGTTATATCAGGAGAGGGTATAGCAGTGGATCCCAGCAAGGTTCAGTCAGTCACTGAATGGTTGGCACCCACTTCAGTTGGCGAGGTCCGCAGTTTCCTTGGACTCGCAGGATATTATCAAAGATTCATTGAAATTTTTTCCAAGATTGCTAAGCCAATGACTGAATTATTAAAGAAGGATACCAAGTTTAAATAGACAGAAGATTGCGAGGCGAGTTTTCAGGAGTTGAAGAAACGCTTGACTACAGCCCCAGTACTAACACTGCCAGATATACATAAGGAGTTCCAAGTTTATTGCGACGCCTCTCGCTTAGGACTTGGATGTGTGCTTATGCAGGACAGAAGAGTTGTTTCATATGCCTCACGACAACTAAAACCCCATGAGTTGAACTATGCCACGCATGATTTGGAGCTAGCAGCCGTGGTGCATGCATTGAAGACCTGGAGACATTATCTTATTGGGAACCGTTGTGATGTGTACACGGATCATAAGAGCTTGGAGTACATTTTCACACAGAAGGAGTTGAACCTTAGGCGGAGGAGATGGTTGGAGCTTATAAAGGATTACGATATGAAGCTACACTATCATCCCGGAAAGGCCAATGTCGTAGCAGACGCTTTGAGCCGGAAGAGTTATGCCAACATCCTTGAAAGTAAAGGATTGCCGAAGGAGTTAGCTAAGGATATCATGGAACTTCGGTTGGAGATCGTTCCAAGAGGTTTCATTGCAACAATGGAAGTTCAGTCTACATTGTTGGACAAGATTCGACAAGCTCAGAAGGAGGACAAAGAGATTGCTGAGATAAAGGAGAAGATGAGCAAAGGAAAGACCAAAGGTTTTCGCGAGGATGAGCACGATACCTTATGGTTTGAGGACCGAGTTTATGTGCCTAATAACCCAGAGATCAGGAAGTTAATACTTCAGGAGGCCCCTGACTCACCATACTCGATACACCGGAAACACCAAGATGTATTTGGATTTGAAAGAACATTTACGGTGGACGGTATGAATAAGGATATTGCAGTATGTAGCCCTATGCGATGTATGTCGAGAGTGAAGGCGAACATCGAAGCCAGCAGGACTGTTACAGCCTATGCGATACCGAATGGAAGTGGGATAAACTTGGCATGGACTTTATCTTTGGACTACCTAGGACCAAAGCAGGATATGATTCAATATGGGTAGTAGTGGATCGCTTGACCAAAGTGGCTCACTTCATCCCAGTGAAAACAACTTTTACAAGTGCAAAGTTGGCCAAGATATATATGTCCAGGATCGTTTGTTTGCATGGAGTTCCGAGGACCATCGTATCAGATAGAGGAACATAGTTTACTTCAAAGTTTTGGCATCGAGTTACACAGACCTTGGAGTGCAGATTGGAGTTGATTACAACATTTCACCCATGAGACGAGATGGGCAAGCGAGAGAGTCAACCAAATTCGGAGGACATGTTGAGGGCATGCGCTAGATTATGGATCTAGTTGGGATGACAATTTGCCTTACGCAGAGTTCTCATACAACAATAGCTACCAGGCCAGTTTGAAGATGTAGCGACCTGACCCAAAATCGGTCAAGTCTCTGTGTCTGTACCATCCCAAGATCATGCTGGTACTCACAGTACATCGATGAAATAATCAAAGTTCAATCACACTTGAATTTATTACACAATTCTCATATAGAGTCTTTATTACAAGAGAATAAATTCGGCTCAAGGCCAACTCATGAGAAATAAACTAAAATAATCTGCGGAAGCGTAGAAGAAAAAGCGAGTCCATCCGACTCCAAAGGGCAATCGCCAAACGCGGAGCGTAGCCTCAATCCTGATCGGAATACTCCTCTGCAACATAAGGCGTTGCAGCCGTGTGAATCGACATTTTGAATAGGCGGCAAGTCATGAAGAGAATAACAATAATAAAATTACTATCACTATATGCAATTTGGCTGTGGGGCTCTAAGTTTCATCATTTTGCGAAAAGCCAATTTTTCCCTACTACGTGGACTTGCTTGCAAATACTACAAAATTGTTGGTAGTTATTGAGATGGTTCCGCCAACCAATGTCTCATTCCCAAATTATTAAGTCATAACCCTCAAATTAATTTATTAGTTTTAGTGTTGAGATTTCGAATACTTCCAAGTTCGAGGCTCAAATGGTCCGTAACGGGGACACGGCTAATCGATTAGATCTTTAACTCTGCGAGAGGTTTGCACTTTACCGCAAGAATCATTCCCTCCTTTTAAGTCTTGCACTTCATGGTGTTTGAAGGCGGGACGAATGAAACGAGGGTCTTCAAAGAGTTCTTCGGCTCTGCGGTACCCATCAATCCTACCGTTCTTCTACATCTCGTAGTACCGTCCAGCCAGCGTCACAACTAGGGTTGACCAGCGAGCCCATAATGGCTTGCGGTTGCAGGTAAGCTTCGGTCAAAGGGCATCCATCCGTCTCTTCGTGGCTAGGTGAAGCTTTCCGCAAGATGTCATGGCACTTCTCCATGCATCCCGGCCAACCTTTGGGTTCTCGAGGTGCCCGTCAACAATCCTCCACCCGTGGTGAATTTTGAAGTCCATCTTGATCATTGAAGTTCATGGGGTTGTCATCATCTTGACTCTCACATCTTGCTTATGAATTCACTCAACCAATCCGTCTCTGAGCATAGCAAAAGTAAACTACTTCGTCCGGGCCATGGTAACAAGGGAATTGGTTCATCCTACCATGATACTACTCAAGATTATAACTTCAAAATTTCACCTCTGCATGCATGGTGGGGTGGTATAATTCTAATGCAATAAAAATCATAGGTATTGAAAGTATGATCAATGACTTGCCTTCTTGACGATCTTAAGTAAGCTAGGGAATCGTAATAACAACTTAGCACTCCGGAAATTCTACGAGGCAAACAATAACCATAATAAGCACATAGCATATGATCACTTAACATAACATCATAGTAACATAACACACCAAAACAAGCGAATCAAAATCCAAGGAAAACTCGAAGAAATCCACTCAAAGTTTTCCTACTTCAAGTAACAACTAAAATTAGTTTTATATAATAAAAAGTTTCTCAACATGACCTAAGCATGAGTTTATGTTAACAACAGAAAATAATGCATTAAGCAACTAGGAGCAAAAGAATCAATTTAAAAGCTATTATAGAACTCCTATTAGGCCTAATTCAATTTCTATTAAGAAAAATAAAATAAAAGTTTTATTTATCATAAATAAAAGTTCATACTCTAAAGTGACAGAAACTAACCTAGAATAATCAATCACATGTGTAAAATAAATTTGTTTGCTAATTAAAATAATAGGAAAACAGTAGCTAGTTAATTAATTAAGAATAACATGATTCTGCTAGAAACTATTTTTTATTAATCCTAAAATGCCCAAATTAATTCCTACGGTTAGGCAATGTTAAAACAAAGTTGGGACAAAAATAATCATATAAAAATAATTTTCCTAACTCATGTTATAACAGATTTACTATTCTAACTAAAACTAAATTAAAGCAATTATAAATAATTTTAACATAGCTAATCATATTTTCTACAGAAACTATAAGAAATTTGCAAACCAACAAAAAAGAATCACTTAAAAATATTAATTAGAATAAAAGATATGAATTTTCAAATCTGAAACTATTACATTAAAACAGAAAAACGAAAATAAAGAAAAATGGCCTAATGGGCTAACTAGCATAGCTTGGCGTAATATAGCTAAGCGGGCCTAGGGTTAAGCAGATCGGGCCGATCTAAAAATAAAACCCTAACTTAAACTAAACCGGGTAAAACCAGTCTTATTTAAAGACCGTACCCCTTGAGAGTTCTAATCCTAGCCGTCGAGATAGATCGGACGGGGAGAAAACTCCGGCGACCTACGGACAGTGCGGCTCGAGGCGGCGAGTCGTCGGCGTCTCCGGTGGTCGGGAGGTCGGCTGAGTGCTCCGGCAGTCTGTGTGGCGTGGGGGTGGTCTGGTGGAGTTGGTGGAGCTCGGGGTGGACTAGGCGTCGTGGCGAGGCAAATGGCGGCGGTGGTGTTCGGCAACTCGGCGTGTGTGAGGAGAGAGATCCGCGAGGCGGGGAATGGGGTGCGGGGAGGGTATATAGGCGAGGCGAGGGGTTGTGACGGGTGGTGGCCCACCCGCCCGGTAGTCTTGAAGTGCGGTCTCGGTCGGTCGGCCGACCCGAGGCCGGTCGGTAGAGGGCCTCGGTCGGTTAGGCGTGGCCCAGGCTGGCTCGGACGTGGTGGGCAGTGGGCCGCTGGCCTTCTGGTGCCTCGGCTGGCTGGGCGATGCTTGGCTGGCGCTGAGGGTTTTTCTTTTTTTCCAAATTTTATTTTTTGAAAATAAAAACAGAGTTATAAAATATAAAATATAAGTATTTTATATAGGACATATATATACCAAAATGATCGGGGAATATTCCTATCATTTGAACATTTTCAAAGGCAAAATCAAACTTTATAAAAATCATTTTCCCAAAATTCAAATAAAACTCAAATTTGAATTCAAAACTTTTGGCATTGTTTTCCTCGATATTTTTGGAGTGTCATGTTTACTCCTCTCATACTCTTGCTCAAGTATTTATCGGTATAGTTTTGAAATGATTCCCACTTGCCATAGTTTGAATTCAAATTCCAAAACTCAAAACTTCAAATGCCACTCAAATTCAAACAACATGCATAGATGCTTAGCTATAATTGTAAAACATTCCAAATAGGAAATTTGGGATGTTACAAACCTACCACCTTAAGATGAATCTAGCCCTCGAGATTGGGTTAACTAACAAATAGAGTGCGGATGGTCTCGAAGAAGATCTTCTTGGCTCCCGGTGGCTTCTTCCTCGGAGTGATGACTCCTGACACCTTACAAAACTTGATGACCTTCTGCGGGTGACTCTGGTCATGATCTCGAGAATCAGACGGGTTTCTCCTTATAAGTCAGATCCTTTGTAGAGCTGTATGGCCTCTAGGGGCCTTTGTGTCTCTCAACGGAATATCGGCCATGTCGGCATGACATTTCTTGGTGAGAAACATGGAAGACATCATGAACTCGGACAATCCTTCGGCAATTCCAACTTGTAAGCAACTTCTCCACGGCGTTCGAGGATTTTGTAGGGGCCAATGAATCGAGGTGCTAACTTTCCTTTGACACCAAACCTCTTGATTCCACGAAGTGAGGACACACGAAGATATGCTCGGTCTCCGCCGTAAGTTACTTCCTTGCGTTCTTGTCGGCATAACTCTTACATCTCATTGTGCTATCTTGAGTCTATCGAATCAGCTTGACTTTCTCTTGGAATCTCGATAAGATCGGAACGAAAAGTGATCGATCTCAACACCATCCACAGCAATGGTGTTACTGCACCTCCTTCCGTATAGAGCTTGAAAGGGCCATCTTGATTGGGTGATAAGCTGTTGTTGTATGAAAACTCTGCGTATGGCAAATTATCATCCCAGCTAGACCCATAGTCTAGCACACAAGCTCTCAACATGTCCTCCAGAATCTGGTTGACTCTCTCGATGCATCCATCATCTGCGGATGAAAAGCTGTACTAAACTCGATCTCGTACCCAAAGTTTCATGCAAGCTGATTCCAAAACTTTGAGGTAAATTGTGTTCCTCTATCGACACGATACTCCTCGGAACTCCATGCGGACATCGATCCTGGTCATGTATATCTTGGCCAATTTAGCACTGGTATATGTGGTCTTCACGGGAATGAAGTGAGCTACCTTGGTCAAGCGATCAACCACTACCGGATGGAATCATAACTTGAGCGAGTCTGGGTAATCTGTGATAAAATCCATTCCAAGTTTTCCCATTTCCAATCGGGAATCGGCAAAGGTTGAAGTAACCTGCTGGCCGATGTTACGCCTTTACTCGTTGACAAACGCGCATCTTTGCTACGTGCTCGGCAATATCCTTCTTCATACATCCACGAAACTTTCCTTCAAATCCGGTACATCTTGGTGTTCAGGGGTGAATCAATCTGGTGAATCATGAGCCTCTGAAGAATTAGCTTTACGAGTTGGGATCATTGGGCACATAGATCGATCCTCGAACCATATAGCTCCGTGTTCATCCTTAAGGAATCCTTTAGCTTTTCCTTCATTCATCTTAGCTTTATCTCATCAATTTCCTTGTCCGACTTACGGGCTTCACGAATCCTTTCGGCCAAAGTGGACTGAACTTCGAGTTGCAACAAATCCTCTGGAACTATCTCGATCGGAGATCTACGAGGTCATCGACTAACTCTGGGGTAATCCTCCTTTGTAAGAGTATCCACATAACTCTTACGGCTCAAAGCATCTGCTACAACATTAGCCTTACAGGTGGTAATGCAGTCTCATGTCATAGTCCTTGATTAACTCTAGCCATCTCCTCTGCTGAGGTTCAACTCTTTCTGCGTGAAAATGTACTTCAAACTCTTGTGATCTGTGTAAACATCACAGCGGTTTCCGATAAGGAAATGTCTCTAGGTCTTGAGTGCATGCACTCATTGCTAACTCCAAATCATGTGTGGCATAATTCATCTCGTGAGGTCGTAGCTATGCAGGTATAAGCTACAACTTTTCCTTCTGCATGAGTACTCCTCCGAGTCCACGGCGAAGCGTCACAATAAACCTGGTAATCCTTGTGTATGTCCGGCAAAATCAGTATTAGGGCTGTAACCAAGCGTTTCTTCAATTCTGGCGGCTTCACAATCCTCGGTCCAAATGTACTTGGCTTCCTTCTTCAACAGCTCGGTCATGGGCTTGGCAATCTTGAGAAGTTCTCAATGAACCTCCGATAATATCCTGCGAGTCAGAAAACTGCGGATCTCCTTGGTGAGGTGGCGACTGCCAATCGGTGGTGATTCAACCTTGCGGGGTCAACTACTATTCCTTCTCCTGAAATAACATGTCAGAATCAACTTCCTTCAGCCAAAATTCACATTTGCTGAACTTGGCATACAAGCTGATGTTCTCGAAGTTTCTCGAACTAGGCATAAATGTTCCTTATGCTCTTCCTCGCTCTTGGAAAATCAGTATATCATCGATGAACACCACGACAAACTTGTCCAGATATTCCATAAATACCTTGTTCATCAAATTCATGAAGTATCACGGGAGCATTAGTCAATCAAATGACATGACGGTATACTCATATAAACCATACACAGTAGTGAATGCTGTTTTGGGTATATCCTTTTCACGGATCTTCAAGCGATGATACCACGATCGAAGATCGATCTTGGAGAATACCTTGGCTCCAACTAGCTGATCAAACAGATCATTAATCATCGGCGGAGGTACTTGTTCTTGATGGTCACCTCGTTCAGCGAGCGATAATCCTAACCATTCTCAAGGTTCCATCCTTCTTCTCTACCAAAAAGCTGGGGCTCCCCAAGGTGATGAGCTTGGCGAATATATCCTTTCTCCAATAACTCATTAATTTGGTTCTTGATCTCCTTCAAATCGATCGGTGGCATCCGATAAGGTCTCTTGGATATTGGGGCTGTGGGCAATAACTCAATCAGAAATTCAATGTCCTGTCGGTGGCATTCCGGCAATTCCTCAGGAAACACATCGGGAAAATCTTGCACTCTGGCACTTCCTCTGAACAACTCCGTGAGAAATTCACTGATTCTTCATCGGCTCGTGCGGATACATACTTGATCCTCTTACATTCGGGGTGGTGGCGAGAATAGACTTGCAGAACACGATCTATGTTTCCTTCAAACCGTCAACCAATCCATGCCTAGGATTACATCCAAGTGCAGGTTTCCAATACTATGAAGTGCATGGGAAATTTATGATTTCCGATGTTGAGGTTGCATGACAGCCTAAGCACGCCATCATTTCTCCTCTGCGGGCCCGGCGAAGGGGTTTCTAAGGGTTTTAGTGGGCAACCCGTACTTTTCCACAACTACCCTTGATATGAATGAATCGTTGCACGAGAATCAAAAAGTACCAAAACTGAGCGTGAATTCAATAAAACTTACCAACCACGATTATCGGCTGATCATAGGCGTCCTCTCGTCAATGTGGTTCACTGAGCACGAGGAAAGGGTTGGGCTTCTTATTGAGCTTCCATTGCCGTTTCCATTCCTCTGCTTGGCCTCTGGGCAGTCGGTGGCATAGTGCCCTGTTTACGGCACTTAAGCGGTGATGTGGCTCGGATCCTTGGGCAGGGCGAGCGATCTTTGGTTCCCATTACCGTTTCCATTGCCATTGCACGACCTGTTGTCTGGTTGCGATTGTTCCCATTGCCTCCATGGTTATGTCCTCCATGGTTGTGATGGGTATGCCCCCCAGTATGGGGCATAGCAGGGCTTCTCTTGAGCTCTGAGTTGTGCTTCCCCTGGCTGTACTTCGCTTGCGACTTCAATCTCTGCTGCTTGCCTTCAAGTATGATGGCCTTGTCTACCAGCTCTTTGGTAGTTGGTGAAAGTAGCCACCATAAGCTGCATTCCCAGCTCGTCATTGAGTCCCTCGAAACTTCTCTGCTGCGGCATCTGTGGCCACATCATCCGGGGCATAGCGAGCTAACTTGCTGAATTCATCCACGTCTTGTGCCACGATCACGGTTCCCTGGCGTAAGTTGCGGAACTCACGCTTCTTGAGACTCATGGCTCCGGCTGAAACATGGCGGTGCGGAAGGCTTCTGGAACTTATCCCATGTGATGGTGCCGATGGGATAAGTGGCGGTGTAGTTCTCCCACCAGAAGCTGCAGGTCCATCAAGTTGATGTCTGAAAGCGCACCTTCTCTGCATCGGTGCATCCAACGGTGATTAACTCTCTTCCGATCTTGCGGAGCCAATCGCCGACCACAATCGGCTCGGTCTTGCTAGAGAACACCGGCGGATTCAGCCTCGGGAATCGAGTCAAGTTGTCAGCGAGGGGTGGTGGTGGCGGTGGATTGTTGTTGTTACGATTACGGATGAGCATATGCATGATGGCATTACTGCTGCTTTGGAGCATTTGGGTGAGCTCGGCGGGAAGTTGAGACCGGGGTCACGTCTCGGAGGCATCTGGTGTTTTGGAGTGGATGAGAAAATTAGAATAGAACAATGGTCTAATGAGAAATAACACTACCCATATGAATGCACAAACATAAACACACCAATCATTTATTCATTCCACTCAAACATGGTTCAATCTAGATTACAAAAGCTCACGACTAATCGAAAATAACGACCCTAACGATCGACGAAAAAGTAAAATAACATGGTGGTCGACTAAATGTCTTCATCAAAATTCCTTGCGTCCTCAGTGCGATGTCCTCGGTGTGGTGTCCTCTGTTGTGGCGTCTCCTCTTGCGGCTTCCTCGGTGGAACTCCTTCATAGTCTGATCATTGCTCACGAGGGTCCATCATCTCCACTCGGAAAAGGTCCTCTCCCAAGTCCATCTTTTCCTCAATTGCGGCAAGCTTCATCTTGGTCGTCGACTCTCTCCATGGAGTCGCGATTTCTTCCTCATAGCCAAGGAAGTCTGCGTGTGCCTTCTCCTCGATTCGATTCACGGAACAACAGCCTCTGTGTACCTTGAGATTCTGGTGATGCTGATCTCCCGTTTCTGAGGAGACACTCCAAGTCCTGGATATAAGAGAGTGGAGTCGTCCTCTACGGTGCGGATGATATCTCCATTCCTCGCTCTGCGAGAAACCATGGCGAGGTATGATGGATCGAGCTCGGCCCTGTACTCTTCTCGGAGATGTCCAAGTGCACGATAGATCGCAATGTCCCTTCCGAGGATCCAGTTGAAGTCGGTGAACTCAAAGTCAATTGGCTCTGTAGGACCTCTGAAGGTTCTCCCTGGAATGTGCACCTCGATCCTGTAGCGGGTATCCGTCGGGAGTGCATTGGTTGGCTTCCCGGTGATCGAGGCGAGCAATCTTCAGCTTCTACACCATCTGGACCAGCTTCTGCCGAAGGCATCGTCTCATCGGTGGCAAAACTCGGTAGCAAAGCGGGGTGAACTCAGCGGCCATCTAGAATGTTGAAAATCGGAGAGAGTCGAGAATTGAGCGAGGGAGAATTACGGAATGATAAGGATATAAAGTAAATAGTCTCTTCCTATGGCTTTCCGATCCTAGGGGTTCGTCCTACGGTCGTGTGCTCGATACCATCTCTGTAGCGACGACCCAAAATCGGTCAAGTCTACGTATGCATACCATCCCAAGATCATCTTTGGTACTCACGGTACATCGATGAAATAATCAAAGTTCAATCACACTTGAATTTATTACGATTCTCATATAGAGTCTTTATTACAATAGAATAAATTAGACTCAAGGCCAACTCATGAAAATAAACTAAAATAAAGCTGCGAGCGTGAAGAAAAAGCGAGTCCATCCGACTCCAAGGGCAATCGCCAAGCGGGCGTAGCCTCAATCTGATCGGAATACTCCTCTGCAACATAAGGCGTTGCAGCCGTGTAGAGTCAGCATTTTGAATAAGCTGGCAAGTCATGAAGAGAATAACAATAATAAAATTACTATCACTATATGCAATTTGGCTGTGGGGCTCTAAGTTTCATCATTTTGCGAAAAGCCAATTTTTCCCTACTACAGTGGACTTGCTTGCAAATACTACAAAATTGTTGGTAGTTATTGAGATGGTTCCGCCAACCAATGTCTCATTCCCAAATTATTAAGTCATAACCCCTCAAATTAATTTATTAGTTTTAGTGTTGAGATTTCGAATACTTCCAAGTTCGGAGGCTCAAATGGTCCGTAACGGGGACACGGCTGTCGATTAGATCTTTAACTCTGCGAGAGGTTTGCGCACTTTACCATAAGAATCATTCCCTCCTTTTAAGTCTTAGCACTTCATGGTGTTTGAAGATGGGACGAATGAAACAGGGTCTTCAAAGAGTTCTTACAGCTCTTGCGGTACCCATCAATCCTACCGTTCTTCTACATCTCGTAGTACCGTCCAGCCAGCGTCACAACTAGGGTTGACCCAGCGAGCCCATAATGGCTTGCGGCTGCTGAGTAAGCTTCGGTCAAAGGGGCATCCATCCGTCTCTTCGTGGCTGGGTGAAGCTTTCCGCAAGATGTCATGGCACTTCTCCATGCATCCGGCCAACCCTTTGGGTTCTCCGGTGCCGTCGTCAAATCCTCCACCCAGTAGTGAATTTGAAGTCCATCTTGATCATTGAAGTTCATGGGGTTGTCATCATCTTGACTCTCACATCTTGCTTATGAATTCACTCAACCAATCCGTCTCTGAGCATAGCAAAAGTAAACTACTTCGTCCGGGCCATGGTAACAAGGGAATTGGTTCATCCTACCATGATACTACTCAAGATTATAACTTCAAAATTTCACCTCTGCATGCATGGTGGGGTGGTATAATTCTAATGCAATAAAATCATAGGTATTGAAAGTATGATCAATGACTTGCCTTCTTTGACGATCTTAAGTAAGCTAGGGAATCGTAGTAACAAGCTTAGCACTCAGGAAATTCTACCGAGCAAACAATAACCATAATAAGCACATAGCATATGATCACTTAACATAACATCATAGTAACATAACACACCAAAACAAAGCGAATCAAAATCCAAAGGAAAACTAGAAGAAATCCACTCAAAGTTTTCCTACTTCAAGTAACAACTAAAATTAGTTTTATATAATAAAAAGTTTCTCAACATGACCTAAGCATGAGTTTATGTTAACTTAACAGAAAATAATGCATTAAGCAACTAGGAGCAAAAAGAATCAATTTAAAAGCTATTATAGAACTCCTATTAGGCCTAATTCAATTTCTATTAAGAAAAATAAAATAAAAGTTTTATTTATCATAAATAAAAGTTCATACTCTAAAGTGACAGAAACTAACCTAGAATAATCAATCACATGTGTAAAATAAATTTGTTTGCTAATTAAAATAATAGGAAAACAGTAGCTAGTTAATTAATTAAGAATAACATGATTCTGCTAGAAACTATTTTTTATTAATCCTAAAATGCCCAAATTAATTCCTACGGTTAGGCAATGTTAAAACAAAGTTGGGACAAAAAGAATCATATAAAATAATTTTCCTAACTCATGTTATAACAGATTTACTATTCTGACTAAAACTAAATTAAAGCAATTATAAATAATGTTAACATAGCTAATTATATTTTCTACAGAAACTATAAGAAATTTGCAAACCAACAAAAAAGAATCACTTAAAAATATTAATTAGAATAAAAGATATGAATTTTTCAAATCTGAAACTATTCTGTTAAAACAGAAAAACGAAAATAAAGAAAAATTGCCTAATGGGCCTAACTAGCATGCTTGGCGTAATATAGCTAAACGGGCCCTAGGGTTAAACGAATCGGGCCGATCTAAAAATAAAAACCCTAACTTAAACTAAACCGGAGCTAAACCGGCGTAAAAACCCGGTCTTATTTAAAAGACCGTACCCCTTCGGGGGTTCTAATCCTAGCCGTCGAGATAGATCGGACGGGGAGAGAAGCTCGGCGGCGTACCGGACTTGGCGTGGTGGCTCGAGGCGGCGAGTCGTCGGCGTCTCCGGTGGTCGGGAGGTCGTGAGTGCTCCGGTGGGTCTTGTGTGGCGTGGGGGTGGTCTGGTGGAGTTGGTGGAGCTCGGGGTGGACTAGGCGTCGGTGGCGAGGCAAATGGCGGTGGTGGTTCGGCAACTCCAGCGTGTGAGGAGAGAGATCCGGCGAGGGGAATGGGGTGCGAGGAGGTATATAGGCGAGGCGAGGGTTGTGACGTGGTGGTGGCCCACCGTCGGTGAGTCTTGAGGTGCGGTCTCGGTCGGTCGGCCGACCGAACCGATTCGGTAGAGGGCCTCGGTCGGTTAGGCGCTGGGCTGGCTCGGCTGGTGGGCGGCTGGGCCGCTTTGGCTCTTGAGTGCCTCGGCATTGGTGGGCGATGCTTTGCTGGCGCTGAGGTCTTTTCTTTTTTCCAAATTTTATTTTTTTGAAAATAAAAACAGAGTTATAAAATATAAAATATAAATATTTTATATAGGACATATATATACCAAAATGATCAGGGAATATTCCTATCATTTGAACATTTTCAAAGGCAAAATCAAACTTTATAAAAATCATTTTTCCCAAAATTCAAATAAAACTCAAATTTGAATTCAAAACTTTTGGCATTGTTTTCCTCTGATATTTTTGGAGTGTCATGTTTACTCCTCTCATACTCTTGCTCAAGTATTTATCAGGTATAGTTTTTGAAATGATTCCCACTTGCCATAGTTTGAATTCAAATTCCAAAACTCAAAACTTCAAATGCCACTCAAATTCAAACAACATGCATAGATGCTTAGCTATAATTGTAAAACATTCCAAATAGGAAATTTGGGATGTTACGAGAAAAATAACACCGTTGAAGCTATTATGGGCGAAGATCTGAGAACACGTGATGTGGGATGAGGTAGGAGACCTCGACTATTTGGACCAGACTTGATCAAAAGTCGAGGAGAAGGTTAAAGCGATCCATGATATCTTGAAGATTGCTCGATCCGAGGCGGAAAAGTTATCACGAGACACAAAAGCAAGGAGGTAACTTATGAAATTGGAGATAGAGCATATCTGCGAGTATCACCCTTGCGAGGAGTGAAACGTTTTGGAGTTAAGGTAAAATTAGCCCCAAGATTTGTAGGACCGTACCGTGTTTTGGAGCGAATGGGAGAAGTTGCCTACAAGCTGGAATTACGAAGGATTGTTAGGAGTTCATGATGTGTTCCCGTCTCACGGTGAAGAAGTGTCACATTTGAGATGGCGATATACCGTTAAGAATCTGATTGCCCTTGGAGGCGATTCGGTTGGACGATAATTTGACTTATGAGGAGAAGCCGGTGAAGATTCTTGACTTTGCGGCCGAGTCACCCGACAAGGTTATTAAGTTTTGCAAAGTTCGATTGGAGCCACCATACAGGAGGAAGCCACACAGGAGCGAGAGGATGATCTTCGCAAGGACCACCGCACCTATTTTCTAGCCAACCGAATCTAGGGGCGAGATTCATCTTAAGGGGTAGGTTTGTAACATCCCAAATTTTCAATTTGGAATGTTATACATAGGTCATCCATTCATATCATATTTTATTGCATCTTCGTTCCGCAATCCTCGAAATCCTAAGCAACTCAAGGACCCTCAGAGAGAGTTGGGGATTTTCCATTTTCATATTTGATTTTTATCAAATAGCGAAAACGAGGATTTTTTATTTTAATTATTTTTCTCTCCGGAAAAATATTTCATAGTAAAAATAAATGAGAGGAGATAATATGACTTCTCCAAAACAATTGAAATATTGGAGGAAAAATGTTAAAATCATTTATTTGATTTTATTTGGATTTTGTTTGCGTTAGAAAAATTGCACGTTTTCAAAAATTGCATTTTAGGGCCAAGAAAATGTGCATCTCGTTCTAAATATTTCATTTAGACGGTGAAAATTTCTTTTGGCATTTTTAGATTTTTATTTTAGTTTCTAGGATTTTATTTTTTCCGTCGGCGGAATTATATTAAAAAGTTCCCAGCGGGCCTAGGGCTAGGGCCCGGCAGAGCAGTCGGCCCGGCAGCCTTTGCCTGCCTCCAGTGTGCTCCGCCCCCTCCCGCCGCCCGCTCGGACCGAGTCGAGCCGGACTCCGCCTCCGCCGCGCCTTGCCCCCTCCTCCAAGTCGCCGCCCCCCCCTTATATACCGCCGCCTGAAGTCTACTACACAACCTTCTTCTTGTAGACGTTGTTGGGCCTGCAAGTGCATAAGTGTGTAGGACAGTAGCAAATTTCCCTCAAGTGGATGACCTAAGGTTTATCAATCCGTAGGAGGCGTAGGATGAAGATAGTCTCTCTCAAGCAACCCTGCAACCAAATAACAAAGAGTCTCTTGTGTCCCCAACACACTCAACACAATGGTAAATTGTATAGGTGCACTAGTTCGGCGAAGAGATGGTGATACAAGTGCGATATGGATGGTAGATATAGGTTTTTGTAATCTGAAAATATAAAAACAGCAAGGTAACAAGCGGTAAAAGTGAGCGTAAACGGTATTGCAATGATAGGAAACAAGGCATAGGGTTCATACTTTCACTAGTGCAAGTTCTCTCAACAATAATAACATAGATAGATCATATAACAATCCCTCAACATGCAACAAAGAGTCACTCCGAAGCCACTAATAGCGGAGAACAAACGTAGAGATTATGGTCGGGTACGAAACCACCACAAAGTTATTCTTTCGGATCGATCTATAAAAGAGTTCGTACTAGAATAACACCTTAAAATACAAATTAACCAAAACCCTAATGTTACCTAGATACTCCATTGTCACCTCAAGTATCCGTGGGCATGATTATACGATATGCATCACACAATCTCAGATTCATCCAACCAACATAAAAGTACTTCAAAGAGTGCCCCAAAGCTACTACTGGGAGAGTCAAGAGCGTGTGCCAACCCCTATGCATAGGTTCCCAAGTGTCACGAAACCATAAGTTGATCACCAAGACATACATCAAGTGTTCTCATAAAAGACTCAATCCGATAAGATAACTTCAAAGGGAAACTCAATTCATCACAAGAGAGTAGAGGGGAGAAACATCATAAGATCCAACTACAATAGCAAAGCTCGGGATACATCAAGATCGTGCCATAGAACACGAGAGAGAGAGAGAGATCAAACACATAGCTACTAGTACATACCCTCAGCCCGAGGATGAACTACTCCCTCCTCGTCATGGATAGCGCCGAGATGATGAAGATGGCCACGGAGATGGATCCCCCTCCGGTGAGGTACCGAAAGGGTCGATTGGTTTTGGTGGTTACGGAGGCTTGCGGCGGAACTCCGATCTAGGTTTTGTTACGGAAGTTTTAAGTGCAGACGGTATATATGGGTGAAAGGAGAGCGTCGGTGAGAACTACGGGGGCCACGAGGCGAGAAGCGGCGCGCCGAGGGGTGGCGCGCCCCCACCCTCGTGAGCACCTCCGTATCTTTGACATGGGGTCCAAGTCCATCGGTGGGTTTCCTTCCAAAAATAACTTCTCCGATTGATTTAGTTCCGTTTGACTCCGTCGATATTCCTTTTCCTCGAAACCTTTGAAATAGGCATAAAACAACAAATCTGGGCTGGGCCTCCGGTTAATAGGTTAGTCCCAAAAATAATATAAAAGTGGAAAATAAAGCCCAATGTTGCCTAAAACAGTAGATAAAGTAGCATGGAGCAATCAAAAATTATAGATACGTTGGAGACGTATCAAGCATCCCCAAGCTTAATTAATGCTCGTCCTCGAGTAGGTAAATGATAAAAAAGATAATTTTTGATGTGGAATGCTAGTTGGCATAATTTCAATGTAATTCTTACTTGTGATATGAATATTCAGATCCATAAGATTCAAGACAAAAGTTCATATTGATAAAAGAAATAGTAACACTTCAAGCATACTAATCAAAGTAATCATGTCATCTCAAAATAGCATGGCAAAAGAAAGTTCGTCCCCATCATATAGTTAGGCTATGCTTCATTTTCGTCACACAAAGATGTTCCCAACTTCTATACCCCCGATGACAAGCCAAGCAATTGTTTCATACTTAAATAATCTCAAACTTTTTCAACCTTCACGCAATACATGAGCGTGAGCCATGGATATAGCACTATGGGTGGAATAGAATATGATGATGGGGATTGTGTGGAGAAGACAAAAAGGAGAAAGTCTCACATTGCGAGGATAATCAGCGGGCTATGGAGATGCCCATCAATTGATGTCAACATGAGGAGTAGGGATTGCCATGCAACGGATGCACTAGAGCTATGAATGCTCAACAAAAGAAAACTAGTGGGTGTGCATCCAACTTGCTTGCTCATGAAGACCTAGGGCATTTGAGGAAGCCCATCGTAGGAATATACAGGCCAAGTTCTATAATGAAAAATTCCCACTAGTATATGGAAGTGAGAACATATGAAACTCTCTATATGAAAAACATGGTGCTACCTTGAAGCACAAGTGTGGAAAAAGAGATAGTAGCATTGCCCTTTTTATTTATTTTCTTTTATTTTTTGGGCCTTTCTTTTTTTTTGGCCTTTCTCTTTTTTTTGGCCTTTCTTTTTTTTGGCCTTTCTCTTTTTTTTGGGCAATGCTCTAATAATGATGATCATCACACTTCTATTGATTACAACATAAGGATTACAACTCGAAACTAGAACAAGATATGACTCTATATGAATGCCTCCGTGATGTGTAGGATGGTGCAATGAATCAAGAGTGACATGTATGAAAATAATGCATGGTGGCTTTGCCACAAATCGATGTCAACTACTGAGGATCATGCAATGGCAATATGACAAAGGTAATGTATGTCATGATGATGATGGTGGAAGTTGCATGGCAATATATCTCGGAATGGCTATGGAAATGCCATAATAGGTAGGTATGGTGGCTGTTTTGAGGAAGATATAAGGAGGTTTATGTGTGAAAGAGCGTATCATATCACGGGGCTTGGATGCACCGGCGAAGTTTGCACCAACTATCAAGGTGAGAAAGTGTTGGGGAACGTAGTAATTTCAAAAAAATTCCTACGCACACGCAAGATCATGGTGATGGCATAGCAATGAGAGGGAGAGTATTGTCCACGTACCCTCGTGAACCGTGGCGAGCGTTATGACAAGCGGTTGATGTAGTCGTGCGTCTTCACGATCCGACCGATCCAAGTACGAATGCACGGCACCTCCGAGTTCAGCACGTTCAGCTCGATGGCGATCCCGGGCTCGATCCAGCAAAGCGTCGGGGATGAGTTCCGTCGACCTGACGGCGTGGTGGCGATGATGATGCTCCACCGCGCTGGAAGCCGCATAAGCTCGCGATGATATGACGAAGTGGAATATGGTGGAGGGGCACCGCTGCGGCTAAGAGCGATCCGTAGATCAACTTGTGTGTTATGGGGTGCCCCCCCCGTATATAAAGGAGGGAGGGAGGTGCGGCCGGCCCTCATAGGGTGCGCTGGAGAGTCCTACTCCCACGGGAGTAGGACTCCCCCTCTTGCCTTGTTGGAGAAGGAAAGGGGAGGGAAAGAGGAAGAGGCGCGCCCCCTCTCCTGTCCTATTCGGACTAGGGGAGGGGCGGCGGCCTGCCTGCCGCCCTCCTCTTCTCCCTCATGGCCCACTAAGGCCCAACATCCCCGGGAGGTTCCGGTAACCCCGGTGTTCGGTAAAATCCGATTTCACCGGAACCATTCCGATATCAAATATAGGCTTCAATATATCAATCTTTATGTCTCGACCATTTGAGACTCCTCGTCATGTCGTGATCACATCGGGACTCGAACAAACGGTACATCAAAACTTGTAAACTCATAATAAAATTGTCATCGTAGCGTTAAGCGTGCGGACCCTACGGGTTCGAGAACTATGTAGACATGACCTAGAACTATTCTCGGTCAATAACCAATAGCGGAACCTGGATGCCCATATTGGTTCCTGCATATTCTCGAAGATCTTTATCGGTCAAACCGCATAACGACATCGTTGTTCCCTTTGTCATCGGTATGTTATTTGCGAGATTGATCGTCGGTATCAATACCTAGTTCAATCTAGTTACCGGCAAATCTCTTTACTCGTTCCGTAATACACCATCTTGTAACTAACTTATTAGTTGCAATGCTTGCAAGGCTTATGTGATGTGTATTACCGAGAAGGCCTAGAATACCTCTCCGAGCAATCGAGTGACAAAACCTAATCTCGAAATCGCCAACCCAACATGTACCTTTGGAGACACTTGTAGTACTCCTTTATAATCACCCGATTCGTTGTGACGTTTGGTAGCACCAAAGTGTTCCTCCGGTAAGCAGGAGTTGCATAATCTCATAGTTCTGAGGAACATGTATAAGTCATGAAGAAAGCAATAGCAATATACTAAGCGATCAAGTGCTAGGCTAACGGAATGGGTCATGTCAATCACATCATTCTCCTAATGATGTGATCCCATTAATCAAATAACAACACATGTCTATGGTTAGGAAACATAACCATCTTTGATTAATGAGCTAGTCAAGTAGAGGCATACTAGTGACTATATGTTTGTCTATGTATTCACACATGTATTATGTTTCCGGTTAATACAATTCTAGCATGAATAATAAACATTTATCATGATATGAAATAAATAATAACTTTATTATTGCCTCTAGGGCATATTTCCTTGATCTCCCACTTGCACTAGAGTCAATAATCTAGATTACAGTAATGATTCTAACACCCATGGAGTCTTGGTGCTGATCATGTTTTGCTCGAGGAAGAGGCTTAGTCAGCGGGTGCGCAATATTCAGATCCGTATGTATCTTGCAAATCTCTATGTCTCCACTTGGACTTGGTCCCGAATGGAATTAGGCGTCTCTTGATATGCTTGGTCCTCTTGTGAAATCTGGATTCCTTTGCTAAGGCAATTGCACGATATTGTCACGAGAAGATCTTCATTGGTCGATGCACTAGGTATGACACCTAGATCGGAAATGAACTCTTTCATCGAGACTCCTTCATTTGCTGCTTCGAAGCAGCTATGTACTCCGCTTCACATGTAGATCCATACGGCGCTTTGTTTAGAACTACACCAAGCTGACAGCTCCACCGTTTAATAAAAACACGTATCCGGTTTGCGATTTAGAATCGTCCGGATCAGTGTCAAAACTTACATCGGCGTAACCATTTCGACTAGCTCTTTGTCACCTCCATATCGAGAAACATATCCTTAGTCCTTTTCGGTATTTCAGGATGTTCTTGACCGCTGTCGATGATCCACTCTGGATCTTGTGGTACCTTCTGTCAAGCTTATTGCTAAGCATCGTCGGTCTGGTACACAGCATTGCATACATGATAGAGCCTATGGCTGAAGCATAGGAACATCTTTCATTTTCTCTCTATCTTACTGCTATGGTGGGCATTGAGTCGACTCAATTTCACACCTTATATCTGGTAAAAACCTTTCTTTGCCTGATCCATTTTGAACTTTTCAAAACTTTATCAAGGTATGTGCTTTGTGAAAGTCAATTAAGCGTCTTGATCTATCTCTATAGATCTTGATGCCCAATATATAAGCAGCTTCACGAGGTCTTTCATTGAAAAACTTTTATTCAAGTATCCTTTTATGCTATCCAGAAATTCTATATCATTTCCAATTAATAATATATCGTCCACATATAATATCGAAGCTTCTGAGCTCCACTCACTTTCTTGTAAATCTGGGCTTCTCCAAAAGTGCATATAAAACCATATCTTTGATCACACTATCAAGCGTTTATTCAACTCGAGAGGCTTGCACGGACCATAAATTGATCATTGGAGCTTGCACACTTTGTTAGCACCTTTTGGATCAACAAAACCTTCTGGTTGCATCATATACAACTCTTCTTCTAGAAATCCATTCAAGAATGCAGTTTTACATCCATTTGCCAAATTTCATAATCATAAAATGCAGCAATTGCTAACATGATTCGGACGGACTTAAGCATCGCTCTTTGGTGAGAAAGTCTCATCGTAGTCAACCCCTTGAACTTGTGGAAAACCTTTTGCAACAAGTCGAGCTTTATAGATAGTTACATTACCATCAGTGGCGGTCTTCTTCTTAAAGATCCATTTATTCTCAATGGCTTGCCGATCATCGAACAAGTCAACCAAAGTCCATACTTTGTTCTCATACATGGATCCCATCTCAGATTTCATGGCTTCCAGCCATTTTGCGAATCTGGGCTCACCATCGCTTCTTCATAGTTTGTAGGTTCACCATGGTCAAGTAACATGACTTCGAGAATAGGATTACCGTACCACTCAGTGCGGATCTTACTCTAGTTGACCTCGTGATTCGGTAGAAACTTGATCTGAAGTTTCATGATCATCATCATTAACTTCCTCACTAATTGGTGTAGGTGTCACGGGAACGATTTACGTGATGAACCATTTTCCAATAAGGGAGCTGGTGCTGTTACCTCATCAAGTTCTACTTTTCTCCCCTCACTTCTTTGAGAGAAACTCCTTCTCTAGAAAGGATCCATTCTTAACAGCGAATGTCTTGCCTTGGATCTGTGATAGAAGGTGTACCCAACTGTTTCCTTTGGGTATCCTATGAAGACACATTTTTCGATTTGGGTTCAAGCTTATCGGGTTGAAGTTTTTCACATAAGCATCGCAGCCCTAACTTTCAGAAGCGACAACTTTGGTTTCTTGCCAAACCATAGTTCATAAGGAGTCGTCTTAGCAGTTTTGATGGTGCCCTATTTAGCGTGAATGCGGTCGTCTCTAAAGCATAACCCCAAAGCGATAGCGGTAAATCGGTAAGAGACATCATAGATCGCACCATATCTAGTAAAAAATGCGATTCTGACGTTCGGACACACCATTCTGTTGTGGTGTTCGGTGGCGTTAGTTCTTGAAACTATTCGCAATTTTCAAATGTCGACCAAACTCGTAACTCAAATATTCTCCTCCATGATCAGATCGTAGAAATTTTATTTTCTTATTACGATGATTTTCAACTTCACTCTGAAATTCTTTGAACTTTTCAAATGTTTCAGATTTATGCTTCATTAAGAAGATATACCCATATCTGCTTAAATCAAGCTGTGAAGGTGAGAAAATAACTATATCCGCCACGAGCTTCAACATTCATCGGACCACATACATCTGTATGTATGATTTCCAACAAATCTGTTGCTCTCTCCATAGAACCGAGAGCGGTGTTTTAGTCATCTTGCCTATGAGGCACGGTTACATAAGTACCAAGTGATTCATAATCAAGTGATTCCAAAAGTCCATCGATATGGAGTTTCTTCATCGCTTTACACCGATATGACCTAAGCGGCGGTGCCACAAATAAGTTGCACTATCATTATTAACTTTGCATCTTTTGGCTTCGACATTATGAATATGTGTATTACTATCGAGATTTAATAAAATAGACCATTCTTCAAGGGTGCATGACCATAAAGATATTACTCATATAAATAGAACAACCATTATTCTCGATTTAAATGAATAACCGTCTCGCATTAAACAAGATCCGGATATAATGTTCATGCTCAGCGGCTGGCACCAAATAACAATTATTAAGGTCTAAAACTAATCCCGAAGGTAGATGTAGAGGTAGCGTGCCGACCGCGATCACATTGACTTTGGAACCGTTTCCCAGCGCATCGTCACCTCGTCCTTTGCGGTGCTCGCTTATTCCGTAGTCCTGTTTTGAGTTGCAAATATTAGCAGAACCGATATCAAATACCAGGTGCTACTACGAGCTCTAGTAAGGTACACATCAATAACATGTATATCACATATACCTTTGTTCACCTTGCCATCCTTCTTATCCGCCAAATACTTGGGGCAGTTCCGTTTCGGTGACCAGTTTGCTTGCGGTGAAACACTCGGTTTCAGGCTTAGGTCCAGACTTGGGTTTCTTCTCTTGAGCAGCAACTTTCTTGCTGTTCTTTTGAAGTTCCTTCTTCTTCCCTTTGCCCTTTTCTTGAAACTAGTGGTCTTGTTGACCATCAACACTTGATGCTCTTTCTTGATTTCTACCTCCATGCGAATTGTCTTGGTCATCCCTTGCATATTATAGTTCATCACGAAGCTCTTGTAGCTTGGTGGCGATGATTGGAGAATTCATCAATGACACTATCATCCGGAAGATTAACTCCCGGTTGAATCAAGTGATTATTATACCGGACATTTTGAGTACATGTTCCTTGTGAGAACTATTCTCCTCCATCTTGCAGCTATAGAACTTATTGGAGACTTCATATCTCTCAATCCGGGCATTTGCTTGAAATATTAACTTCAACTCTTGGAACATCTCATATGCTCCATGGCGTTCAAAAGCGTCGTTGAAGACCGGTTCTAAGCCGTAAAGCATGGCACTGCTTGAACTATAGACTAGTCATCGGCTTTGCTCTGCAGACGTTCACAACACGGCGTTGCTCCTGCTGCGCACTGGCACCAGCGGTGCTTCGGGGCGTAATTCTTACATGCAGCAATGAGGATAATCCTCAAATTCTGGACCCAGTCCGTGTAATTGCTACCATCATCTTTCAACTTTGCTTTCTCAAGGAGCATTAAAATTCAACGGAACAACAGCACGAGCCATCTATCTACGATAAACATAGACAAGCAAAATACTATCGGTACTAAGTTCATGATAAATTTAAGTTCAATTAATCATATTACTTAAGAACTCCACTTAGATAGACATCTCTCTAGTCATCTAAGTGATTCGTGACAAATCAACTAAACCATAACCGATCATCACGTGAGATGGAGTAGTTTTCAATGGTGAACATCACTATGTTGATCATATCTACTATATGATTCACGCTTGACCTTTCGGTCTCCGTGTTCGAGGCCATATCTGCATATGCTAGGCTCGTCAAGTTTAACTTGAGTATTCTGCGTGTGCAAAACTGGCTTGCACCACCACCGATTGTACTAAAGTAGGGGTACCTTAGTACCCCGAAACTGTCTGCAAGCGATCGCGGCGTCCCGTGGCAAGCCTTGCGGGCATCTGCCAAGACCCTCATGACCCTTCATAAAACAAGACCCGGCAAGAGGAGCTTGCGGTAAGCCATCAAGAACAAAGTAATCAAGACCCGGCAAGAGGAGCTTGCGGAAGAATACTCGGTATGAAGAAACAAGGCCCGGCAAGAGGAGCTTGCTTGGGAAGGCTAATGGCGATAAGCTCCCAAAGCGCGACAAGAACCTTGCATGACAAGGTACTCACCTTGACAAGTGACCTCTCTTCATCTCGCTCCAGCTCACCGTAGCGTGTCACCACGGGGCTCTCCCAAGCTGCAGCGTGTCGGCCGGGCTGTGCAGCCGGTGAGGAGCAGCGATAAGCGGTGACAGGCTACCATCGTGGCAAGCGGAGGCGCGCCAGCGGTCCTGTTACCTTTGTTAAGGCGGTGAGGCGGGCATTGATGACTCTTGTCCCTGGCCGTCGAGTTAGGTATAGATTGTTGTACCTTTGTATAGTGCGGTGTACCTACCTATGTTTTACTATCTTACCCTTGTCTACTTGCCACATGTGGAGACCCCTTGTGCCTATAAAAGGAGGCCCAAGTGCAGCGTAGAAAGGTTCGGGCCAGCTCGGCAGTTCATCATACTAAATCGAAACCACACTCGGGCTAGGTCTTGTAGCTCCCATTGCTCCCTAGCAAGAACACAAGATAATCCACAAAGCAGCGGTAGGAGTATTATCTCTCCGGAGAGCTCGAAGCTGGGTAAATCTGCTCGTGTGCATCGCCTCGATCCGCTCTTTGTGCAATCTCCGCCCCTCCGAACCACAAGGGACCCGGGTCCGTAGGTGCTCGTGGGACCACGATCAGTTCTCCCGACATCTTTGGCGCGCCCGGTAGAGGCGTCGAGGCTGTGTGAACCCGATCCGGCGGTCACGAGCAACTTCATCAACATCTTCGTCAACATGGCGCCGAAGAAGAAGTCTTGGCGGCATGAAGCCGTCGCGTCGAACCCACCACCCGGAGCTGTCGGGGTGGAAGCTCTTGGCGGAGGAACCGGCGTCGTCGAGAGAGCCCACAATGCCGCGGATCAAGGACAAGGCAACACAGGCGTCGGCGTCCGAGTCGCCGCTGCGTCCTTAGCGGAGAGTGCGGGACCGACAAGCGTCATGATGCTCGCGGCACCATCGCTCGTTGGATCAAGGCCAATCTGGAGGATCGAGGCCCTCGAGACCGCATGCACCCGGCATCTGGTACAAGCGAATCTGATCGCTTGGGCGGGATGCTGCTCCTCTAACGGTTAGGAGTCGAGCACATCCGTTCTTCGCTCAAATGCCGTTGCCATAACCCACCGGCGGAAGCCTTGGCTGAAACTCGATTACTTCTAGATTACCCTCAGCGGCCGATAAGGTCGGCGAATGGAAGGCCACAATTGAGTCTCATCGGCCGCCAGCAGCGTGTCCCATGACAGCCGAGTGCATCGCAGCCGCGCAAAGCGACAAAGCGCGAGCTGATGGCGGCGAGACTTGCGAAGTGCAGCCATCGTGCACTCCCCTTCCGAACCAAGATCGCCCGACTTCGCGGATCCACCTCGGCAGCGACTCCACGGCGTTAGCCGGATCTGCGAGCTTCGCCGCGACCAGCGCCAAGTTCTCCGAAGCGGCAGAAGAAAGCGCTCGAACCCGTATCGGCGCCGAAGAAAGCGCGCCGTCAATCAGACCAGCGCGGGCCTGTCGATATGCATGCGCCAGAGAACAGGCGACTTACCGTCTGTGATAGGTTGTCCTGCGTTCACTCGAGAGCTGCGGCAAATCCGTGGCCGACAGAAAAACTTCAAACCAGATGTGCGAGAAAAGTATGATGGCGGGACACACCCATCGGAGTTCCTCGGCATCTACACCATCGCGGTGCAAGCTGCGGGGGCGAACGACAAGATCCTCGCCAACTACTTTCCCACGGTGCTCAAGCCAAGCGTCGAGATCTTGGCTCATGCACTTGCGGATGGCTCTATTTCTTCTTGGGCAGATTTGTGCCACCGGTTTGTTAGGCGCCTTCATAAGCGACCACAAGCCTCATGGCGAGAGAGTGATCTCCACACCTTGCCCGGAAGGAGGAGAGTCCTGCGCAAGTTCATCCGAAGATTGATCGAGTGCACTACAACATCCCCGTCCACCTGCGCGGTGATCGGTGCATTCCATCAGAATGTCTGAAACGCGAGGATGAGGAGAGATGGCGATGTGCAAAGTGAAAAACGTCGGCGAGCTCTCATACTGGCCGACAAGTGTGCCTGTTGAAGAAGGAAGAAGACTCCCGGAGAGAATGTGGGAGCAGAGTCTAACGGTGAGGAGATCGCCCGGCAAGAAAGAGCCGTGGCGAAACAATAGGAGGAAGAAAAACCAAGAAGTACTAGTTGTCGAGCAGTCCGGCAAGGATGGTGCGCCAACAAAGCCAAGGCTGGTGGCTCCAGCAAGGAGGTTGCCGTTAGCGCCGACCGCCAAGGCTGTGGCGACGCCGACAAACTGACAGCTCAACAAGCGATCTTGTAAAATCCACGCACCAAGGGCCACGATCTCGAGCTGCGAGAAAGTCGAGCAGCTTGTTGAGCTTCTGAAGAGCTGAGTATGGCTGGCGAGACAAGGAGAAGGCCCAAGAAGGTGCAGTGCAACAAGTAAGAAGAGACCCGGTCGGGGAGGCGCCTTGGCAAAAGCCAAGCGGCGACAAGAGGCGAGACCTCCCGTGGCGCGACAAGGAAGAAGATGAAGATGAGGAGGGCGAAGACATGGAAGGCGATGAAGCGGGCGAGCAAGAGTTTCAAAAAGGCAGCAGAGGTCCTTTGCGTTGGCGGTGGTGCGTCTCTGCATACCTCGCACCGCCAACTCAAGCAATGGATCGTGAGGTCAATGCAGCGAGAACCATCCATAGAGTCCGCAAACCTACGAAGTGGTCCAGCCGCCCATCATCTTTGACATTGAGGATCACCTGATCGCATCACTGCGGTCGGGTGCTTGCCGATGTTGGTCTCACCAACCATCCGCAACCTCAAGGTCACAAAGATGCTGGTTGTGGCGGGGCGGCCTGAATTGATCTCTCTGCGGTGCTCGAAACTTCAAATCCTGACGGTGAGCTCGAAAAAGCTGGTACTTTCAAGGAATCAACCCGGAAGAGCAAGCCCAAAGGAAGATCACGTTGCGGTAACATTGACGCGAGCTCAACTTCAGGCGAGAAGGTCACGTTTGGCGTCGCGATTTCCCATTGCCCTACAATGGCATACTTGGCCATCCGGCACTTTCGCCAAATTCATGGCGCCTCTCATTATGCTTACAACCTACTCAAGATGCCCGGCCCGATAAGCGTCATTTCTGTCCATGGCGACAAGAAAGATGCACTTATCTGCGCCGACAAGATTCCGGGATCAGCAGCCGCGACGGATAGCAAACCACTTACGCTGAAGCTCCGGGGAAGAAGAAGACCACCAGGTCGGCAAAACTCTGTTGCCCTCCGGCAGCGCACCTCTTGGTGCTGCGCTACCGTCGAGGGCCGCACCATCGAGCTCCACGGCAAGTGCAACAAGGCGATGGTAGCTCCGCCGAAGACCAAGAAGGTGCCCGCCAAGGAGGGCTGCCTGGTGGTACCTTCACCATCGGTGCCACTCTTGATCCTAAATAGGAAGCGAGCTCGTTGCTTTCTGCGGGCGAATGTCGATGTGTTTGCATGGCAGCCATCGACATCCCGGTGTTCGGAAAGTAATTGAGCACCACCTAGCTGTCTGTCCTCACCTTGGCCCGTCAAGCAAAAAGTTAGGAAGCAGGCGGTGGGCGCCAAGTTCATAGCGAGAAGAAATCAAGAAATTAGAAGCGGCGGGGCTTGTCGGAGGTCCTCCACCCCGTGGTTGGCCAATCCGGTAGTTATGCATAAGGCTAATGGGAAATGGAGACTCTGTATTGACTTCTTGATGTTAACAAAGCTTGTCCCAAAGACCCATTTCCCTTGCCGCGTATCGACCAGATTGTTGACTCCACGGTGGATGTGATCGCTTTCGTTTCTTGATGCATATTCAGGATATCATCAGATCTTCATGGCTGAAGAGGATGAAGAAAACCGCATTCATTACACCATGTGGCACGTCTTTGCTTCATACGGATGCCTTCGGTTTAAGAATGCTGGTTCAACCTTTGCAAAGTAGTCCACGATGCCTTTGAGCCACAAATACACAGAAATGTAGAAGCTTACATGGATGACATAGTGGTCAAGAGCAAGGACAAAGCAACTCTGGTTTAGGATTTGGATGAAACATTTGCAAATCTGCGCAAGATCAACCTCAAGCTCAACCCCGAGAAGTGCGTATTAGGAGTCCCTTCCGGCAAGCTTCTCGGGTTCTTTGTGTCTCAGCGGGGAATTGAAGCCAATCCCGACAAGATCAAGGCCATTGAGCAGATCGAAGCACCAAAGCGCGTCAAGGATGTCAAAAGACTTGCCGGTTGCGTGGCTGCTCTTAGCGAGTTCATCTCTAAGTCTGCTGAGCAGCGCCTGCCGTTTTCAAGATTTTGAAAAAGCGGGTCAATGAAATGGACTCGAAGCGGAGGCTGCGCTGCAGAGACTTGAAGAGATACCTGTCCTCCGCTCAATACTTGTCGCACCTAGGCCACAAGAGAAGTTGCTGCTGTATATAGCGGCAACCAATCAAGTGGTTAGTGCTGCGTTAGTGGCGGAGAGGAAGCGGATGATGAGCGGCAGCGAGGCGAGGCGCATCCGGCGACAAGCAAGGGGGGCCGCCGTCAAGATCTGGTCCCGACAAGGACGGATCAGCGCAGAGTTGCGACAAGATCTGAAGAAGATGGTGCAGCGCCCGGTCTATTTTGTCGGTTCCCTTCTGCGGGGGCTAGGTCAAGGTACTACGGTGTGCGAAGTTGCTTTTCGGCCTCCTCATGGCCTCAAGAAAGCTGCGCCATTACTTCCAAGCACATGAGATAACAGTTGTCACTCGCTTTCCGTTGAAAAGGATATTGCAAAATCCGGAAGCAGCGGGTAGGATTGTCAGTGGGCCTTTGGAATTGTCAAGCTTTGGCCTCAAGTTTGAAAGCACTTCAACTATCCAAAGCGAGCATTGGCGAGTTCATAGCTGAGTGGGCGTAGCATAAGATGAAGAAATTCGAGCGAGCATCCTGTCAAAGAGGCAAATAAAGAGTGGCTGATGTACTTTGATGGTGCTTTCTCGCTGCAAAGCGCCCGGTGTCGGTGTGCTGCTTATCGCACCCACGGAGAGCATCTCAAGTACATAGTCGAGATGCACTTTCCCAAGGAACAAGCAACAAACAATACTGCAGAGTATGAAGGTTTGCTTGCGGTCCGCGAGATGCGGTAGACCTTGGGATCAAGAAGCTCATTGTCGGGGGACTCACAACTTGTCGTCCGACAAGTAAATAAAGATTATCAAAGTCCGTTGATGGAAGCCTCGTCGATGAAGTGAGAAAGCTAGAAGAGCACTTTGAAGGCTGCAGATGGAACACGTTCAAGAGCTCGAGAATGATATAGCTGATGGCCTCTCCAAATGTGCCGCACTTAAGTTACACAATGGAACCAGAAATTTTTGTGCTCAAGTGACTCGATAACCGTAACACCATCAACGGGACGAGCAAGAAGAAAACTGGTTTCAGCGACTACTTTCCGTGAGAGCTCCACAAGCCGCCGCCAAGAAGGTCCCTAAAATCAGCGCAAATATCAGCGAGGGCGATGCGCTCCGACAAACCATCTGATTTGTATCGTTGAAACAAGCGCTCCCGACAAGTTTCGCTCGGCAAGCTTGCGAGGATCATCAACTCGGCGGACCCACGAGTTCTCGCCGTAGAAGCTGATGTTCCTTGATGATAGAAGAGCCTTTAGTCCTTGTTGTCGAGCCTCAAGCTCCGGCATGGGCACAACAAATCGTCCATTTCCTTGAGACGGAGAACTTCCGAAGAGCAAGAAGAAGCGGAAAAAGTAGCCCGGCGGTCAAGTATGTACCGGTTTGTTGACAACATCACATGCGAAGAAGGCTCAGCGGTGTGAAATTGAAGTGTATTTGCGGGAAGATGGGCGAAGCTGTTGGCGAGAGATACATGGAGGCATATGTGGTCACCACATCGGCGCAAAACACTTCGGCAAGGCTTTCGAGCAAGGTTTCTTCGGCGAAGCCCTCGAGGATGCTGCTGCACAAGTAACCAAGTGTGAAGCGTGCGGTTCCATTCCAAGCAGATACACCAACCAGCTCAAGCTCTCGGATGATCCCTTTATCCTGGCCCTTTTTGATGCAGGGGCTCGACATCCTCGGCCCCTTCCCCGAGCTGTCGGGGCTTTGAATACTTATGCGTCATAATCGACAAGTTCACAAAGTGGCGGAAGTGGAACCGGTGAGGAAGGTGACAACACGATCGGCCGTCAAGTTCTTGAGTCAATTGTTTGCGTTTGGGTTTCCTAACGGATCATCGCGACAACGGCACACAGTTCACGAGCCGCACCTTCATGCGATCGCCCAAGATCTTGGCGCCAAGATCTGCTTTATACATTGCTCATCAGAAGCAGCGGTCGAAAAAGAAACAAGCGCTGAAGTGCTGCGAGGACTCAAGACCAAAACTTTCGACGAGGCTGCACAAGTGCGGAAGGCTGGATCGAGGCTGCGGTGGTTCTTTGGTCGATCGGGGCGGACGCCAAATCGAGCCTTGGCGGACACCTTTACTCTAGTCTACGGGCGAGGCAGTTCTCCCCACGGAACTTCGTATGCAGGTCACCTCGAGTGCTCGCTTATGATGAGCTTGAGCAAGAGCAGCTGCGACAAGATGGCGCTGCTCCTCGAGGAAGATCGTCTTGAGCTCTTGTCTGAGCTGCTCGTTACCAGCAAGCTTTGCGTCGCTACCATAGCCGCAAAGTTAATGCGAGAAGCTTGAGGAAAGCGACCTTGTTCTTGGCGCGTTCAATCCGCCAAGAATTCCAACAAGTTGGCCTTGAAGTGGGAAGGCCCTTATCGGGTAAAAGCGAGTCACTAGGCCGGCGCTGTCGCCTTGAGACCGAAGATGGCCTTCGGTGAGCAATTCTGGAATATAGAGCATCTTCGCAAGTTTTACCCATGGCGCGGTTGCGGAACCCGTTCGGCAACCACCCTTTATACAAGTCTTGCCGCTGTTGCATATAATCCTTTGTACAAAGCGGCGCAAACCACATGCATCGATAAAGCCTATGTGTTGCGCACATTTTGTCAATACATGCCCTCATAATCATATATGCATGTGTTTACTAACATTTTGTGCAGCATTACGCACCCGATAGCGATAATGAGCCATTAGGCTCCATAACTTTATTTTCTCTTCTTTCTTCTCAAACAAGAAGAAGGTTCATCCACCCACAAGTTCACGGGGAAGGAGAAGATAATGGTGTGGGCATAGCGTCGCTTCGAGGCTGTCGCCTTGCGGAAAATGGACAACAGAAAAGCTAAGTTGCTAAGTTTAAATGACCAGTTTTAAATTTTAAGTTATCTTCCTCGAGCGATAGTACTTTGTATGGAAAACACATGCGGCGGAGGAACCGACTCGCGACTAACTAACGCCCTTACTTTGTTTGAGTCCGCTCAACAACTTAAGTGTGCGCAACTAGTTGCGACAAGGTTGCTTGTCGATAGCGACCCTTGACGAGGCTGCTGAAGTTCACTTTTCGGCGCTCGCGGCAAGGGGTACTGCAAGCAAGTTTCCACTGGCGTGGGGCAGTAACATACAAAGCCAAGAGTCGAGTAAAGGAAATAACGTAGCAAATATTGCCAGAATAAAGTTATATTACAAAATAACTTATTGCGGCCTTGGCTAAATTGTTCTCGAACTGAAATAACAGCGAAGAGGAGAAGAAGAGGCGCGGCACCCAAGCCCGGCAAGCGGAGTTGCGAGGGGCTGCGATATCGAGATAAGCCTTCGTTTTTTCAAACATCCCTTTTCATTAAAAACATTCTACTCGGATACAGTCCGTGGAGAATGAAAAACATGAAAGAGAGGATTACAAGTTTTAAATGCGGATAAGGCCGAAGGCTTACAAATTTGAAAGATAAGATGCCGTAATCCTTTTCTGTCCCTCTCTTGAGGAGGTAGGTCAAAGGCGAGAAGGGCAAAAGGCGCCTAGGCGAGCTACAGGTGCGAAGGCACCAAGGGAACATCCGGGGCTCTCCAGAGGCTTGCGGAGATGGCGGCCCGAGGCGGGGCTCGAGGCAGGCGGCGGGGCGTCGGCCTGTTGTCGAGGCACTCGCCTCGTACTCCGACTTGGCGGCCTTGTCGCCATCCCTCTTCCCCTTCCGCAGCCTCCCTATGCGATCGCCCAAGGAGGCGACCCGGGGAGTTCAAGGAGGCGGCAGCGCGGATGATGGGGTCGCCCGGTGGCCTTGCAAGCGGCGCCCGAGCAACTAATCGGGCCCGCTACCCTCGTCGTTCTTGTCGCTCTCCTCCTCGTCACTCTTGCTCGAGGAATCTTATTTGTCGGAGGAGCTATCCGCAGCACCGCCCAATGCCGAGATCCCGAAGACCTTGGCGGAGAGAGATCACCCTCCATTAACAAAATGGAGGTAAACCCGCCCTTAGGCTGTGGATGCAGTGAGCGTCTTCCACCCACGATCAAGATACATCATATTAGGGGCTGGGAATACAACACGGACTCGCATGCGCTGATTCCACAGCCCCTCATGTGCGATCTCGGTGTCTCGGCGGATCCGACTCCATCGCGCTCATGACAGGCTGGAAGCGGGCGGCAACAGGCGCCAGCGCAGCTGACGAAGAACTAGCAAGGTGCGTCCCTGTATGGACGCCGCGAGGGAGGAACCGCCCGGCGGAGGCGGAGGCAGCGCGCCGCCCGTCCGCTTCTTCCCAGGCGCCTCGACCTCGTCCACGACCTCGCCCCTCCCTCTTCCTCTTGTGGCTGGCTCTGCCACCCGGGCGTGGGGTTGGGAGGGCGCTGCCTGTGGCGACCCTCGCCGCCACCGATGAAGAACCAAGGTTCCTTTTCTCCATGTGAATGAGAAAGGGGAGCGAGATTGAGAAAGGAGGAGATGGGAGAGTGCGGGCCTGCGCTCCCCTTCCGCTCTTTTAAAGAAGCAAGGTGGGGCTCGGCCGCCCTTTCGGCAAATCGGGGCATAGGAAGAGCAGGGAATCGGGGCCGACCTGCTGCCTCTGCTCATAGCGGCCCGATTCCCACTTCCACCGTCCATGACCCCAAGAGCATGGGAACCACGTGGCGGGGATGCAGAGCCGAGGCTGACGGGTGAGGCGACCTGCGCCGCCGCCCACTTCCCCACGCGCGCAATTGGCGTGCCGTTCTGAGAGAGCAGCGGATCTGAGTGGATTTGGTTTGGACCCAGGCGCGTGTGCCGTGCCTGTTTTGGGCTGGCCAACTGGCGCTTCTGCACGTGTATGGCCCGGACCGGGGCTCTGTCGGTGTACTAAAGTAGGGTACCTTAGTACCCCGAACTGTCTGCAGGCGATCATGGCGTCCCGTGGCAAGCCTTGCGGGCATCTGCCAAGACCCTCCATGACCCTTGAAAACAAGACCCGGCAAGAGGAGCTTGCGGTAAGCCATCAGAACAAAGTAATCAAGACCCGGCAAGAGGAGCTTGTCGGGAAGGCCCTCGGTAGCGAAGGAAACAAGGCCCGGCAAGAGGAGCTTGCGGGAAGGCTGGTGGCGATAAGCTCCAGCGCGACAAGAACCTTGCTGCGGCAAGGTACTCACCTTGACAAGTGACCTCTCTTCATCTCCGCTCCAGCTCACCCTTAGCGTGTCACCGGGGCTCTCCCAAGCAGCGTGTCGGCGGGCTGTGCAGCCAGTGAGGAGCAGCGATAAGCAATGTTGACAGGCTACCATCGTGGCAAGCGGGCGCGCCAGCGGTCCTGTTACCTTTGTTGAGGCGTGAGGCGGGCATTGATGACTCTTGTCCCTGGCCGTCGAGTTAGGTATAGATTCTTGTACCTTTGTATAGTGCGGTGTACCTACCTATGTTTTTACTATCTTACCCTTGTCTACTTGCCACATGTGGAGACCCCTTGTGCCTATGAAAGGAGGCCCAAGTGCAACGTAGAAAGGGTTCGGGCCAGCTCCGGCTTAGTTCATCATACTCGTACGAAACCACACTCAGGCTAGGTCTTGTAGCTCCCATTCCTCCCTAGCAAGAACACAAGATAATCCACAAAGCAGCAGTAGGAGTATTATCTCTCCGGAGAGCTCCGAAGCTGGGTAAATCTGCTCGTGTGCATCGCCTCAATCCGCTCTTTGTGCAATCTCCGCCCCCCTCCGAACCACAAGGGACCCAGGTCCCGTAGGTGCTCATGGGACACGATCAGTTCTCCCCGACACACCCGTTGTAGATGGACGTAGAGCTTATCACACCCGATCATCACGTGGTGTCTGGGCACGACGAACTTTGGCAACGGTGCATACTCAGGGAGAACACGTCTTGATAATTTTTAGTGAGAGATCATCTTAAAATGCTACCGTCAATCAAAGCAAGATAAGATGCATAAAGGATAAACATCACATGCAATCAATATAAGTGATATGATATGGCCATCATCATCTTGTGCTTGTGATCTCCATCTCCGAAGCACCGTTGTGATCACCATCGTCACCGGTAGCGACACCTTGATCTCCATCGTAGCATCGTTGTCGTCTAGCCAACTATTGCTTATCGACTATCGCTACCGCTTAGTGATAAACTAAAGCAATTACATGGCTTTTGCATTTCATACAATAAGCGACAACCATATGGCTCCTGCCGATTGCCGATAATTTCGGTTACAAAACATGATCATCTCATACAATAAAATATAGCATCACGTCTTGACCATATCACATCACAACATGCCCTGCAAAAACAAGTTAGACATCCTCTACTTTGTTGTTGCAAGTTTTACGATGGCTGCTACGGGCTGAGCAAGAACCGTTCTTACCTCGCATCAAAACCACAGCGATAGTTTGTCAAGTTGGTGCTGTTTTAACCTTTGCAAGGACGGGCGTAGCCACTTTTCAGTTCAACTAAAGTGAGAGAGCAGACACCGCCGATCACCTTTAAACAGCGAGTGCTCGAAGCGGTGAAACCAGTCTCGTGTAAGCGTCTGGCGTAATGTCGGTCGGGCGCTTCATCTCACAATACCGCTGAACCAAAGTATGACATGCTGGTAAGCGGTATGACTTATATCGCCCACAACTCACTTGTGTTCTACTCGTGCATATGACATCAACGCATAAAACCAGGCTCGGATGCCCTTTGTTGGGGAGCGTAGTAATTTCAAAAAATTCCTACGCTACGCAAGATCATGGTGATGGCATAGCAGCGAGAGGAAATATTGTCCACGTACCCTCGTGAACCGTGGCGGGCGTTATGACAAGCGGTTGATGTAGTCATCGTCTTCACGATCCGACCGATCCAAGTACGAGCATACGGCACCTCCGAGTTCAGCACACGTTCAGCTCGATGGCGATCCCGGGCTCCGATCCAGCAAAGCGTCGGGGATGAGTTCCGTCGACCTGACGGCGTGGTGGCGATGATGATGCTCCACCGCGGGGCTTCGCCTAAGCTCATGACGATATGACGAAGTGGAATATGGTGGAGGGGCACCGCCTGCAACTAAGGAATGATCCGTAGATCAACTTGTGTGTTATGGGGTGCCCCCTTGCCCCGTATATAAAGGAGGGAGGGAGGTGCGGCCGGCCCTCATAAGTGCGCTGGAGAGTCCTACTCCCACGGGAGTAGGACTCCCCTCTGCCTTGTTGGAGAAGGAAGGGGGGAGGGAAAGAGGAAGAGGCGCGCCCCCTCTCCTGTCCTATTCGGACTAGGGGGGGGGGCGTGCGGCCTGCCCCAACCGACCCTCCTCTTCTCCCTCATGGCCCACTAAGGCCCAACATCCCGGGAGGTTCAGTAACCCCGGTGTTCGGTAAAATCCGATTTCACGGAACCATTCCGATATCAAATATAGGCTTCAATATATCAATCTTTATGTCTCTACCATTTGAGACTCCTCGTCATGTCCGTGATCACATCGGGACTCGAACAAACTTGGTACATCAAAACTTGTAAACTCATAATAAAACTGTCATCGTAGCGTTAAGCGTGCGGACCCTACGGGTTCGAGAACTATGTAGACATGACCTAGAACTATTCTCGGTCAATAACCAATAGCGGAACCTGGATGCCCATATTGGTCCCTACATATTCTCTGAAGATCTTTATCGGTCAAACCGCATAACGACATCGTTGTTCCCTTTGTCATCGGTATGTTACTTGCCGAGATTGGTCGTCGGTATCAATACCTAGTTCAATCTCGTTACCGGCAAGTCTCTTTACTCGTTCCATAATACACCATCTTGTAACTAACTTATTAGTTGCAATGCTTGCAAGGCTTATGTGATGTGTATTACCGAGAAGGCCTAGAATACCTCTCCGACAATCGAAGTGACAAAACCTAATCTCGAAATCGCCAACCCAACATGTACCTTTGGAGACACCTGTAGTACTCCTTTATAATCACCCGATTCGTTGTGGCGTTTGGTAGCACCAAAGTGTTCCTCCGGTAAGCAGGAGTTGCATAATCTCATAGTTACGAGGAACATGTATAAGTCATGAAGAAAGCAATAGCAATATACTAAGCGATCAAGTGCTAGGCTAACGGAATGGGTCATGTCAATCACATCATTCTCCTAATGATGTGATCCCATTAATCAAATAACAACACATGTCTATGGTTAGGAAACATAACCATCTTTGATTAATGAGCTAGTCAAGTAGAGGCATACTAGTGACTATATGTTTGTCTATGTATTCACACATGTATTATGTTTCCGGTTAATACAATTCTAGCATGAATAATAAACATTTATCATGATATGAGGAAATAAATAATAACTTTATTATTGCCTCTAGGGCATATTTCCTTCAGAAAGGGCAATGCACGGTACCGAAGAGGCTAGCAAAGGCGGAAAGATAAAAGTGCGTATAATCCATGGACTCAACATTAGTCAAAAGAACTCATATACTTATTGCAAAAATTTAGAAGTTATCAAAAATCAAGTACTACGCGCATGCTCCTAGGGGGATAGATTGGTAGGAAAAGACCATCGCTCGTCCCCGACCGCCACTCATAAGGATGCACAAGCCAGGTACACTTCATGTTTCAAATTTGTTACACAACTTTAACCATACGTGCATGCTACGGGACTTGCAAACTTCAACACAAGCATTTCTCAAATTCACAACTACTCAACTAGCACAACTTTAATATCACTACCTCCATATCTCAAAACAATTATCAAGTATCAAACTTTTCTTAGTATTCAACACACTCATAAGAATTCTTACAAATCTTTTATGCTTAGCAAATTATGATTATTTAAGCAAATTACCATGTTATTTAAGACTCTCAAAATAATATAAGTGAAGCATGAGAGTTCATAAATTTCTACAAAATAAATCCACCACCGTTCTCTAAAAGATATAAGTGAAGCACTAGAGCAAACAACAAACTACTCCAAAAGATATAAGTGAAGATCAATGAGTAGTCGAATAATTATGCAACTATATGAAGACTCTCTAACATTTAAGAATTTCAGATCTTGATACTTTATTCAAACAGCAAGCAAAGCTAAAGAAAACTACATTGCAAGGATATCACAACTCACGTGAAGAAGCAAAAACTTAGGCTCAATCGATACTAACCGATAGTTGTTGAAGAAGAAAGGTGGGATGCCTACCGGGGCATCCCCAAGCTTAGATGCTTGAGACTTCTTGAAATATTATCTTGGGGTGCCTTGGGCATCCCCAATCTTGAACTTTTGTGTCTCCTTAATTCCTCTCATATCATGGTTTCTCTTTTTATCAAAAGCTTCATTCACAACAAACTCAACAAGAACTCGTGAGATAGGTTAGTATATGCCAATGCAAAACCTTATCATTTTCTACTGTAACAAATCACTAACATTATTATTCAACATTGCATACTAAATTCCTCTGCATATTTAATACTCGTATCCTTAAATAGAATCATTAAACAAGCAAACATATGCAAACAATGCAAACATAACAGCAATCTGCCAAAACAGTACAGTCTGTAAAGAATGCAAGAGTATCAATACTTCCCTGACTCCAAAAATTATGAACTAAAATTACCACTGTAATAAATTTATCAGAGCTCAATATGCAAAAATATTCAACATTATACCACTCTCTGCCTTTTCTAGAGAATTTTTGCAACAGCGGTAAACTTTCTGTTTTCAAACAGCAACATGCATACTTACAAAATAAACATGGCAAAGGCTATCCTTGACTTTTTATTGAAACTAAAGATGAAAACATTATTATAACTAACAGCAATCAAATACTAACAAAATAAAGTGGCGCTCCAAGCAAAACACATATCATGTGGTGAATAAAATATAGCTCAAGTAAAGTTACCGATGAGCGAAGACGAAAGAATGGATGCCTTCCGGGGCATCCCCAAGCTTAGGCTCTTGGTTGTCCTTGAATATTACCTTGGGGTGCCTTGGGCATCCCCAAGCTTAGGCTCTTGCCACTCCTTATTCCATAGTCCATCGAATCTTTACCCAAAACTTGAAAACTTCAACCACACAAAACTTAACAGAAAACTCGTGAGCTCCGTTAGCGAAAGAAAACAAAACACCACTTCAAGGTACTGTAATGAACTCATTGTTTATTTATATTGGTGTTAAACCTACTGTATTCCAACTTATCTATGGTTTATAAACTATTTTACTAGCCATAGATTCATCAAAATAAGCCAACAACACAATGAAAACAGAATCTGTCAAAAACAGAACAGTCTGTAGTAATCTGTAACTAACGCAAACTTCTGGAACTCCAAAAATTCTACCAAAATTAGAAGACCTGGAAAATTTGTTTATTTATCAGAAGAAATTTGAATCAGTATTTTATCACGTTCTGGTGATTTTTAACAATTCGGGCACTGAGCACAAAGATTCTGGAAATTACAGCAAGATCAAATAACTATCATCCAAGAAGATCCAATAGGTTCAACTTGGCACAAACACTAATTAAAAGATAAAACCACATCTAAACAGAGGCTAGATGGATTATTTATTCCTAAACAGAAGCAAAAACAAAAACTAAAATAAAATTGGGTTGCCTCCCAACAAGCGCTATCGTTTAACGCCCCTAGCTAGGCATTATGATTTCAATGATGCTCACACAAAAGATAGGAATTGAAACATAAAGAGAGCATCATGAAGAATATGACTAGCACATTTAAGTCTAACCCACTTCCTATGCATAGGGATTTTGTGAACAAACAACTTATGGGAACAAGAATCATCTTGCATAGGAAGGTAAAACAAGCATAACTTCAAAACTTTAAGCACATAGAGGAAACTTGATATTATTGCAATATGTAGAAGCATATGATCCTCTCTCATAATAATTTTCAGTAGCATCATGAATGAATTCAACAATATAACCAGCACCTAAAGCATTATTTTCATGATCTACAAGCATAGAAAATTTCCTACTCTCCACGTAAGCAAAATTCTTCTCATGAATAATAGTGGGAGCAAACTCAACAAAATAACTATCATGTGATTGAAAATTAAGATCAAGATGACAAGTTTCATGGTTATAATTATTCTTTAAAGCATACGTGTCATCACAATAATCATCATAGATAGGAGGCATGCTTTCATCATAGTAAATTTGCTCATCAAAGCTTGGGGGACTAAAAATATCATCTTCATCAAACATAGCTTCCCCAAGCTTGTGGCTTTGCATATCATTAGCAGCATGGATATTAAAGGAATTCATACTAACAACATTGCAATCATGCTCATCATTCACATATTTTATGCCAAGAATTCTATGTAATTCTTCTTCTATTACTTTGGCACAATTTTCCTTTCCATCATATTCACGAAAGATATTAAAAAGGTGAAGCGTGTGAGACAAACTCAATTCCATTTTTTTGTAGTTTTCTTTTATAAACTAACTAGTACTAAAACAAGAAACAAAAAGATTCGATTGCAAGATCTAAAGATATACCTTCACTTACCTAGCCTCCCGACAGCGGCGCCGAGAAAAAAGCTTGATGTCTACTACACAACCTTCTTCTTGTAGGCGTTGTTGGGCCTACTAAATGCACATGTTTGTAGGACAGTAGCAAATTTCCCTCAAGTGGATGACCTAAGGTTTATCAATCCGTAGGAGGCGTAGGATGAAGATGGTCTCTCTCAAGCAACCCTACAACCAAATAACAAAAAGTCTCTTGTGTCCCCAACACACCCAATACAATGGTAAATTGTATAGGTGCACTAGTTCGGCGAAGAGATGGTGATACAAGTGCGATATGGATGGTAGATATAGGTTTCTGTAATTTGAAAATATAAAAACAGCAAGGTAACAAGCGGTAAAATTGAGCGTAAACGGTATTGCAATGATAGGAAACAAGGCCTAGGGTTCATACTTTCACTAGTGCAAGTTCTCTCAACAATAATAACATAGATAGATCATATAACAATCCCTCAACATGCAACAAAGAGTCACTCTGAAGCCACTAATAGCGGAGAACAAACGTAGAGATTATGGTGGATGCGAAACCACCACAAAGTTATTCTTCGGATCGATCTATAAAGAGTTAGTACTAGAATAACACCTTAAGATACAAATCAACCAAAACCCTAATGTCACCTAGATACTCCATTGTCACCTCAAGTATCCGTGGGCATGATTATCGATATGCATCACACAATCTCAGATTCATCCAACCAACATAAAAATACTTCAAAGAGTGCCCCAAAGCTACTACGGAGAGTCAAGAGCGTGTGCCAACCCCTATGCATAGGTTCCCAAGTGTCCTGAAACCCATAAGTTGATCACCAAGACATACATCAAGTGTTCTCATAAAAGACTCAATCGATAAGATAACTTCAAAGGGAAACTCAATTCATCACAAGAGAGTAGAGGGGGAGAAACATCATAAGATCCAACTACAATAGCAAAGCTCGGGATACATCAAGATCGTGCCATAGAACACGAGAGAGAGAGAGAGAGAGAGAGAGAGAGATCAAACACATAGCTACTAGTACATACCCTCAGCCAGGGTGAACTACTCCTCCTCGTCATGGATAGCGCGGGATGATGAAGATGGCCACGGAGATGGATCCCCCCTCCGTGCGGTGCGAAAGGGGTCCGATTGGTTTTGGTGATTACGGAGGCTTGCGGCGGAACTCCGATCTAGGTTCTGTTCGGAAGTTTTAGGGTATGCGGTATATATGGATGAAAGGAGAGCGTCGGTGGAGCTACGGGGGCCCCACGAGGCGAGGCGCACCGGGGGGTGGGCGCCCCCACCCTCGTGAGCACCTCCTGTATCTTCGGCGTGGGGTCCAAGTCCATCGGTGGGTTTCCTTCCAAAATAACTTCTCCGAGTTGATTTCGTTCCGTTTGACTCCGTCGATATTCCTTTTCCTCGAAACCTTTGAAATAGGCATAAAACAACAAATCAGGCTGGGCCTCCGGTTAATAGGTTAGTCCCAAAAATAATATAAAAGTGGAAAATAAAGCCCAATATTGCCTAAAACAGTAGATAAAGTAGCATGGAGCAATCAAAATTATAGATCGTTGGAGCGTATCACCGCCCCCACCACCATACCACCACCACCACGGACCGCCGCCCGAGCCCGAGCCGAGCCCCGCCGCCGCCGCCTTGAGCCCCTCCGCCGCCTTGAGCCTCGTCGTCGCCCGAGCCGCCGCCCCTAGCCGCTAGACCAGCGAACCACGCGCGGAGCCAAGCGAGAGTAGCTGCCCGTCGCCCGGTTTTACGAGGAAAACCGTTCGTTTTAGAAACCCTACTTTTCGTTTTCTAAATAAATCGGTTTTTCTCCGGTTTATTTATTTAGCGGCGTTCGCTCGTTCGTTCGTTTTAACGAACACGTTCTTTGTTTAGATTCTGATAATGAACGTTCATTCGTTAGTCTGTTTTCAGTTTTTCTTTTTCTCGGATTTATTCCGTGATTTTTCTGATCGAGATTTCTGATCCGATCTTAGTTTCTGTTTATCTTTTCGCTCGTTAGTCGGAATCAGGGGATTCAAGCGCCTAGATCTTCGTCTCGAGACCCTCTTTCTGCTTTAACAACTTAAACAAGATTTTGATGCTGTAAAATTTGACCTTAGTTCATATTAGTAAACGGGTCTTGTTTCTTTCGCCGTTTGAGTTTCGTTGCTCCGTTTGGTTTGATTCTTTTTGCAAATCGGAGTTCTTAAGTTGAACTTTCTGGTCAACCGCTTTTAGTTGAAGTTTTGCTTGTGCATCTTTGCTTGTTGCTTATGTATGTTATTGTTTGCTTGCGGTAGAATTCCCGGAGTGCGAAGCGTGTTACTACGAGTCTCTAGGATTCGCGGATCGTCAGCAAGGCAAGTAACACTTTGATCATACTCTCTTCATACCTAGTTTTTATGCATTAGTTCCAATCCTCAAACATTGCATGGTTAGAATGTCATTAACTTGTGGGTTGGGAAGTAGTAGTTGAGGTAGAACCTATTGCCCTGTTACTATCAAACCCTTGGGAGTTACTTCTACGTGTTGCTTATATTGCTATGCTATGCTCGTAGACGTGGTTGGGTTTGAGTGAATTCATGACAGATGTGAGATTGTTAATTAATGGTTCAACTTAAGGTGGCAACTTTAATACACATCTGGGTGAATTGAGGCACACAGGGAACCCGGTGTTGTCATTTTACTTTTGGAAATCCGGGGTACCGTGTGATCTTCCTATGGACCGCCACCAGGCTCAAAGGGAACTGAGATTATTCATGCTAGAAACTTCCGTGTGCAGCCACAAGCTACTATGGGCTCTAGCATAGTTGAGTAAATTCGTGAAGCTCTTGAAGAGGTAGATCAGCGGTAGTGGGTTTTGTAGGTTTGGTATGGTCTACAGGAGTAGAGAGTTAATGTTTACGAAGGCGTGTCTCGGTCATCTGTTTCTCAAACACCATGTAGTCACGAGAAATCAGCGGAGGTGATTGAGTCTTGTGGGGAAAAGTGCACAAACCTCGCACGATGTACAATCTAATCATGGTTAGCCGTGTCCCCGGTTATGGACAATTTGAGTATCTAGTACTTGAGTTATCACATGTATCTCATCACTCTTAATTAATATTGTTGGGTTGTTAACTAATTTAATTGGGATTGAGTTGGGGTTATACCTTCTCAATGTTTCAACCACCATGATAGTTAAATAAAAATCTATTCCTTTGTTGTAGGGAAAAATTGGCTTTTCGCAAAACTATAACCGTAGAGCTTTCCACCAGCCAAATATGCATGTAGTGATAGCATTATTATGTACTGCTCTATTGTGTTATATTGCCAGCATATTCCATGTGTTGACCTATTTTTGGGCTGCAACGTATTATGTTGCAGACTTTTCGGACGAGGAGTAAGGTTCGTTAGGTCGTTGCCGTGCAGCTCAGCTATGTCATTGGAGTTGATGGACACACTTTATCTTCCAAGCCTTCCGTTGTTATCGCATTAGATGGCCTTAAGCCATATTATTGTAATAAGTTCTCTTTTGAGACATTCGATGTAATAAGTGTGTGATTGCTACTCTGTTATAAATCCTTCGAGTACTGTATGTGTCAACATTCTTGATCGAGGATGACCTTTGGAACACAGAGACTTGACCATCTGAGGTCGGGTCGCTACAGCCCGATGATCGGCAAGCCATACAGAATAAATGGATCTTCAAGAAGAAGACTAACGCTGACGGTAATGTTACTATCTACAAAGCTCGACTTGTTGCGAAAGGTTTTCGACAAGTTCAAGGGGTTGACTACGATGAGACCTTCTCACCTGTAGCGATGCTTAAGTCTTTCTGAATCATGTTAGCAATTGCCGCATTTTATGATTATGAAATTTGGCAAATGGATGTCAAAACTGCAATCCTTAATGGATTTCTTAAAGAAGGGTTGTATATGATGCAACCAGAAGGTTTTGTCGATCCTAAAGGTGCTAACAAAGTGTGCAAGCTCCGGCGATCCATTTATGGACTGCTGCAAGCATCTCGGAGTTGGAATATATGCTTTGATACTGTGATCAAAGCATATGGTTTTATACAGACTTTTGGAGAAGCATGTATTTACAAGAAAGTGAGTGGGAGCTCTGTAGCATTTCTGATATTATATGTGGATGACATATTGTTGATTGAAATGATATAGAATTTCTGGATAGCATAAAAGGATACTTGAATAAGAATTTTTCAATGAAAGACCTCAGTGAAGCTGCTTATATATTCGGCATCAAGATCTATAGAGATAGATCAAGATGCTTAATTGGACTTTCACAAAGCACATACCTTGATAAAGCTTTGAAGAAGTCCAAAATGCATCAGTCAAAGAAAGGGTTCTTGCATGTGTTACAAGGTGTGAAGTTGAGTCAGACTCAATGCCCGACCACTGCAGAAGATAGAGAGAAAATGAAAGTCATTCCCTATGCCTCGGCCATAGGTTCTATCATGTATGCAATGTTGTGTACCAGACCTGATGTCTTCCTTGCTATAAGTTTAGCATGGAGGTACCAAAGTAATCCAGGAGTGGATTACTGGACAGCGGTCAAGAACATCCTGAAATACCTGAAAATAACTAAGGATATGTTTCTCATTTATGGAGGTGACAAAGAGCTTATCGTAAATGGTTACGTCGATGCAAGCTTTGACCTGATCCGGATGACTCTAAATGCATAAACCTGATACATGCTTATATTGAATGGTTGAGCTATCGGTTGGTGCAGTTCAAGCGAGCATCTTGGCGGGATCTACATGTGAAGCGGAATACATAGCTGCTCCAGAAGCAGCAAATGAAGGAGTCTAGATGAAGGAGTTCATATCCGATCTAGGTGTAATACCTAGTGCATCGGGTCCAATGAAAATCTTTTGTGACAATACTGGGGCAATTGCCTTGGCGAAGGAATCCAGATTTCACAAGAGAACCAAACACATCAAGAGATGCTTCAATTCCATTCGCGATCAAGTCAAGGGGGGAGACATAGAGATTTGCAAAATACATACGGATCTGAATGTTGCAGACCCATTGACTAAGCCTCTTCCACGAGCAAAACTTGATCAGCACCAAGACTCCATGGGTGTTTGAGGAGTCTGGATTAGGGGTATCCGGACAGCGGACTATATCCTTTGGCGGACTGTTGGACTATGAAGATACAAGATTGAAGACTTCGTCTCGTGTGTAGGATGGGACTCTCCTTGGCGTGGAAGGCAAGCTTGGCGATCGCATATGTAGATCTCCTCCCATTGTAACCGACTCTGTGTAACCCTAGCCCCCACCGGTGTCTATATAAACCGGAGGGTTTAGTCCGTAGGACAACAACAATCATACCATAGGCTAGCTTCTAGGGTTTAGCCTCTACGGTCTCGTGGTAGATCAACTCTTGTAATACTCATATCATCAAGATCAATCAAGCAGGAAGTAGGGTGTTACCTCCATCGAGAGGGCCGAACACAGGTAAACATTGTGTCCCCGCCTCCTGTTACCATCCGCCTTAGGCGCTTGCAGTTCAGGACCCCCTACCGAGATCCGCGGTTTGACAAGCAGTGTTAGAATCATTACTATGTAATCTAGATTATTGACTCTAGTGCAAGTGGGAGGCTGAAGGAAATATGCCTAGAGGCAATAATAAAGTTATTATTATATTTCCTTATATCATGATAAATGTTTATTATTCATGCTAGAATTGTATTAACGGAAACATAGTACATGTGTGAATACATAGACAAAACAGAGTCTCCCTAGTATGCCTCTACTTGACTAGCTCGTTGACCAAAGATGGTTATGTTTCGACCATAGACATGTGTTGTCATTTGATGAGCGGGATCACATCATTAGAGAATGATGTGATGGACAAGAGACCATCCCTTAGCTTAGCATAATGATCATTAAGTTTTGTTGCTATTGCTTTCTTCATGACTTATACATATTCCTCGACTATGAGATTATGCAACTCCTGAATACCGAAGGAACACCTTGTGTGCTATCAAGCGTCTGGCGTGGCTGGGTGATTATAAAGATGCTCTGAGGTGTCTCCAAAGGTATTTGTTGGGTTAGCATAGATCGAGATTAGGATTGTCCTCCAGTCTTTGGAGAGGTATTTACGGTCCCTCTCGGTAATGCACATCACTATAAGCCTTGCAAGCAATGTGACTAATGAGTTAGTTACGGGATGATGCATTCTGAGCGAGTAAAGAGACTTGCCGTTAACGAGATTGAACTAGGTATTGAGATCTGAAGCGATCTAATCTCGGGCAAGTAACATACCGATGACAAAGGGAATAGCGTATGTTGTTATTGCGGTTTGACCGATAAAGATCTTCATAGAATATGTAGGAACAAATATGAGCATCCAGGTTCCGCTATTGGTTATTGACTAGAGATGTGTCTCGGTCATGTATACATAGTTTTAGAATCCGTAGGGTCCATGCGCTTAACGTTCGATGGCGATTTGTATTGTGAGTTATGTGTTACGGTGACCAAAGTTTGTTGAGTCCGGATGAGATCCACAGACATGACAAGGAGTCTCTAAATGGTCGAGAGCTAAAGATTCATATATTGGAAGGTAGTATTCGGACATCGGAATGGTTTGAGTGGTTCGGTATTTTACGAGATGCGAGGGTTACGGACCCCCACGAAATCTTGGGCCTACATGGGCCCTAAGGGAGAGAGAGGGAAGCCCGCGGGGGGTGGGGGGTGGCGCATGCCCCCTAGGGAGTCCGGATAGGACAAGGAGGAGGGGCGCGGCCCTCCTTTCCTCTCCCTCTCCTTCCTTTTCCTCCGGTGAAGAAAGGAAAAAGGGGGGCCGAATCCTAGTCCTAGTAGGACTCCCCCCCCATGGCGCGCGCCTCCTGGCCGGCCTCCTCCTCCTCCCCTCCTTTATATACGGGGGCAGGGGGCACCCCATAGTACATCAATTGTTCTCTTAGCCGTGTGCGTGCCCCCCTCCTGATTTACTCCTCCGGTCATAGCATCGTAGTGCTTAGGCAAAGCCCTGCGGATCACATCACCATCACCGTCCTGCCCGTCGTCTTGTGGAACTCTCCCTCGACCCTCAGCTGGATCAAGAGTTCAAGGGGCGTCATCGAGCTGAGCGTGTCTTGAACTTCGGAGGTGTCGTGCGTTCGGTACTTGGATCGTGAAGATGTTCGACTACATCAACGCGTTAACCTAACGCTTCGCTTTTGGTCTATGAGGTACATGGACATACTCTCCCCTCTCGTTGGTATGCATCTCCTAGATAAATCTTGCGAGGCGCAGGAATTATTTGAAATTGCATACTCGTTCCCCAACAGTATCTAGGGTTACCTACCCTTGGCGCCTCCGTTCCTTTGCCTCGTTGCCGCTTGGCGGTTGCATCCCATGTTGATGGATCTCGTGAGGATGAGGTGGAGAAAGAATGAGGCGGAAATCGGAGAACAGCAGGCGAGAGCTTTCTGGGCTGATGTTGCAATGAATGTGAGCGAACCAGCGCACCTCATCAGGCTGACGAGAATGCAATCGCGAGATCATTTGTGATCGAGGGCTCTCGGGAGGTTTGCGCGCTGATCGTCTTCAGCGTATCTATAATTTTTATTGCTCCATGCTATATTATCTACTGTTTTGGACATTGTTGGGCTTTATTATTAGCTTTTATATTACTTTTGGGACTAACCTATTAACGGAGGCCCAGCCCGAATTGCTGTTTTTTGCTTATTTGAGTTCATGAGAAAAGGAATATCAAGCGGAGTCAAGCGGAATGAAACCCGGGAGCGTGATTTTTAGGAAGATTATGATCCGGAGACTTGGACCCTCGTCAAGAAACAAAGGAGGAATCCACGAGGTGAGGCGTGCCCACCCCCCAAGCGCGCCCTCCACCTCGTGGGCCCCTGTTGCTCCACCGGCGTACTCCTTCCTCCTATATATACCTCGTACCCCCAAACAATCGGATCTGGGCCAAAACCTAACTCCACCACGCAACCTTACTGCCCACGAGATCCCATCTTGGGGCCTGTTGCAGAGCTCATGGGAGGGCTTCCATCATGGAGGCTTCTACATCAACACCATAGCCTCTCCGATGAAGTTTGAGTAGTTTACTTCAGACCTTCGGGTCCATAGTTAGTAGCTAGATGTCTTCTTCTCTCTTTTTGGATCTCAATACAATGTTCGCCCCCTCTCTCGTGGAAATCTATTCGATGTAATCTTCTTTTTGTGGTGTGTTTGTTGAGACCGATGAATTGTGGGTTTATGATCAAGATTATCTATGAACAATATTTGAATCTTCTCTGTATTCTTTTATGTATGATTGGTTATCTTTGCAAGTCTCTTCGAATTATCAGTTTGGTTTGGCCTCCTGGATTGATCTTTATTGCAATGGGAGAAGTGCTTAGCTTTGGGTTCAATCTTGCGGTGTCCTTTCCCAATGACAGTAGGGGCAGCAAGGCACGTATTGTATTGTTGCCATCGAGGATAACAAGATGGGGTTTTTATCATATTGCATGAATTTATCCCTCTACATCATGTCATCTTGCTTAAGGCGTTACTCTGTTTTAATTAGCTTAATACTCTAGATGCATGCTGGATAGCGGTCGATGAGTGGAGTAATAGTAGTAGATGCAGGCAGGATTCGGTCTACTTGTCTCGGATGTGATGCCTATATACATGATCATACCTAGATATTCTCATAACTATGCTCAATTCTGTCAATTGCTCAACAGTAATTTGTTCACCCACCGTAAAATACTTATGCTCTTAAGAGAAGCCAGTAGTGAAACTTATGGCCCCCGGGTCTATCTTCATCATATCAATCTTCCAACACTTTGTTATTTCCTTTGCTTTTATTTTACTTTGCATCTTTATCACAAAAATACCAAAAATATTATCCTATCATATCTATCAGATCTCACTCTCGTAAGTGACGGAGGGACTCATACGTAACCTCCTCTTGGATTGATACCTTGGTTCTCAAAAACTGAGGGAAATACTTACGCTACTTTGGTGCATCACCCGTTCCTCTTCAAGGAAATCCAACGCAGTGCTCAAGAGGTAGCAAAGAAGATTCTGGCGCCGTTGCCGGGGAGTCTACGCAAAAGCGAACATACCAAGTACCCATCACAAACCCTTATCTCCCGCATTACATTATTTGCCATTTGCCTCTCGTTTTCCTCTCCCCCACTTCACCCTCGCTGTTTTATTCGCCCCCTCTTTTCCGTTTGCCTCTTTTTTGCTTACTTTTTGTTTGCTCGTGTGTTGGATTGCTAGTTTGTCACGATGGCTCTACCTAGATTCGGTGATCTTCACCTTAAAAGATTAGAAGAGATCGAAAGCAACGTCAGGAGTTTTATGGTTTTGCAATTTGAGCATAATAATTTCTTCAGAAACGAGCTTAAGGAACAAAAAAGCTTTATGAGTTATATGAATAAAGAGCTCGATGACATGTCTAAAGAATTTGATGGTTTGAGATCCCAAATTGCTCATCTTGAAAAGTTGATAGCGAAATATCGGATAAGCGAGGCTACCTTAGTTAATAAGATGGCGCTAAACAGTTCTATGAAAATAAGGATGAAGATCTAAAAGTTATTGATGTGACCCTATTAAATCTTTGTTTTGCAATATGAATCTTGATAATGATGGGACTGAATGTGATCCACCTTTACCTAGAAGGCGTTCCAAAAATTCGGAGTTTTAGATCTTGATGCTAAATTTGATTAAAGTGGGATTGAAGAAATCAAAACCCTAGATGTTGCTAAACCCACTATTTTGGATTTCAAGGAATTTAATTATGAAAATTTCTCTTTGATTGATTGTTTTCCTTGTTGCAATTAGTGCTAAATTCTCCTCATGCTTATAGTCAAAATAAGCGTTTACCAAACATATCGTTGATGCCTTTATGCAATCTTATGAAGAAAAGCTTGAGTTGGAAGTTTCTATCCTAGAAAACTTTATGATGAGTGGGAACCTACTATTAAAATTAAGATTAAGGATCATGAATTCTATGCTTTATGTGACTTGGGTGCTAGTGTTTCCACTATTCCCAAAACTTTGTGCGATTTGCTAGATTTCCGTGATTTTGATGATTCCTCTCTAAACTTGCATGATGACCCACAAGTATAGGGGATCTATCGTAGTCCTTTTGATAAGTAAGAGTGTCGAACCTTGAGGAAGAAGGAAATGATAAGCGGTTTTGATGAGGTTTTCTCTGCAAGCTTTGAAATAGTAGGTGTGAGAAAGTTTTGTGATAAGATAAATAGTAACAAGCAAAAAGTAAATAAAGTAAATAACATGCAGCAAGGTGGCCCAATCCTTTATGTAGCAAAGGACAAGCCTGGACAAATTCTTATAATAGGAAAAGCGCTCCGAGGACACATGGGAATATCATCAAGCTAGTTTTCATCACGTTCATATGATTAGCGTTCGGTACTTTGATAATTTGATATGTGGGTGGACGGTGCTTGGGTGCTGTTCTTACTTGAACAAACATCCCACTTATGATTAACCTCTATTGCAAGCATCCGCAACTACAACAAAATTATTAAGGTAAACCTAACCATAGCATGAAACATATGGATCCAAATCAGCCCTTCGAAACAGCGCATAAACTAGGGTTTAAGCTTCATCACTCTAGCAACCCATCATCTACTTATTACTTCCCAATGCCTTCCTCTAGGCCCAAATAATGGTGAAGTGTTATGTAGTCGGCGTTCACATAACACCACTAGAGGCTAGACAGCATACATCTCATCAAAATATCGAGCGAATACCAAATTCACATGACTACTAATAGCAAGACTTCTCCCTTGTCCTCGGGAACAAACGTAACTACTCACAAAGCATATTCATGTTCATAATCAGAGGGTAATAATATGCATAAAGGATCTGAACATATGATCTTCCACCAAATAAACCAACTAGCATCAACTACAAGGAGTAATCAACACTACTAGCAACCTACTAGCACCAATCCGGACTTGGAGACAAGAATTGGATACAAGAGATGAACTAGGGTTTGGAGATGATATGGTGCTAGTGAAGATGTTGATGGAGATTGCCCTCTCCCGATGAGAGGGCGTTGGTGATGATGATGACTATGATTTCCCCTCTCGGAGGAAGTATCCCGGCGAAACGACCGCGAGCCTAGATTGATTCCGCCAGGTTCCGCCTCGTGGCGTGAGTTTCATCCATAAGCTTGCTTACGATTTTTCTAGGGTGAAAGTGAAGATATAGCAGAAGATGGTCGTCGGAGGCCCACCGAGGCCCAGGAGATAGAGGCGCGCCTTGTGAGGCGCCCTGTCTCTGAATAAGTGTGGGCCCCTGGCCTATTTCTTTTGCTCATAATTTATTATAAATTCAAAAAGTTGTTTCGTGGAGTTTGGGACTTTTGGAGATGTGAGAATAGGTTTCCAACGTTTGCTCCTTTTCGGCCAGAATTCCATTGTGGCATCCCCCTCTTCATGGTAAACCTTGTAAAATAAGGAGAATAGCCATAAGTATTGAGATATAATGTGTAATAACAGCCCATAATGCAATAAATATTGATATAAAAGCATGATGCAAAATGGACGTATCAACTCCCCCAAGCTTAGACCTCGCTTGTCCTCAAGCGGAAGCCGAAATCGAAAAATATGTCCACATGTTTAGAGATAGAGGTGTCGATAAAAATAAAATCTGGACATGAGGGCATCATGATCATTCTAATAACAACAACATATATGGATTTTGTCATATAATTTCCTATGCTCAAGTAATAAGCAATTCACAATATCAAGTATGGTTCAAAAACTTCATTGGGAACTAGCAAACTATAATCTCAGTCATTGAAGCGATTGCAATTTATCGTAACATCGGAAAGAGTCAATAATAGAGCTTTCCAGCAAGCTCACATACTCATCTATCTTGTAGTCCCCTATGATTATTAACACTCACGCAATACTTGTGGTTATAGAGTTTCAGCGGACCTTGAGAAAGATAGGAGCTTATTGTGTTGCCTCCCAGCGTATTCACCTTTGGGTGATGTCAACAATAATATCCTATGCCAACTTACATCAATTGGATATATGTATCATGATCTTTCAAACACGAGGAGCTTGCCCAAGGATAAAAATAAAAAGGGAAAGGTGAGCATCACCTTGACTCAAGAATAAAGTAAAGATAAAGTAAAAGATAGGCCCTTGGAGGAGAGGAGAGAGGTTGTCATGCGCATTTAGGGTTGATGCATAAAATCTTAGTGCAAAAGAACTTCACTTTATATTGCCCCTTGTATGTGGACCTTTATTATGCAGTCCGTCGCTTTTATTACTTCCACAACAAGTTCGTACAAAGCTTATTTTCTCTGCACTAATAAGTCATACATATTTAGAGAGCAATTTTTATTGCTTGCACCGATGACAACTTACTTGAAGGATCTTATTCAATCCATAGATAGGTATGGTGGACTCTCATGGCAAAACTGGGTTTAGGGATATTTGGAAGCACAAGTAGTATCTCTACTTAGTGCAAGGAATTTGGCTAGCATGAGGGGGAAAGGCAAGCTCAACATGTTTGGAAGGTCAATGACAATATATTTTAACTGAGATGTCGGAAAACATAAACCATTACGTTGTCTTCCTAGTCCAACATCAACTCTTTTAGCATGTCATACCTAATGAGTGCTTCATAATAATAAAAGATGTCAAGATAATATATTTATATGTGAACCCCTCTTTCCTTATCACTTTCTATTAATTGCAGCGATGACCAAGGCTACGTTCATCAACTCTCAACAATTTTATGCCTCATACTTTCTATATGTGAAGTTATCACTATCCATAAGATCAATATGGACTCTTTTGTTCTTTCTACTTTCTCAAGATCATAGCATCATAGCAAAGCCCTTGAATCAACACTAATCTTTATTATAGATAGCACACGAACTAAACTTACATAAAGAGATGCAAAGCAAAGCTCAAAACTACTTGATATCAAAACTTCAATCTACTAGATCAAGATACTACTAAAGGATCGAACTAAATAAAGCGGTAAAGATAGGAGTGTGATGGTGATACAATACCGGGGCACCACCCCCAAGCTTGGCAGTTGCCAAGGGGAGTGCCCATACCCATGTAATTATTTCTTCGGAGGTGGTGCAGTAGGAGTTCTTGATGATGTAGGCTTGTCGTCCGTCTTCCAGTGCATCGGCTCTCCATCATAAAAGGATGATCGAGTCTCCGGGATCCTTAAATCTGCAGCCAAACTCATTCGCTTGAATCTATATTCATACTCACAGTTCTGGTTTTGCAGGTCATAGATCTGGGCTTGGAGGTGCTCGATTTTCTCTTGAAGTTTGAAGATGGTTTCCCCGATGACTTTGGCATCCAGCTTGTGGTTGTTGGCGAACTCCATGATCATCATCTGGTTGGCGTTGAGTCCACGCTCCAACATCCCTTGACACTTGAAAACTTCTTGCTCCACGGCTTCGAGCTTGGTATCCATGCTCCCGGTACATTTCGGTCCCTCCACATCGCGGATGTGCAGCACCCCATCACGTACCTCAATGGTTTGAGGATGATGCAGCACCTCCAGCGAGATAGGGTTGATGACTCTCTCGAAAAACTTGTCCTTGGGAGCGCTTGGAGATGACATGATGCTCTAGATCTGAAGCGAAACAGCTCGAAGCGAAAGCAGAGGATATTTGCGTGATCGATGGTCAAAACCGGGAGAATATATAATGAATTTTACCGACCAAAATACATATCATACAAGAAAGCGGTCCGGGAGGCACACGAGGTGCCCACGAGGCGGTAGCGCCCTACGAGGCGCCTCCTCTCATGGGAGCCTCGTGTCCAAGACTCTCTAACATTTAAAATTTCAGATCTTGATACTTTATTCAAACAGCAAGCAAAGCTAAAACTACATTGCAAGGATATCACAACTCACGTGAAGAAGCAAAAACTTAGGCTCAATCGATACTAACCGATAGTTGTTGAAGAAGAAAGGGATGCCTACGGGGCATCCCCAAGCTTAGATGCTTGAGACTTCTTGAAATATTATCTTGGGGTGCCTTGGGCATCCCCAATCTTGAACTTTGTGTCTCCTTAATTCCTCTCATATCATGGTTTCTCTTTTATCAAAAGCTTCATTCACAACAAACTCAACAAGAACTCGTGAGATAGGTTAGTATATGCCAATGCAAAACCTTATCATTTTCTACTGTAACAAATCACTAACATTATTATTCAACATTGCATACTAAATTCCTCTGCATATTTAATACTCGTATCCTTAAATAGAATCATTAAACAAGCAAACATATGCAAACAATGCAAACATAACAGCAATCTGCCAAAACAGTACAGTCTGTAAAGAATGCAAGAGTATCAATACTTCCCTGACTCCAAAAATTATGAACTAAAATTACCACTGTAATAAATTTATCAGAGCTCAATATAAAAATATTCAACATTATACCACTCTCTTTTCTAGAGAATTTTTGCAACAGGTAAACTTTCTGTTTTCAAACAGCAACATGCATACTTACAAAATAAACATGGCAAAGGCTATCCTTGACTTTTTATTGAAACTAAAGATGAGAAACATTATTATAACTAACAGCAATCAAATACTAACAAAATAAAGTGACGCTCCAAGCAAAACACATATCATGTGGTGAATAAAAATATAGCTCCAAGTAAAGTTACCGATGAACGAAGACGAAAGAATGGATGCCTTCCGGGGCATCCCCAAGCTTAGGCTCTTGGTTGTCCTTGAATATTACCTTGGGGTGCCTTGGGCATCCCCAAGCTTAGGCTCTTGCCACTCCTTATTCCATAGTCCATCGAATCTTTACCCAAAACTTGAAAACTTCAACCACACAAAACTTAACAGAAAACTCGTGAGCTCCGTTAGCGAAAGAAAACAAAACACCACTTCAAGGTACTGTAATGAACTCATTGTTTATTTATATTGGTGTTAAACCTACTGTATTCCAACTTATCTATGGTTTATAAACTATTTTACTAGCCATAGATTCATCAAAATAAACCAACAACACAATGAAAACAGAATCTGTCAAAAACAGAACAGTCTGTAGTAATCTGTAACTCGCAAACTTCTGGAACTCCAAAATTCTACCAAAATTAGAAGACCTGGAAAATTTGTTTATTTATCAGAAGAAATTTGAATCAGTATTTTATCACGTTCTGGTGATTTTTAACAATTCGGGCACTGAGCACAAAGATTCTGGAAATACAGCAAGATCAAATAACTATCATCCAAGAAGATCCAATAGGTTCAACTTGGCACAAACACTAATTAAAAGATAAAACCACATCTAAACAGAGGCTAGATGGATTATTTATTCTAAACAGAAGCAAAAACAAAACTAAAATAAAATTGGGTTGCCTCCCAACAAGCTATCGTTTAACGCCCTAGCTAGGCATTATGATTTCAATGATGCTCACACAAAGATAGGAATTGAAACATAAAGAGAGCATCATGAAGAATATGACTAGCACATTTAAGTCTAACCCACTTCCTATGCATAGGGATTTTGTGAACAAACAACTTATGGAACAAGAATCATCTTGCATAGGAAGGTAAAACAAACATAACTTCAAAACTTTAAGCACATAGAGAGGAAACTTGATATTATTGCAATATGTAGAAGCATATGATCCTCTCTCATAATAATTTTCAGTAGCATCATGAATGAATTCAACAATATAACCAGCACCTAAAGCATTATTTTCATGATCTACAAGCATAGAAAATTTCCTACTCTCCGTAAGCAAAATTCTTCTCATGAATAATAGTGGGAGCAAACTCAACAAAATAACTATCATGTGATTGAAAATTAAGATCAAGATGACAAGTTTCATGGTTATAATTATTCTTTAAAGCATACGTGTCATCACAATAATCATCATAGATAGGAGGCATGCTTTCATCATAGTAAATTTGCTCATCAAAGCTTGGGGGACTAAAAATATCATCTTCATCAAACATAGCTTCCCCAAGCTTGTGGCTTTGCATATCATTAGCAGCATGGATATTAAAGGAATTCATACTAACAACATTGCAATCATGCTCATCATTCACATATTTTATGCCAAGAATTCTATGTAATTCTTCTTCTATTACTTTGGCACAATTTTCCTTTCCATCATATTCACGAAAGATATTAAAAAGGTGAAGCGTGTGAGACAAACTCAATTCCATTTTTTGTAGTTTCTTTTATAAACTAACTAGTACTAAAACAAGAAACAAAAGATTCGATTGCAAGATCTAAAGATATACCTTCACTTACCTAGCCTCCCGGACGGCGCCGAGAAAAAGAGCTTGATGTCTACTACACAACCTTCTTCTTGTAGGCGTTGTTGGGCCTACTGCACACATGTTTGTAGGACAGTAGCAAATTTCCCTCAAGTGGATGACCTAAGGTTTATCAATCCGTGGGAGGTAGGATGAAGATGGTCTCTCTCAAGCAACCCTACAACCAAATAACAAAAAGTCTCTTGTCCCCAACACACCCAATACAATGGTAAATTGTATAGGTGCACTAGTTCGGCGAAGAGATGTGATACAAGTGCGATATGGATGATATAGGTTTACGTAATTTGAAAATATAAAAACAGCAAGGTAACAAGCGGTAAAATGGCGTAAGCGGTATTGCAATGATAGGAAACAAGGCCTAGGGTTCATACTTTCACTAGTGCAAGTTCTCTCAACAATAATAACATAGATAGATCATATAACAATCCCTCAACATGCAACAAAGAGTCACTCTGACCACTAATAGCGAGAACAAGCGTAGAGATTATGGTGGTCGAAACCACCACAAAGTTATTCTTTCGGATCGATCTATAAAAGTTCGTACTAGAATAACACCTTAAGATACAAATCAACCAAAACCCTAATGTCACCTAGATACTCCATTGTCACCTCAAGTATCCGTGGGCATGATTATACGATATGCATCACACATCTCAGATTCATCCAACCAACATAAAAATACTTCAAGAGTGCCCCAAAGCTACTAGGAGAGTCAAGAATGTGTACCAACCCTATGCATAGGTTCCCAAGTGTCACGAAACCATAAGTTGATCACCAAGACATACATCAAGTGTTCTCATAAAGACTCAATCGATAAGATAACTTCAAAGCTCAATTCATCACAAGAGAGTAGGGGGCATCATAAGATCCAACTACAATAGCAAAGCTGGGATACATCAAGATCGTGCCATAGAACCGAGAGAGAGATCAAACATAGCTACTAGTACATACCCTCAGCCCGGGTGAACTACTCCCTCCTCGTCATGGATAGCGCCGGGATGATGAAGATGGCCACCGAGATGGATCCCCTCGGCGAGGAGGTACGAAGGGGTCGATTGGTTTTGGTGATTACGGAGCTTCTTGCGGCGGAACTCGATCTAGGTTCTGTTGGAAGTTTTAGGGTATGATATATATGGATGAAAGGCGTCGGGTGGAGCTACGGGGCCCCAAGCGGCACCGAGGTGGTGGCCCCCCTCGTGAGCACCTCTGTATCTTGAGCGTGGGGTCCAAGTCCATGGTGGGTTTCCTTCCAAAATAACTTCTCCGATTGATTTCGTTCGTTTGACTCCGTCGATATTCCTTTTCCTCGAAACCTTTGAAATAGGCATAACAAATGGGCTGGGCCTCCGGTTAATAGGTTAGTCCCAAAATAATATAAAGTGGAAAATAAAGCCCAATATTGCCTAAAACAGTAGATAAAGTAGCATGGAGCAATCAAAAATTATAGATCGTTGGAGGCGTATCACGCCCACCACCACCATACCACCACCACCGGGCATACGAGCAGGCAAAACCCCAGCCGCCGCCGAGCCCCCTCGCCGCCGCCGAGCCTCGTCGTCGCCCGAGCCGCCGCCCTAGCCGCTAGACCAGCCGAACCAGCCCGAGCCAAGCGAGAGTAGCTGCCCGTCGCCCGGTTTTACGAGAAAACCGTTCGTTTTTTAGAAACCCTACTTTTCGTTTTCTAAATAAATCGGTTTTCTCCGGTTTATTTATTTAGCGGCGTTCGCTCGTTCGTTAATTTTAACGAACCGTTCTTTGTTTAGATTCTGATAATGAGCGTTCATTCGTTATCATTTTCAGTTTTTCTTTTCTCGGATTTATTCCGTGATTTTTGATCGAGATTTCGATCCGATCTTAGTTTCGTTTATCTTTTAAGCTCGTTAGTCGGAATCAGGATTCAAGCGCCTAGATCTTCGTCTCGAGACCCTCTTTCTGCTTTAACAACTTAAACAAGATTTTGATGCTGTAAATTTGACCTTAGTTCATATTAGTAAACGGGTCTTGTTTCTTTCGCCGTTTGAGTTCGTTGCTCGTTTGGTTTGATTCTTTTTGCAAATCGGAGTTCTTAAGTTGAACTTTCTGGTCAACGCTTTTAGTTGAAGTTTTGCTTGTGCATCTTTGCTTGTTGCTTATGTATGTTATTGTTTGCTTGGTAGAATTCCCGAGTGCGGCGTGTTACTCTGAGTCTCTAGGATTCATGGATCGTCGACAAGGCAAGTAACACTTTGATCATACTCTCTTCATACCTAGTTTTTATGCATTAGTTCCAATCCTCAAACATTGCATGGTTAGAATGTCATTAACTTGTGGGTTGGGAAGTAGTAGTTGAGGTAGAACCTATTGCCTGTTACTATCAAACCCTTGGGAGTTACTTCTATGTTGCTTATATTGCTATGCTATGCTCGTAGGCGTGGTTGGGTTTGAGTGAATTCATGACAGATGTGAGATTGTTAATTAATGGTTCAACTTAAGGTGGCAACTTTAATACACACTGGGTGGATTGAGGCACAGGGAACCCGGTGTTGTCTGTTTTTACTTTTGGAAATCCCGGGGTACCCGTGTGATCTTCCTATGGACCGCCACCCAGGCTCAAAGGGAACTGAGATTATTCATGCTAGAAACTTCCGTGTGCAGCCACAAGCTACTATGGGCTCTAGCATAGTTGAGTAAGTTACGTGAAGCTCTTGAAGAGGTAGATCAGCAGGTAGTGGGTTTTGTAGGTTTGGTATGGTCTACAGAGTAGAGAGTTAATGTTTCGAGCTGTGTCTCGGTCATCTGTTTCTCAAACACCATGTAGTGCCAGAAATCAACGGAGGTGATTGAGTCTTGTGGGGAAAAGTGCACAAACCTCTGCACAGTGTACAATCTAATCATGGTTAGCCGTGTCCCCGGTTATGGACAATTTCGAGTATCTAGTACTTGAGTTATCACATGTATCTCATCACTCTTAATTAATATTGTTGGGTTGTTAACTAATTTAATTGGGATTGAGTTGGGGTTATACCTTCTCAATGTTTCAACCACCATGATAGTTAAATAAAAATCTATTCCTTTGTTGTAGGGAAAAATTGGCTTTTCGCAAAACTATAACCGTAGAGCTTTCCACCAGCCAAATATGCATGTAGTGATAGCATTATTATGTACTGCTCTATTGTGTTATATTGCCAGCATATTCCATGTGTTGACCTATTTTTGGGCTGCAACGTATTATGTTGCAGACTTTTGAGACGAGGAGTAAGGTTCGTTGGGTCGTTGCCGTGCAGCTCACTATGTCATTGGAGTTGATGGACACACTTTATCTTCCAAGCCTTCCGTTGTTATCGCATTAGATGGCCTTAAGCCATATTATTGTAATAAGTTCTCTTTTGAGACATTCGATGTAATAAGTGTGATTGCTACTCTGTTATAAATCCTTGATCTGTATGTGTCAACATTACGATCCGGGGATGACAACTGGAACACGAGAGACTTGACCATCGAGGTCGGTCGCTACTGCCCGATGATCGGCAAGCCATACGAGAATAAATGGATCTTCAAGAAGACTAACGCTTGGTAATGTTACTATCTACAAAGCTCGACTTGTTGCGAAAGGTTTTCGACAAGTTCAAGGGGTTGACTACGATGAGACCTTCTCACATGCGATGCTTAAGTCTTTCCGAATCATGTTAGCAATTGCGCATTTTATGATTATGAAATTTGGCAAATGGATGTCAAAACTGCAATCCTTAATGGATTTCTTAAAGAAGGGTTGTATATGATGCAACGAGAAGGTTTTATCGATCCTAAAGGTGCTAACAAAGTGTGCAAGCTCGGCGATCCATTTATGGACTGTGCAAGCATCTCGGAGTTGGAATATATGCTTTGATCTTTGATCAAAGCATATGGTTTTCTCTGAACTTTTGGAAGCATGTATTTACAAGAAAGTGAGTGGGAGCTCTGTAGCATTTCGATATTATATGTGGATGACATATTGTTGATTGAAATGATATAGAATTTCGGATAGCATAAAAGGATACTTGAATAAGAATTTTTCAATGAAAGACCTCAGTGAAGCTGCTTATATATTCGGCATCAAGATCTATAGAGATAGATCAAGATGCTTAATTGACTTTCACAAAGCACATACCTTGATAAAGCTTTGAAGAAGTCCAAAATGCATCGATCAAAAAAGGTTCTTGCATGTGTTACAAGGTGTGAAGTTGAGTGGACTCAATGCGAACCCTGCGAAGAGAGAAAATGAAAGTCATTCCTATGCCTCGGCCATAGGTTCTATCATGTATGCAATGTTGTGTACCAGACCTGATGTCTTCCTTGCTATAAGTTTAGCATGGAGGTACCAAAGTAATCCAGGTGGATTCTTGGACGGATCAAGAACATCTGAAATACCGAAAATAACTAAGGATATGTTTCTCATTTATGGAGGTGACAAAGAGCTTATCGTAAATGGTTACGTCGATGCAAGCTTTGACACGATCCGGATGACTCTAAGTCGCAAACCTGATACATGCTTATATTGAATGGTTGAGCTATCGCCCACATGTCGGGGTTGACCTAGTCAACCTGTTGATCTCTGACGTCGGCATGACATCATGCGAGGCGTCATAAATACATTTTTTCGAATTAATTAATTAAATTCCGAAATTAATAAAATCTTTAAAAATCATATCTTTTAATCCGTAACTTCGGATTAAAATATTTTCAACATGAAAGTTGCTCGAGCGGCGTGGCGAATCCGGATACGTGATCCGTTCGTCCGCCACACACCCCTAACCATCGAACCTGCAACTTTCCCCTCGGCTCCTCCCTGAAAGCGAAACACCGAAATACTTTCCGGATGATTCCCCTTAACGATACCCCCTCATACCACGTTAGGGCACGCCTAGCATCGCTACTTGACATGTCATGCATCGATATGCATCTGTTTACTTGGTATTCATTGTTTCTTCCCCTCTTCTCTCCGGTAGACTACGAGACCGAGCGCTGCTTGCTGCCCGGTTCGACTACGGTGTTGTGACCCTCTCTCTTGCGAGCAACCAGGCAAGCCCCCCCCCCCTTGATCACCAGATATCGCCTACTCTTCTCTATCTGCTTGCATTAGAGTAGTGTAGCATATTCTTGCTTTCGATTATACCTATCCGATGCATAGCTTTGTCCTTGTTACTACTGTTGTTACCTTTACCTGCAATCCTATATGCTTAGTATAGGATGCTAGTACTTTCATCTGTGGCCCTACATTCTTGTCCGTCTGCCGTGCTATACTATTGGGCCGTGATCACTCGGGAGGTGATCACGGGTATATACTATATACTTATACATGATACATGTGGAGACTAAAGTCGGGTCGGCTGGTGGAGCACCCGCGAGTGGATCTTGAGGCGGAGCGGCAGGCAGGTTGAGACCGCCTAGGAGAGAGGTGGGCTGGCCTGCTCGGCGTTCGCGGATACTTAACACGCTTAACGAGGTCTTGGTATTTGATCTGAGTTGGCTACGAGCTTATATGCACTAACCATCTCGCTGGAGTAGTTATGGGTATCCGGCGTCGTCGTATCGGCGAAGCACTTGAGACGTCGGTGACGAGGCGCTGGCCGGATTGGACTGGAACGCGCTGTTAGGCTAGGTGCGCTTCCGGCCGCGTCATAACGTGCAGTGTGTGCTCGAGGCGATGGGCCTGACCCTGCGGCGCTTAGGTTTAACCGGCGTGTTGGCCTCTCTGTTGTGCCTAGGTGGGGCTGCGGCGTGTTGATCTTCCGCGGCGGGCATGACCCAGAAAGTGTGTCCGGCCAAATGGGATCAAGCGTCTTTGGGTAAGATGGTGCACCCTGCAGGAAGTTAATCTATTCGGATAGCCGTGATCTTGATAACAGGACGACTTGGAGTTGTACCTTGAGCTTATGACAACTAGAACCGGATACTTGATAAAACACACCCTTCCAAGTGCGGATACAACCGGTGGTCGCTCTCTCGGGGATATGAGGAGGAATCGCGGGTAGGATTATTGCTATGTGATGTTACTTGGAGGACTTGATTGCCCTCTTCTACTGTTGCAAGACGGTGACGAGCGTAGTCTTCGTTAAGACTAGCTATCCCCTCTTATTACGGCATTCTGCGATTCACGATATGGCCCTTTACACATATATCCATGCATATGTAGTGTAGCTCCTTGCTTATGAGTACTTTGGATGAGTACTCATGGTTGCCTTGTTCCCCTTTTTCCCCTACCTCTACTCGATTGCTGCAACAGACGATGGAGCCTGGGGCGACGCCACCGTCGATGGCGACTACTACTCGGAGGTGCCTACTACTACGTGCAGCCCGCGACGGCGACCGAGAGTAGCCTAGGAGGATCCTGTGCGGGAGGCCTGCTCCTCTTCGATCTGTATCCCGGTTTGTGCTAGCCTTCTTAAGGCAAACTTGTTTAACTTATGTCCGTACTCAGATATTGTTGCTTCCGCTGACTCGTCTATGATCGAGCACTTGTATTCGAGCCCTCGAGGCCCCCGGCTTGTATTATGATGCTTGTATGACTTACTTTATTTGTAGAGTTGTGTTGTGATATCTTCCGTGAGTCCTCGATCTTGATCGTATACATTTGCGTGCATGATTAGTGTACGATTAAATCGGGGCGTCCAAGTTGGTATCGAGCCATTGCTGTAGGAATCCTTTCCACACTCCTTGGCGAAGTCGAGTCTAGACATTGCAAAAACTTTTACTAACTTGGTTGTGTGCCTTACGGGCCCACGTCACCATCGGGTGGTACTAGGATCTTTTACTCCTCGGCCTTTACTCGGGACTCGAACTCTCTTCTACTCGGGTTAAGCGATTTTACTAACTATCACTAGGATCCGTGACCACATTCACCCCAAAGTTGGATAAAGCCATAGTTGTTTCTTGGAATTGTATTTTGATCAATTTCCACCTTGTCATTTGACTCCTTTGAAGCGTCTTTGTTTTCGAGATGGAACCCACGAGGCAGGTTATGCGCCACACGACGGCCATTGGTGCCTCGGGATCACTGCGGTGCTAGCCGAGATGATGACCTATCTGGGTTATCACGGCACCATGAGTACACCGTCTTTGAGGAGTACGGGACTATAACCGGGGAGCGATGCAGCGCCATCGTCCACCTCTACTCTCGGGAGTATGACTCCACTCTTGTCTGCACACCGCACATGGTGTTGGGGTGACTATCGATATGGCAGTCCACGATCTTTGCTTATGCTGCTCGACACGCCTTCGTGCGAGTATCGAGAGTTGGACACCTCCCCTCGGGCACATTGCTATCGCGTCGATGTTGGTGAGGAGGTTACTACTGCTGCCTACTCCATTGTCACCAGAGAGCCCTTCTACCATCGAACTTTGTTCTGCATGCTGATGGGCTGGATCGAGCTAACCGAGCTCTTCGCCACGAGTTGTACATCACCCGTCAGCACCTTTACCGTGCTCTGACGCCGTTGCACCCCTATGCCCGGTCCGAAGAGCTGTCGCGTTCTGCAATCTACCCAGCCAGGACCGTGATGCCCCAGGGTGTCGGTTGGCCAGACGTGGGAGGATACTCTCCCGCACTTGGTCCTCTTCTGCCACTTGGACGTCGGATTCAGCACCAGAGTATCCGCGGCCCCAGTCACCGGCGTGGAGGACTATCCGCTGCCGCACTACCAGCTTTCGAGCTACTGCTACCTCCGCGAGCCGCGTGGGACTGATGTGACTTGCTTGTTAGTGTTAGATGCATTCGCCATGAGCTGCGTGCGCCTATGATGTCTTAGCCTATGTCTTGAACTCTATGTATCGAACTCTATGCATGATCCCTTTTGTAAGATATGCCGACTACTATATAGTTCCTATCGTGCTGCTTTCATTATGCATGTTTCATCATGAATGATTCTGTCTTTTGCTTAATTTCTCAAATCTGAACTACCTGTTATATAATAGCAGGATGGTTAGGCCAGCTGGTCGTGGTCGTGGTGGCAACTTCCCACCACCGCTTTGAGTACATGGCTGGTATGATCCAACAGCTTGAGATGAATCGCCAGTTCATGGAAAACATGATGGCTCAGTTCCTCGCCCCAATATGAACCAGCACCCAAGCGCAACAACTCTGCAGGATTTCATACGCTGAACCCGGCGTGTACCGTAGCTCAACCCAGCCGGATGGATCTTGATGGTAGCTCCGTGACATCACCTATGAGATGGAGTCTGCTGATGTAGCCCCTGCCAGCTATGTCACTTTTGCTTCCTTCTTCTGAAGGGACCCGACTCAATGGTGGGACAGCCACGGGCATACTCGCCAGTTGGAACACTCATCACTGGCGGACTTCCAAGCTGCCTTCCGTGCCCGTTTCATCCCTCAAGGGTCATGGACGGAAGAAGCGTGAGTTCCGCAACCTCACCCAAGGCAACAAGGCTGTTGAAGCTTATCGGCGAGAGTTCTTGGACTTGTCTCGCTATCTTTGAAGAGGACATTGCAACCGATGCACGCAGCGGGAGAAGTTCCGTGACGGCCTTCAAGTCGACATCAAGCTCGCACTTCTAGTGTGCGACTTTGCTGATTTCGCCACCACGGTGAACAAGGCTATCAATGTCGAAACTGGTTTGCAGGAATACGAGCTCTAACAGCGCAACCGTGACACGGGCTCATCTTGAGCCCGTCCTCGCATGAGCGTAAGATATGGATTCCCAACAGCATGTACCGGCCGAATGCACTGCTCCAAGGCGAACTATCTTGCACCTCGTCGCCTACTTCAACTAAGCAGCCAAAGCTTCCAGCTCCACCACCCCAAGCTCCTGTTCCCACCCCCAATAATGGCTTGTGCTTGGTGCGGACAACGAGGCACCGTGCTAGAGAATGCAACGAACGAGAATCAGTGGCCCTTCCGGCGAACTGGCGTGGAAACACCCAGCCCGAAACAACACGCCAAGCCGTATGGTCGAGCTCAGGCCAACCACGTTGATCTGTACGAAGCTCAAGACCAGCCTGCTACTGTGATGGGTACACTCCTCGTAAATTCAGTACCTACATCTGTTTTATTCGATTCAGGAGCATCGCATTCATTCATGTCAGAAGACTTTGCATACAAGCACGACATTAAGTGTGAGGAGATGAACTCTTCGGTAGTGGTAAAAACCCCCTTGGGACAATGTCAAACCTCCATGGTTGGCGTCGACGTCCCCGTGGAAATCGAAGGGCTGGAATTCTATGCCTCACCCATTATCCTGAAGACGTCTAACATCGACCTCATTTTGGGGATGGATTGGTTGAAAGCGCATACTGCGTCCATCGTTTGCGCCACTAAGACCGTCCATCTGCTACACCCTTCTGATGAAATAATAAGCTACAATGCTAAATCGGTTCAGGATGCGAGGCAAGGCTCTATGCATTGAATGCATTGAACGCCGCACCCCTCGAGGGCATTGAAAACATTCCTGTCGTTCGCGATTTCCAAGACGTCTTTCCTGAAGAACTTCCAGGGATTCCCCCTGCTAGAGCTGTCGAATTCGTCATTGACTTGAAACCAGGCACCACTCCTATAGCCAAGCGACCCTACAAGATGCCGCCGCATGAACTCCTTGAGCTAAAGGAGGAAATCGACAAATCTCTTCAAAGTGGTTTCATTTGCCCAAGTTGCTCACCTTGGGGAGCACCTTCTCTCTTTGTCAAGAAGAAGGATGGGACAAACCGATTGGTCCAAGACTACCGTCCGATAAATCAAGCTACCATTCAGAATAAGTATCCTCTTCCTCGGATCAATGATCTTTATGATCAACTAGCTGGTTTGTCAGTGTTCTCGAAACTCGACTTGAGGTTGGGTTACCACCAAATCCGTGTTCGTGAGGAGGATATCCCCAAGACCGCATTTGTGACTCGTTATGGTTCTTACGAGTACACCGTCATGTCTTTCGGCTTAACCAATGCTCCAGCTACCTTCTCTGCTTTGATGAACTATATATTCATGGATTACCTCGACAAGTTAAGTCGTGGTTTATCTGGATGATATCTGATATTTTCCAAGAATGAAGAAGAGCATCTTGAACATCTTCGTCTTGTCTTTGGAAAAGTTACGAGAGCATCAACTCTATGCCAAGTTCTCCAAATGTGAATTCGGCTTCCAAGTAACCTATCTTGGACATGTCATCTCTAAGGATGGTATTGCCGTCAACCCTGAAAGAGTTCAGGCTATTCTTGATTGGACTCCTCGAAGAAAGTTAAGCAAGTCGAAGTTTTCTCGGTCTCTTGACTATTGCCGTCGATTCGCCGAGAACTTCTCCAAGATTGCCGAGCCTCGACTAACTTTGTTGCATAAGGCGTCAAATTCCAATGGATAGATAAGTGTCGGGAAAGTTTCGGGCACTCAAAGACAAGTTGACTTCTGCCCGATGCTAGCTCCTCCACGATACTAAGAAGGACTTCGTCATTTATCGCGGCGCTTCCGTCAAGGATTAGGCGGTGTCCTAATGCAAGAGCGCAAAGTGGTTGCTTATGCCTCTCGACAATTGCGCCCTCACGAAGAGAACTACCCAGTTCACGACCTCGAGCTTGCTGCTGTCATTCATGCACTGAAGCAGTGGCGACATTACCTTCTCAGTAATCGTTGCGAGATCTTCACCGACCACCAAAGTCTGAAGTATCTGTTTACTCAGCCAGACCTGAACCTCCGTCAGCAGAGATGGATGGAGACTATTGCAGACTTTGATTTGGGTATTTCCTATACGCCAGGCAAGGCTAATGTAATGGCTGATGCCTTGAGCGCAAGTCTTCTGCAACCACCTTGAGTTCACAAAGTTCAGCCCTCACTTGTTGAAGAATTGAAAGCTGAACCTCCATATTGTTCCTCCGGGGTGCACTTCGCCCCCTCCTCCGGAGTTCCGCAAGATGAATCTCCGTGTTGTTTCCAGGGTCCCTCTATACCTGGCTGTTGAACCCGATCTCGTGGGCACCATAAAGACAATGCAGGATTTGACTCTGAAGTCTACAAGATTAAGCACGACCTCAAAGAAGGAAATCCTCATTCTTCACTATTCTTGATGATGGCGCCTTGTACTTCAAAGGCCGCCTAGTGGTGCCGTGTAAGAAGGAAAACCTGAATATGACTCGAGAAGGTTATGAAAGAAGCTCATGATCGCCTCTATGTATCCATCTGGTAGTACAAAGATGTATCAAGACATTAAATCGCCGAGATTACAGTGGTCTAATATGAAGCAAGACATTGCTCGCTATGTTCTTTGAGTGTGACGTTTGCCGTCGTATCAAAGCGAACATCAAAGGCCTCTTTGGGACTCGCAACCTATCTCTATTCTGAATGGAAATGGGACCATGTTGAAATGGACTTCGTCCTTTGGATTTCCCAAATCGCGAAAGGTAATGATGCAATTCTTGTCGTCATTGACCGGCTTTCTAAAGTTGCTCATTTTCGGCGGTCAAAGCGATCCTTGCTAGTCAGCTTGCAACTCTCTATATGTCCAGAATTGTTTCACTTCACGGTATTCCATTGGTTATCAGTTTGAACCATGGCAGCTTATTCACTTCAAGATTCTAGGCAAGTTTTCAAGAAGCTATGGGAACTCATTTATCTTTCGATCTGCGTTTCATCCATGATCTCAAGGGCAAGTTGAGCGTGTCAACCAAGTTCACGAAGACATGCTTCGAGCTTGTGTTATTTCCTTGCAAGAAATGGGAGGAATCTCTCCGTATCTGAGTTCTCTTATAATAATAGCTATCAAGCTAGTCGAAGATGGCCCCTTGAAGTGTTATATGGGCGAAAGTGTCGAACCCCTCGAACTGGTCGAAGCGGGAGCGTCCACTCTTGGTCCGGATATTATCAACATGCCGAAGAACAAGTCCGCATTATTCGCGAAAATCTCAAGACTGCTCGGTCTCGTCAAAAGAGTAATTATGACCGTCATCACAAAGACATGGTCTATCAACTTTGGCGAAAAGGCCTATCTTGGCGTTACACCAATGAAGGGTGCTCACCGCCGGGATCAAGGGCAAGCTAGCTCCTTGATATATTGGCCCATTCACTATTACGGAAAGGCGTGGAAAAGTGGCATATCAACTGGAGCTTCCGTCGAACCTTTCACAGGTTCATGATGTGTTCCACGTGTCACAACTCCGACGCTGCTTCAAGGACCCAATCCGAGCAGTGGACCATGAAGTGCTCGAATTGCAACAGGACCTCTCCTATAAAGTGCATCCGGTCCGCATTCTCGACCAAGCTAAACGCCGCACACGTCAGAAGGCGATCAAGTTCCTCAAAGTCCAGTGGTCGAATCACTCTGAAGATGAAGCCACCTGGGAACACGAGCATCGTCTTCGAGATGAATACCCCGCACTCTTCCCTTCTACCTCCTAAATCTCGGGACGAGATTTCTTGTAGTGGAGGAGATTTGTAACACCCGGATAATTAAGCTACAGTAATCCCTGCTAATGATGCCACATCACCTCGGTTACTGTGATTAAACTCACGTTGATTCGAACCCGGTTCAAATTCAAATTGAAAACATAGGCAAACAATAAAAGTTTTCAAAAAATTATAACTAAAATGTTCGGGGGTTGTCAAATATTACAAGGTTAATTATGGTGGGGTGCACACATTTTTGTAAAGTGTTTGGATATTTTAAATAAACTAAAACAAAAAAAGGAAAAATAAGAAAAGAAAAATAAAACAAAATGGAGTGAGGAAGGAAACCCCCTGGCCCAACTGGGCCAAGCCCACCTGGCCAGCCCCCTGGCCCGGCCCACTCCCCTCACTCCCTTATTCCCCCCTCCCCCGGTCGGCAAACCCTAGCCGCACCCATCCCCCCGATCCCTTCTCCTCCCCGCGCGATCCGGATCGGGGCTCACGATCCGTCGCCCCGACGCTTGGCGACCCGCCGCCCGACCTCACCTCCTCCTCTCCCTCCCGACCCGGCCGAGGCGCAAGGCCCTCGTCGCCTCGGGGCCGACGACCCCACCCCACCTCGCCCGGATCCGCGAACGGACGGCCGCCTCCCGCCCTCCTCCTCGCCAGTCGCCCCGACCGCACCGAGCTTCGTTCCGAGACCTGCCCCCCCCCGTGAGCTCTCCCCGACCCCTCTCTCCCTCGTCCCCTCCCGGCGCCACCACCCCCCCCGTCGCCCGGCTCCGGCCGCCCAGCAGACCTCCCTCCCTCGCGGACCCTTCCCCGCCACCGAGCACGGAGCGTGCTCCCGCCTCCTCTCTCTTCTCCTCGCCCGAGAGCAGCCCCGCGAGCACGCCGCACCAATGCCCCCCGTCGTGGAACTCGTCGCCGGCGCCCTCCCGGTGACCAAATGGTCACGGTGCCGAGCCCGTGGTGCTCAGCGCGTCGCGCAAGCCACCCCCCGGCCCCCGTAGCGCGCTCCCGTCGGGATCCCGAACCCTACCCCCCCTCCGTCGCTCGCCGGCGTCGTTTCCGGCCGAGTCCGGCCGTGCCACTGCCACCATTGGGCGCAGCGTCCTCCCCTCTTTCGAACGCAACCGCCCGCGCCCCTTTTGGCCGCCGGACGACGGATTCCGGCGAAGTCCGGCCCCTCCCGCCATGGACGCCCACAGGCTCCCAACGCCCGCCGCCGGCGTGGCCGACACAGGGCCACCACAGGTCAGCGACCCGTGGGCCCTAGGGGCCCGGCCAGCCTGTTGACCCGGTCGGCCAAGCTGACTGGGCACCCCCCAGCCTATGACATGGGGGCCCCACCCCCCAGCACGTTTTGAATAAAAGAAAAAGGGAAAAAGGAAAATTAAATAAATATAAAATTAATAAAAATAAAAATGAATAAAATTAATTAATTAATTAAGTAAGTAAGTAAGTAAATAATTAATTTAATTAATCCTGGTTAATTAACCTAATGACTAATTAACCTAATTAACTACTGTTAATTAAACTAAACTAAGGTAATTAGTTAACAGAGTATGACGAACGGGACCCACATGTCAGGGTTGACTTAGTCAACCCTGTTGACTGCTGACGTCAGCATGATAAATACATTTTTTTCGAATTAATTAATTAATTAATTAAATTCCAAAAATTAATAAAATCTTTAAAAAATCATATCTTTTAATCCGTAACTCGGATTAAAATATTTTCAACATGAAAGTTGCTCAAAGCGGCGTGGCGAATCCGGATCGCAGTCCGTTAAATCGCCACACACCCCTAACCTATCGAACCTGCAACTTTCCCGCTCGGCTCCTCTGCCTGAAACGCTAAACACAGGAATACTTTCCGGATGATTCCATAACGATACCCCCTCATACCATGTTAGGGCACGCCTAGCATCGCTACTTGACATGTCATGCATCGATATGCATCTGTTTACTTGGTATTCATTGTTTCTTCCCCTCTTCTCTCGGTAGACTACGAGACCGCCGCTGCTGCTGCTTGATTCGACTACGGTGTTGACGACCCTCTCTCTTGCCGAGCAACAGGCAAGCCCCCTTGATCACGGATATCGCCTACTCTTCTCTATCTGCTTGCATTAGAGTAGTGTAGCATATTCTGCTTTCGATTATACCTATCTGATGCATAGCTTTGTCCTTGTTACTCTTGTTGTTACATTTACGCAATCCTATATGCTTAGTATAGGATGCTAGTACTTTCATCTGTGGCCCTACATTCTTGTCCGTCTGCCGTGCTATACTATTGGGCCGTGATCACTCGGGAGGTGATCACGGGTATATACTATATACTTATACATGATACATGTGGAGACTAAAGTCGGGTCGGCTGGTGGAGCACCCATGAGTGGATCTTGAGGCGGAGCGGCAGGCAGGTTGAGACCGCCTAGGAGAGGTGGGCCTGGCCTGTTCGGCGTTAGCGGATACTTAACACGCTTAACGAGGTCTTGGTATTTGATCTGAGTTGGCTCTGAGCTTATACGCACTAACCATCTATGCGGGAGTAGTTATGGGTATCCGGCGTCGTGGTATCACCGAAGCACTTGAGACGTCGTGACGGAGGCGGCCTTGCCGGATTGACTGGAGCGCTGTTAGGCTAGGTGCGCTTCCGGCAGCGTATGCAACTTGAGGTGTGCTTTCGAGGCGATGGGCCCGGACCCTGCTGCGCTTAGGTTTAGACCGGCGTGTTGGCCTCTGTTGTGCCTAGGTGGGGCTGCGGCGTGTTGATCTTCCGCGGCGGGCATGACCCGAGAAAGTGTGTCCGCCAAATGGGATCAAGCGTCTTTGGGTAAGATGGTGCACCCGCAGGAAGTTAATCTATTCGGATAGTCGTGATCTTGATAGCAGGGCGACTTGGAGTTGTACCTTGAGCTTATGACAACTAGAACCGGATACTTGATAAAACACACCCTTCCAAGTGCGGATACAACGGTGGTCGCTCTCTCTCGGGGATATGAGGAGGGATCGCGGGTAGGATTATTGCTATGTGATGTTACTTGGAGGACTTGATTGCCCTCTTCTACTGTTGCAAGACGGTGACGAAGCGTAGTCTTCGTTAAGACTAGCTATCCCCTCTTATTACGGCATTACGTAGTTCAGTCCACGATATGGCCCTTTACACATATATCCATGCATATGTAGTGTAGCTCCTTGCTTGCAGTACTTTGGATGAGTACTCACGGTTGCCTTGTTCCCCTTTTCCCCTACCTCTACTCGATTGCTGCAACAGACGATGGAGCCAGGGCGAGCGCCATCGTCGATGGCGACTACTACTGGAGGTGCCTACTACTACGTGCAGCCACCGACGGCGACCGGGAGTAGCCTAGGTGGATCCAGGCGGAGGCCTGCTCCTCTTCGATCTGTATCCCGGTTTGCGCTAGCCTTCTTAAAACAAACTTGTTTAACTTATGTCTGTACTCAGATATTGTTGCTTCCGCTGACTCGTCTATGATCGAGCACTTGTATTCGAGCCCTCGAGGCCCCTGGCTTGTATTATGATGCTTGTATGACTTATTTTATTTGTAGAGTTGTGTTGTGATATCTTCCCGTGAGTCCCTGATCTTGATCGTACACATTTGCGTGCATGATTAGTGTACGATTAAATCGGGAGCGTCACAGCAGGGTGTGGGCCCCCTGGCCTATTCCTTTTGCTCATAATTTCTTATAAATTCCAGAAGGTTGTTTCATGGAGTTTCAGGACTTTTGGAGATGTGCAGAATAGGTTTCCAACGTTTGCTCCTTTTACAGCCAGAATTCCAGGTGCTGGCATCCCCCCTCTTCATGGTAAACCTTGTAAAATAAGGGAGAATAGCCATAAGTATTGAGATATAATGTGTAATAACAACCCATAATGCAATAAATATTGATATAAAAGCATGATGCAAAATGGGTGTATCATTGCACCTTGCGGATTCCACTATTAAGAAACCTATGGGAAAATTAATGATGTTCTTATTGTTGCAAATAGGAATTATGTGCCCGTAGATTTATCGTTCTTGATATAGATTGCAATTCTTCATGTCCTATTATTCTTGGTAGACCTTTCCTTAGAAAGATTGGTGCAATTATTGATATGAAGGAAGGGAATATTAGATTCTAATTTTCATTAAAGAAGGGCATGGAACACTTCCCTAGGAAGAAAATAAAATTACCATATGAATCTATCATGAGAGCCACTTATGGATTGCCTACCAAAGATGGCAATACCTAGATTTATCCTTGCTTTTATGACTAGCTAGGGGCGTTAAACGTTAGCGCTTGTTAGGAGGCAACCCAATTTTATTTTTAGTTTTTTTTTACTTTTCCTTCTGTTTAGGAATAAATATTTGTTCTAGCCTCTGGTTGGATGTGTTTTTATGTTTTAATTAGTGTTTGTGCCAAGTTAAACCTATAGGATCTTCTTGGATGATAGTTATTTGATCTTGCTGTAATTTCCAGAAACTTTCTGTACACGAAAACAATTGTTAAAAAACATCAGAACGTGATAAAATAGTGATTCAAATTGCTGCTGATCAATAAACAAATTGCCTAGGTCTTCCTATTTTTGCAGATTTTTTGGAGTTCCATAAGTTTGCGTTAGTTACAGATTACTACAGACTGTTCTGTTTTTGACAGATTCTGTTTTTCGTGTATTGTTTGCTTATTTTGATAAATCTATGGCTGGTAAAATAGTTTATAAACCATAGAGAAGTTTGAATACAGTATATTTAACACCAATATAAATAAAGAATGAGTTCATTACAGTACCTTGAAGTGGTCTTTTGTTTTCTTTCGCTAACGGAGCTCATGAGATTTCTGTTGAGTTTTGTGTTGTGAAGTTTTCAAGTTTTGGGTGAAATATTTTAATGGATTATGGAACAAGGAGTGGCAAGAGCCTAAGATTGGGGGTGCCCATGGCACCCCAAAGATAATCTAAGGACACCAAAAAGCCAAAGCTTGGGATGCCCCGGAAGGCATCCCCTCTTCCGTCTACTTCCATCGGTAACTTTACTTGGAGCTATATTTTTATTCACCACATGATATGTGTTTTGCTTGGAGCATCTTGTATGATTTGAGTCTTTGTCTTTTAGTTTACCACAATCATCCTTGCTGTACACACCTTTTGATAGAGCCATACATGATTTGGAATTTGTTAGAATACTCTATGTGCTTCGCTTATATCTTTTGAGTTATATAGTTTTGCTCTAGTGCTTCACTTATATCTTTTAGAGCACGGCAGTGGATTTGTTTTATAGAAACTATTGATCTCTCATGCTTCACTTAGATTATTTTAAGAGTCTTAAATAGCATGGTAATTTTCTTAAACAATCCTAATATGCTTGGTATTCAAGAATAGTAAAAACTTTCTTATGAGTGTGTTGAATACTATGAGAAGTTGGATGCTTGATAATTATTTTGAGATATGAAGATGGTGATATTAGAGTCATGCTAGTTGAGTAGTTGCGAATTTGAGAAATGATTGTGTTAAAGTTTGTGATTCCCGTAGCATGCACGTATGGTGAACCATTATGTGATGAAGTCGGAGCATGATTTATTTATTGGTTGTCTTCCTTATGAGTGGCGGTCGGGGACGAGCGATGGTCTTTTCCTACCAATCTATCTCCCTAGGAGCATGCGCGTAATACTTTGCTTTGATAACTTGTAGATTTTTGCAATAAGTATATGAGTTCTTTATGACTAATGTTGAGTCCATGGATTATATGCACTTGTCTTCCTTCCACCATTGCTAGCCTCTCTAGTACCGTGCACTTTTCGCCGGTATCATACACCCACCATAAACCTTCCTCAAAACAGCCACCTTACCTACCTATCATGGCATTTCCATAGCCACTCCGAGATGCAACTTTCCACCGTTCCGTTTATTATAACACGCTCCATCATTGTCATATTGCTTAGCATGACCATGTAGTTGACATCGTATTTGTGGAAAAGCCACCATTCATAATTCTTTCATACATGTCACTCTTGATTCATTGCATATCCTGGTACACCATCGGAGGCATTCATATAGAGTCATATTTTGTTCTAAGTATCGAGTTGTAATTGTTGAGTTGTAAGAAAATAAAAGTGTGATGATCTTCATTTTTAGAGCATTGTCCCAAGTGAGGAAAAGGATGATGGAGACTATGATTCCCCCACAAGTCGGGATGAGACTCCGGACGAAAAAAAGAGGCCATAAAAAATTAGAAAAGGCCCAAACAAAAAAAATGATGAGAGAAAAAGAGAGAAGGGACAATGTTACTATCCTTTTACCACACTTGTGCTTCAAAGTAGCACCATGATCTTCATGATAGAGAGTCTCTCATTTTGTCACTTTCATATACTAGTGGGAATTTTTCATTATAGAACTTGGCTTGTATATTCCAATGATGGGCTTCCTCAAAATGCCCTAGGTCTACGTGAGCAAGCGAGTTGGATGCACACCCACTTAGTTTCTTTTGCTGAGCTTTCATATGCTTATAGCTCTAGTGCATCCGTTGCATGGCAATCCCTACTCACTCACATTAATATCTATTGATGGGCATCTCCATAGCCCGTTGATATGCCTAGTTGATGTGAGACTATCTTCTCCCTTTTTGTCTTCTCCACAACCACCATTCTATTCCACATATAGTGCTATATCCATGGCTCACGCTCATGTATTGCGTGAAGATTGAAAAAGTTTGAGAATGTCAAAAGTATGAAACAATTGCTTGGCTTCTCATCAGGGTTTTGCATGATTTAAATACTTCGTGTGGTGAAGATAGAGCATAGCCAGATTATATGATTTTGTAGGGATAACTTTCTTTGGCCATGTTATTTTGAGAAGACATGATTGCTTTGTTAGTATGCTTGAAGTATTATTATTTTTATGTCAATATTAAACTTTTGTCTTGGATCTTTCGGATCTGAATATTCATACCACAATTAATAAGAATTACATTAAAATTATGCCAAGTAGCACTCCGCATCAAAAATTCTGTTTTTATCATTTACCTACTCGAGGACGAGCAGGAGTTAAGCTTGGGGATGCCTGATACGTCTCCAACGTATCTATAATTTTTGATTGCTCCATGCTATATTATCTACTGTTTTGGACATTATTGGGCTTTATTATTCACTTTTATATTACTTTTGGGACTAACCTATTAACCGGAGGCCCATTTCGTAATTGTTGTTTTTGCCTATTTGAGTTTGTGAAACGGAATATCAAACGGAGTCCAAACGGAATGAAACCTTCGGGAACATGATTTTTAGGAAGATTATGATCCAGGAGACTTGGACCCTACATCAAGAAATAAAGGAGGAAGCCACGAGGTAGGGGGGCGCACCCTCCACCCACGTGGGCCCCCTGTTGCTCCACCGACGTACTCCTTCCTCCTATATATACCTACGTACCCCCAAACGATCAGATACGGAGCCAAAAACCTAATTCCACCGCCGCAACCTTCTTTACCCACGAGATCCCATCTTGGGGCCTTTTCCGGAGCTCCGCCGGAGGGGGCATTGATCATGGAGGGCTTCTACATCAACACCATAGCCTCTCCGATGATGTGTGAGTAGTTTACTTCAGACCTTCGGGTCCATAGTTAGTAGCTAGATGGCTTCTTCTCTCTTTTTGGATCTCAATACAATGTTCCCCCCTCTCTCGTGGAGATCTATTCGATGTAATCTTCTTTTTGCGGTGTGTTTGTTGAGACCGATGAATTGTGGGTTTATGATCAAGATTATCTATGAACAATATTTGAATCTTATCTGAATTCTTTTATGTATGATTGGTTATCTTTGCAAGTCTCTTCGAATTATCAGTTTGGTTTGGCCTACTAGATTGATCTTTCTTGCAATGGGAGAAGTGCTTAGCTTTGGGTTCAATCTTGCGGTGTCCTTTTTCAGTGACAGTAGGGGCAGGAAGGCACGTATTGTATTGTTGCCATCGAGGATAACAAGATGGTTTTTTTATCATATTGCATGAATTTATCCCTCTACATCATGTCATCTTGCTTAAGGCGTTACTCTGTTTTCATTAACTTAATACTCTAGATGCATGCTGGATAGCGGTTGATGAGTGGAGTAATAGTAGTAGATGCAGGCAGGATTCAGTCTACTTGTCTCGGACGTGATGCTTATATACATGATCATAACTAGATATTCTCATAACTATGCTCAATTCTGTCAATTGCTCAACAGTAATTCGTTCACCCACCGTAAAATACTTATGCTCTTGAGAGAAGCCACTGGTGAAATCTATAGCCCCCGGGTCTATCTTCATCATATTAATCTTCCAACACTTTGTTATTTCCTTTGCTTTTATTTTACTTTGCATCTTTATCACAAAAATACCAAAAATATTATCCTATCATATCTATCAGATCTCACTCTCGTAAGTGACTGTGAAGGGATTGACAACCCCTTATCGCGTTGGTTGCGAGGAGTTATTTGTTTTGTGTAGGTACGAGGGACTCGCGCGTAGCCTCCTACTGGATTGATACCTTGGTTCTCAAAAACTGAGGGAAATACTTACGCTACTTTGCTGCATCACCCTTTCCTCTTCAAGGAAATCCAACGCAGTGCTCAAAAGGTAGCACCCGCGAGAGAGATAAGTCGGATGAAAATAAATATTTTCCTTAAATTAATCAACCTACAGACTGCAGTACATATCAATTGTTGCTTTTTAAAACAACCATATTTTTTAAACCCTAACTCCAAATTTAACATGTTATATACTCCCTCTGTTCCTCCGTATGTAGTCTATATTGAAATATCTAAAAAGACTTAGGGCCTGTTTGGTTCATGTCCTGGGCTTCATGCCTGGTAAAATTTGATGCCTGGAGTTGGCCTGAGAAAAAGAAGATTTTTGCCTGACCAGGCATGTGCGTGCGTGTGCTGTTTGGTTGAGGACCTGGCCTGAAAAGAACAATTAAATAATAAAAAATAGACTAAAAAGCTAATTTGATAGAAAGCGCAGCTTGCAAGTACTGATGACTGATGAGCTGAAAGTTGCATCTGCCTGGAGCCTAGGCGCCCCCTCTCGTAAGCCTGGACCAGGCTAAGCAATCTGCATGGGAGCTAGCCATGCTAATCTAGCTGCAACATGCTCCAGCCAGGGATGTGTCCATGAATCCAGGTAGACAACCAAACAATGTCCAGGCACATCTCAGGGACGTCTCAGGCCAGTCAAATTTCTTCCAGGATTGCAACCAAACATGCTCTTATAGAAATAAAGGGAGTATAAATTAAAAAAAATGTGTAGAATCTGGATATGATGTTATTTTACACGGTAACCATTTAAAAAAAATATTCTATTTAGGATGCAACCTTAATCATTATCACATGATCCATCTTTCTTTCATGCCGGTGCCGATCCGGATTGGAAATGAATACCTTAGCAAAACCAGGATTGGAGATAAAAAAATCATCTATAACCACACATGCACGCCTCGCCAAAATCTTATAGAAAAAAAAGTAGGTTTCTAATCTTATGCCAAGAGAGCGACGTCTTAGGATTGACAACATTCAAACATGTTGTGTGATTGTGTCAGTATTGTGGCCACCATCAGCGAGAATGAGAAGGAAGATAAGTAGCAACACAGATGAGATGTCATGTATTGAAAGAAAGGACGTAGACCTATTTGGGTCTTGACTCCTGGTTATTGGGTTAGGGATGTATTTTTTTCTCCCCTTGCAACGCACGGACTCTTTTGCAACATATCTCGTGGGCGGGCCGGGTATCGAGGACTATAGAGAATGGAATTTTACCAAAGATAACAGGTTTACAGTGAGGTCGGCATACCACCTGGGAGTGGCAATCAAGTCTGCAAAAAGGGCTACAACCTCTAGTTCAAATCCGGTTGCTGATCATAAAAGTTGGCTCAAACTGTGGGGTACAGAAGTGCCAAACAAGGTGAAAATTCATGCATGGAGGGTCATTAGGAATGGATTAGCTGTTGGAACGGAGCTGCACAAGCGTAGAATTAAACCGGGGGTATTCTGTGTTGCATGTGGAAGGGAAGAGAATATTATGCACAGATTTTGGAAATGCCCACATGCAGCCGAACTATGGTGCTTGCTCTCTGAAAAAGTGGCTGCTCCCTTGCCGGTATTGCCAATATACGTGGATGGTGCAGAGGCGCTTCGTGCCTGGATTCTGCAATGGCTAGCCAAGGCAAGTGGAGAAGAGAAGGTAATTATGCTCAAAGCCTGGTATGAGATGTGGATGGCTCGTAATGGAGCCAGGGAAAGTAACCGCACTGAGTGTCCAACAAATATTTACGACCGGGTTATTAGTCTTACGGAAGAATGGAAATCTATACACAAAGTAAAGCACGATCACTCGGGCCCCGTTCAGAGTGAGAAGTGGAGGAGACCAGAGGAAGGATGGTCAAGGCGAACGCCGATGGTGCACTAGCTAAGCAACTACGGGCAGGAGGGGGAGGAGTTGTCCTTAGGGACAACAATGACAAATTCATCGCTGGATCGTGTCATTTTTTCCCTTCAACTCACGACGTGGATGTACCTGAGCTAAAGGCGTGCCGGAGCTTTAGCTCTTGCAAAAAAAATGCAGGTACAGGAAGGTCATCCTCGAGACGGACTCTCAAGTGTCGGTGCAGAAGATTATGAACACACAAAAGGATCTCTCAGCTAATGGGCAGCTAGTTGAGGAGATCAAGGACTCACTTAACTCCTTTACGGAGTTCAGGGTTGCTTGGGTGCGACGCTCGGCTCGGCAAATAAGGTCACACACATTTTAGATAGGGAAGGTTGCATCAAATCTCTTTGTAAAACTTGGCTTCATGTGTCTCCGGAGTGTGCGAGCTCGGAGATTGCTCTGGAAGGAGCCGTGAACATTGAATAAAGTGGCAACGTTTTCCCCTAAAGAAAAAAAAGGAGTATATATCTTTAAAAAAAAGTCTAAGATGCTCCCCATCCTACGTGGCACTTGGTTCGAGTCTAACATTGGGGTCGCCACGCACACGGGATCGAAAGCTGTCACCCCATTGGTCGAATTCGCTGGAGGACGCCTCCGCGCGCCACGTGCACTCGGTCGCGAAACATCTCGAGTTCTCGAGCCCCCCTTCTCCGTAATCGGCGGTACTCCCCGATGGCTACAACTCTCTTTCCTCCTCCGCTTCCCTCCAAATCGAACCAAAATTCAACCCGAGGAATCCCTAAAGAAGCGAACCCGACCGATAATCTTAGCCCAGAAAGCTCAGCGCCGAGAAGCGAAACTCGAATCGAAGCAGTGCGCGATGGGAATCCAAATCCGATCTCTCCTCGTCGCCTCTCTCGTCCTCAGTTCGATCGCCCTGCATGTCGCGGCCAAAACCTTGGATCCCTACAAGGTGAGTGATTACGTAATTTTTTCGCGTGATTTGGGGCCGTATGGCTAATGTGATTCCGGGCTGTTGATAAATTCAATGTAAACTAAACGCACCATGAGCTGAAGCGATGTGTATGAGTGCTTTTCTAGAGCAATTCAGAGGCTAGAACCCGATAGTGTGCCATGGTGGACCTTAATTTTGTTAATCAGTTGCCGTGACCAAATGTAGAGGGACTGACAGTGATAAAAGTGTGCTTCCATTTGAGAAGTTTTGCACCTAATAGGCGTCCAGATGCTTATGAAGTCTGACATCCCCTCTTAACATCAAGGTGTTAAGAAGGTGTTGTTAACACACTATTGGTATATCTTAACATCATCCCTTCTTTTTCTGGTTGCAGGTTCTTGGAGTTGACAAGAATGCCAGCCAAAGGGATATTAAGAAAGCTTTTCACAAGTATGTTTTCAGTTTTTCGATTTTAGGAAAACATATTATGATTTTGTTTTAACCGTGATAGTTTAGCATCCAATTTTAATTTCTATTTTCTGTTGCCCACAGGCTTTCGCTAAAATATCATCCTGACAAGAATAGAGAGAAGGGTGCACAGCAGAAATTTGAAGAGATAAATAATGGTAAGACGCCCAACTGTGTCTGTAATAAAAAATACTGGTTTTAAATATTAATGCCTCGGTTCATTTGGCATTTTGGACATACTGACTGTTTATTTGAAGAGATAGTTCATTGACACCAATCAAGCTTCCACCAAATATAGAATCTCGATTCTTCCTTCTCCATATTTTCATGTTGGTTAAAGACCCTGCGTTGATTTTTCTTGGGTTTGAAATGTGTTAGGTCTTACCTGTGGCAGCCTTATTTCAGTTATCTCCAGGCACAGTTGAGTGATGCATGTTTTTTTTTCTTTTGGATAAAGAGAGCTCCCTCTCCTATTTCTATTAAGAGAAACCACATTGTCTTAGGGTGTGTTTGGATCGCAGCCATGAGCTACCATACCAAAAAAAAAATGGCGTTGACTGGCAGCATAGGCGTGCGTTTGGTTTGGTGCCAATTTTCCTAGCCGCTGCCAATTTTTTGGTCACCAGTACATTTTTCACGCCCATGCTATGGCGAGCTGGTGGTGGCGGATTCCTGCGCCAATTTATTGGCTCGCTCTCGTTTGGTCGGGCTGGCCTGGGCGACAACCAAACACACCCTGAGTTACAGCTACTAGAGCTAAATAGAAATAGAAAACGATGACGCATGACCTAAAGGAGCAAGATGAGATTCACCCATCAACCCCAAAAGATCACAAGGGGCTATATCGGCAAAACTACCGATAACCTACAAAGCCAACAGACTCCAACTCCATCATCCTGAGAATCTAGATCTCCAGGAGATGGTGTAGACAGCGATGCATGTTGCCCCTTGAGCTTTTCAGGGTGTATGAAATTTTGTACCTATTCATGTTCTTGTCTGTAGTTATTTTACCTTTGCTTCTCTTTGCAATTGATTTATCAGTCCACCAAGGATTCTGTAACTCCTGTTAGTGAATTATTTTTCGTTCCGTGGTTAAGAAGATGTGATAATCGAATTATGAGCGCATCCTTTACTGTAACTCTGATTTTTCTAATGTGCATTGGTGTCACGTTTGCAGCGCATGAGATTTTGTCAGATGAAGAGAAGAGGAAAAACTATGATCTCTACGGTGATGAGAAGGGTAACCCAGGTATGGGTGCTGGAAATTTTGGGAGTCATGACTTCACTGGTGGTGGCCCCAGGACTACCTATTTCTCATCCGGTGATGGATGGCAGACAATGGGTGGTCAGGGAAATTCAAAAACATTCTCCTTCTCGTTTGGTGGCAACCCTGGGGCTGGCGGAGGAAATCCGTTTGGCTTTGATCTTGGTGATGTTTTCTCCAACATGTTTGCTGGTGGATCAATGAGTGGTAGCCAGCATGGTGGATTTGCTGGTTCTGGTAGACCCAGTGCGAGAACTTCCAGTCAGCATAAAAACCCTGTCACCATTCAGGAGGTTACGATGCAAACATTCAACAAAGAAATAGCTGACCAAGGAATAACTTGGCTTCTTCTATTCTATACACAACAAGCAAACGGTCAATTTGTGCTTGAAAGTGTTCTGGAGGATGTGGCTCGTTCATTGGATGGTGCAGTGAGGGTAAGCTGATTAAATTTATGTAATGCTGGTCCTTCGCAGTTAACATAGAGCAAGAAAAGTTTATACAGTGATTCTGTTGATGCAGGCTGGCAAGGTAAATTGTGATAACGAAAAGGCCCTTTGCAAGAAAAACGGGGTTTCAGTAGGAAAATCGGCTCGTCTCTTCATTTATTCATACAGCACTGCAGAGAAAGGGTCTTTGCATGAGTACTCTGGAGATAGTGATGCTAAGAGCCTGAAGACATTCTGTCAAGAACACCTGCCGAGATTCTCCAGACGGGTTGACATTACCCAATTCAATTTCCCTTCCAATGCCTTGCCAAACCTTCCTGAAGTGCTTTTGCTGTCAACAAAGAAGGACACACCAGCAATGTGGCGAGCCGTCAGTGGGATGTTCCACAGTCGCTTGATATTCTATGATGCAGAGGTAAGAGCTGTCCCTTGTCATCACTGCTTTGTTTGAGAAAATTAGGTCAGCACTGGCGCTGGTCATCCGCTTTTCGTGTGTAGGCTTGGTACATAACTTATACTGGCATCATGCGTTATAGATAGTCTATTTTTTTAAGCAATGGTTATAGGGATTAATTTATTTCTAAATTAAGGCATTACTAATATTGTTTGTACCGAAAGAGGCTAGTAATAGCTGTGCTGTATCTTTGATCTTACGGTAAAATTATCCAGATTAGCCATATCCGCTAACAATTAACAATTAAGGACAGGATCATCTATTTTATCTACTCTTACTAAACTTCTTTTTTTCCTTTTTAAGGTTCAGGATGTTTCTCTTCCACTGCTAAAACGCTTTGGTGTGAAGAATGTTCCGGCGCTTATTGGCCGAACCGTTAATGGCGAGGTGCAACTTCTGAAGGATGGTATTTCAGTGAAAGATCTCAAATCTGGTATCAAAGAATTGAAGACTCAGCTAGAAAGTTTTGAGAAGAAGAACAAGAAGCTAGCATCAGAGCAAGCTAAGAAACCTGCCAAAGCAAGTGAACGGAAGGAAAACAAAATCCCTCTCCTCAGTGCCTCCAATTTCGAGGAAACCTGTGGAGAGAAGGCTCCAGTATGCATCATTGGTGTTTTCAAGTCCAACAAAGCCAAGGAAAAGCTGGAGGGCATCCTGTCTGAGGTTTGTTTCCCCCTTAAAGCCAATTTGACGATATGTGGAAGCATCAAACTGTTTGTTCTTCCTGCCTAGCCACATTATCTAGCTTCTAACGCATGTCTTGTCACCTCGTATTTTCTGCATTCAGATATCTCAGAAGACTCTGATCAGGGGGCAGAGCTACAACTCTGGAAACGCAATCACGTACGCCTTGTTGGACGGCAACAAACAATCTGCGTTCCTGTCCTCGTTCGACAAGTCCGGATACAAGTCGTCCGATAAGCTCCTGCTCGCGTACAAGCCTCGACGGGGGAGGTTCGCTGTGTATAAGGGTGAGGTGTCAATGGAAGAAGCTGAAAGGTTTGTGGTTTCCGTCCTGAATGGAGACGTGCAGTTGTCGGCAACCGGAGAGAAGCCAGTTCTTAGTTAGAAGAAGGCTAGGGTTGCAACTCGCAAGCATTGTTTTCTCGAAATGGTTGCAAGTAATTTAGTCTTTAGGGGATGTAGTGTGTGATCTGGGAGGGCCTGTACATAGTTGAATCAATCAAGAGAGTAAAATGTAAAACTGTCGGCTCAGATTTGTGGACTGGTTACGGGAATACATACTGACATGCTACCATGTATACATGTACATATTTCTCTGGGTTCTTTTTGTCGAGGGAAATTTCTCTCTCTCTCTCTCTCTCTCTCTGTTTTGCAAATTCCCTGGCTTCTTTTTAGGGATGAAAAACAATTTATTCATCACCAAAATCCACATGAAGTGGGATACAAGAAGGGTCATGGGAATTACCAAACCACAATGGCGTCCCGGACCCTGAGAAAGAGCAAATTTAGCTAGTCTATGTGCCTCATACGGCACGACCCTCAAACCCAGACTTACAATTAAAAGTACTCCCTCCGTCCGAAAATACTTGCCATCAAAATGAATAAAAGAGGATGTATCTAGATGTATTTTAATTCTAGATACACCCATTTTTGTCCATTTTAATGATAAGTTTTTTTGGACGGAGGGAATAGTAGCTTTGAGATTTATTTCGCTGATGATAGCGCCATATCAGCCTTCGGCCCCCTTATAGATGTCTGAAACAACTTGTTTACAATCCGAGATGATGATGAACTGTTGCAAATTGGGATCTTCTGCCAAAGCTAGCGCCTCCCGACATGCAATCGCCTCCAACACCGTGGGATCGCAGGCACCATAGATGACAAGGGCGGAACTTCCAAGATAGTCCTTACTCGTCCCTGCAAATGGCCGCTGCAGAACCTCCACGCTCGAATCTGACCCCGACATCAACATGAATTTTTGCATAGCCCATTGGAGGGGCCTTGGGTAGTCTGGCAATAGGAGCCACATGCAGTCTCGGACGCCGAGCAGCTAGCAAATTGCTGCTACCAATGATCTCAAGATCTGAAATGAACCTGTTTATAAACGCATGTGTGGAGTGTGGACTCTGGAATATACCTTCATGTATTGCCTTTCGTCGTGCCGACCAAATGGCCCACAAAGTCACCGCGAGCACCGTAAAATTCTGCTGTGACAGGGACTCCATAGAGTAAAAAGCCATTGTTTACCTGAAGGTTCAGAGACTTCCATCATTTGCTGCGCCAAAATCATTGTTGCCGAGGGCCCAGGTGCATCTTGAAGCGGCACATTCGATGAGTGAATGCCGCCATGAATCAGGCGCGCCACATAGCCCGCAGCTGGCTGAATCTTTCATGTGGCGATGCATGCATACGTCATTCGTGGGTAGCGAGTGTTTGGATAGGCGCCACAAGAACATCCTCCTTGGCCAGGACACTCGTCTTCCACAACGTTTTCCAAGTTTTTTTCTCTGCATTTGAACTTGAGGAGCCCGAGGTTCCCTCTGACCTAGCGTCCCTCAGCTGTTTCGTTGCTATTAGCATTTTATAAGCTGATTTAACAGTGAAAGACCCATGCTTCTCAAAGTGCTAGCACCAAAAATCAGGAATATTGCGTGTACAGAGAGGGATTCCTAGAATAACTCGAGCGTCTATTGGCATGAAAGTTGCCTCCACCGTCGCTCTATTCCAGGTCGCGGATGTGTGGTCAATCAGTTCAGAGACCAAAGATGGTGGGTTCTCTACTTGGCTGCCGTACGGGCGAAGCATCTCATCCCTTGGAAGCCAGTTATCATCCCAGATGTGTATCATGGTACCATTACCCACACGCCGTATTAAGCCGTGTTTTAAGACATCTCTTCCTTCAATGATAGCCCTCCATATCTGGCTGGGGTGGCTCCCGAGGGTAGCATGTAAAATGTTATAGTTTGGGAAGTATATGCTTTTTAATAGCCTTGCACTCAAAGCCTCTGGGTTCTGTAGCAACCTCCAAGCCTGCCTCACAAGCATAGCAAGATTGAACAGCTCAAAATCTTTAAACCCTAGGCCCCCCATTCCTTTCGGTTGAGTCATAGTTTCCCAAGAGGCCCAATGAGGTTTGCGTTTGCCCTCTTTGCTCCCCCACCAAAACTTCCTAATCAGCATGTTGAGGTGTTTACACAATCCTTTGGGCAGCTTGAAGCAAGACATAGAAAAAACTGGCACCGCCTGAGCTACGGCCTTGACAAGGACTTCTTTACCCGCCATTGAAATTGTGTTTGCAATCCAACCCAGTACTTTACTCCAAAGCCGGTCCTTTAAATATTTGAAGGCCCCATTCTTCGAGTTGCCAATGTCAGACGACATTCCCAAATATTTCTCGTTTAGCGTCTCGTTTGGGACGTTAAGCAACTCTTTAATCTGCACTCTCACATTATCTGGCACTCCTTTGCTGAAGAAGATTGAAGATTTCGAAAAATTTATGCGTTGGCCAGTAGCCTGACAATAAATATTCAGAACCTGGTTTACCTCATTAGCACCGACACTATTAGCCTTGAAGAACAGCAGGCTGTCATCAACAAATAAAAGGTGATTCACTGGTGGCGCTGAGGGAGCTACCTGCAAACCACTTAGATTGGATGACTCACTTCTGAATTTAAGGAGGCACGAAAGGCCCTCTGCTGCTAACAAGAACAAGTATGGGGAAATTGGGTCCCCCTGTCTGATTCCACGAGTAGGCGTAAACTCCTATAATTTCTTACCATTGAACATGACGGAGAACTTCACTGTGGTCACAAGATTCATCACTATGTCAACACACTTCTCTGTGAAGCCCAGCTTAAGCATTATGGCTCTCAAATATTCCCACTCGACTCTGTCATATGCCTTCATCATATTAAGTTTCAGTGCACACGATCGATGCTTCTTCGCCTTATTTTGCTTCATAAAATGCAAGCATTCATAAGCAGTTATAATGTTGTCGGTGATTAGTCTGCCTGGCACAAATGCTGACTGCTCCTCAGAAATAATGTCAGGTAACACTAGCTTCAAGCGGTTAGATATTACCTTTGAACCGATCTTGTATAATATATTGCACAGACTGATCGGTCGGAACTGACATAAGAGGGTGGGATTTTCTGCCGTCTCCGTACCCTCAACGATTTTAAGGACCACACTGGTGACTTCATCCCCACATATGTCCCAGTGGCGCTGAAAAAATGTGTAGGGTATCCATCTGGGCCGGGCGCTTTTAATGGAAACATTTGGAAGAGTGCATTTTTTACCTCCTCTTGAGTATATGGCGCATTGAGAGAGTCATTCATCGATTGAGTAACCTTATGTAGGACTGTGTCCAAGACTTGATCCATGTTCTGAACCCCCTCCGACGTGTACAACTCCTCGTAGAAGGTGGTAGTCAAAGACTCCATCTCATTTTTATCTTCAGTTAATTGCCCATCCGGTTGCTGTAGAGCTCGGATCTGATTTTTTCGTCTCCTTCTACTAGCTCTAAGGTGGAAGAAATACGTATTCTTGTCCCCATGTGTGAGCCACTCCAATCTTGCTCTTTGCCTCCAAAGCATTTCTTCTCTATGGTATAGCTCAGTTAGACGATCAACTATTTTAATTTCCAAATGATTGGGGCCAGATCTTCCTAGGGAATCACGAAGCTCCTGTAGCTGTCTCCTCATTCGTAAGTATGAACCAGTCAGAGCAGCCGTAAGTATGATTGGGACCAGATCTTCCCTGGCTTTGTTTAGTGAGGAAAGTATCATTTCCCCCCTCAAATCATGTCTGATGGACCGATTTCCCCCCAAAGTCTAAAACCAGATCAATCAGCCCCTGAACTCTCCAAAACCATATCACTTTCCCCCCATGGTGGTATTGGACCAGATTTCGGTGGTTTTGACTAGTTTTTTGCTGACTGGACAAGCCGAGTTGGCAGATTTCAGGTGTTTTCACCGATTGGGGGAGCCGGTCAACCAGTCAGCCCCCAATTCAGGTGATTTCGGTCCCAGTGCCTCGACCAATCTCCCTGTGCCTCAACGACGACGCCCGACCTTGCCGCGACGGTGTCAAGCACACCGGCGGCGTCCGCCCACGCTGCCATGGCGTCCGCCCACGCCGCCATGGCCTCAACCATGCCTCCGGCCTCCAGTAGCTGTACTGCACCGCCCGATGGTGAGTCAACCGCCCCCCTTTCTTTCCCCCGCGAAGTCATCTACTGCATGATCTGAGTTTAGGAGAAATCAGAGCTGGGCTTAGAAGTCATCTACTGCACCCAATTTTGCTGCCATGGCAGGCAAACGTGGAGGTGCAGGGTAGATCATAGGAAGAGGTCTGATTTTATGGGCAGGTCTTGACCTGAGCTATGTAATGAGTTAAAGCTTGTTTTTTTGGGCAGGTGTTGTTGATGAGGCATCAGATGAAGATGAAATATTTTATGTGTCACTACATTATTTTGGCAAATTTGAGACAGTGGATGGATTGCTTGTGTACAAGGGAGGTCTGATGATTACTTTTCCGATGGATAGGAAAAACCTAAAGTTTGAGCTTTTGTTGTCTTATGCTCAGGACATCTATCATGTAGAAAGAGGACATTGTAGGGGTGATTATAGTTACAAGATGCACTGGCTTATTCCAGGGAAAATATTGAGTGAGGGTTTGCAATTTATTTTTGATGATTCAAGTGTGGAGAAGATGGAGAATGCAACACCTATTGGGTCATGTGCAGAGATCTATGTGGAGGAAGTGCAGTTGTGTGAACAAGCAGTAAAGCAGTTGCAAAACAGAGTAGATGATGTGCCAGTGGTAGTTTCTGAAACATATTTCAAGCATAAAGGTAGCAGATTTGCATTGGTAAATGTGGATGCTGTGGAGACATGGTCGATGAGATGTTTTTATCAAATGTAGCAGCTTTAGCAGAAAAAGGAGCAGAGCCAGAAGTTGTTGTAGGTGTCAAAAGGACAGCTGCTGAGGAAGAGAATTTGAGGATAATAAGTGAGGCTAATGACTTTCTTACTACATTTGAGAGTCCAGTGAAGATTAAGAAAAGTAGAGCAAGTAGAGTTACAACTAAAAGAAGAAAAGTACCTCTTGCAGCTCCAGTTTCAGCAACTACATCTTCAGGTGCAGCTCAAGGTGCATGTGCTCCTCCACCAACTCCAGGTGCAGCTCAAGGTGCATGTGCTCCTCCACCAACTCCAAGTGCAGCCCAAGGTGCATCTTCTTCATGTCGAGGTGCATCTTCTTTAGCTCCAATGGAAATAAACCAAAATCTGCAAAGACCAAAGCAGCAGGAGGTACACCACAGAGAGGAACAATGCCAGAATTTACTGAAAGACAAAACCCAGCAACTACTTCTGAATTTGAGTATACATCTGCATGTCATGTTGAAATTGGAACAGGTGCTAATGAAGTATTACATGAAAATGTAAAAGAACGAGAAGAAGGTGAAGATGAAAGTGACATTGACTACCAGCCTTTGTTAGAGCACAGTTTTGCTGAAGAATCAGAGGCAGAGCAATTAAGGAAATTAGCAAGGAAAGTTAGGAGGCAGAAGAGAGCAAAGAAATTAGGGGATGCTGTTGGGCCTCTCATCAAAGATAATAATGTGATTGAAGGATTGTCTGGTGATGAGAAGCTGGATGGCATAGAAGATGATGTTGTGTCATCAGATGATGACTGCTCTTTTGATGAGGAAAGTTATGGTGTGGGGGCCGCACAGCTAGTGAGAAGGAAAAGTGAATGGAAAAAATATGACAACAAATCAGAAATTCCTACATTTGAGATAGGAATGGTTTTTAGAGTAAGACATCAAATGAAGAAAGCTCTAATAAAATATGGCATTAAGAAGCATGTGCATATTGCTTTTACAAAGGATGAAAATCATAAAGTTGGTGCAAAGTTTACTTGGCCTGGCTGCAACTGGATGATATATGCTTCTAAAACTACTAGAAATAAGTGGCTATAGGTGTCTACCTTTGTAGATGAGCACCATTGCATTCCAAGAAGAGATAACAAACTGGTCACATCAACTGTTATTGCTACAAAATCTGGCAGGCTTATAAGAGCAAATCCATAGATGTGTATTGATGATTATATTGCTCCTTGTTACTCCATAGATGTGTACAACAAGATATATGATCATTTCTTACAACCTTTGGAGGGAGAAGAGAGTTGGCCTATTTCAACAAATCCAAAGCCACAACCACCTGGTCACATTAGCTTGCCTGGAAGGCCTAAAATGGAAAGGAGGAGAGAGGAAGGAGAAAAACCTAAGGGTACTAAGATGAGCAAAGTAGGTGGCAAGATCACCTGCAGTTCTTGCAAAAGGCAAGGACATAATAGATCAAGCTGTAAGAACAATGATGCATCTAAACATCATGGGAATGCACATTTGGTCAGAGAAGCTGCAAAACAAAAGAAGCAAGACAAAGAGGCTTTTGATGCTCTTCAGACTCATAAAGCTATGCTTGAAAAGCAGGTTAAGATGACACTTGTTAGTACTAATGAAAACTTGGTTGCTTTTTTGTTTATACTAATGAAAACTTGTTTACAGGCTGCTGATATAAAAGGCAAGGCAGTGGCTGTGCAACCTAGGCCAAAGAAGTTGGAAGTTAGAAGAAAACCAGGAACCCTGAAGATCAATGAACCTACTGAAGGAAATATGCCCTAGAGGCAATAATAAAAGTTATTATTTATTTCCTTATATCATGATAAATGTTTATTATTCATGCTAGAATTGTATTAACCGGAAACATAATACATGTGTGAATATATAGACAAACAGTATGTCACTAGTATGCCTCTACTTGACTAGCTTGTTAATCAAAGATGGTTATGTTTCCTAACCATGAACAAGGAGTTGTTATTTGATTAACAAGGTCACATCATTAGTTGAATGATCTGATTGACATGACCCATTCCGTTAGCTTAACGGTTGATCGTTTAGTATGTTAATGCTTTCTTCATGACCCATACATGTTCCTATAACTATGAGATTATGCAACTCCGTTTACGGAGGAACACTTTGGTACTACCAAGCGTCTGGCGTGGCTGGGTGATTATAAAGGAGTACTACAGGTGTCTCCAAAGGTACTTGTTGGGTTGGCGTATTTCGAGATTAGGTTTTGTCACTCCGATTGTCGGAGAGGTATCTCGAGCCTTCTCGGTAATGCACATCACTTAAGCCTTGCAAGCATTACAACTAATGAGTTAGTTGTGAGATGATGTATTACTGAACGAGTAAAGAGACTTACGATAGCGAGATTGAACTAGGTATTGGATACCGACGATCGAATCTCGGGTAAGTAACATACCGATGACAAAGGAACAACGTATGTCGTTATGCGGTTTGACCGATAAAGATCTTCGTAGAATATGTAGGAACCAATATGGGCATCCAGGTTCCGCTATTGGTTATTGACCGAGAATGGTTCTAGGTCATGTCTACATAGTTCTCGAACCCGTAGGGTCCCTTACGCTTAACGTTTGATGACAGTTCATAATGAGTTTATAAGTATTGATGCACGAAGGTTGTTGAGTCCGGATGTGATCACGGACATGACGAGGAGTCTCGAAATGGTCGAGACATAAAGATTGATATATTGGAAGCCTACATTTGGACATCGGAAGTGTTCGGGTGAAATCGGGATTTACTGGAGATGCAGGAGGTTACGGAACCCCGGGAGGTCCATGGGCCTTAATGGGCCATGGGAGAAGAGGAAGGGCAGGCCAAGGTGGGCTGCGCGCCCTCCCCTCTAGTCCGAATAGGACAAGGAAGAGGCGGCACCCTCCCTCTTCCCCTCCTCCAATCCTAGTCCAACTAGGAGGGGGAGTCCTACTCGGTGGGAGTAGGACTCCTCCTTGTGCGCCTCCCCTAGGGCCGCCACCTCCCCTTGGCTCCTTTATATCTGAGGCGGGGGCACCCCAAGACACACAAGTTGATCTACGGATCTTGCCTTAGCGTGTGCGGTGCCCCTTCCACCATATTCCACTTCGGTCATATCGTTGCGGAGCTTAGGAGAAGCCCTGCGCCGGAGAAGTCATATCGTCGCGGAGCTTAAGGCGAAGCCCTGCGTCGGTGGAGCATCAACATCGTCCACCACGCCGTCGTCTTGTGGAACTCATCCCGACACTTTGCTGGATCGGTCAGGGATCGTCATCGAGCTGAGCGTGTGCGAGAACTCGGAGGTGTCGTCGTTCGGTGCTTGGATCGGTCGGATCGTGGAGGCGTCGACTACATCAACAGCGTTGTTATAACGCTTCCGCTTTCGGTCTCACGAGTGCGTGGGCGGACGGACTCTCCCTCTCGTTGCTATGCCATCACCATGGTCTTGCGTGATCGTAGGAAATTTTTGAAATTACTCGTTACCCATGATGGCATCCGAGCCAGGTTTTATGCGTTGACGTCATGTGCACGAGTAGAACACAAGTGAGTTGTGGGCGATACAAGTCATACTGCCTACCAGCATGTCATACTTTGGTTCAGCGGTATTGTGAGATGAAGCGGCCGGACCGACATTACGCGACGCTTACGCGAGACTGGTTTCACCGCTCGAGCACTCGTTGCTTAAAGGTGACCGGCGGGTGTCTGTCTCTCTCACTTTAGTTGAATCGAGTGTGGCTCGCCGGTCCTTGAGAAGGTTAAACGGAGTCTCTTTGACGAAATATCGTTGTGGTTTTGATGCGTAGGTAAAACGGTTCTTGCTCAGCCCGTAGCAGCCACGTAAAACTTGCAACAACAAAGTAGAGGGCGTCTAACTTGTTTTTGCAGGGCATGATGTGATGTGATGTGGTCAAAACGTGATGCTATTGTATGAGATGATCATGTTTTGTAACGAGTTATCGGCAATGGCAGGAGCCATATGGTTGTCGCTTTATTGTATGAAATGCAAGCGCCATGTAATTGCTTTACTTTATCACTAAGGAGTAGCGATAGTCGTAGAAGCAATAGTTGGCGAGACGACAACGATGCTACGATGGAGATCAAGGTGTCGCGCCCGGTGGCGATGGTGATCATGGCGGTGCTTGGCGATGGAATCACAAGCACAAGATGATGATGACCATATCATATCACTTATATTGATTGCATGTGATGTTTATCCTTTATGCATCTTATCTTGCTTTGATTGACGGTAGCATTATAAGATGATCTCTCACTAAAATTATCAAGAAGTGTTCTCCCGAGTATGCACCGTTGCGAAAGTTCTTCGTCTTTGAGACACCACGTGATGATCGGGTGTGATAGGCTCTACGTTCAAATACAACGGGTGCAAAACAGTTGCGCACGCGGAATACTCGAGTTAAACTTGACGAGCCTAGCATATAACAGATATGGCCTCGGAACACGAGACCGAAAGGTCGGCGTGAATCATATAGTAGATATGATCAACATAGTGATGTTCACCATTGAAACTACTCCATCTCACGTGATGATCGGACATGGTTTAGTTGATTTGGATCACGTAATCACTTAGATGACTAGAGAGATGTCTGTCTAAGTGGGAGTTTTTAATATGATTAATTAAACTTAAATTTATCATGAACTTAGTACCGATAGTATTTTGCTTGTCTATGTTTCTTTGTAGATAGATGGCTCGTCTTTGTTGTTCCGTTGAATTTTAATCGCCTTGTGAAAGCAAAGTTGAAAGATGATGGTAGCAATTACGGACTGGGTCCGTAATTTGAGGATTATCCTCATTGCTGCACGGAAAAATTACGCCTGGAAGCACCATTGGGTGACGAACTGCTGCAGATCTTGAGCGAAGTTGTGAGCGTCGCAAAGCGAGCTGATGACTACTCTATAGTTCGATGTGCCATGCTTTACGGCTTAGAACCGGGTCTTCAACGACGTTTTGAGCGTCATGGAGCATATGAGATGTTCCAGAGTTGAAGTTAATATTTCAAGCAAATGCCCGGATTGAGAGATATGAAGTCTCCAATAAGTTCTATAGCTGCAAGATGGAGGAGAATAGTTACATCGGTGAGCACATACTCAAAATGTGCGGGTATAACAATCACTTAATTCAGCTGGGAGTTAATCTTCCGGATGATAGTGTCATTGATGAAATTCTCCAATCACGCCACCAAGCTACAAGAGCTTCGTGATGAACTATAATATGCAAGGGATGACTAAGACAATTCTCGAGCTCTTAGCGATCTTTGAAAGCAGCGGAGGTAGAAATCAGAAAGAGCATCAAGTGTTGATGGTCAGCAAGACCACTAGTTTCAATAAAAAGGGCAAAGGGAAGAAGAAGGAAACTTCAAAAGAACAGCAAGAAAGTTCTTGATCAAGAGAAGAAACCCAAGTCCGGACCTAAGCACTGGCCGAGTGTTTTCTTGCAAGCGGATGGACCTTTGAAGCGGAACTGCCCCAAGTATTTGGCGGATAAAAGGATGGCAAGGTGATCAAAGGTATATGTGATATACATGTTATTGATGTGTACCTTACTAATACTCGCATGAGTACAGGTATTTGATCTGGTTACATTGCTAATATTTGCAACTCAAACAGAACTACGGATTGCGAAGATTGGCTAAGGGCGAGGTGACGATCTTGCGTTGAAATGGTTCCAAAGTCGATGTGATCGCGATCGGCACGCTACCTCTACATCTACCTTCGGGATTAGTTTTAGACCTAAATAATTGTTATTTGGTGCCGCGTTGAGCATGAACATTATATCTGGATCTTGTTTATTGCGAGCGGTTATTCATTTAAATCAGAGAATAATGGTTGTTCTATTTATATGAGTAATATCTTTTATGGTCATGCACCCTTGAAGAATGGTCTATTCTTGTTGAATCTCGACAGTAGTGATACACATATTCATAATGTTGAAGCCAAAAGATGCAGAGTTGATAATGATAGTGCAACTTATTTGTGGTAATTGCCGTTTAGGTCATATCGGTGTAAAACGCATGAAGAAACTCCATCTTGATGGGCTTCGGAATCACTTGATTATGAATCACTTGGTACTTGCGAACCGTGCCTCATGGGCAAGATGACAAAACGCCGTTCTCGGAACTATGGGCGTGCAACTGATTTGTTGGAAATCATACATCGATGTTTGTGGTCCAATGAATGTTGAGGCCTTGGTGGTATCGTTATTTTCTCACCTTCACAGATGATTTGAGCAGATATGGGTATATCTACTTAATGAAACACAAATCTGAAACATTTGAAAAGTTCAAAGAATTTGAGTGAAGTGGAAAATCATCGTAACAAGAAAATAAAGTTTCTACGATCTGATCGTGGAGGAGAATATTTGAGTTACGAGTTTGGTTTACATTTGAAACAATGTGGAATAGTTTAGCAACTCACGCCACCGGAACACCACGGAGAAATGGTGTGTCCGAGCGTCGTGTCGTACTTTACTAGATATGGTGCGATCTATGATGTCTATTTCCGATTTACCGCTATCGTTTTGGGGTTATGCTTTAGAGACGGCCGCATTCACGTTGAATAGGACACCGTCAAAATCCGTTGAGACGACGCCTTATGAACTGTGGTTTGGCAAGAAACCAAAGTTGTCGTTTCTTAAAGTTTGGGGCTGCGATGCTTATGTAAAGAAACTTCAACCAGATAAGCTCGAACCCAAATCGGAAAAATGTGTCTTCATAGGATACCCAAAGGAGACTGTTGGGTACACCTTCTATCACAGATCTGAAGGCAAGATTTTCGTTGCTAAATTCGGGTCCTTTCTAGAGAAGGAGTTTCTCTCGAAAGAAGTGAGTGGGAGGAAAGTAGAACTTGATGAGATAATCATATCTGCTCCCTTATTGGAAAGTAGTTCATCACAAGAAATGGTTCTGTGACAACTACACCAATTAGTGAGGAAACTAATGATGATGATCATGAAGTTTGAGATCAAGTTGCTCTTGAACCTCGAAGGTCAACAGAGTAAAATACGCACAGTGAGTGTACGGTAATCTTATTCGGAAGTCATGTTACTTGACCATGGCGAACCTACAAACTATGAAGAAGCGATGGTGAGCCCAGATTCGCAAAATGGCTGGAAGCCATGAAATCTGAGATGGGATCCATGTATGAGAACAAAGTATGGACTTTGGTTGACTTGCCGATGATCGGCAAGCCATTGAAAATAAATGGATCTTTAAGAAGAAGACCGACGCCGATGGTAATGTAGCTGTCTACAAAGCTCGACTTGTTGCAAAAGGTTTTCGACAAGTTCAAGGGGTTGACTACGATGAGACTTTCTCACCGTAGCGATGCTTAAGTCTGTCCGAATCATGTTAGCAATTGCCGCATTTTATGATTATGAAATTTGGCAAATGGATGTAAAACCGCATTCTTGAATGGATTTCTAGAAGAAGAGTTGTATATGATGCAACCGAAGGTTTTGTCGATCCAAAGGGTGCTAACAAAGTGTGCAAGCTCAACGATCAATTTATGGTGCAGTGCAAGCCTCTCGGAGTTGGAATAAGCGCTTTGATAGTGTGATCAAAGCATATGGGTTTGTCAGACTTTTGGAGAAGCCTGTATTTACAAGAAAGTGAGTAGGAGCTCTGTAGCATTTCGATATTATATGTGGACGACATATTATTAATTGGAAATGATATAGAATTCTGGATAGCATAAAGGATACTTGAATAAAAGTTTTCAATGAAAGACCTCGGTGAAGCTGCTTACATATTGGGCATCAAGATCTATAGAGATAGATCAAGGCGTTTAATTGGACTTTCACAAAGCACATACCTTGATAAAGTTTTGAAAAAGTTCAAAATGGATCGAGGCAAAGAAAGGTTTTTACTGTGTTGCAAGGTGTAAGATTGAGTCGGACTCAATGCCCGACCACAAGCAGAAGATAGAGAAAATGAAAGATGTTCCTATGCTTCACCATAGGCTCTATCATGTATGCAATGCTGTGTACCGGACACTGACGTATGCTTAGCTGTAAGCTTGGCGGGAAGGTACCAAAGTAATCGAGTGGATCATTTGGACAGCGGTCAAGAACATCTGAAATACCGAAAAGGACTAAGGATATGTTTCTCGTATATGGAGGTGACAAAGAGCTAGTCGTAAATGGTTACGTCGATGCAAGCTTTGACAACGATCCGGACGATTCTAAATCGCAAACCGGATCGTGTTTTTATTAAGCGGTGGAGCTGTCGGTTGGTGCAGTTCTAAACAAAGCGTCGTGGCGGGATCTACATGTGAAGCGGAGTACATAGCTGCTTGAAGCAGCAAATGAAGGAGTCTGGATGAAAGAGTTCATTTCGATCTAGGTGTCATACCTAGTGCATCGGGACCGATGAAGATCTTCGTGACAATCTTGGTGCAATTGCCTTGGCAAAGGAATCCAGATTTCACAAGAGGACCAAGCACATCAAGAGACGCTTCAATTCCATTGGGACCAAGTCCAAGTGGGAGACATAGAGATTTGCAAAATACATACGGATCTGAATGTTGCAGACCGTTGACTAAGCCTCTTCCACGAGCAAAACATGATCAGCACCAAGACTCCATGGGTGTTAGGATCATTACTTTGTAATCTAGATTATTGACTCTAGTGCAAGTGGGAGGCTGAAGGAAATATGCCCTAGAGGCAATAATAAAAGTTATTATTTATTTCCTTATATCATGATAAATGTTTATTATTCATGCTAGAATTGTATTAACCGAAACATAATACATGTGTGAATATATAGACAAACAGTATGTCACTAGTATGCCTCTACTTGACTAGCTTGTTAATCAAAGATGGTTATGTTTCCTAACCATGAACAAGGAGTTGTTATTTGATTAACAAGGTCACATCATTAGTTGAATGATCTGATTGACATGACCCATTCCGTTAGCTTAACAGTTGATCGTTTAGTATGTTAATGCTTTCTTCATGACCCATACATGTTCCTATAACTATGAGATTATGCAACTCCGTTTACGGAGGAACACTTTGGTACTACCAAGCGTCACAGCGAATCGGGTGATTATAAAGGAGTACTACTGGTGTCTCCAAAGGTACTTGTTGGGTTGGCGTATTTGAGATTAGGTTTTGTCACTCCGATTGTCGGAGAGGTATCTCGAGCCTTCTCGGTAATGCACATCACTTAAGCCTTGCAAGCATTACAACTAATGAGTTAGTTGTGAGATGATGTATTACGGAACGAGTAAAGAGACTTACCGTGCGAGATTGAACTAGGTATTGGATACCGACGATCGAATCTCGGGTAAGTAACATACCGATGACAAAGGAACAACGTATGTCGTTATGCGGTTTGACCGATAAAGATCTTCGTAGAATATGTAGGAACCAATATGGGCATCCAGGTTCCGCTATTGGTTATTGACCGAGAATGGTTCTAGGTCATGTCTACATAGTTCTCGAACCCGTAGGGTCCGCTTACGCTTAACGTTCGATGACGAGTTCATAATGAGTTTATAAGTATTGATGCACGAAGGTTGTTCGAGTCCGGATGTGATCACGGACATGACGAGGAGTCTCGAAATGGTCGAGACATAAAGATTGATATATTGGAAGCCTACATTTGGACATCGGAAGTGTTAGGGTGAAATCGGGATTTTCTCGAGTACCGGAGGTTACGGAACCCCGGAGGTCCATGGGCCTTAATGGGCCATGGGAGAAGAGGAAGGGCAGGCCAAGGTGGGCTGCGCCCCTCCCCTCTAGTCCGAATAGGACAAGGAGGGGGGGCGCCTTCCTCTTCCCTCCTCCAATCCTAGTCCAACTAGGAGGGGAGTCCTACTCGGTGGGAGTAGGACTCCTCCTTGGTGCGCCCCCTAGGGCCGCCACCTCCCCTTGGCTCCTTTATATCTGAGGCAGGGGCACCCCAAGACACACAAGTTGATCTACGGATCTTGCCTTAGCTGTGTGCGGTGCCCCTTCCACCATATTCCACTTCGGTCATATCGTTGCGGAGCTTAGGAGAAGCCTGCGCCGGAGAAGTCATATCGTCATGAGCTTAGGCGAAGCCTGCGTCGGTGGAGCATCAACATCGTCACCACGCCGTCGTCTTGTGGAACTCATCCCGACACTTTGCTGGATCGAGTCCGGGATCGTCATCGAGTGAGCGTGTGCGAGAACTCGGAGGTGCCGACGTTCGGTGCTTGGATCGGTCGGATCGTGGAGGCGCACGACTACATCAACAGCGTTGTTATAACGCTTCGCTTTCGGTCTCACGAGGGTGCGTGGACGGACACTCTCCCCTCTCGTTGCTATGCCATCACCATGGTCTTGCGTGATCGTAGGAAATTTTTTGAAATTACTACGTTACCCAACACCTACATGTCAATAAAGCTCACAGCCAAGCTCTCAACCGAGCTCACAACCAAGCTCTCAACCTAGACTTCCACAACATTGTGTGTTCAACCTTGCTGCATACAAGGAGGCACTAAATGCTAAGAAAGGGCCATCCATTTGATTACAAAATTTGTGATACTGTGCTACACTTCTGCTAAATTCCTGCTTCTGTTCATTTGAGGCACAATTTCTGCTAGTATAATTTTTTGGATTGAAACAAAGAGGACAACAGAGTTCACTGCATACTGAACTAGAATAAAAGGCAAGGCAGGTTAAACATCTTCAGTACACTTGTTCACTGCATTTGTTCAGCACATACTGAACTGCATTTCTTCATTACTTAACTAGAACTTAACTGCATTTTTACATTACTTAACTACAAACTTAACTAGAAACTCTCACTGCATAATGAACTAGACACTTAACTGGAAACTCTCAGTGCATAATGAACTAGACACTTCACTAGAAACTTAACTCCAGTACATTTCCCTGTCTTCACTTCTGCATGTCCTTCATCTTATTAATGCGGTCGGAGTGGCGAATGCCGACGTGGATGTAAGTCTCCGCCTCGATTGGCATGCTCCTGTCGCCCAGCTGCGGGATCGCCGGCGCCACCACGTACACGTCGTCGTCGGCAGGCGCCACCTCCCCCTCGCTGTCGTCCTCCACATCCACCACCACCTGCTCCTGCTCGCTGTCCTCCTCCACATCCACCACCACCTGCTCCTGCTCGCTGTCCACCTCCTCATCTTCACTGCACTCTCCGTCGATGTCAGAGTGCACAATAACCTGCTTCACTGCAGCTGGTACAGCGACCACGACGCCGACGAGACCTTTAACTGGAGGTGGAGGGGGCGACGGCGGGAGCGGTAGTCGTGCCACCTGGCACGCTGACGCGGATCTGGTGACTTCTCCGCCTCATTCATAGCCCAAAGGAAAACAGAGATAGCTGGAATGGGACGGCCGTCGGGGAACATTGTCTTCTTCTCAACATCAGTTGCCACGGCGATGAGGCCCCTAGCGTGGTCCACGCACATCTGCAAGCTCGGAAATCTATTGCAGATCTCCTCCACATCGACCCTTTTCTCTGAATCCCCTTGCGAACTCGCTCACGCTTCTCCCACCGCTCTTGAGCACGGCGAACATCTCTTGCAGTCTTCTTCTTGGGCGCCATCGCCGGCGTCGAGAAGCGATGGGAGTGGTGGGTGAGAGGCGAAGGGAGTGGATGAGAATGGGGAACGACTGGGCGAGTGGATGAGAATGGGTGGGCGATTGGTGTCCGCCGCGGCGGCGGCTTTAAATGGGTGGGTGGGTGCACTGTCAAGCGGCGGGTCTTTGAAAGTTGACAAACTTGCACAACGCTCGTAAAAATTGAGACAAAAGTTCGATTAACCCGGACACAAGTTCAGACTTCCTCTTCTGAAATTTTGAACTCAAATACAATTGTTCACTCGAGCTTACATAGGTGGTTGACTAAGACACTGCATCCTACATAGTACATCACATCTTCAAAGCCATGATAACAACACACACAATGCAGGAAAAGATGGCAAATTTGTACATCAACTTGCTTCTCTGAAATTCCTTGGCAAGAACATCCATTTGTTGAGCATGCTGCGCTTTCAGATCCAGCACATAAACATCAGCATCACCAATGCTGCACTTGGCATCCATGAGAGCATGCTCCAGCTGTGATTTCTCGATCTTGAGCTTCCTAACCTCTGTCTTCAGCCGATTCACAACATCTCGCAGATCACCTAGTAGCGTACTGACAAACTGATCCAGGGGATCATCATGCCACTTGAAGTACCGACAGTCGTATCCCTATTCAACAATTTGTGCAATTTCGTCAAGAGAATCACGCAAAGACTATAACTTTGCTGCTCAAGAAAACAACAAACAGAAACGGCGGGCACAGATCGACGGGTACCAGAGACTGGCTGCAGTTGTAGTATCGACGACCGGGGTTGCCAATGCTCCACGAAATCCATCTCGGAGCCTTGACGTTGCAGTGACACAACTTCTCAGGCGAGTACGCCATCGGTGGCTCCCGATATGGCACCGGCCGCCTCGAGAAGGCCATGGATCATATGACCGGTGGCGCTGACGAGCTAGCAGACGCCATGGACGGCGGCGAGGGGGCGGCGAGGGGGCGACGAGCAGGACGGCGACACAGTGCTACGCGGCGAGGGGGCGGCGATAGACCTAGGGATTGCAATTAAGAATTGGGGAAAGTTGCATATGTCCAGTGAGCAAAAAACTAGTCAAAACCACCGAAATCTGGTCCAAAACCACCATGGGAGAGAATTGATCCGGTGTTACAGAGTATAGGGGCTGATTGATCCGGTTCTAGACTTTGGGGGGAAATCGGTCCATCAGACATGATTTGAGAGGGAAAACTATACATTCCTCTTGTTTAGTAGACCATCCTGTGGCCATAAGTATGGACCGCGTGTTCACTACAGACAGCGTACCGTTAGCATCATCAAATCGGCCCGGCCCAACAAGCTGCCTGATGTAAAGCTGTCGCCCCCGGGATGGCCTCACAAATTCTATCTCTTCTTGCCTAGAGCACAAAATGCAGTGGCCGAGCAGGTGAGAAGAAGATGGCTGCCACCAGCCTCAGTTCCTCTCCCTCCAAGGCTGCCACTGCCAAAGTAAGCTCCCCCGCTTCATCTTCTTCCTCCCCATCCTTTTTCCCTCCTCAAGCTGCTAGGAATCGTGTCGTCGTTTGAATTACAGCTAAAGTTATGCCGGCCATGCCTCTTGTTGTAACGAGTTTAGTGCACGAAAAGATTGAAATTCTGCTGCTCAGTTCAGTTCGTATCTTGAATGCCAACGCTATTATCCAATTTAGGCATGAATTGTCTTGACAAGCTCGCAGCTAGTTGTTGGACTATCTAGAATCATGGCAAAATTTGTTGGCGAAATGAGATAATTTGCTAACTGAATCTTTGGTTCTTGGCGCAACCGGATATGTATGTACGACAGCTAGGAGGCATCTCCAGATCTTCCCCGTCCTACACCCAGCTCGCCTTCTGCTCCAGGCATGCTTTCCACAAGATAGGAACCGCTGCAGCTCCGCAAAGGCCTCAGAATGAGCTCAAGCACGCAAGACTCTGCGCGACCACGGACAACGACCAGGCGGCGCCGGCGGAGGCACAGGAGGAAAGTGCGACCATCAGCGCCGGCGTGAACCCGGTGGCGTCCGGCAACGGCCAGCAGCCGCAGCCGGGCGAGCCGCCGAAGCGGGTGCCGCTGACGGCGCGGGAGCGGCTGCGCGCGGCGCGCGTGCTGGGCAAGTACGCGGAGCCGGGGGCCGGGGCGTCGCCGGCGGACAAGAAGGGCTCGTCGTCGTCGAAGCCGGAGTTCGGGAGCCGGGTGCTGGACGCGCTGCGGGAGACGGACGGCGGGAAGAAGGGCGGGCGGAAGCGGTCGGGGCTGCCGGAGGCGCCGAGCAACCTGCTGGACGACACCAAGCGCGGCATGCCCAAGGACGGGTGGACGTTCGACTGGCTGGCGGCGCTGCCCGTGGGCACGGACGTGCTCATCGTCGCCGCGTCCTTCGGGATCATCACCACCGTCATGTTCGGGACCACGTACCTCGTGTGGAAGCTCGGCGCCATACATTTCAACGAGTACTAGCTTTCTCTACGTGGTTCTGTAACAATAATGCCGTCCATCGGTATGATTAGGCAGATTTTGAGCACAGGAATACACCATGATTGTACGAATTAAACCCAACGATTTTATAGAAAAGTTTCATAGATATGTTAAGTAAACTTTCTGTGTGATGTTGAACACCAAAGTGGCTGTAGTTTAGTGGTGAGAATTCCACGTTGTGGCCGTGGAGACCTGGGCTCGAATCCCAGCAGCCACATCTCACTATTTTTTGTTTTTCTAATTTTCTTCACATATAACGATTAACGGCTCTGATTAGCTCTTATGGAGGCACTGACAGCCAGACCCCACACCGTTTGCACGTCGCCCCCTTCCATCCCCTCTGCCCTCACGCCCTCACCCCACTTCCGCCATAGCCGATTAGCCGCCGGCCAGAGGCCCCCGGTTCCTCTCCTCTGGAGTTTCTGCGCGAATGGATCCCGGCGAAGGCGGTTCCCCTGCCGCTCCATCGACTTCCATTGCAGCCCCAGGTGATTTTTGCCCCTTTTCCTCGTCTAATCGGCCGAACCAGTGCCACCCGTCGGCGCTAAAACCCTAGCGCGCCTCTGTCTCCAACCATTCCGTGCAGGCCCAGGCGCGGACACGAGGGAGGACGCCGGGAAGCAGGTGGTGGTGATTCTCGTCGGTCCCCCGGGCAGCGGCAAGTCCACGTTCGCCGAGGCCGTCGTGGCTGCTGCCGCCGGCCGCCCATGGGCCCGCGTCTGCCAGGTGCGCCCCATTGCTTTTCGTCTCCTCTGGGAATTTGATGTCTCAACTCTCAAGACAAGTCCCCCGCAAAAAAAAAAAAAAAAAAACTCTCAAGACAAGCATTCCATAATGCCTAATGCAGGGTCATCTGATTCGGCTTTGAAACTGCTTATATTTTGCATAACTAGTTTTTTTTTTTATGGATTGCATAACTAGTTACTGGATCACAAGTTTGAAACTGTAGTTTCAGTCTCATGGTATTAATACTAATTATACTTACCTTGCAAAAAGTGGCACCGCATGCAAAAGCAGATAGCATCTCAAAGTCAAAAATCCAAAATCCTATTCCATGGGTGAGTTGGGGTGATTCGGGTAGTGCAATTTTTACCTGGGATGAAAATGGAGTGGAAACTTTCCGTTTTTCGGAGGAAAATGTAAACGGAGAGGAAATATGAAAACGGAAGCGGAAATTTGCAAAACGGAAGTGGAAATGGAACTTTTTATGCGGAAACGGAAACAAAAACGGAACGGTGTTTTCCGGTGGAACATGCATGGAAATGGAACTTTCCGTTTCCGTGAATATGGAATTTCTGTTTTTACTATAGACCTATAGCTGCTTTGTTGCCCAACCACCAAAGAGAACACAATGACACAATTAGTAGAATGGATCTAAGGCCCAACTTCTACTACCACACATGTACTCAGCTTGACCCTGTACGCAATTGTCCGGTACTACTACAATACTACGCTAAGTTGCTTACATAATGATATTATTTTGTAGCCATGTTAACAACTCATTAAATTTGTTTGTTTTTGTGTGTATTTCTCTATGATTCAAGGGGTTTTTAAGTTCCGATCAATGCCTATTTCTGTTTCCGTATCTGCTTTGTATTCGCTCCGTGTCCGTTTCTGGTAGTATCTGTTTCCGTATTCATTTCCGGGGTTTCTGTATTCGTTTCCGCTTCTGCAAAAAAATATGAAAACAAATATGATAGCACTCAGTTCCGTCCGTTTCCGCTCTGTTTTCATCCCTACCTGGCTTGAATGTTAATTAGCATATCATCAACCAAAACTCCAGAAATTGTGACAGGATTTTGTGTGGGTCTTTGTTGTGTTCTAGGATACAATTGGAAAGGGCAAAGCTGGAACCAAAATACAGTGCTTGAAGGCCGCAGCGGACGCTTTGAAGGAGGGAAAGAGCGTTTTCATTGACCGATGCAACTTGGAACGAGAGCAGCGCTCTGATTTTGTGAAGCTTGGCTGCACCGTACAAGCGGATGTGCATGCTGTTTTCTTGGATCTTCCTGCGAAGGTTTGCATCTCACGCTCGGTTAGCCGGACTAGCCATGAAGGAAATGTGCAGGGCGGAATGGCCGCCATGGTTGTGAACCGCATGCTGAAGAACAAACAGGCACCCTTGCTGACTGAAGGTTTCAGTCGGATCACGTTCTGTACGGATGACGATGACATTAAGAAGGCAGTTGACATGTATAGTGCTTTAGGGCCTTCACATAGTCTTGCTTCAGGAGTATTTGGTCAGAAGAGCAAAGGGCCTGTACAAACTGGTATAATGAAATTTCTCAAGAAGGCAGATACTTCTAGCGTCAACAAGTCCAGTGGAACTATGGTCACATCAAGTGAAAGAAAGACAGGGCAGCAAAATACAACGTTGAAACAGGAGAACCTTGAAGCTGGTGGCGCCTGTTCAATGCAAGTAGAAAAGAAGCTGGATAATCTGAAGGAAAAAGAAGAACAAAGTAAGGAAAGGGTTTCTTCTGACACCAGTTTGTGCACTCTGGCATTTCCATCGATTTCTACTGCTGACTTCCAGTTCGATCTTGAGAAAGCATCTGAGGTTATAGTAGATGCAGTTACTGATTTCGTGCAGAAGCATGATAGTGTAAGACTAGTTCTTGTTGACTTGAGCCAAAAATCAAGAATATTGTCATTAGTCAAGGACAAGGCTGCTAAGAAGAGCTTTGACTGCAGCAGATTTTTCACATTTGTGGGAGACATCACTCAGTTGCACTCCAAAGGAGGTCTTCAATGCAACGTCATTGCTAATGCTGCCAACTGGTAATTATTTTTGTCACTTAAATTCTTACGATGTGCAGGTTCTATCAAATGAAGATATACTTTCAGATTATTATTTTATAAGTATATGTTGAGTACTTGAATCCTGCTTTATCCTTGTTGGGAGTCAAACTGGACCTTTTCGTTTTTGTCTATCGCAAGCAAAAATTCTTAGGACCCTCTATAGTGGCCATCGAGATAATATCTGCAAGTGTTTCATGCAGGAGGTTAAAACCTGGAGGTGGAGGGGTTAATGCAGCAATATTTAATGCTGCTGGAGAAGCTTTACAGCATGCAACCAAGGAATGTGCTGACACGTTGAGACCTGGTAACTCTGTTGCAGTTCCACTTCCATCAACTTCCCCTCTGCATCAACAGGAAGGGGTGACCCATGTCATACATGTGCTTGGACCAAATATGAATCCAATGCGTCCAGATTGTCTGAAGAATGACTATACCAAAGGGTGTAAGGTTCTTCGTGAGGCATATAATTCACTTTTTGAGAACTTTGCAACCATTGCCCAGAGCTACACAGGGAAGCAGAATGATGAAACTTCATCAAGGAAGTCAGCATCTGGAGTGATTTCACCTAATGATTCAAAAACGAAGCGAGAGGGCAGTGATGATTCTGAAAGGACCAAAAAGTGTAAGTTGCTTCCATCTATTTTGACTTCAAGTCAACACCATGAGCGCAAAGGGGCCAACACACTAAGTTATTATGATAACTCCATGGGTTCATCTGATGCTCCGAACCAAGCAAGAGAGGAGGACAACAAGAAGAATGGTGCGGTCACCAACAAGACTTGGGGATCCTGGGCACAGTCCCTTTATGAGGTTGCCATGCACCCAGAAAAATATAAGAACGCGGATTCTATCCTTGAGATATCTGATGAATTTGTTGTTCTGAAGGACCTCTATCCCAAGGTATTCTGAACTCAAAATATATACCCTTTCCCCTTCATTCCTAGTGCTCTTCTTGACATCTCAGCTAAGCTGTTTATATATGCAGGCCAAAAGGCATGTGTTGGTGATATCTAGGACAGATGGTCTTGATTCTCTAGCAGATGTCAAGAAAGTGCACTTACCACTGCTTAGGAGTTTGCATTCAGCTGGGCTGAAGTGGGCACATAAGTTCCTAGAGGAAGACGCATCTCTGACGTTCAGGCTTGGATATCATTCGGTACTGCTATAACCCAGTGTTTAACTGTTTATTCCCAACTGGTCTCTAAACTTTGCGATGGATGGCATGAGCAAGAGCGATCTTATCTGTCTTGGTTTCTGCAGGTTCCGTCCATGCGGCAGTTGCACCTCCATGTCATAAGCCAGGATTTCAACTCACCCAGCTTGAAAAACAAGAAGCACTGGAACTCCTTCACCAGTGCATTTTTCCTTGATTCTGTTGATGTCATGGACGAGGTTGACCAGCATGGATCCGCGACTATCAGCCCCGATGAGAAGCTTCTCGCAATGGAGCTAAGGTGCCACAGATGCAGGAGCGCCCACCCGAATATTCCCAAGCTCAAATCCCACATCGCGGCCTGCAAGTCCCCCTTCCCTTCCCATCTTCTGAAGAAGGACAAGCTGTTGTCAGCTTCGACGGTGCGTGTAGGCTGCAGTTAGAGCGTAGAAGTTAGCAGCACTATCCTTGTAAGCACATTTTACGTTTCGTGCTTTTAGAAGGATGGGCCACATCGAGGTTTATTTTGTATGGCAATGTTACTTGCGCAAACTTATTCCACCACTCAGCTGAGCTTTTTGTAAATGTTCATGTCCTATTTCGCACTCGATATGGTTTGCTATATAGCCATGTCTTCAGATCTTTGGGTTGACCCACTAAACATTGTTAGAGCATCTCCAACAGCCGCGAGAAACAAACGCCGCGTCGCAAATTTGGTCATTTTAGCGCGTATGCAACCCGCCGGGTGTCTTCAGCTTTCGCGCAATAACCGCGCGCGCGGTATAAGGAGTTGGCCGCGTTGTCCGATTCGCTATCTCGCGCGGTGTATTTGGGGCGCCCGCTTCATGCAGGCACACTCGGCCTTCGCGCGCGCTCTCTCCACTCCGCCTCCCTCGCCCCAGCCGGCGCGCCGCGAACTGCACCCCATGGACGCGCGTGCAAGACCCCCCGCCACCCCATCCTATAGCGCGACCGCCCACCACCGCCGCAAACCCTAAGCGCGGGCGTTAGCCTCGCCTCTGCCGGAGCTCCTCCGACCACCGGCCTCATGTGCAACCTCTTCATGCCGCCGCGGATGACCTCGGCGGCGGGCGTCAGCGCGGCGCCGTACCGAGCCGCGCGCTACTCGAAGCTCCCCTAATGCGCACTACCGAAGAAGGGCAAGGCATCGGCGAAGAAGAACAAGGCGGCGAACGGCTCCGGCACCTCGAAGGCGAGGACGAAGAAGCTTGCAGGGCGTGTGACGGGTGCGGCGGCTACCTAAGCGCCGGCGAGCTCACTCATTGAGCCGGCGGCCGACGCGCACAACGTGTTCGACGAAATGCTCCCAAGGTAAAAAAGAATTTCAACGTTTCTTTTCTTGTTATTTTTTGAATGCATTCATATAGATAGCTTATTCGCATTGTTCAAAAAACTTTGTAGTCTCAACGATGATGCATACATGTCAACTATGGGTGTTGGCTTCAACAATTCGCATTGGTCTCAAACCAATGACATGCATTTCGAAGACCACGAGTTCGAGGTGGACGAGGAGGGTGAGGGCATTGTCGTCGCGCCGAAAGGAAGAGCGGGCAATTACACCAACGCCGATGACATCTTACTATGCAATACTTGGTTGCAAGTGTCGAGGGATCCATCCGTTGGAGGTGATCAAAGTAGAGATGCTTATTGGAGGCGGATGAAAGAACACTATGATGTTCACAACATGAGTGGAATTGACCGCTCCGAGAGATCACTTCGGTCCCGGTGGTCGACAATCAACTCGGATTGTCAAAGGTGGGCGGCTTGTCAAAAGGCGGTTGACAAGTTGAACCCAAGTGGCACAAATGAGGACGATAGAGTAAGTGGCATTTCATACATGTTCATCATACTTGTTGTTGGTGTTCGAAGTGCTAACTTGCTTTGTTTTCATGTAGTACCACATTGCACAAAACTTGTTCAAAGAAGAGGAGAGGAAAACCAAGAAGGGGAAGATCAAGAAAGGAAGGGTCTTCACCTTGCCTCATTGCTATAACGTGTTGAAGGATGATGAGAAATGAAAGAAGCGTGAAGATTTGGATGATTTGCATTTGAGCAATAAACGCAAGCGAACAATTGAGTTGAATGATGATGATGAGGAGGAGGAGGATGATGCATCAAGTGATGACGGCAAGAGAAGCCCCACACCCGACTCGGTTTCATACTCAAAGCCAAAACGACCAGATGGGTGCAAGAAAGACGCAAAAGAAAAAAAAAGGAAAGGAGATGATAAGCTCAAAAATACTATGGAAGCTATTGTGAAGGCAAGAAAAGAAGCCAACGAGGTGAGAAAAATGGCAAGGAACCAAGATGCCGCGGCCGAGGAGAGGAGGTTGGCGGTCGAGGAGAGGAGGGTGGCGGCCGAGGAGAGGAAGGTGGCTTTGGAGGAGAGAAAGATGAGCAATGAGGAGCGAACAAGTTTGTTGGAATGGGAGAAGCATTTGTTCTTCTTGGACACATCTAACCTCAATGAGGCGCAAAAGGAGTTTGTCAATCTTTCACGTGAAGAAGTCTTGATCCAAAAAAGAGCCATGGTTCGTGCAATGGGTGGCGGTGGCCTCGGCGCAATGGGTGGCGGTGGCCTTGGCGCAATGGGTGGTGGTGGCCTCGGCGCCATGGGTGGCATGGGTGGCTTCGAAGGTTCCGTGGGCGGTTTAGGTGCCATGGGAGGCATGGGTGGCTTTGGAGCACCCCCCGACGCTATGGCCGCCATGGGAGGCATGAATTTTGCTTCTCTCATGGGAGGCTGGATGCACCTCCGGCCGCCATGGGCGGAATGTCTTTTGATGTGCCTCCTCACACACATTCCCATGAAGGTGCTGTTGAAGATCTTGCCAACACCGTCAGAGCTTCACATGATGCGGTGCACGATGAGGAGAGGGAGGAAGAATCATCTTCGGAGGAGGCAGAATCGTCTTCAGAAGATGAGGACGAAGACGAGGAGGAGGATTGATGTGTCTTTCGTTTGTGTCTTGAACTTGGTTTGCATTTTGAACTTGGTTGGATGAACTTGTGGGCATGATTTCGAACTTGTGAGCATGAACTTCTGAAGATGAACTTTTATTTATCAACTTGTTTGTGGGAAAATTTATATGTCATGTTCATTGTATTTTGAATGTTTTCAAATCCATTTTATGACCAAAATGCCATATATGCAATGCCCCGTCGAGTCGTGCACGCTGCATTTTAGCGCGGCAGTTGGAGCCAGCGCTGACGGCCGCGCAAAACCAACGAACGACACGCGGCAAACTTATTTTTAGCGTGCGGCGCGTAGCGCGGCTATTGGAGATGCTCTTAGGGATAGCCAGCGAGGGAAAGAAATATGGAATGACACAGTGGCGCGTCGGAGCCGTTTACACAAATAAATTTGATTTGTGTACCACGAAGCGTATATATAAAGTTGTGCTAATTCAAAAGAAAACAAGGTGAAACCTGCAAGCCAGGAAGAACGTAGGAAGATATGTTCATGTAGGTTCAATCCAAAAGAACCAGACAGTTCAGTCAGGACGAGTACGGGAAGTGGTTTATTATAGAGGTAATAGCATTGCGGGTCCTTGAACTTGCACAACATGTGATGGTTTGGTCCTTGTACTTGCAAAAGCAGATTATTTCATCCCTGAACTTGTCATGGATGTGCAAGTTTGGTCCTAGGCCAATCACAGCTCGCCAAGTGGATGCCAAGTGAACTAGCTGGTCAGCGCGCCGCATTTTGCACTTAGGCCCCTGCCTTCTTCCCTTATCAACCCGCAGTGCACCACCAAGTGTCACCTGTGTTCTTTGGAATTCTGCTGAAAAGTGTTTGCTGAAGCTTTCTGAAAGGTATATGCCCAGTTACCCAAGTCATTGTCATTGTTCGACACATCAGTCTGGGGTCGGTCTCCCTTTCAGTTAAAAAATACTAACAAGCAATTAACTACACCGTACAGGTCACTGCTGAGGCCAAACCCAGCTAAGTTAAGCCTCGGTTAGGCATATTGGCCCAGTTACATGGTGCGAGTAATTCAAATGCTCCAACCATTGCCGGTTACGTGCTCCACCCGGCGGCGATACGAACGTACCATGACAGCAAACCGTCTGGCAATGCGTGAACGAGTGATCAGACTTCATAGAAATGAACGTGAGAAAGAAGATAAAATAGAATGTGGACTGGCCTCAGCTCTTGTGGTAGGAACAAGAGTGTGCTCACCTCAAAGTATTGATGAGTACGTATCGTCGGCACATGTGTTGGTATATTCTTTGGAATTCTGTTGAAAGGTGTATGCTGAAGCTTTCTGAAAGCTATATGCCCAGTTGAGTTTTCTGAAAGGTGCATGCTGAAGTTTTCGTTCGGCCTTCCATTGTCACCGATTAGGCCCTAACTAATTCCCTTGTTGCAATTCTGGCAGAATTGCTGAACAACAGATAACCTGTCCACCTGTCTCTAGGAATGGAACCTGTACTTAACCAAGACTATTTATAAGATGGACAAAACATAACAGACCTAAACGGTCTTATATTAGTTTCCAGACTCCAGAGCTAGTGTTTTCTCGATGCGTCCGAAAGAATCAGATGAACCTGTACTCTTGTAGTTCCCCAAAAATAAGATGGAGAAGGGACGGCATCTTCTCTGTAGCAGCTGCTCGTGCTCTGTCAAGATAATAAGGTAGCACTAGTTGTGCTGTGATGAGCTAGTTAAACTAGTGCATGTTGACAAAGGGGTTCACCAAAAAAATTGAACTGAATGTTACTAGTAGACGGTCCAATTCTTCTATGTTGGGGTGGCTGGGTTTTATACTACTATATGCATTTTTCTTCGTTATAATCTACTGTAGTACTACTACACGCCAGGCACAGGCAGAGTTTCCACGGGTCCTCGCTTGCAGTGTTTGTTAACTGAGCTGACACCTCGCCTAATAATAATAACTGAACCAAAGCCCTTACTATACACGTCGTGCGTTCCTGTTTTGAGTTTTAAAACTCTGACGGGAAACAGCGACGGAGAATTGTTCAGAAACGCGTGGGCGTGGGTTTCCCCTGCCCTGGCAAATTACACTAGCACACTCGGTATTTTTCTCTTTTCATCTCTAAAAAAAGAAGAACCTCGGCCTCTGCATCGATCAATGCACACAGACAGGGCCAACCAATCATCGTTAATATGCATCGACAACTACAACATCAAACATTTGTCAAATCAAAAAGCCTAGATCACTACAGAACAGAGCATCTGCAATTTTCACAAGGCTAACTCGTCATCGTAGGCGTAGCTGCCGCTGGCCACGGAGCTGATCTGCACCTCGCCGTCGTAAATGCGTGGGCGACGCCGACGAACACTGGCGTCCTCCTCCTCCCGTCCTGCTTTCGGCCGGGACCGCCCGTCGGGAGGAGGACGATGTTGGTCTGCTGTCGGCCGCGCCGTGCGGCTGGCCTTGATCTGGTCCTCGAACATCTTCTGCAGCCTCTTGCCCTGCTCCTCGATCCTCACCTGCAGCCTCTGCTGTATCTGCCGCCAACAACACCAACCAAGTTAGACAAATCACATATACTTTTCGCTGACAGGCATGCATCAGGGCCTAATTTTCTCTTTGGTACGTAGTATATGTGTATATATATGGCGACTTGGCAAGCACACCTCAACTGGGCATATACCTTTCAGAAAGCTTCAGCATACACCTTTCAACAGAATTCCAAAGAACACAGGTGACACTTGGTGGTGCACTGCGGGTTGATAAGGGAAGAAGGCAGGGGCCTAAGTGCAAAATGCGGCGCGCTGACCGGCTAGTCCACTTGGCATCCACTTGGCGAGCTGTGATTGGTCTAGGACCAAACTTGCACCTCCATGACAAGTTCAGGGATGAAATAATCTGCTTTTACAAGTATAAGGACTAAACCGTCACATGTTATGCAAGTTCAGGGACCTGCAGTGCTATTACCTCTTTATTATATATTCTGAACCAGCGTGACGCATTCAGGAAAACAAAGGGCAGATGAACCACACCACGTAGCGGCGGACACCCTGTCCCGTGTCCTTGTCACATGCTGAAACAAGGTTGTCGTTATCTCACTTTTCTACTCAAAGCGGCCGAATTTCGTGTTTTGACCCTTTTTCAAACAAAATCAAGATCTGATCGTCATTTGACCCTTTTGCTACCGCCAAAGCCTCTGGCAGTAGATTTAGACAGGCTACCACCAGATTCCCTGGCGGTAGGGTGTGACGGAGGGAGACGAGGGCCGTCACCGCGCGCTGACGTGGATAAGTACCTTACGACCAGGAAACATGGCGGTAGGCTGTCTAACCCTACCGCCAGAGACTCTGGCGATAAGGTGTGGCAGGGTTTTGCCAATCAGGCGTTCTGTAACGAGAATATGCTACTGCCCTGGCGGTAGGTCCACCCTACCGCGGGACCCATGTGATGAAGTACATCGACCCTACCGCTGAGAGAGCCTGACGGTAGGGTCATGCGTTTCGTGTAAAGTTTTGTAGACATAAGAAGTTTGATCACATCCGAATAGTGTGATCACAATTTCATAGACATCCAAATAGTTTGATCACAATTTCATAGAAATATGCAAGGGCCCTGAACATAAGAACCAATAAACACAATTTCATAGACATAAGCATAACTAGTTTTGCCATTACGGATTAAGAAACAAGTACCAAATAACATAGTTTGATCACAATTTCATAGACATAAACATAACATAGTTTGATCACAATTTCATAGACATAAACATAACATAATTTGATCACATCCAAATAGTTTCACGAAGCCAACATAGGTAGCAATCAAACATGACGATCATCAGCAGCCACACGCATATATAACACGCATATATAGTTTAGATGATATCGATGACGCTCATCATCTTCAAGCCTTGGCGGTTGGTCTTCCTGATAGTAATAAGGATGGTCTGTCCAACATGAAGATTCTTGTCAACGAGGAAGCTCTTCCACCCATCTGTGCTTAAATTTGTGCGATCGTCTGTGTCCATGCCGTACGCACAAGTAGTGACAGGGCCCCTTGCGGTAAGGCGTATTCCAGCATAGCCTTCTTCATCAGCCTCGATGCCACAACTCTCAGATAGGCTCTTTGGCAATTTCTAAATAAGAAAAACATATCAATTAATAAGTATGGATTATCTAAACTATTAACAATTCCTTGGATTCTACACTAATAACATACCATGTCATGTCGATCGATCATGTTAGTTGTCAGACGGGTCACGAATGGCACCCTGATCAACTCAGCACGTGGCAGAAAGTTGTCCCATAGATTGCACACCTCCTGTTCGCTCAGCCTCACTCTTTGAGCACAGATGGTTTCCTCAAGTGGGTCTTCATAGTCATCATCCTCATCAAGTGGTGGTGGTGGCGCCCTGTTCCTTATATAAGCATTGATTGGATAAAGTTAATTAAGCAAATATCACATATGGAGATATATAGCAAAACAAATATCTACAATATTCACACAAGAAATCATCACATATGCCTTTATCCTCACAACCTTGCATTCAACATACAGAAAGATTTCTTATAAAATTCATATATACATAACAAAACAAAAATGGACCAACATATATGCATTCACCAACATAATCTCATATCTCTTGCAATTGTTTCACCCACACATCCTCACATAGGCCTACTACTAAATCATATACTCCTAGTTTCACATAGTTTCACAAATAGCAAATTTTGAACTCACATATTAATAAAGGTTCCACATAGCAAATATTAAAGAGTTTACACATAGATTCATAAGTACGAAATAGCAAACAGCAAACTTGTCCCATAGTTTGACAACCCGTACTAAAACATAGATGCATATCCAACAAGCATGTTTATAGGTTGGATATACCTCCCCCCTCGTATGTTAGGCCTGGACGTGGAGACAGATACGGCAGCGGATCCACCGGTTCAGGCGGAGGCGGAACGCTGGTTGGCATTCGATCGTTCAAGCACTCCCACCTTGCCTTGCCAGCTGGAGTTTTCGCCTCCGCCCTTCCCGGTGATGATATCGAACGCCGATGTACTTGGGGCGGCATCCTGGCTCTCTCCTCCATGATGCTCTCAAGTAGATCCTTCGCCCAAATTGCGCAACTCCCGGTTGAGTCTTTGTAGCAACTTCAATGGTCCCTTCCGGCGTTCACGGCGAGATAGTTGGATCTTCCTCCATCTCGCCTTCACTCTCTTCACTCCTTCACACTCTGCGACCAACACTTCACATCGTCGGTGATCCGTTTCGCCCTCTCGTGCCACAAGACCGCCTCGTCTCTGTAGGAACTCGTCGAAAAATCGGTCACCGGCACGAAGCTCGGGGAAGGACTCGACACGTCTGAAAGTGGCAAGCGGACGGGTCGTGTTGGAGATGAATGGGCGATGGTTGTGCCATTGCTCGAGACCTAAACATATGGATCAAATAAATACCACTACTTATATTTACTCCAACCAAATCCACTACTTGCATCATATATATTTTGTTTACTCCAATATGCATCATATCAACATGCATCATATCATAATAAAAATCCTCCAACATCTTCATATCATCATATCAACATGCATCATAAAACTACTATCAAGTCCTCCACATGCATTACATCATAAATTTTTTAACAAAAATTTATGAACTAGGGTTCATCTTCACACTAACATATGAACTATTGATTAGAGTTCATATTCAATACCACTACTTACTAAAGAACTAAGAACTACAGCTACAATCAAGCTAAAACAATCTTAGGTACAAAAAAAATCCAATCTAAGTTCAAAAATATGAGGGACTTGAAGCAAAAAATGCGTTGAATCAGAAGCAAGTTTGCAAAAACTAATTGGAGGCATTGGAGGAGCTTACGTTTCTCTCTCGGGGACATCTCGATCCGTAAAAACGGTGAAGAAACGATGAAGATCCGAGGGGGGAGTAGAGGAGATGAGAGAGGGAGAGAGGGGCGACTTGGGGAAGAAAATGAGGAACCGGCCGGGGAGGAAGGGGAGGGTGGGGAGATGGGCAGGGGCGGGGTTTGGGCAAAATAAGCTGCGGACCCTACCGCTGTGGGCGCGGTAGGGTTAGACAGACTACCGCCAGGTGCCCTGACGGTAGGGTGCGACGGAGGGGGACGGCGCCCGTTTCTACGTGCTGACATGGATAAGTACCCTACCGCCACATAATCCAACCGCCAGAGGCCCTGGCGGTAGGAAAAAGGGTCAAATCTCGAAAAAAATTCAAACTGGGGTCAGATCCTGAAATAGTATGAAAAAGGGTCAAAACACGAAATTTGGCCACTCAAAGTAGCCTCTGATATTTGCGGTGTGGCGCCCACATAAACGCAGGGCATGCCTTTCGCTTTAGGTGATTAAACCTTGCACGCTGTCCGTCTTTTAGCCGGCGAAAGCAGCACAAGGTGGCAATATCAAAACCCACAAACAAACACAAGAGCTCCAGCAGATGCATGTACGTACGCAGGGCTTTCCTTTGCCGAGAGCAAAGCGCCAAGCCTACTCGCTCCACAATTAGTACTCCTAGTTGTTTTCTAGAAAAAGGGCCGAACTGCTCCACAAGTTGCAGTACTAGCTTATCATTATTAGCTCACTTTCTTACCAAAACTGTCATATTTGCAAGATTCTATTCCGAGTCCATGCATGTTGGATTGCGCTTCTAGATTCCTCGAGGAGCCACTCAGGAGTAGCTCGTGATTTTCAAATATTGGCCGCACATTTTGAAAGAAGAAGGCACACACACAAATAGCTGAGGCAAGCTAAAAATATCTCATAATCTTCGTAGCATTGGCAGGATAGAACACAGGCGATGGCCACAGCTCACAAGTCACTAGTAGGCACAAAACTAAGAACATAACAGAAGAGCAAAGATAAACTGTTCAACATTATTTGATGGGCAACGTGCGTGCTGCTGCTACTGATGCAGGCGTGCTTTGGTCGGTCTGTCTACTGGGGGTTGGGTGGCCTGGAGTTGGCAGCAGAGACCCTGGAGCCCCATTCCAGAAGCTCTTTGCTGGTGTCGTCCTTGTGCGCGATCACCTCGATGAAGCACAGAGAGTCCTTCTTCTCCCCCAGCGCCGTCTCTATCGCCGCCGTCAGCTCCTCCTCGCACTTCACCTGCGCAACACAAAAGCATGCATCAGCAGCAGTTCTCCGAGCTCGCCCAAGTTCTTCCGATGCTTTCATTGGCCTATGCAAATGCAATGGACAAAATAGTAGTGCTTACCTTGGCGGTCCAGCATTTGCCCTCCCCGTTGTGGATGGCCTCCACAAGGGCGGTGTAGTTCCAGTTCTTGATGACATTGTAAGGCCCGTCGTGGATCTCCACCTCGATGGTGTACCCGCCATTGTTGATCAGGAAGATTATGCTGTTCTGCTCGCACCGCAGCATAGTCGACACATCCTGTGCTGTCACCTGCAGACAATGGTATTCCACGGACGTCACATTAGAAACAGCACGCAGTGCAAGAAATTGCAGCACACGGCAGCAGAGAGATCAGAACATCGTGGAATATCTCACCTGGAAGCTCCCATCACCAATGCAGGCTATGACACGCTTGTCGCTTGCGCCTTGCGCGTAACCGAGCAATGCACCCACCGACCATCCAATCGAGCCATACTGCATCTGGAATTCATACCTGCAGTGCACAAACAACCAACCTGCTTAATTAGCACAAGACAAGGCAAACAAGAAGAACACATCCATCACAACATTGATAGTAGAATCAGAAAAGCTCACCCGCAGCCCTCGGGCAGCTTGAGCTTCTGGCAGTTGAACCAGGAGTCACCGGTCTCAGCGAGCACTGCACTGTCACCCGTAAGCATGTCCTGGATGTGCTTGAAGAGCACATTGACACGCAGCGGCTCGTTCGCCTCGCCCTTCAGCGGATGGCCCTCAGGCACGAAGATCCTCTTGTAGTTCTCGTAGGCGGTGGTGTTCTTCTGAACACGCTTGGCCAATGCAGACAGGTACTCCTTCATCATGACGCAGCCGAATGCCGGGCCGTTCCCGACGATGACACGCTCAGGCTGAACGATGATGGCCTTGTCCTTCTTGAGCAGGAAGGAGTAGCCAACAGAGCTGTAGTCGTTGAAGATAGGGCCTGCGAAGAGGTAGGCGTCGGCCGACTCCACAATCTCGGCGCAGAAGGCGGTGCTGACGGCGCCCCAGTAGGTGCCGAGGAAGTGGGGGTGCGTCTCTGGCACAAAGCCCTTGGCCGATGGCATTATAGCATAGGCATACCCACTGGCGTCCACAAGGTCGACGAAGGCCTTCCCCGCCTTGGCCACGCGCAGTTTGGGGCCGGCGACAAGCACTGGCTTCACCGCCTTGTTCAGGAACTCGACAGTTGCCTCCACTGCAGCCTCGAGCCCCATCTTGTTGCTCATCCTGCAATTTTTCACAACACAGTTCAGTTCATCAGATGGCTTCAAATACAATCGTATTACAACAATACTCTGTTCAGTGCATCAGTCACTTCAGATACAGATAGCATCAAAATTCACGATCTGAAATTCTCAACGCTAACGATTCAACTGGGCACATTTTTGTGGTGATAAAATCTTAAGCTCCCAGCAGTTAGTACAGGAAATCAAGAGTTAAGATCTACGGAGTTGATAATTGGGGGGAAACGTTCCATGATCCAAGATAAAGTGTTGGCACAATAATCGGGAAACAAGCCTCTGATCAGATTCAAAGCACTACGTACACGGAAACGAAGACTTGGGATAAGAACAGAGCAGGGGCCGTTGGTACCTGGGGGCGAGGAAGAAGGGGACTGGGTCACGGGTGAAGGTGGGGTGAGGTAGCCCGGGGAGGTTGCAGCTGATGCTGAGGTACACCGGCTTGCTCTCCCTGAGCGCCGTAGAGATGGCCGTGTCGATCTGCTCGTGCGCGTCGTCCAGGTTGGTCACCACTGCCTGAATGGACAAATAACAAGAGACCAACCAGATCGGGTCAACAAATTAGAGGGAGGAATCGAATGAGGAAGAGGCAATGCATGTTGAGGAAACGCGCGTGCGTAGGTACCTGGTGGCAGGTGACGGTCTGGAAGCAGCGCAGCTCCTGTGAGAAGTCCGGGATGCCGATGGTGTGGTGGAGGATGCGGTTGGTGCCGTAGTCGTTGGAGTTGGGCCCGCCAGCGATGCAGATGACGGGCAGGTTCTCGCTGTAGGCGCCGGCGATGGCGTTGAGCACGCTGAGGCCGCCGACGGTGAAGGTGACCGCGCAGGCGCCGACGCCGCGGGCCCGCGCGTAGCCGTCGGCCGCGTAGCCGGCGTTGAGCTCGTTGCAGCAGCCGACGAGGCGCAGCCCGGGCTCGTCGACGAGGTGGTCGAGCAGCGTGAGGTTGAAGTCCCCGGGCACGGCGAAGACGTCGCTGACGCCGACCTGCACGAGCCGGCGCGCGAGGTGGCGCCCCAGCGACGCCTCGCCGGCGGAGACCACGGGGTGGGAGGACATGATCGGGCACCCCGGCGCGGACGCCGGGCAGCCCACCGCACCGTTCACCGCAGCCGGCGACGGCCCGTCGACGGAGCCGACGTGGGTGTCCATCGCTGTCGATCGATCGATCGATCCGGGTGGCACACTGGTGGAGTGGGGAGCGGCGGCAGAGGGGACGTGGGGTTTTGGGGAATATTCTAGGCCTTGGTGGGGATTTTGCTAAGCTGTTCCGTTGACGTGTGCTGGTTTGGTGGTCTTCTGGGAGGGGAAGACGTCCTCCATTTATACCTGGGCTTGGCTTGCAGACGGGATAGGGATGGGGACTGGGGGTTTCGTGGGAAGACGGGGGTGCTCGTGCAAAACTCGCCTGCTTTTCTTCGGCGAAAGGAAAACCACGGGCGGCGGTGGGAACTGGCCCGGTGCGCAGCGCACCCATCTCGGCCACTGCCCGGTGGGGCCGTGCGTTGCGTAGGTTCACGTGTCAGTGGCACGAGGCTAGAATGTGTTCATTAGATTCGCCGCGGGCAATGAATGCTCTTTCGTTTTTGGTGGCCCTGGGGGCCGGGGCTGGGCGTGGGACAGCGGTTTTGGTTTGTGGCGCAAGTCGCGGTTTTGGGTCTTGTTTGCTGCGCAAGCTGGACAGACACACACGGATCGGACTCGATTCAGCGGCGACGGTCCGTCCGGAACTTGCCGACCTGCCCTGCCTGGTCGGGTGTGCAACGCGGCCGTGGAGGCGAGACCAACTCGTGCACGGACGGCGGTGAACCGCACCGCACTGTCATGCTTGAATGCGGAGAGGTGGAGTCCGGTCACCGTACGTCAATGACCTCCGAAAGATACAGTAAACCCAGACACAGACACCCGTGTGCCTCTTACATTCTGGATCCAGTCATCGACAAGTCACCACCCAACCGTGCATGACACGCCAACGCGAGATACCTGGGACCGGAGTGGGCCACCGCTGTCAGCACAGAGCCTGACACCACTTAAGGAGAGATGGACGGCCTGGGGAAGACATCCACAGGAGGCTAATTTTCGTGTTTTTGACTTTTTTTGAAAGTTAATCGAGATCTGACCCTACTTTGTACATTTCGGGATCTAACCATTTTTCCTACCGCCACAATCTTTGATGGTAGGGTAACACAGCCTATCGCCAATATCGGTGACGGTAGCACTTAACTACGCCGTGACGGTCGTTCGACGGAAAAAATACCCTACCGCCAGGGCTTTTGGCGGTAGGATGTGAAATCCGGTAGGATGTGAAATCCTACCGCCAAATAACATGGCGGTAGTCATGCATGTTCGATGTCCTCGTCGTCGTGCACTGCTCTCTCGCGCCCTACTGGATTATGACTCTAGTGCAAGTGGGAGTCTGTAGGAGATATGCCCTAGAGGCAGTAACATCAGTTATTTTGTATCTCCGAGTTTGTAATGAATGTTTAGCTTCCATGCTATAACTGCAATGATTCTCGAGTCAGCAATATCCACGAGGCTCGGAGGAAAACTCATGTGCACGTGTGGTATACTAAACGGTAAAATGTATTTCTAGTCTTGCCTCTAAAACTGGCTCAAGTATTGCATGATGATCCTGTGTTCCTGATCATGGGCATATCTATGCTGGCAATTTTGAGGGCACAATGTGAGGAGAACACTTGTGTTGAATCGACCCGAATTGATGTTATGCTATGAGATTCATTCGTAACAAGTTAATGGTTAATAACACAAAGATAGTTAATGTTTGCATAATTTCTTAGACCATGAGAGTATCGAGTTACTTTGTACTTGCTTCGTGAACTTTGGGGTTTGTTAAACGTCATCCGTAACTGGGTGGCTATTACGGCGGCTTACGGGTTCACGAAAAGTATGGCAAGTAACGAGATAGCTCAAGATTGGGAATTGCTCCTCCGACGATGGGCCCTCTCGGTGTTAAGGTATCCATAATCGTCTGGCCAGAAACCTTGTGATTTGATCACTGGGATGCCGGAACACGGAAACGAGAAAAGAGAACAGAACCGGTAACAAGGTAACTTGCATGGTGGACAAATTGTTCGTCCGCGGGGATGCAATAAATCTCACCTCGGGTGTTTGTGACATATTGCGAAGCAACAGGAATAGCTCACTGCAACTGGGGGTTCACTCAAATAATTATTCGTGTGGGTATAAGGGTCAATATGGGTGTCCACGGCTCCGATGTTGATCATTGATCGGAAGGGGTTCTGGGTCATGTCTATAGTTCACCGAACCTATAGGGTCACACGCTTAAGTGTTGGGGAATGTAGTAATTTCAAAAATTTCCTACGAACACGCAAGACCATGGTGATGGCATAGCAACGAGAGGGGAGAGTGTACGTCCACGTACCCTCGTGAGACCGAAAGCGAAGCGTTATAACAACGCGGTTGATGTAGTCGTGCGTCTTCACGATCCGACCGATCCAAGCACCGAGCGTCTGGCACCTCCGAGTTACGCACACGCTCATTTCGATGGCGATCCCGGACTCGATCCGGCAAAGTGTCGGGATGAGTTCCGTCAACCGACGGCGTGGTGGCGATATTGATGCTCCACCGTCGCAGGGCTTCGCCTAAGCTCATGACGATATGACTTCTCCGCGCGAGGCTTCGCCTAAGCTCATGACGATATGACCGAAGTGGAATATGGTGGAAGGGGCACCGCACACGGCTAAGGAAGATCCGTAGATCAACTTGTGTGTCATGGGGTGCCCCCCTGCCTCAGATATAAAGGAGCAAGGGAGGAGGTGGCCGGCCTAGGAGGAGAGCGCCAAGGGAGTCCTACTCCCCCGGGAGTAGGACTCCTTCTTCCTAGTCCAACTAGGAGAAGGGGAAAGGGGAAGTGGAGAAGGAAGGGAGAGGTGGGCTGCGCCCAAACCCCTTGTCCAATTCGGACTGGGCTTGGGAGGCGCACGCCACCTCCTGGCTCCTTCCACTAAGGCCCATTAAGGCCCAATACTTTTCCCCGTATTCCCGTAACTCCCGGTACTCAAAAATACGAATCACTCGGAACCTTTCCGAACTCGAATATAGTCGTCCAATATATCGATCTTTACGTCTCGACCATTTGAGACTCCTCGTCATGTCCCCGATCTCATCCGGGACTCCGAACTCCTTGGTACATCAAAACTCATAAACTCATAATATAAGCATCGCCGAAACCTTAAGCGTGCGGACCCTACGGGTTCGAGAACTATGTAGACATGACCTAGAACTATTCTTGGTCAATAACCAATAGCGGGACCTGGATGCCCATATTGGCTCCTACATATTCTCGAAGATCTTTATCGGTCAAACCGCATAACAACATACGTTGTTCCTTTGTCATCGGTATGTTACTTGCCCGAGGTTTGATCGTCGGTATCAATACCTAGTTCAATCTCGTTACACGCAAGTCTCTTTACTCGTTCCATAATGCATCATTCCGTAACTAACTCATTAGCTACATTGCTTGCAAGGCTTTATAGTGATGTGCATTACCGAGAGGGCCAGAGATACCTCTCAGACAATCGGAGTGACAAAACCTAATCTCGAAATCGCCAACCCAACATGTACCTTTGGAGACACCTGTAGTACTCCTTTATAATCACCCGATTCGTTGTGACGTTTGGTAGCACCAAAGTGTTCCTCCGTGGCAGGAGTTGCATAATCTCATAGTTACAGGAACATGTGTAAGTCATGAAGAAAGCAATAGCAACATACTAAGCGATCATGTGCTAGGCTAACGGAATGGGTCATGTCAATCAGATCATTCTCCTAATGATGTGATCCCGTTAATCAAATGACAACTCATGTCTATGGTTAGGAAACATAACCATCTTTGATTAACGAGCTAGTCAAGTAGAGGCATACTAGTGACACTCTGTTTGTCTATGTATTCACACATGTATTATGTTTCCGGTTAATACAATTCTAGCATGAATAATAAACATTTATCATGATATAAGGAAATAAATAATAACTTTATTATTGCCTCTAGGGCATATTTCCTTGATCTCCCACTTGCACTAGAGTCAATAATCTAGTTCACATCGCCATGTGATTTAACATCAATAGTTCACATCTATATGTGGTTAACACCCATAGTTCACATCGACATGTGACCAACACCCAAAGGGTTTACTAGAGTCGATAATCTAGTTCACATCGCTATGTGATTAACACCCAAAGAGTACTAAGGTGTGATCATGTTTTGCTTGTGAGATAATTTTAGTCAATGGGTACATCACATTCGAGCCGTAAGTATTTTGCAAATTTCTATGTCTACAATGCTCTTGCGGAGCTACTCTAGCTAATTGCTCCCACTTTCAATATGTATCCAGATTGAGACTCGAGTCATCTAGATTAGTGTTAAAACTTGCATCGGCGTAACCTTTACGACGAACCTTTTTCACTTCCATAATCGAGAAACATATCCTTATTCTACTAAGGATAATTTAGACCGCTGTCCATTGATCTACTCCTAGATCTCTATTGCACTCCTTGCCAATCTTAGTGGTAGGGTATGCAATAGATCAGTACACTGACATGACATACTTTATAGAACCTATGGCTGATGCATAGGAATGACTTTCATTCTCTTTCTATCTTCTGCCGTGGTCGGGTTTTGAGTCTTACTCAATCTCACACCTTGTAACACAGGCAAGAACTCTTTCTTTGACTGTTCCATTTTGAACTACTTCAAAATCTTGTCAAGGTATGTATTCATTGAAAAACTTATCAAGCGTCTTTGATCTATCTCTATAGATCTTGATGTTCAATATGTAAGCAGCTTCACCGAGGTCCTTCTTTGAAAAACTCCTTTCAAATACTCCTTTATGCTTTGCGAATAATTCTACATTTTTCCGATCAACAATATGTCATTCACATATACTTATCGAAATTTGTAGTGCTCCCACTCACTTTCTTGTAAATCTGAGGCTTCTCCAAAAGTCATATAAAACCATATGCTTTGATCACACTATCAAAGCGTTTATTCAACTCGAGATGCTTGCACCAGTCCATAGATGGATCATTGGAGCTTGCGCATTTGTTAGCTCCTTTAGGATTGACAAAACCTTCTTTTGCATCATATACAACTCTTCTTTAATAAATCCATTAAAGAATGTAGTTTTACATCCATTTGCCAGATTTCATAAAATGTGGCAATTGCTAACATGATTCGGACAGACTTAAGCATCGCTCTGATTGAGAAAATCTCATTGTAGTCAACACCTTGAACTTGTCGAAAAACCTTTTTGTGACAAGTCGGGCTTTGTAGATAGTAACACTACTATCGGTGTCCGTCTTCCTCTTTAAGATCCATTTATTTAACATGGCTTGCTGATCATCGAGCAAGTCAATCAAAGTCCATACTTTGTTCTCATACATGGATCCTATCTCGATTTCATGGTCTCAAGCCATTTCGCGGAATCTGGGCTCATCATCGCTTCCTCATAGTTCGTAGGTTTCATCATGTTCTAGTAACATGACTTCCGAACATGATTACCGCACCACTCAGTGCGGATCTTTACTCTGGAAGATCTACGAGGTTTGGTAGCAACTTGATCTGAAGTTTCATGATCATCATCATTAACTTCCTTACTAATTGGTGTAGGAATCTTTGGAACTGATTTACGTGATGAACTACTTTCCAATAAGGAGAAGGTACAATTACCTCATCAAGTTCTACTTTCCTCCCACTCACTTCTTTCGAGAGAAACTCCTTCTCTAGAAAGGATCCATCTTAACAACGAATGTTTTGCCTTTAGATCTGTGATAGAAGGTGTACCCAACAGTTTCTTTTGGGTATTCTATGAAGACGCACTTCTCGATTTAGGTTTGAGCTTATCGGTGAAACTTTTTCACATAAGCATCACAACTCCAAACTTTAAGAAACGACGACTTAGGTTTATTGCTAAACCATAGTTCATACGGTGTCATCTCAGCGGTTTAGATGGTGCCCTATTAAGCGTGAATGCAGCTGTCTCTAATGCATAACCCCAAAGCGATAGTGGTAAATCGGTAAGATACATCATGGATCGCACCATATCCAATAAAGTCTTGATTCTGACGTTCGGACACACCATTAAGCTGTGGTGTTCGGTGGCGTGAGTAGTGAAACTATTTCACATTGTTTTAATGAAGGCCAAACTCGTAACTCAAATATTCATCTCCACGATCGATCGCGAAACTTTATTTTCTTGTTGCGATGATTTTCCACTTCACTCTGAAATTCTTTGAACCTTTCAACTATTTCAGACTTATGTTTCATCAAGCGAGATATACCCATATCTGCTCAAATCATCTTTGTGAAGGTCAGAAAATAACGATACTTGCCACGAGCATTAACACTCATTGGATCGCATACATCGGTATGTATTATTCCCAATAAGTCGGTAGCTTGTTCCATTGTTAGGAGAAGCGGAGTTTTAGTCATCTTGCCCAAAAGGCACGGTTCGCAAGCATCAAATGATTCATAATCAAGTGATTCCAAAATCCATCAGCATGGAGTTTCTTCATGCGCTTTACACCAATATGACCTAAGCGGCGATTGCCACAAATAAGTTGCACTATCATTATTAACTTTGCATCTTTTGGTTTCAATATTATGAATATGTGTATCATACGATCGAGATCCAACGAACCATTTTCATTGGGTGTGTAACCATATAAGGTTTTATTCATGTAAGCAGAACAACAATTTATTCTCTTACTTAAATGAATAACCGTATTGCAATAAACATGATCAAATCATATTCATGCTCACCGCAAACACCAAATAACATTTATTTAGGTTTAACACTAATCCGAAAATATAGGGAGTGTGCGATGATGATCATATTAATCTTGGAACTACTTCCAACACTCATCGTCACTTTCCCTTCAACTAGTCTCTGTTTATTCGTAACTCCAGTTTTGAGTTACTAATCTTAGCAACCGAACAAGTATCAAATACTCGGGGCTACTATAAACACTAGTAATGCACACATCAATAATCTGTATATCAAATATACTCTTGTTCACTTTGCCATCCTTCTTATCCACCAAATATTGAGGGCATTTCGCCAAAGTGACCATTTCCTTTGCGAGTGTAAACACTCGGTTTAGGGCTATGGTCCAGCTTTGGGCTTCTTTCAAGAGTGACAACTTACTTGTCTTTCTACTTGAAGTTCCATTTCTTTCCTTTGCCCTTTCTTGAAACTAGTGGTCTTGTCAATCATCAACACTTGATGCTCTTTCTTGATTTCTACCTTCGTCGATTTTCAACATCACGAAGAGCTCAAAGAATCTTTTCGTCATCCCTTGCATACTATAGTTCATCACGAAGTTCTAGTAACTTAGTGATGGTGACTAGATAATTCTGTCAATCACTATCTTATCGAGATTAACTCCCACCTGATTCAAGCGATTGAAGTACCCGGACAATCTGAGCACATGCTCACTAGTTGAGCGATTCTCCTCCATCTTTTAGCTATAGAACTTGTTGGAGACTTCATATCTCTCAACTCGGTATTTGCTTGAAATATTAACTTCAATTCTGGAACATCTCATATGGTCCATGACGTTCAAAACGTCTTTGAAGTCCCGATTCTAAGCCGTTAAGCATGGTGCACTAAACTATCAAGTAGTCATCATATTGAGCTAGCCAAACGTTCATAACGTCGTATATCGCTCATATTGAGCTAGCCAAGCGTTCATAACGTCGCATCTGCTCCTGCAATAGGTCTGTCACCTAGTGGTGCATTAAGGACATAATTCTTCTGCAGCAATGAGGATAAACCTCAGATCACGGATCCAATCCGCATCATTGCTACTAACATCTTTCAATACAATTTTCTCTAGGAACACATATAAAAACATAGGGAAGCAACAACGCGAGCTATTGATCTACAACATAATTTGCAAAATACTACCGGGACTAAGTTCATGATAAATTAAAGTTCAATTAATCATATTACTTAAGAACTCCCACTTAGATAGACATCTCTAGTCATCTAAGTGATTCGTGATCAAATCAACTAAACCATGTCCGATCATCACGTGAGATGGAGTAGTTTCAATGGTGAACATCACTATGTTGATCATATCTACTATATGATTCACGTTCGACCTTTCGGTCTCCGTGTTCGAGGCCATATCTGTTATATGCTAGGCTCGTCAAGTTTAACCTGAGTATTCCACGCGTGCAACTGTTTTGCACCGTTGTAGATGGACGTAGAACTTATCACACCCGATCATCACGTGGTGTGCGGGTACTCTGAACTTTGGCAACGGTGCATACTCGAGGAGAACACTTCTTGATAATTTTAGTGAGAGATCATCTTATAATGCTACCGTCAATCAAAGCAAGATAAGATGCATAAAGGATAAACATCACATGCAATCAATATAAGTGATATGATATGGTCATCATCATCTTGTGCTTGTGATCTCCATCGCCAAGCAACCGTCATGATCACCATCGTCACCGGCGCGACACCTTGATCTCCATCGTAGCATCGTTGTCGTCTCGCCAACTATTGCTTCTCGACTATCGCTACTCCTTAGTGATAAAGTAAAGCAATTACATGGCGTTGCATTTCATACAATAAGCGACAACCATATGGCTCCTGCGATTGCCGATAACTTCGGTTACAAAACATGATCATCTCATACAATAAAATATAGCATCACGTCTTGACCATATCACATCACAACATGCCTGCAAAAACAAGTTAGGCGTCCTCTACTTTGTTGTTGCAAGTTTTACGTGGCTGCTACGGGCTGAGCAAGAACCGTTCTTACCTCGCATCAAAACCACAGCGATAGTTTGTCAAATAGACTCCGTTTTAACCTTCTCAAGGACGGGCGTAGTCATACTCGGTTCAACTAAAGTGAGAGAGCAGACACCCGCGGTCACCTTTAAGCAACGAGTGCTCGGGCGGTGAAACCAGTCTCGCGTAAGCGTCGCGTAATGTCGGTCCGGGCGCTTCATCTCACAATACCGCTGAACCAAAGTATGACATGCTGGTAGGCGGTATGACTTATATCGCCCACAACTCACTTGTGTTCTACTCGTGCACATGACATCAACGCATAAAACCAGGCTCGGATGCCTTTGTTGGGGAATGTAGTAATTTCAAAAATTTCCTCACGAACACGCAAGACCATGGTGATGGCATAGCAGCGAGAGGGGAGAGTGTCGTCCACGTACCCTCGTGAGACCGAAAGCGAAGCGTTATAACAACGCGGTTGATGTAGTCGTCGTCTTCACGATCCGACCGATCCAAGCACCGAGCGTCACGGCACCTCCGAGTTCGCACACGTTCAGCTCGATGGCGATCCCGGACTCCGATCCAGCAAAGTGTCGGGATGAGTTCCGTCGACCGACGGCGTGGTAGCGATATTGATGCTCCACCGTCGCGAGGCTTCGCCTAAGCCCGCGACGATATGACTTCTCCGGCGCAGGCTTCGCCTAAGCTCATGACGATATGACCGAAGTGGAATATGGTGGAAGGGGCACCGCACACGGCTAAGGAAAGATCCGTAGATCAACTTGTGTGTCATGGGGTGCCCCCTGCCCCGTATATAAAGGAGCAAGGGAGGAGGTGGCGGCCTAGGAGGAGGGCGCCAGGGGAGTCCTACTCCCACGGGAGTAGGACTCCTTCTTCCTAGTCCAACTAGGAGAAGGGGGAAAGGGGAAGTGGAGAAGGAAGGAGAGGTGGGCTGCGCCCCAAACCCCTTGTCCAATTCGGACTGGGCTTGGGAGGGCGCACGCCACCTCCAGCTCCTTCCCACTAAGGCCCATTAAGGCCCAATACTTTTCCCCGTATTCCCGTAACTCCCGGTACTCGAAAAATACCGAATCACTCGGAACCTTTCCGAACTCGAATATAGTCGTCCAATATATCGATCTTTACGTCTCGACCATTTCGAGACTCCTCGTCATGTCCCGATCTCATCCGGGACTCCGAACTCCTTCGGTACATCAAAACTCATAAACTCATAATATAAGCATCATCGAAACCTTAAGCGTGCGGACCCTACGGGTTCGAGAACTATGTAGACATGACCTAGAACTATTCTTGGTCAATAACCAATAGCGGACCTGGATGCCCATATTGGCTCCTACATATTCTACGAAGATCTTTATCGGTCAAACCGCATAACAACATCGTTGTTCCCTTTGTCATCGGTATGTTACTTGCCCGAGGTTTGATCGTCGGTATCAATACCTAGTTCAATCTCGTTATCGGCAAGTCTCTTTACTCGTTCCATAATGCATCATTCCGTAACTAACTCATTAGCTACATTGCTTGCAAGGCTTTATAGTGATGTGCATTACCGAGAGGGCCCAGAGATACCTCTCAGACAATCGGAGTGACAAAACCTAATCTCGAAATCGCCAACCCAACATGTACCTTTGGAGACACCTGTAGTACTCCTTTATAATCACCCGATTACGTTGTGACGTTTGGTAGCACCAAAGTGTTCCTCCGTAAAGCGGAGTTGCATAATCTCATAGTTACAGGAACATGTATAAGTCATGAAGAAAGCAATAGCAACATACTAAGCGATCATGTGCTAGGCTAACGGAATGGGTCATGTCAATCAGATCATTCTCCTAATGATGTGATCCGTTAATCAAATGACAACTCATGTCTATGGTTAGGAAACATAACCATCTTTGATTAACGAGCTAGTCAAGTAGAGGCATACTAGTGACACTCTGTTTGTCTATGTATTCACACATGTATTATGTTTCCGGTTAATACAATTCTAGCATGAATAATAAACATTTATCATGATATAAGGAAATAAATAATAACTTTATTATTGCCTCTAGGGCATATTTCCTTCATTAAGGGTCATCTATCTGCTGAATACTAGATAGGGAGTCTGAGAGAAAATCATCGAAAAAGTTTCGGACGTCGTAAAAGTTTTGGACAGCAAAAAAGTTCCGCAGAGAGAGGTCATCGGATGAGTTTCGGTAAAACTGAAAATTTGTTTCGGGATATACTATTAAGTAAAATTGGTTTTGGCACATGCCTGATAATTCTTGGAGGGTGCCAGAATCATTCTGGAATTTTCCGGTATAAAAACAGGAAATGTTCCGGAGCTGCCGGATCCACTTCAGATGCGTTTCGCAGATGAAAATCACTAAACCGGAATTGTTTCAGAACGCGTTAAAAAATATTTTAGTGGGTACTGGAAATGTTCTAAGCCCACACAAATATTTTCAGTTTGAACAGACGCTGAAAAATGTCGTCGTGAATAGTGAAAATCAGCTTTATGGATATTTTTTGGAAAGCCACATTTTAGGGCTTTTGTGAAAAGGCTTCTAGAAGGGCTTGGGGGCCAAGGAAGCCCCTCATGGGGGGCCCCAAGGGTTTGGATGGCCAAACATGGTGGTGCTCCATGGAGCTCCACATGGCCTCCCATTTTGCCCATAACACCCTCATGTGTGACCTAATGCATGGGAGTTTTTGGTAATTTGTGGAGGCACCATACACCTTGGTTTTCCTATAAATAGGAGGTGAGGGGGCTGCCCAAAGACGATCCCTTGCTCTCATACACATGCCATGACTTGTCTGGCTTCTCTCTCCCTCCCAGCGAAATAGTTTCGTAGAGCCGAAAGGCTGTCTGGGTTCCCGCAGGAACTACTTCTGGACGGCGAAGCCCTGCCGGATAGCTGACACCGTATGTGTGCAACCCCGTAGAGAGATTGTAGTTTCGATCTTTTGCCCGAGGGGCTGTTCGAGTATCCTCCCGATGGGTTGTCCGAGTTACCATCCGAGTTTCGAGGGTCCTCCCGAAGGGCTGTCTGCGACATCGTCCGGAGAACTGTCCGACCGCCTCCCGAACGGCTGTCCGTGACATCGTCTGGGGGACTGTCCGACCGCCTCCCGAAGGGCTGTCCGGAGAGGGAGTACATCCTCGCGGTTGGGAGGTTGTAAATCCTAGCTGCGGGGATCTGCACCGATGATCTCCACCGACTCTTCTTCCGCTGCACTTTGAGTCGGTACGGATCAGATGAAACCTTGTATGCAGTCTCCATAGTGGTCCTGGGCGTGCTCGCTATACCGGAAATTTTTATTTTCTGTCGCGTTCCCCTACAGTGGCATCAAGAGCCGTGCTATGCGTAGATGCAGGTTACGATCTAGAATACATGGAGGAATATGGGTATTTCATAATATAATTTTGGAGTATATGAGATCTATTGCTGAAAATTATTTATGCGGGTGGCAGATGAAATCTGTTACCCGATGTTCTTGTTGCTTCCCTAGAATTTGTGTATTTCTAATCTTGAAACGACATGATGGAATTTCACAAAGTTCTGGCAATCCGCGATCCTTATTGATCAACGAAGTGTTATCAGTTCTTTGGGTTCCACCATAGTTGAGAGAAAGATGAAATTGCGCAGACAAAAGGGCAATGCAGATATGATCTGCACGGTGGTCATGCATATGACGAAGTTTAGTATGGGGTTCGAGATTTTATTATCTCGTGCTTCATACACCCCGCAAAGTTAATCTAGCGACTTGAATAATCATACTTGATGATAAACATTGGTAGCTGCGGTTTAAGTAAAAACCTTAGAAGCCACGTAAAATAAAATTTTGCATAAACCGATTAGAGGCGTCTAACTTGGTTTTGCAGGATGTTTTGCATGTGATGTGGTATAGCATTGCTCATATTCAATTTTGATTATGTATGAGATGGCTATATGATGTAATTAACATGACCTACGTGTCATGATTCTGCATGATGGCTGGAGCCATATGATTGCACTTTAATGACCTGCGTGTCAACCTTATGTGATGCATTTATTTTATCCGCTATGGAGATAGCAATATTATCTAGTGCATCAACAAGGTGGTGGCAATCTTCACAAAGGTGAACGCTGACGCAAATGCCAAAGACGAAGAAATGAAAGACTTCTCCGTCAGAAGAGGCTATACCATATCATGCCATTATGAATTGCCTGAGTTGTTTATCCCTCTTAATGCACCCTTCTTGATTGCGCGATAGTCGCTTTTATTAGGGTGATCTCTCACTTAAAATATCAAAGTAGTTAGTGTTCACCCAAGTGTAGCACCGTCTGAAATTCGTATCTTTTTGGGGTTCGCCATGTACACATGAGCATGAACGAATCGAGAAGAATGAGGCGGGTGAGGTCAGACCTCGCAGCAAGATCACTTGGTTGTCTTTGACGTTCAGGCAGGAGAGTCCTGAGCTCGGAACACACCCATTGAAAGATGAACAAGAATCACATAGAGATGTGATCGGCAAGTTGGCCTACCGATTGAAATTTGTGTCATCAGTGATGAACCCGTCAATGGCATCGAATAGAAATATGGATCTTGAATCACTCTAAATCAATTATGAGAGATATTGATTTGAGTGGGAGCGCACTTTAGAATAAAACTGTTTTCACTAGTGCAAATTTCATTATAAACAAAGTCTAAGTGAAACTTGTGTTTTTCGGTGTAGATCAAATGGCTCGCAACACCGCGTTCAACTTAGGCCCGATGTTAGAGAAAGAGAAGTTAGCTACGACCGGAAACAACTATGCGGACTGGGTCCGTAACCTGAGGATTGTCCTTAGGAGCGCTAAGAAATTGTATGTGCTTGAAACTGCTCTTCTAGCTAAACCGGCGGCAGAGGCCCCGGAAGATGAACAAAATGGCTGGGCCACTAAGGATGATGATCACAACTTAGTGCAGTGCCTCATGCTAGCTTGCATGAGTCCAGGGCTTCAAAAACGTTTTGAATTCCATAAACCCCGTGATATGATCCGGGAATTGGATGCTCAGACAAGGAAACCGCAAAGTCCGAACGATTTGATATCATGAAGGCTTTGATGGAATCAAGATGGTGAGGTAGTTCGGTTGGCGAACACGTGGTCAAAATGATTGGATATTCTGAAAGGCTTAAAGCCCTGGAATTTCCACTTCCACCTGGCCATATGATGGACATGTTGCTTTCTTCACTCCCCTCGTCTTACGACAGTTTTGTCATGAACTACAACATGACAGGGATGGAGTAGACACCGGAAGAGGTGCTCGCCATGCTGAAAACTACAGAAGAAGGACTGCGGAAAAATTGCAAGCAAGTGTTGCTTGTGAATAAAACTGCCAGTTTCAAAAAGAAAGGCAAGCCAAAGAAGGGCAAGGGCACCGGTAAGACCGGCTCCCAAAGCAACTCTAAGGGCGGAGCCAAGAATGAAACTTAGTGCTTCTACTGCAAGGGCACAGGACACTGGAAGAGAAACTACAAGAAGTATTTGGAAGATAAGAAGACCGGGAAAACCGGAAAAGGTATAATTGTTATACAAGTTAATGTCATTGACGTTTTGCTTGCTAGCGAAAATTCTAAGTCTTGGGTATTTGATACCGGATCGGTTGCTCACATTTGCAACTCGATACAGGGGCTTCACAAGGTGCGCAAGCTGGCAAAGAATGAAGTCGTGATGCGCATCGGGAACGGCGCTGGGATCGCCGCTCAAGCCGTCGACATTATGCCTCTACATCTCCCTTCAGGATTTATCTTAGAACTAAATAACTGTTATTTTGTTCCACTGTTGTGTAGAAACATTATCACCCGATCATGTTTAGTACACGATGGGTATTCATACAAGTCTGAGAACAATGGTTGTTCACTTTATTGTAAGGATATGTTTTATGGATTTGCACCCATTGTGTGGGGCCTTTTCATACTAAATCTTGAATGTGGAAATGATGTATTTAACGTGAATGCTAAACGCCTTAAGAAGGCCGATACCACCACCACTTTCATGTGGCACTGTCGGTTTGGCCACATAGGAAAGAAACACATGCAAAAACTCCATAAAGATGGAGTTTTACCGTCCTTTGATTTTGAATCATTTGACACATGTGAAGCTTGCCTGATGGGGAAAATGACCAAGACGCCGTTCACGGGTCATCCTGAACGGGCGGGTGAATTATTGGAAATAATACATAGTGATGTATGTGGTCCAATGAACACAGGTGCACGGGGTGGGTATTTCTATTTCTTGACTTTTACTGATAATTTGAGTAGGTATGGCTATATCTAATTAATGAAGCATAAGTCGGAAACCTTTGAAAAGTTCAAAGATTTTCAGAATGAGGTAGAAAATCATCGTAACAAAAAGATTAAGTTTCAGCGATCGATCATGAGGCGAATATCTTAGTCATGAGTTTGGCCAACATCTGAGTGACCGTGGAATCGTTTCACAGCTTACGCCTCCCGGAACTCCACAAATAAATGGAGTATCGTAATGACGTAACCGAACCTTGTTGGACATGGTAAGGTCGATGATGTCTCTTACAAATCTTCCGATATCTTTTTGGGGTCACACACTGGAAACTGCTGCTCACACACTTAACAGAGCACCGTCTAAATCAGTTGAGACGACACCATACGAGTTATGGAATGGGAAGAAACCCGGGTTGTCGCATCTCAGGATTTGGGGTTGTGAGGTATACGTAAAACGTTTACAACCTACCAAACTAGATCCTAGATCAGACAAATGTTACTTTGTAGGTTATCCCAAGGAAACAATTGGGTATTCATTCTACCACCCGTCCGATAACAAAGTGTTTGTTGCAAGAAATGGACAATTTCTTGAGAAAGAGTTTCTCGCCAAAGAATTAAGTGGGAGAACAGTACAACTTGATGAGATTAGTGAATCTTCGGCAACAGTTGATATGGCTAAGGAACCGGAAGAAATTCCGCTAATTACCCCTGCAACTGAGCCATAAGTTGTCGCATATGATGCGGAGACTTCAGACAATGTTGTGGCCGAACGCAGATCGTAGGGCTATCCAGCCACCTGAGTGGTTTCATAATGAAATCTTCATTCTTGAAGATGATGAACCTGCGCACTACAAGGAAGCGATGGCAGGGCCTAGCTCAAAGGAATGGCACAAGGCCATGAAATCCGAAATGGAATCCATGTACGAAAAACCAAGTTTAGAACTCGGAAGAACTTCCTGAAGGCGTCAAGACGATTGGTTGTAAATGGATTTGCAAAAGGAAGACATGCGCGGATGGTAACATTACTATCCACAAAGCTAGACTTGTCGCGAAAGGGTTCACACAAGTTCCAGGAGTGGACTACGATGAGACTTTCTCGCCCGTAGCTATGCTTAGGTCTGTTCGGATATTACTAGCAATTTCTGCTTATTTCGATTATGGAATATGGCAGATGGATGTCAAAACGGCTTTCCTAAATGGAAACCTCAAAGAGGATGTATACATGATACAACCAGAAGGTTTTGTCGTTCATAAGGATGCTGGAAAGTTATGCAAACTTCAGAAAGCCATTTATGGTTTGAAGCAAGCGTCAAGGAGCTAGAACATTCATTTTGATGAAGTGGTCAAAGAATTTGGCTTCATCAGGAATGATGAAGAATCTTGTGTTTACAAGAAGTTTAGTGGGAGCGCAAAAGCATTTCTAATCTTGTATGTGGATAACATATTATTGATTGGAAATGACGTGAATTTTCTTAGCGAAATAAAATACTCATTGAAGAAAAGTTTTTTGAATGAAAGACTTAGGCGAAGCGGCATATGTATTAGGCATCAGAATATATAGAGATAGATCAAAACGCCTGATAGCGCTTAGCCAAAGCACGTACATTGACAAGGTGTTGAAAAGGTTCAACATGGAGAACTCCAAGAAGGGCCTTCTCCCCATGTCACCTGGCACAATGCTTTGCAAGAATCAGTGTCCTCGGACTCTCGATGAGCGAGTGCAAATGAATGATGTTCCATATGACTCAGCAGTTGGTTCTATTATGTATGCCATGCTATGTACAAGACCGAACGTTTCCTATGAGCTAAGTGTTAGCAACCGGTACCAAAGTGATCCAGGATTGGAACACTGGGCCGCAGTCAAGGGTATTCTTAAGTACCTCAGAAGGACCAAGGATTTACTCCTTGTGTAAGGAGGTGATGAAGAGCTCATTGTAAGTGGTTACACTGATGCAGGCTTCATGACTGACCAGATGACTTCAAATCTCAACCAGGCTATGTTTTCATATTGAGCGGTGACGCAGTAGATTGGAAAAGTTCCAAACAAAAGACTATGGAGGATTCTACGACGGAGGCGGAATATGTTGCTGCTTCAGAAGCCTCCAAGGAGACGGTATGGAACAAGCAATTTCTTGAAGACCTTGGTGTGGTTCCTAGTGCCCAGGACCCGGTGGAGATCTATTGTAATAATAGTGGCGCTGTGGCTCAGGCAAGGGAGCCAAGTTCGCACCATAAGACAAGACATATTGAACACAAATATAAACTCATTCGACATCATGTCGAAGAGGGTTTAGTGAAAGTACGCAAAGTTCACACGGATCTGAATGTGTCAGACCCGATGACAAAGCCTCTGCCACAAGCAAAGCATGAGCAGCACAGGATAGCCATTGGTGTTAGGGAAGCCATGTAACTGGATTATGACTCTAGTGCAAGTGGGAGTCTGTAGGAGATATGCCCTAGAGGCAGTAACATCAGTTATTTTGTATCTCCGAGTTTGTAATGAATGTTTAGCTTCCATGTTATAACTTCAATGATTCTCGAGTCTGCAATATCCATGAGGCTCGGAGGGAAACTCATGTGCACGTGTGGTATACTAAACGGTAAAATGTATTCCTAGTCTTGCCTCTAAGACTGGCTCAAGTATTGCATGATGATCCTATTTTCCTGATCATGGGCATGTCTATGCTGGCAATTTTGAGGGCACAATGTGAGGAGAACACTTGTGTTGAATCGACCCGAATTGATGTTATGCTATGAGATTCATTCGTAACAAGTTAATGGTTAATAACACAAATATAGTTAATGTTTTCATAATTCCTTAGACCATGAGAGTATCGAGTTACTTCGTACTTGCTTCGTGAACTTTGGGGTTTGTTAAACGTCATCCGTAACTGGGTGGCTATTACGGCGGCTTACGGGTTCACGGAAAAGTATGGCAAGTAACGAGATAGCTCAAGATTGGGAATTTCTCCTCCGACGATGGAGAGATATTCTTGGGCCCTCTTGGTGTTAAGATATCCATAATCGTCTGGCCAGAAACCTTGTGATTTGATCACTGGGATGCCGGAACACGGAAACGAGAAAAGAGAACAGAACCGGTAACGAGGTAACTTGCATGGTTGACAAATTGTTCGTCCGCGGGGATGCAATAAATCTCACCTTGGGTGTTTGTGACATATCGCGAAGCAACATGAATAGCTCACTGCAACTGGGGGTTCACTAGAATATTTATTCGTGTGGGTATAGGGGTCAATATGGGTGTCCACGACTCTGATGTTGATCATTGATCGGAAGGGGTTCTGGGTCATGTCTATACTTCACCGAACCTATAGGGTCACACGCTTAAGGGTCATCTATCTGCTGAATACTAGACAGGGAGTCTGAGAGAAAATCACCGAAAAAGTTTCGGACGCCGTAAATGTTTTGGACAGCAGAAAAGTTCCGCAGAGAGAGGTCATGGATGAGTTTCGGTAAAACCGAAAAGTTGTTTCGGGATATACTATTAGGTCAAATTGGTTTCGGCACATGCCTGATAATTCTTGAAGGGTGCCACAATCATTCTGGAAACTTCTTGGAATTTTCCGGTATAAAAACAGGAAATGTTCCGGAGCTGCCGGAGCCACTTCAGATGTGTTTCGCAGATGAAAATCACCAAACCGGAATTGTTTCGGAACGCATTGAAAATTATTTTAGTGGGTACTGGAAATGTTCTAAGCCCACACAAATATTTTCAGTTCGAACAGACGCTGAAAAATGTCGTCGTGAATAGTGAAAATCAGCTTTATGGATATTTTTTGGAAAGCCACCTTTTAGGGCTTTTGTGAAAAGGCTTCTAGAAGCACTTGGGGGCTAAGGAAGCCCCTCATGGGGGTCTCCAAGGGTTTGGACGGCCAAACATGGTGGTGCTCCATGGAGCTCCACATGGCCTCCCATTTTGCCCATAACACCCTCATGTGTGACCTAATGCATGGGAGTTTTTGGTAATTTTTGGAGGCACCCTACCCCTTGGTTTTCCTATAAATAGGAAGTGAGGGGGTTGCCCAAAGATGATACCTTGCTCTCATACACATGCCATGACTTGTCTGGCTTCTCTCTCTCTCCCTCCCAGCGAAATAGTTTCGTAGAGCCGAAAGGCTGTCTGGGTTCCGGCAGGAACTAGTTCTGGACGGCGAAGCCCTGCCAGATAGCCGACACCTTATGTGTGCAACCCCGTAGAGAGATTGTAGTTTCGATCTTTTGCCCGAGGGGTGCTACCTGTTGAGCACTGCGTTAGTTTTCCCTTGAAGAGGAAAGGGTGATGCAGTAAAGTAGCGTAAGTATTTCCCTCAGTTTTTGAGAACCAAGGTATCAATCCAGTAGGAGGCCACGCCCAAGTCCCTCGCACCTAAACAAACAAATATAAACCTCGCAACCAATGCAATAAAGGGGTTGTTAATCCCTTCACAGTCACTTACGAAAGTGAGATCTGATAGATATGATAAGATAATATTTTTGGTATTTTTATAATAGAGATGCAAAGTAAAATAAAAGGCAATAAAAATAGTTAAGTGTTGGAAGATTAATATGATGGAAAATAGACCCCGGGGCCATATGTTTCACTAGTGGCTTCTCTCAAGAGCATAAGTATTACGGTGGGTGAACAAATTACTGTTGAGCAATTGATAGAATTGAGCATAGTTATGAGAATATCTAGGTATGATCATGTATATAGGCATCACGTCCGTGACAAGTAGACCGACTCCTGCCTGCATCTACTACTATTACTCCACACATCGATCGCTATCCAGCATGCCTCTAGAGTATTAAGTACAAAAGAACAGAGTAACGCTTTAAGTAAGATGACATGATGTAGAGGGATAAACTCATGCAATATGATATAAACCCCATCTTGTTATCCTCGATGGCAACAATACAATCGTGCCTTGCTGCCCCTCATCCTTTGGGAAAGGACACCGCAAGATTGAACCCAAATCTAAGCACTTCTCCCATTGCAAGAAAGATCAATCTAGTAGCCCAAACCAAACTGATAATTCGAAGAGACTTGCAAAGATAACCAATCATACATAAAAGAATTCAGAGGAGATTCAAATATTGTTCATAGATAAACTTGATCATAAACCCACAATTCATCGGTCTCAACAAACACACCGCAAAAGAAGATTACATCGAATAGATCTCCACGTGAATCGTGGAGAACTTTTGTATTGATATCCAAAGAGAGAGAAGAAGCCATCTAGCTAATAACTATGGACCCGAAGGTCTGAGGTAAACTACTCACACATCATCGGAGAGGCTATGGTGTTGATGTAGAAGCCCTTCGTGATCAATGCCCCCTCCGGCAGGACGCCGAAAAAGGCCCCAAGACGGGTCTCACGGGTACAGAAGGTTGCGACGGTGGAATTAGGTTTTCGTGGATGCTTCTGTTGGTTTGGGGGTACGTAGGTATATATAGGAGGAAGAAGTACATCGGTGGAGCAACATGGGCCCCACGAGGGTGGAGGGCGCGCCCCCCTACCTCGTGCTCTACTGGTTGCTTTCTTGACGTAGGGTCCAAGTCCTCTGGATCACGTTTGTTCCGAAAATCACGTTCCTGAAGGTTTCATTCCGTTTGGACTCCGTTTGATATTCTTTTTCTATGAAACTCTGAAATAGGCAAAAAAACAGCAATTTGGGCTGGGCCTCCGGTTAATAGGTTAGTCCCAAAAATAATATAAAAGTGTATAACAAAGCCCATTAATCATCCAAAACAGAATATAATATAGCATGAAGCAATAAAAAATTATAGATACGTTGGAGACGTATCAAGCATCCCCAAGCTTAATTCATGCTCGTCCTTGAGTAGGTAAATGATAAAAACAGAATTTTTGATGCGGAATGCTACTTGGCATAATTTTTTTAATGTAACCCTCTTAATTGTGGTATGAATATTCAGATCCGAAAGATTCAAGATAAAAGTTTAATATTGACATAAAAGCAATAATACTTGTGAAAGTGCGTTATATCGACTAGAGGGGGGGTGAATAGGCGATTTTTATGAATTCTTCACTGAGGAATTTGCCGGAGAGGAAATTCCTTAGCGAAGAACTACTTGCAGCGGAATAAGTACTCAGAAGTAAGCATAACAGAATACATGCATGGTCATCATGATGAAATGAAGACAAGCACGAGTCTGTAAAGCGTAATCACAGGATAACACAAGATGAAGACAAATAGGTGAAGAAATTGAGCGAGGAAATTGAGAAAGTCTTGATCAAAGTCTTCAAACACAGATATGAACAAACACTCAACACAATAATGAGGAAATTAAAGGGTTGAGGAAATAGAACCAGATTAGGTTGGTGAAGACAATGATTTGGTAGACCAGTTCAAGCTGTTGTCTCGGTTATACGTCTGGTTGGAGCGGTGAGTATTTAAACTCGAGGACACACAGTCCGGACACCCGATCGCTGAGCACGCAGCTCGGGACACCAAGTCCTCACCGTATTCTCCTTGAACTAAGGTCACACAGACCTCGTCCAATCACTCGTGGTAAGTCTTCAGGCGACTTCCAAACCTTCACAGACTTGGTCACTCGGCGATCCACAATTCCTCTTGGATGCTCTAGACCATGACGCCTAACCGTCTGGAAGAAGCACAGTCTTCAAAGGTAACAAGCATCGGATCCATGCAGGATCAATTTCTTCAGTGATGCTCAATCACTTTGGGTTTGTAGTGGTTTGGTGTTTGGGTTTTTCCTCACTCGATGATTTTCGCTCAAAGTCTCAGAGGATGGGTTGCTCTCAAATGACAAGTGTCAAGTTCTCTCGGAGCAGCCAACCAGCTAGTGGTTGTAGAGGCGGCTATTTATAGCCTAGGAGCAGCCCGACATGATAAGACATAAATGCCCTTCAATGATATGACCGTTAGGTGGATAAGATATTTTGGGACAGGTGGCGCGCGAAGATAAAGAACGGTCGGAAATTTGAATCACAAATTCCTCGGGGCTATCATGTTCCTCCTTTGTGTAGGCAATCCGCCTTTGGCGAATTCCTAACTCCTCGGTCGAGAACAAATTCCTCGTGACCGGAAGAGCTTCGTCTACATCTTGAAGAAATTGATTGAAGCTGTATGAGATTTCAAAGGCTTCACTCGAAGAGTTTGGTAGGTGTAGGATTTTGAGTTGAGCATCACATGGAAATTTTTCCTTAGTATTTCCTCGACCCCTTTAACATGCGGTGTTTCCTATGACTCAAGAAAGAAAAAGCGAAACTACGAAAACAAAAGTCTTCACGCTTCATGTTCCTCAAATGAATATCAAGTCTTCAAGGTCACACCAATTTCTTCACTTTCAAAGTCTTTAGAAAGTCTTGAATATCAAAGTCTTGATCGAAGAACTTCATTTTAGGGTCGACTTTCTCTGTAAATATCAAACTCCTCATAGACTTATAGACCTGTGTACACTCACAAGCGCATTAGTTCCTTAACCTATAAGTCTTCAATCCACCAAAATCACTAAGGGCACTAGATGCACTTACAATCTCCCCTTTTGGTGATTGATGAAAATATAGGTTAAGTTTTCAACGGGGATAAACATATGAAGTGTAAATACTGATAATGAGGAATTTGATTGCAAGATATAGAAGAACTCCCCCTGAAGATGTGCATAGTGAGGAATTTGCTTTTGAGGCAATGCACATTTGAAGAGTTGAATCATGGAGATCTCCCCCTATATCTTGTAATTCATACACGCATTTTACATATAATATGAAGAATTTGAAATGCATGATGAAATATGGTGCTTGATGTTATTCAACATGCGTGCGATAACATTAATGAGGAACAAGCATGCAAAATAACGCATCAAGAGTATCAGAGCTCAAATAGATTTGCTATGAAGATTTTCAAGGAGCTCAAGAGAATCAGAGCATAGTGCAAGAGCATAATGCATCAAAAGTATCAAAGCACCATCGGGTTTAAGATTACAACTCGATCCAATAAAAGTTTGGAAGAGCGAGAGTTGTAACTTAACAGAATAAATTACTGTATATAGGCAATAAACTAGACCGGCTTGAAGACTAACTCAAATTTCTCCCCTTTGTCATTGAATGACCAAAAGGATCGGCGAGGACTAACGCTCTGAAGAATTTCAAGTTGAAGAAGGGCGCCCGGCGTTGTTGGGGTCGTTTGTTGTAGTAGGACCTGCAGCGGTGTCGTCCAAGTCTTCATTTTCATCGTGTCGCGATGAAGAATAGGAGCTGGACACCAAGGAAGGAACTTTGACCTTCTTGTATTTCTTGGAGGAGGTGCAGACCAGTCAAATTCTTCCTTGAGTCCCATTGGCGTCGGTTCTTCCGCCTTGTAGACATGTGAAAGAACAGCCCAGTGCGTTTGAAGGTTTCATGGAGGTAGTAGTGGTTTTCTTCACTTGCATTGTGTGTTGAGGTCATGTTGTGAAGAATTGAACCAAAGCGGCGCTTGACCCATTTATGATTACGATCAACCTTCCGATGAAGGCGAGGAGTAACTCACGATCGATCATCACCACAGGTGCGATAGCTTGAGGACTTTGCTTGGTGAGGTATTTGCGGCAGAGTCATGTGTGGCGAGTCATCATTGGTGGAGTAGGATCTGCTGCTTAAACTGTCCATCAATGGGCGAATGCCTTCATCTATCACAGCATAGCCTTGACCTTGTCATCGGTGAGGTAAATGTCCGTTTGAGGACTTCAATCGAGGGCAAGTAGCTGCGGTGGTTGAGTATCACCTTGTAATTGAGTGAAGACCTTGTCTGATGAATCTCATTATCCAAGGTGCATAAGGCTTCAGCTCAAATGGTGACATAGCAATGTTTGCGAGTCCTCATGAAGAAATCATGGAAGTTGGCGGAGCGCCATGGATGATGTTGAAAAGCATATTCTTCATGATGCCAACGACTTCTTCATCATTCGAGTCGTGGCCTTTGATAGGACTCATTGTCTTCGTCGAGAATCCGATAGACAGTCCGAGGCACATACAATAATTCCTTGACGAGGAATTTGGTTCTTGGGGCCTGCCTTGGCTTCAAAGGCTTCATCGGCACTTGCATATAGTGATTTGAAAGTTACGGTTCGTTGTAGATACAACGAGCACCATCAAGTGGAGGACAGTGGTAGAGCACGAAGCAATTCGATTCTTTGGTGCCTTGTAGTGAGTATTTTCGGACATCGATCTAATACCCATGAGTTCACGTCTTGACGTCTCCGGTGATGTGCAGCGTTGCATAGAATTGAAGAATTAGTTCTTCATTCCATCCACAGATATCGGTCAGAAATTGAAGTCTGCGTCGTGAAGAACACCGAGGACTGGCTCAAAGCTGGCAGAGACTCCATGTCCACATGAGGAATATGAGCATGATCGAAGACTTTATCTTTGTTGAAGAGCACCGAGGAATAGAAGTTGGCTTGGTGGCAGTCGAAGCGCCTCTTCCTAATCGGCGAGAATCATATGGATTATAGTCGATGAAGAATATGTGCTCGGCAAAGAAATCATCAGCCTTGAACTTTTGTTTGCTTGAGAGCGGATTCTTTTGCTTGGGCGAGAGGGTGTCGATGAGTTGCATCACCACCTCGGGAATCGCAAGTTCAGGTTCTTGGTGAGGAATTTCTTGTTCCTCAACAGTGCGATCGAGGATCGTGACAAGAGTTTATCGGCACTAGTGGCTGGAATTTCTTCATGCCTGAGCAAGTGGGTTGAGTTTCTTGAGTCCATTTGGACTGTTTGTGCGACCGAGGAATCTGTTGGGCGGGGTGAAGAGAGGAGTATTGGGATCGGACTTTCCCAAAGTCATCATTCATCACCGGTGTGGTGCACCCTATATCCACATCTTCATCTTCAATTTCCTCAACACCAGCCTCTTGGTGTGAACCGAGGCATAGGTGAGAAATGGCGGGGTTGAAGGATTGCGTCCACTTCAATTTCTTCATCAATCTGCTATAATGAAAAGCAGAATGATGTTCTTTATCGATCTGATTGGGATCTCATAGTCTTCTCCAAAAGGAACAAGGTCCTTTGATGGCATGGAGAAATCGGAACAACATCAATTGGATTTTCGAATGAGCTGGTCATTGGCTTCATTTTCTTTGGCAAGAAAGCGTGACACTGGTGATGCCTTCCTTTTCTTCACAACAGCTCGTTCTGCAGCCTTGGTTTTCTTCACCTCAGAGGCAGATGGAAGAATTGAAGTTGGTGTTGGCGCAGGAGGAGCTGAGGAGTCTAGTTGAATTTCTTGAGCTGGCGATGCGGTTGCCTGACTTCTTGATTTCTTTAGGCGCACCACTAGTGGATGCCACAGCAATTTCTTCGGCTGGAATGGGATCATCAGCCCTGGAACTAGCATTTTCATCAGCAACCTGAACGTCATCAGCGGTGCTGGCATGTTCTTCAGTCTGCTGAGCTGAGGCTTCAGCCTAAGGAATTGCATGTTGCGTTGGGGCAGCAACACTTGTGAATTTCTTCGTCAGGTTGACGAATCTGACCTTTGCTCCTTGCCAATCTGCATAGTAAGAATCGAAATTTTTTTGAGGTCTTGAATTTCATCTGAACCTTGAGAAGCTCCTCGGTGTCATTTTGACAACGTTTTTCTTCAGGAACTTCTCCTTTCTGTATTGAGCCTTTTTGATTTCTCTTGCCTTTTCAAACTTCCATTTCTCTTCAGCGATGAAATGGGTCGACATATGACTTTGTCCAGGGGTCAGATGAAAGTCAGGCATAGGGGTATTGGGATCCTTGTGCCAGAGACCAATATAACCGAGGACTTTCTTTGGATCCAACAGCAGTGGCACAAATGTACCTTTGGCTCTAGCGGCCTTTTCTTGACGGTCTCTGATGATTTCCGCAAGTTCATCATCGAAGCTTCATCATCGAAGGCACATGGAATGCAACCTGTTTCTTCTTTGGACTTGGCGAGGACCTCGTCCATTGTTGCTTTGGTCTTGGTGAGTCGGGCGGATGATGAAATTGGTGCTCTTGAGGAACTTCTTTGAAACTCGAGGCAATTGAGAAACCAGCAGTCCTTTGTGGTAGCGGATGCACAGAACCGAGGATTTTGTGGAGCTGTTGAGGACTTTGGTGGAGCTGGGCAGTGTGAGAATTTGCCTTGAGGTGCTCTTGAGGAACTTGGCCGTGAGGGCGGTGATGGTGAAGCACTTGGCTTATGAGCAGGCTTCTTTGGCATGGATTTCCTTGGTTTGACCGAGGCCTCGATGCTTGCAGCGATGGCAGAATCCTCATTGAATTTCTTCTTTGCCTCCTTGGCTTGTCTTGCCAATTTAGCTTGGCGCTTAGCCCATTCTTCAGAAAGTCCTCACCACATTTGATGCTTGTGGGATCGCTACTTGGCAGTGCCAATGGAGCTCTTGGGCATGGAGGATTGAGAGCGAATTTCTTCATGTACTTTGGAGTCACATATCTGTACTCCCTCCATTCCCGTGCCCATCTCTGTTCAATCTTCTGAATACGCACCTTGAGCTGATTTTTGTTTTCCTCATCAGGTGTGCAATAGTCAGCATAAATTTCCTCAGGGATTTCAAACGCAGTCATAACCTTAGGTTTCTTTCCTTCTTTCTGTGGCTTATTACCGTCTGCCATGTTCTTCAGTTGAGGAATTTGAACAATTGAGTTCTCTGAAGAAGTATGCAGTTTTTCTTCGAGGAACGCTGCAAATGAGTTAAGTTGATGAGAACCTAGTGATTCAGCAGCGGACATGTGTACCTGTGAATAGAGTATAGTTGCGAGGAATTTGGAGAGGTCATATCGTTCTCGGAAGGTTTTCAAAAGGAACAAGTTTTGAGGATTTTGACGGATGAGCCTTGAAGAATTTCACTAAGCGTTCTTTGTCTTAGGTTCGAGTTATGCGGATCGAGGATCCACACAATTGAGGAATCTTGAAGAAAATCATTGCTTAGAAAGCGAATCAAGAGCATATATTGTTTGAGGTGTTCATATGTGTGAAGATTTGAAGAATAAACACCTTTGAAGATTTTCAGGAAGGTTTGAGAATCAAAGCGAGTAATAAAAGTAACTTTTAATTACCGAAGTGAAGAACACGACGAACTAAGAAGAACAGTTGGGAAGTTAAATCGATTCAGATCTTCACGCCCTAACTTGGCGGAGGAAGACAGCTACGGCGGCGGAGTGAGGATTTCATGATCGGCGAAATCGTCGGCGAAGAGGTCGAGGCAGCGAAGCTCTTCCTCACCGCTGACGATGGAGTAGCGGCGGCGCTAGGGTTTGAGGAGCTCGAGAGGAGAGAGAGGTCGGCGGAGTAAAAGAAGTGAGGAAGGGAGAGGGTATTTATAGAGCGGTGGAAAACTGTTAGCCGAAGATTTAGGGACGAACATGCCTGACCATTTCCTTCTCACGACATGTGTCATCCACGTCTTGTGTAGTAGAGATCGTATACGATTGTGGGTGAGTAAAATAATGCATCGTGGGATGCGGAGCGGTTTAATGGCAAAACCGAAAGTTTGGATAAGATCAGTTTTAAAGTTCCGTTCGCAATTTCTTCAGCTGTCAAGGACACAGTGAAGATTTTGAACGAGTTTCAAAATAGAACGCACATGAAGAATTTGTGAATAGATTGGGTTGAGTATAGCATAGAGGGGAAGGGTCCGATAACATTCACTTAGCAGAAAAAAAATGACTTGAAGAAATAGCCATAAGTGAATGCTGTAGAGGACATAAACCCATATATATATATAGCCAATGAAGAAAGACTACGGAAACAGTGAAGATTTTGCAAAGTTGAAGAATTTGAAAAACTGAAGAATTTCAAAACTGAAGAAAAACTCAAATTGAAGATTTTCAACTTTGGTGGTGGCGTGACCCACCATATAAGAATGATGATTTCAGACACCGCGTACAATTGTCGTAGGGTTCTGAGAATCAAATTCTTCATTAATTTCTTCACACTAAGAGTGTTATTCTTCATTGATTGAAGAAAAACGTTTCTTCATGTGTTGCACATCTAGGTCATCAATTTTGCATGAGTGTCAGGATGTGTGTCCTTTTCAAAGAACGTTCGAAGATTCTAAGATATTCAGCTCACACCGCAACTTGCTAAATCTCTTCTCATCCAAGGGCTTAGTGAAGATATCGGCTAGCTGTTCTTCATTCTTCACGTGCTCGATGGAGATGTCGCCCTTCAACACATGATCACGAAGAAAATGATGACGAATTTGAATGTGCTTTGTCTTGAGTCTGAAGCGGGTTGTGAGCAATCTTGATTGCACTCTCATTGTCGCGATGAGAGGCACATTCTTCACGTTGATGCCGTAGTCCTTGAGAGTTTGCTTCATCCACAGCAATTGAGCACAACACGAGCCAGCAGCAATGTATTCAGCTTCGCGATGAAGCGGTGATCGCAGATTCTGTTTCTTGAGGACCAACGGACCAAAGATCGTCAGGAAATGACAAGTGCCGAAGTTGACTTGCGGTCCACACGATCACCAAGCATAGTCGAGTCGAATATCAATGAGATCAAAAGTAGAGCCCTTGGGGTACCATAATCCTAGTGTTGGTGTGTGAGCTAGATATCGAAGAATATGCTTCACAGCCTTATGGTGTGATTCCTTGGTGTAGCTTGAAATCGGGCACACATGCAAACACTAAGCATTATATCTGGCCTAGATGCACATAAGTACAATAAAGAACCAATCATGGGCGGTATACCTTGTGATCGAAGTCAATACCATTTTCATCGATTGCATAGATGTCCATTTGTGGGCATAGGAATTTTGACGCCTTTGCAATCTTGCATGCGAATTTCTTGAGGACATCTTTGAGGTATTTCTCTGAGATATGAATATGCCATTGTGTTGTTTGAATTTGAAGACCTAAGAAGAATTTCAACTCTCCCATCATAGACATTTGATATTCTTCACTCATCATATAGGCAAATTCATCACTATAACGTTGGTCAGTACAGCCAAAGATAATATCATCAACATACATTTGGCACAGAAATAGTTCACCATCATAAGATTTAGTAAATAGGGTAGGGTCGAGTGAACCGGGTGCGAAGCCATTCTTCACGAAGAATTCCTTCAATGTATCATACCACGCCCGTGGCGCTTGTTTGAGACCATAGAGGGCCTTATTAAGTCTGAAGACTTTGTCAGGATTCTTTGGATCTTCAAAACCTAGGGGTTGAGCAACATATACTTCTTCCTCAAGCTTACCATTGAGGAATGCACTTTTCACATCCATTTGATATAAAGTGATATTATGATGGTTAGCATAGGCGAGTAATATCTTGAATAGACTCAAGTCTAGCGGCAGTGCAAAAGTTTCATCGAAATCAATTCCTTCAACTTTGTGTGTACCCTTGAGCTACTAGTCGTGCCTTATTCCTCACCACAAGACCATTTTCATCTTGCTTGTTGCAATAGATCCACTTTGTGCCAATGATATTATGCTTGCGTGGATCTGGACGTTTGACCAGTTCAGACATTGTTGAGCTCGGCGATGTAATTCTTCTTGCATAGCCTGAATCCACTCGGCTCGAAATGCTTCATCTACCTTAGTGGGCTCTGTGATAGAGCCAAAGCATAGTGCCCACAAAAGTTAGATAAATGTGAAGCTTTTGAGCGTGTGAGAGGACCTGGCGCTTTAATGTCATCGATGATCTTCTCCACTTGCACTTCTTTTGTAACATGAGGATGAGCTGGTTGTCGTCGAGGAATTTGATCATTTTCCTCAGCACCATTGTCTTCAGCATTATCTTTAGGTGCATCAGCTCGACGTTCTTTGCGTACAGGAATGAATTCTTCAGCAGTTTCTTCAATTGGAATGACATCCTCAGTTGCCTTGAACTTGATTGAATCCTCAGGTGCTGGTTCATCTAACACAGAAGGTAGGTGCTCTCTTTGCGAGCCATTAGTTTCATCGAAACACACATCTACAGTGTCAACAATCTTGTGAAGAGTGATGTTGAAGACTCTGTAGGTGTGCGAGTCCTTTCTGTAACCAAGCATAAAACCTTCATGTGCTTTCGGTGCAAATTTAGAGTTGTGATGAGGATCTCTAATCCAGCATTTAGCACCGAAGACTTTGAAATAACTTACATTGGGTTTCTTGTCAGTGAGGAGTTCATAGGCAGTCTTCTTGAAGAATTTGTGAAGATATACTCTTTTGATGATGTGGCACGCGGTATCAATTGCATCAATCCAAAAACGACTAGGCATTTTGTATTCATCAAGCATAGTGCGAGCCATCTCAACAAGAGTTACATTCTTGCGCTCCACGACGCCATTTCTTTGAGGAGTATATGGGCAGATAACTCATGAGTAATACCAAGTTCATCAAGATAGGCATCAAGACCGAATTCTTGAACTCAGTTCCATTGTCACTCTGATGTGCTTGATCTTCACACCAAAGTTAGTTGAAGCCCTCAAGGAAAATCGTTTGAAGACTTCCTGCACTTGATTTTGTAAGTAACAATGTGTACCCATGTGTAACGAGAGTAATCATCAACAATAACAAAGCCATATAGAGATGCATCATTAACGACAATTTGAGTAATGATTGGGACCAAAGAGGTCCATGTGAAGCAATTCGAAGGGGCGAGTAGTGGTCATGATAGTCTTTCTTGGATGCTTGGCCTTGGTCATTTTCCCAGCTTCACGGGCTCCGCATAAGTGATCCATGAGGAATTTGACATTCTCAATGCCAATGACATGCTTCTTCTTCATGGCGTGTGCAAATTCCTCATGCTGCGTGACCAAGTCGCCGATGCCATAGCCAGCCTTACGAAGCTTTTGCAAGTAAACACACGGCTGGTTGTGGTCTGTAGAGAAGTCAACAATATACAAGTCTCCTCTCCTAAAGCCTTGAAGACTTTGGAATTGTCGACTTCCATAATCACAACACAGCGATACTTGCCAAAGATAACAACCATATCAAGATCACAAAGCATTGAGATCGACATGAGGTTGTATCCTAAGGACTCAACAAGCATGACTTTGTCCATGTGTATGTCCTTAGAGATCGCAACCTTACCAAGACCCAATACGACTTTTGCCTTTGTCGGCAAAGATGATATGCTTCAGATGTGAAGGTGATAAGGAGCATCCATCAATAGATTCTTGTCACCAGTCATGTGATTTGTACATCCACTATCGAGAACCCACTCAGTGGCTTTGGGTTGGTCATCCTGTAGATGAATTAGTACAACTTACGATCTCATATACTTCATCAGTGAAGAATATGATATCAAGTTCATCAGATGAATTTCATCAGTCAGCATTAACAGATAAGCAGTATGAGGACGTGTGAAATGAAGGTTCATTTCATCATGATTAGCTGCGTCCTTTCGAGCATTTTGTCGGGTCCCTGACAAATTCTTGAGGCGTTAAGGCACGCCGGAGACTGACCCTGCAGAAGAGATTAGTTCTTTTCTTCACCACCCACATCTGAAGGGGTGGCAAAGAGTTCATCACTCTGCGAGCACCATACGAGAATGGTGGCATAGAAGCCAAACCATTTCGTTTCACATAAGAGGGTTAGGGTAAGCATATGAATAAGCGGAGAAATTCTTGAGGACTTATGAACATATTGGTTTGAAGAATAATGCACATATTCATAGCCCTTAGCTCTACCCTGCGAAACAGAGTTATTAGCACTATGATAATCATATGAGGACTTTGATCCTTTTGAGGAGTTTGATCCACGTGAGGAATTTGGTCCGTATGAGGACTTGGATCCATATGAAGAATTTGATCTGGGGTTCCTATTCTTCACAGGTGGTGTCATGAGGACATTCACCTGAAGACTTTCAAGGCACTTCTTGGGAACCCAGATTTTCTTCATAGGGAACCGTTCCTGCGATTAGTGCCAACATATCTAGCAAATACTTCACCATTCTGATTTTTGAATAGTTTATAGTTGGAGTCAAATGACTCATCGGAAGAATGAGGAGATTAGCATGTAAAGCCAGATAAGTTAGATGGATCAATCTGGAGGTCCCTTTGCAGCAACCCATGAGGTTTTGGGATCTTGCTCGGGCTTCCAATATGTTCCATCAGCATTGAGTTTCCTCTCAAAGGCAATACCCTCTTTCCTAGGGTTCTGTTGAGGATCTGCTTTTTAAGCACATCACAAAGAGTCTGATGCCCTTTGAGGCATTTGTACATGCCTGTCATGTACAATTCCTTCAGCCCTGCATCGTCAGTGATACTAGCAATGTCCTCAGATGAGGAATTAGTGATAGAAGAGGCAGGTGAAGAATTTGTAACAGTTGAAGCATTTGAACATTTAGGTGAAGAATTAGCAGATTCACGTTCAATGCACTTTAAGCATGGAGGAACAAATTCTTCTTGAGAAGCGCTGATTTGTTGAGCAAGGAATGAATCGTGCTCCTTCTGAAGATCTTCATAACTCACGCTTAGCTTCTCAAGGTCTTGCTTTCTTTGAAGAAATTCATAAAAAGTTTCTCATGATCAGATAAAAGAGTGTTATGATGACCCTGAAGGCTGTCAAACCTAGACTGAAGTCTTTGAAGATTTTCAGTCAGGGCTTTAGTGCGATCCATTTCTTCACCTAACATATCATCACTCTTATCTAGCATGTTTTGAACCTTTTCTAAAGCCCTTTGTTGTTTTACAGCAATTTTAGCAAGTTTTGAGTAACTAGGCTTTAGATCTTCATCAGATTCATTTTCACTAGATTCGGAGGAGGTATATTTGAGTACCTTGGCACCCTTTGCCATGATGCAATAGGTGGGAGTGTAGTCATCACTATCTTCATCAGCATTATTGGTGAGGTCATTTTCTTGAGTTAAAGATGGACTTCTTGTGAAAGCGATGGCGAGAGCTAGACTCGCCATACCGGACTCAGATTCTTCGATGCCTCCTCTTCCTCATGTTCCTCGATTCAGCTTGAGTCCATTTTCTTGCCAATAAATGCGAGCCTTTTGGAGCTGCTCTTCTTGTGAGAAGAAGGCTTTGAGGATTTTGATGATGAAGATTTCGATGACTTCTTTTTCTTCTTGGCGTCATCGTAGGCTGTAATCCTTGTGTTTCTTCTTCTTTAATTCCTTTTCCCTCCGAGGACAATCTTGGATGTAGTGACCAGGTTTCTTGCATTTGTGACAAAGTCTTCTCTTATAGTCCTTTGGATGAGGAATCACTGCTCCTTGAGGATTTTCCAAATCGACCACGTCTTGAGAACTTCGGAATTTCTTCACGAGCAGTGCTAGCTCTGGCCTAATTCTTGGGATCTCCAAGGCTACTACGAGTCTTCACACTCAGATTGAGACACAGCCTTGGCCTTGAGGCACGCGTTTTCCATAGCTAGAACCATAGAGATCTCTCTTTTGACAAAGTGGAACTCATGAGTATTTAGCCTCTCGAGGATATTAGCGAGGATCAAGTGACTTGTAGTCAGCACGCTCTTGTATCATCGGTGCGAGTATCAAATGAGGAATCAGCGATCTTAACAATTTCTTCACCACCTCATGGTCGGTGATGTCGATGGCACCAAGCGCTTGAAGCTCATTTGAGATGTTAGTGAAGCGATCGAAGGTTTGTTGAACATTTTCGTTGTCGAGTCTTTTGAAGCGGTTGAAGAGATTTGAAGAACATCAACTCAAAGTCACGCTGAGTTGAGACTCCTTCATTTACTTTGGACAGCCTGTCCCGGATGAGCTTAGCGGTTTCAAAGCACTCACTCTTCCATATTGACCTTTGCTCAAATGGCCACATATGATATTTTTAAGCTTGAGAATCGAGTTGCTTGAATCTCTTCACATCAGTGACATTGAGATAAGGTGTGGTGAGGAACACCATTTTCCACAACATACCGTAGATCATTGTCAATTGCTTCAAGATGCATTAGCATCTTGTTCTTCGATAGGGGTAGTCCGTCCCATCAAAGGTAGGACACCCTGCTGAGACCTTGATCATACATGCGGTCGACATAACTAAAACTCCGGTGGTTAAACCAAAATCACAGAACAAGGAGTACCTTGCTCGATACCAATTGAAAGTCGTTATATCGACTAGAGGGGGTGAATAGGCGATTTTATGAATTCTTCATCGAGGAATTTGCGAGAGGAAATTCCTTAGCGAAGAACTACTTGCTGCGGAATAAGTACTCGAAGTAAGCATAACAGAATACATGCATGGTCGTCATGATGAAATGAAGACAAGCACAGTCTGAAAGCGTAATCACAGGATAACACAAGATGAAGACAAATAGGTGAAGAAATTGGGCGAGGAAATTGAGAAAGTCTTGATCAAAGTCTTCAAACACGAGATATGAACAAACACTCAACACGATAATGAGGAAATGAAAGGGTTGAGGAAATAGAACCGATTAGGTTGGTGAAGACAATGATTTGATAGACCAGTTCAAGCTGCTGTCTCGGTTATGCGTCTGGTTGGATCGGTGAGTATTTAAACTCGAGGACACACAATCCGGACACCCGATCGCTGAGCACGCAGCTCGGGACACCAAGTCCTCACCGTATTCTCCTTGAACTAAGGTCACAGACCTCGTCCAATCACTCGTGGTAAGTCTTGAGCGACTTCCAAACCTTCACAGACTTGGTCACTCGGCGATCCACAATTCCTCTTGGATGCTCTAGACCATGGCGCCTAACCGTCTGGAAGAAGCACAGTCTTCAAAGGTAACAAGCGTCGGATCCACGCAGGATCAATTTCTTGATGATGCTCAATCACTTTGGGTTTGTAGTGGTTTGGTGTTTGGGTTTTCCTCACTCGATGATTTTCGCTCAAAGTCCTCGGAGGATGGGTTGCTCTCAAATGACAAGTGTCAAGTTCTCTCGGAGCAGCCAACCAGCTAGTGGTTGTAGAGGCGGCTATTTATAGCCTAGGGAGCAGCCGACATGATAAGACATAAATGCCCTTCAATGATATGACCGTTAGGTGGATAAGATATTTTGGGACAGGTAGCGCAATAAGAAGAACGGTCGGAAATTTGAATCACAAATTCCTCGGGGCTATCATGTTCCTCCTTTGTGTAGGCAATCCGATGGCGAATTCCTAACTCCTCGGTCGAACAAATTCCTCGGCGACCGGAAGAGCTTCGTCTCATCCTTTGAAGAAATTGACTGAACTGTATGAGATTTTCAAAGGCTTCACTCGAAGAGTTTGGTAGGTGTAGGATTTTGAGTTGAGCATCACATGGAAATTTTTCCTTAGTATTTCCTCGACCCCTTTAACGAGACGGTGTTTCCTATGACTCAAGAAAGAGAAAACGAAACTACGAAAACAAAAGTCTTCACGCTTCATGTTCCTCAAATGAATATCAAGTCTTCAAGGTCACACCAATTTCTTCACTTTCAAAGTCTTCAGAAAGTCTTCAGAATATCGAAGTCTTCAGTCGAAGAACTTCATTTTTAGGGGTCGACTTTCTCTGTAAATATCAAAATCCTCATAGACTTATAGACCTGTGTACACTCACAAATGCATTAGTTCCTTAACCTATAAGTCTTCAATCCACCAAAATCACTAAGGGGCACTAGATGCACTTACAACTTGAAGCATGCTAACTAAGCAATTATGTCTTCTCAAAATAACATGGCCAAAGAAAGTTCATCCCTATAAAATCATATAGTTTAGTCATGCTCCATTTTCGTCACACAAGAATGCTCTCATCATGCACAACCCCGATGACAAGCCAAGCAATTGTTTCATACTGTAGTAATCTCAAACTTTTTCAACCTTCACGCAATACATGAGTGTGAGCCATGGATATAGCACTATGGGTGGAATAGAATATAATGATGGGGGTTATGTGGAGAAGACAAAAAGGGAGAAAGTCTCACATCGACGCGGCTAATCAACGGGCTATGGAGATGCCCATCAATTGATGTCAATCTGAGGAGTAGGGATTGCCATGCAACGGATGCACTAGAGCTATAAATACATGAAAGCTCAACAAAAGAAACTAAGTGGGTGTGCATCCAACTTGCTGTCTCACGAAGACCTATGGCATTTGAGGAAGCCCATTGTTGGAATATACAAGCCAAGTTCTATAACGAAAAATTCCCACTAGTATATGGAAGTGACAAAACAAGCGACTCACTATCATGAAAATCATGGTGCTACTTTGAAGCACAAGTGCGGAAAAAAAGGATAGTAGCATTGTCCCTTTTTTTGGATCTTCTTTTTTATTTGGCCTTTCTCTTTTTTTATTGGGACAATGCTCTATGAATGATGATCATCACACTTCTATTTATTTACAACTCAATGATTACAACTCGATACTAGAATAAGGTATGACCCTATATGAATGCCTCCGGCGGTATACCGGGATAGGCTATAAATCAAGAGTGACATGTATGAAAAATAATGAACGGTGGCTTTGCCACAAATACGATGTCAACTACATGATCATGCAAAGCAATATGACAATGATGAATGTGTCATGATAAACGGAACGGTGGAAAGTTGCATGGCAATATATCTCGGAATGGCTATGTGAATGCCATAATAGGTAGGTATGGTGGTTGTTTTGAGGAAGATATAAGGAGGTTTATGTGTGAAAGAGCGTATCATATCACGGGGTTTGGATGCACCGGCGAAGTTTGCACCAACTATCAATGTGAGAAAGGGCAGTGCACGGTACCGAAGAGGCTAGCAATGATGGAAGGGTAAGAGTTTGTATAATCCATGGACTCAACATTAGTCATAAAGAACTCACACACTTATTTCAAAAATCTACAAGTCATCAAAAACCAAGCACTAAATGCATGCTCATAGAGGGATAGATTGGTAGGAAAAGACCATCACTCGTCCCCGATCGCCACTCATAAGGAAGACAATCAAAGAACACCTCATGTTTCAAATTTGTTACATAACGTTTACCATACGTGCATGCTACGGGACTTGCAAACTTCAACACAAGTATTTCTCAATTTCACAACTACTCAACTAGCACAACTTTAATATCACTACCTCCATATCTCAAAACAATCATCAAGCATCAAACTTCTCTTAGTATTCAGCACACTCATAAGAAAGTTTTTACTAGTCTTGAATACCTAGCATATTAGGATTAACTTCCCAATTTAAGCAAATTACCATGCTGTTTAAGACTCTCAAAATAATATAAGTGAAGCATGAGAGAATAATAGTTTCTATATAACAAAACCACCGCCATGCTCTAAAAGATATAAGTGAAGCACTAGAGCAAAAACTATATAGTTCAAAAGATATAAGCGAAGCGCATTGAGTATTCTAATAAATTCCGAATCATGTGTGTCTCTCTCAAAAGGTGTGTACAGCAAAGATGATTGTGGTAAACTAAAAAGCAAAGAATCAAATCATACAAGACGCTCCAAGCAAAACACATATCATGTGGTGAATACAAATATAGCTCCAAGTAAAGTTATCGATGGAAGTAGACGAAAGAGGGGATGCCTTCCGGGGCATCCCCAAGCTTTGGCTTTTTTGTGTCCTTAGATTATATTGGGGTGCCATGGGCATCCCCAAGCTTAGGCTCTTGCCACTCCTCGTTCCATAATCCATCAAATCTTTTACCCAAAACTTGAAAACTTCACAACACAAAACTTAACAGAAAATCTCGTGAGCTCCGTTAGCGAAAGAAAACAAAACACCACTTCAAGGTACTGTAATGAACTCGTTCTTTATTTATATTGGTGTTAAACCTACTGTATTCCAGCTTCTCTATGGTTTATAAACTATTTTACTCGCCATAGATTCATCGAAATAAGCAAACAACACACGAAAAACAGAATCTGTCAAAAACAGAACAGTCTGTAGTAATCTATAACTAACGCAAACTTCTGGAACTCCAAAAATTCAGCCAAAATAGGAAGACCTAGACAATTTGTTTATTGATCAGCAGAAATTGGAATCAATATTTTTATCGTGCTCTGGTGATATTTAACAATTGTTTTCGTGAACAGGAAGTTTCTGGAATTTTCAGCAAGATCAAATAACTATCATCCAAGAAGATCCTATAGGTTTAACTTGGGACAAACAGTAATTAAAACATAAAAATAAATCTAACTAGAGGCTAGATCAAATACTTATTCCTAAACAGAAGCAAAAAAGCAAAAAAACTAAAAATAAAATTGGGTTGCCTCCCAACAAGCGCTATCGTTTATCACCCCTAGCTAGGCATAAAAGCAAGGATAGATCTAGGTATTGCCATCTTTGGTAGGCAATTCTTCAATAAGACACCTATCACCCTTAGGAGTTTCTTTCTTTCTTTTAATTATCAAACTTCTAGGCAGAAAATCAAGAAAATCATTTGCAACAAACGGTTCCTTAATGATAGCAAAAAGATTGGGATGAACACTTATTGATTTTAGATCCGCAGTTTCCTTACTAGAGGATTCACCCTTATTTTTAGGAACATAAACAAGCTTGGAAATTTTAGTTGGAGGACTTGGAGTATTCTTTATAGAAGAGAAGGCGGTCCCCAAGTTGGTAATGATACCCTCAAGTTTATTGATTCTAGTGGAATCCTGATTTATTCTTTCATCAACTATGGGTTCCTTCTCCTTAATATTTTTCAAAGTGACTCCTACTTTAGATCAATATTGGGTAATTTGGTTGTGGATCTTTTTATCCAAATTTTCATTCAACTCTATGGTAGCAACTTTATTTTTAATAATTTCAAGTCTTTGCATTACATGCTCCTAATTTAACATAGTTCCATTAACCAAAAGAGGTGGTGAGCCAAACAAATCTATCATAGAATTATAAGAATCAAAAGTATGGCTACCCAAGAAATTCCCTCCGATAATGGTATCAACAATATATATGTACCAAGGAGTAGCGCCTACATAAAAACTGCGGAGAAGAACAGAAGTAGATTGCTTCCTGGTAGATCTATTTTGAGCATTGCAAATTCTATACCAAGCGTATTTTAAATTTTCTCTCTCCCTTTGCTTAAAATTAAGAACTTCATTCTCGGGAGACAATGGAGAAGATAGAGGACTAGCCATAACGACAAGCAAGCGAAAGAGAGAAGAACGGGAAAAGCGAGGGCGAATAAAATGGCAAGGGTGAAGTGGGGGAAAGGAAAACGAGAGGCAAATGGCAAATAATGTAATGCGGGAGATAAGAGTTTGTGATGGGTACTTGGTATGTTGATTTTTGCGTAGACTCACCAGCAACGGCGCCAGAAATGGCTCGTTGTCGGGCAATCAAATCTTGACTTGACTTCGCGTAAGCCTCCCCGGCAACGGCGCCAGAAATCCTTCTTGCTACCTCTTGAGCGTTGCGTTAGTTTTCCCTTGAAGAGGAAAGGGTGATGCAGTAAAGTAGCGTAAGTATTTTCCTCAGTTTTTGCGAACCAAGGTATCAATCCAGTAGGAGGCCACGCCCAAGTCCCTCGCACCTACATAAACAAATATAAACCTTGCAACCAACGCAATAAAGGAGTTGTCAATCCCTTCACGGTCACTTACGAAAATGAGATCTGATAGATATGATAAGATAATATTTTTGGTATTTTTATAATAGAGATGCAAAGTAAAATAAAAGGCAATAAAAATAGCTAAGTGTTGGAAGATTAATATGATGGAAAATAGACCCGAGGGCCATAGATTTCACTAGTGGCTTCTCTCAAGAGCATAAGTATTACGGTGGGTGTCGGTGTCAAAACCGGCGGATCTCGGGTAGGGGGTCCCGAACTGTGCGTCTAGGCGGATGGTAACAGGAGACAAGGGACACGATGTTTTTACCCAGGTTCGGGCCCTCTCGATGGAGGTAATACCCTACTCCTGCTTGATTAATATTGATGATATGGGTAGTACAAGAGTAGATCTACCACGAGATCAAGGAGGCTAAACCCTAGAAGCTAGCCTATGGTATGATTGTTGTTAGATCCTCTGATTTGAAACCCTCCGGTTTATATAGACATCGGATAGGTTAGGGTTACACAGTCGGTTACAATGGTAGGATATCTACATATCCTTATCGCCAAGCTTGCCTTCCACGCCAAGGAAAGTCCCATCCGGACACGGGACAAAGTCTTCAATCTTGTATCTTCATAGTCTTGGAGTCGGTCGTGGCGATAGTCCGGCTATCCGGACACCCCTAGTCCGGGACTCCTCGGTAGCCCTGAACCAGGCTTTAATGATGATGAGTCCGGTAGCGTTGATTGTCTTGGCATTGCGGCGGGTTCCTCCTCGAATACTTCATGGAAGGTTTTGAACACAAGGATAGTGTCGGCTCTGCAAAACAAGTTCCACATAACACCGTAGAGAGAATAATTTCTGCATAGATCTGGCGGCGTATTCAGCGTGACATCACACCACGGCAAGGCCTTTATATGAATCGTTTTTACTGTTCCCACCTCGGCGTGTTTAGCGGCGGTTTCCTTGGCACGTCTTATCAAAGCATAGATCGTGCCCCTTATTCGGGATTCTCATCAATACGGACGAGGTAACCCATCCGCGCCATTGATTACGGCGCTTGGGAAATAAGCGAGTTTTACCGGCTGGTGGGGACGCATAGCCGTCCATCTATATAAGGGATAAGGATCCACCTTTTCACCTCGCCTTCTTCCTCCTTTGCTTATCCATTTCCGGCTTTTCGAGCTCTAGCGCCCAAGTCCGCACATCCCACCTCAACCTTTCTCCAATCATGTCGGGAGGCGGGAGGCAGGTGGATGGCCTCCTCCGTCACGGAGGGCACATCGCCAGATCTGCGGGAGGCGGATACTTGTCCGGCAACATCGCGCCTGAGCTTCCCGACGAGGCAGCTCATTCCGACCCACGGGGCCCGTGAGAGGTGGTGTTTCTCCCCACTTCCTCCGCGGACTAGGCTTTCCTCTTCATCCATTTGTCAGGGTCTCATGTTCTACTACGGTGCGACTTCCACGACCTGGCCCCAATTTCATCCTCAACATCTCGGCGTTTATCATCGTGTGCGAGGCTTTCCTCTGCATCCGCCCCACTTCGCTTATGGCTGAAGATCTTCAACGTCCGCCGAAGGTAGTGGGCGGCCGTCAAGCGAGTCTTGGGCGCCATGGTTGGCAAGATGGCCAAAGTCCCATGGCTTGAAGGCGCCTTCATGGAGACAATAAAGGGGTGGCAATCGGGGTGGTTCTACATCACCGAGCCCCACAACACCAAATGGGCGGCGGCCCCCGAATTCAGATCTGGCTTCCCCACACGGCTCTCGTCATGGAAAGAGACGGGCCTGACGTGGGGGAATTCGGACGAGACATCTGGACTGCAAACATGCGTCCGAAACCTGGTGGCCAAGAATCTTAGGCTGGTCGACGTAATCCAGGTGATGCTCATCCGTCGGATTCTCCCATGCCAACAACGGGCTTTTAACTTGTGGGAGTTCGATCTGGCACAGCACCAAACCTTGAGTCGGCTCTTTGACACTACATACGAAGACACCTGGAAGGTGCTGTTCAAGGGCGCTGAAGCCCCAGCATCCGCTACCAAAGATCACGGATACAGCTCGCAGCATCCAGCCGGCGAGGTAAGTCATTTTACCCTTTACGGGACTCTTTTTTCATAGATTGACTTTACATGGGATCTAAAACTCCCTAATCTCGACAGATGGTGAAGACGCGTGCGGACAGATTAACTGTCCGACTCCTTGCCGAAGATCCGGAGAACGCCCGATTGACGGGACTGCTGGCTCGGCACGTCACGTGGTGCCGGAGAAGAAGGCCAGAAGGAGGCCACGGAACTCGAAGGAGCTCCCGGCGCCAGTCTTGTCGATTCAAGCGGAATCTTCTCACGAAGGCGAGGAGGAAGAAGAAGAAGCTCCTCCCGCGGGGAGGAGAAGAAAAGGAAGGCCCCCTAACCGGGAGGCGGAGGGAATCAGAAGGGAGAACCCTTCCTCCGGACTTCTCCGCCAACGTCGACGATGACGAGGAGGACTGGCCTACAAGGGCCAAGCCCCTGGCGAGATCGTAAGTGCCCCGACCGCCTCCCGAAGGGCTGTCCGGAGAGGGAGTACATCCTCGCGGTTGGGAGGTTGTAAATCCTAGCTGCGGGGATCTGCACCGACGATCTCCATCGACTCTTCTTCCGCTGCGCTTGGAGTCGGTACAGATCAGATCAAACCTTGTATGCAGTCTCCATAGTGGTCCTGGGCATGCTCGCTATACCGGAAATTTTTATTTTTTGTCGCGTTCCCCTACACAATAAGGCCAACTCCACCGCGCGACCCCATTTTGTCCGGCCCCGTCCGTTTGGGGTAAATGGGACAAACGAGGCGGCCCAGTGCGCGATGGCCCGGTCCCATCTGGTCTGTTTTGTGTCCGAGCCGACCCATTTTGAGCGCAAACATGCGTCGGATTTGGGTCGCGGCGGACAGCGAACGGACGCTTCGAACGTCCGCGTCGGGGCCGCGTGGCAGGCGGCCACCTACCTCCCACCCGCCAACATCAATGCACACAGGCGGGTTGTCCCACCTGTCATCCGCCCAGCAAACGGTCGCCGTCCTTCTTAAATGGGAAGCCATGGACCGGTCGTCGTCCACACTTCCCACTCCGGCCCCTCTCTGCCCCCTCGAAACCCGACACTCTCGAAACCCTAGCCGCTCCACGTCCTCGACCTCGCCGGCCGGCCGCAGCCATGGGGCTTTGGAACTACGGCCGCAAGGGGAAGCACGACCACGAGGCTAGCTCCTCCCCGGGACGCCGCCGCGGCTCCGTCAAGAAGGAGGAGTGTAACACCCCGGATACAACTTTCCATATTCTTAACTCCGACTCTTGCCCTTTCCGGAGATGTGATTTATTATTTCCTTCGTGGTTGGGTTTTGTGCATTGTTTTGCATTTTGTTCTTGTTATGCATCTAGTCTCATGGCATCATCGCATTTCATCCGCATGTTTTTCAAAACTTGCATCCGTTAAATGTTCGCGGTTCTCTCCGTTGTCCGTTCGAGTCGGATACACTCGCACGCGCTTGCCTGCACCTCGAAATATTATTTTATAAGTGGCATAATAATGTTCTCGGAATGGGTTGCAACTTGTCATGCGGTCTTATTATAGTGTAGACAGGCCGCCTGCCAAGTTTAAATCGCATTCGAGTCCATTTATTAGCCCAACCGTTAAACCTACTACGCGATATAGCGGTATATTAAATCGGACGTTTTCGGTCTCCGGAAGCGATTTGCGGGCTGCACTCTTCTCCTCTCCTCTCCTCTCAGCCCAACCACTCTAGCGCAGTCCAAACCCCCTCTCCTCGGTCCACCTAGGTCCCTAACCCTCTCTCTCGATCGGATCCGTCGGATCGCGATCGGAGGCTCAAACCCTCCTAACCCCCAAACCCTAATTCGCCTATAAAAGGAAGCCCCCCTTCCATTTTGGCCTCCTCTTCCTCCTCCTCAAATCAGCGCCCTCCCAATCATCGGCCGCCACCTCCCACCTCGGCCTCGTTTTCCTTTTGGCCAAGCCACCGCCGCCAAGTGGCGCGCCCCTTGCTCTGGCGGCAAGGCCAGCCACCCATGAGCCTCCACGTCGCCCTGTCTCCCTCCTCTTCACATGGCCCGAGGAACCCGCGTCGAGCCCGCCAGGCCCCGATCTGCCCCAGGCGCTCTCCATCGCCGCCTTTGCCCAGCTGCTGCTGCCCTTCGCCCGCCTCCGGCGCCTCCCGCCGCCGGCCGCCTCCCTCGCCGCCTTGCAGCCCCGCCGCCGGCGACATCCCAGGCCGACCCCGCCACTCTGCTCCTCCGCCGTGCTCCCTCTCTCTCCCGTCGTCTCTCTCTCACGCTTTCCCTCTCTCCCTCTTTTCCCCGCAGGAGCCGCCGCCGCCGGAGCTTCCTCGTCGCCGCCCCGTCGCGAGTTGCCGCCGGATCCGGGCGGAACGGGTCCGGAGCGATCGGATCCGGCCATCTCCATGTTCCTGCGACCTTCCCGCCGTCCTTTGCATCCTCGCCGAGCCCACGCCATCCGCGCGTCGCCGCCATGGATCGGGATCCAGTCACCCGACCGGCGCCGTTGACCCCGCGTGGGCCTCCCAGCCCCGCAGCTCGGCCCAAGCATCGCCCGGCCCAGTACACAAGCCGTGGCCCAGCCGCCTCCCGAGGCCCAGCCAGCGCCCTGCCTCCTCCTCCTCTCCGACCGGGCCTTGGCCCATGGTGAAAACCCCAGCGCCCTTTGTTTTCTTTTGTTGGGCCTGCTCGGTTTAAGTTTGGCTGTGTAGTTTTTCCCGGATCTGCGATTTATCTTTATCCGAGGAATTCTGATTCTGAAAACCCCTTGTTCTTCATGCATTTAATAACTCACAAATGGTGCATCGGATTAAAATGTTTTATATATGTAATATGCTCAGAATATTGTGTAGATTAATAATTTGCCACTTTCATCTATGTTAAAAATGTTTAAATTGATGTTTGCATTAATTTGCTATTATGCCATGTTAAAATGATTTGATTCATAACTAAATAACCGTAACTCGGAATTAAATGTTCTCTATATGTAAATGGGGTGGAAAAATGCCTAGATTAACATGGTCCACTTTATGTTGCTGTTTAACAACTCTAAAATTGTGTTTAGGGCAGAACAGTACCGAATCTAAAATATTGCTCATGGGGATTTTCCGGAATTGTTGTTTCTTATTTCCGGCCTCATTTAAACTTGCCTAAATAGTTAGTTTAATTATGCTCCACCTCTTGCCATGTTTAACAACATTTAATATTGTTGTGTACCTAACCGAGAGAGAACTAAATAAGTGTGTGGTGTTCCGTCAATATGCAACTCGTTGCATATTGAGCTCCACTTAACTTGTAGTGTTGTTTGTGCATATTGCCATGCCATGCCTCATTAAACCGGACATGCATCATACTTGGTTGTGCATCATGCCATGTTTATGTGATTGTGTGTTTACTATGTTGTTTGCTTCTTTCCGGTTTGCTTCTCTCGTTTGCTTCGGTTTCGTTCCGGAGTTGTGAGGATTCGTTCGACTACTTCCGTTCGTTCTTCTTCATGGACTCGTTCTTCTTCCTTGCGGGATTTCAGGCAAGATGACCATACCCTCGAAATCACTTCTATCTTTGCTTGCTAGATGCTCGCTCTTTTGCTATGCCTATGCTACGATGCCTACCACTTGCTATATCATGCCACCCACATTGCCATGTCAAACCTCTAACCATCATTTCCTAGCAAACCGTTGTTTGGCTATGTTACCGCTTTGCTCAGCCCTCTTATAGCGTTGTTAGTTGCGGTGAAGATGAAGTTTGTTCCTTGTTGGAACATGGAGATGTTGTTCCTTGTTGGAACATGTTTACTTGTTGGGATATCACAATATATCTTATTTAATTAATGCATCTATATACTTGGTAAAGGGTGGAAGGCTCGGCCTTATGCAGTGTTTTGTTCCACTCTTGCCGCCCTAGTTTCCGTCATATCGGTGTTATGTTCCCGGATTTTTGCGTCCCTAACGCGGTCGGGTGATTTATGGGACCCCTTGACAGTTCGCTTTGAATAAGACTTTTCGGCAAGGCCCAACATTGGTTTTACATTTGCCTCCTAGCCTTTTTCCCTTGGGAGTCGCGCATCCCGAGGGTCATCTTTATTTACCACCCCGGGCCAATGCTTGTCTAAGTGTTGCTCCAAACTAGAGCCCTTTGCAGCGCCACCTCGGGGAAACTTGAGGGCTGGTTTTAGTTGTACGGACTGCTCATCCGGTCGTGGCACAGGGGCGAGATCTGTGCGGCTACTACCGTGGTGTGTCGACGCCGGAGGTCTTCTGGTCTTGTTTTATTGCTGTGAAATGTCTTGTAGCCGGATTCGAGACTGATCGGGCCTCCGGGAGAAGGTCTATTCGCCGTTGATCGCGAGAGCTTATCATGGGCTAAGTTGGGACACCCTGCGGGGTTTGAACTTTCAAAGCCGTGCCCTGTTATGTGGCAGATGGGAATTTGTTAATGTCGGTTGTAGAAAACCGAAGTTGATCTTAATTAAAATACACCAACCGTGTGTGTAACCGTGAGTGTCTCTTTTGGGGTTGATCGAGAGGAGAACACGGTTTGGAGTTATGTTTGGCGTAAGTAGGAGTTCAGGATCACTTCTTGATCATAGTTGTTCGACCGTGCTTTTGCCTCCTCTTCTCGCTCTCTTTTGCGTATGTTAGCCACCATATATGCTAGTCGCTTGCTGCAGCTCCACCTCACTACCCTGTCCTACCTTTAAGCTTAAATAGTCTTGATCTCGCGGGTGTGAGATTGCTGAGTCCCGTGACTCACAGATACTTCAAAACCAGTTTGCGTGTGCCGATGAGACCGTGCAGGTGATGCACTGAGCTCAAGGAGGAGCTCGATGAAGATCTTGTTCTCTGTGTTGTTTCGTTTGAGTTGATCAAGTAGTGGAGCCAGTTGGGACGATCGGGATCTGTGTAGCATTTGGGGTAGTCTTCTTTTATTTTGGTTCCGTAGTCGGACCTTGATTGTACTGTATGATGTAATGTTTTACTCATGTATTGTGTGAAGTGGCGATTGTAAGCCAACTATGTATCCTTTTCCTTATGTATTACATGGGTTGTGTGAAGATTACCTCACTTGCGACATTGCTTTCAATGCGGTTATGCCTCTAAGTCGTGCTTCGACACGTGGGAGATATAGCCGCATCGAGGCGTTTAAGTTGGTAATCGAGCCTTCCCGACTTAGGAGCCCCTACTTGATTGTTTCTTGGCGTTGTTGAGTCTAGAATGGAAAATGTTTTGAGTCTTAGGATTATATATATCGGAGTAGGATTCTTTTTACTCCTCGGTCCTTTCGTCGCTCTGGTGAGGTATCCGGCGAGAGTTTTGACTCTTCTCTCCTCAAATTTCACTAAATTTTTTTAGGATCACGTGGGTATCTTGGAATCGTTCGATGGTTTTGTGATGAGAACATTGTTCTTGGTGCCTCGACATTTAGGGGTTGTGGCGGTGTCCCGGGAGTTGAGCTCCGAGGTGTTGTCGTCACAATTTTATCGTTGCAATTCTGGAATACGAGTTTTGCCGACATCGAAATCTCTTTTGTGCAGTTGTTGGTGAGATAACCACGATAGCCCGATCTTGTGGCGAAAAGGGAATATCGCCATGACTTGTATAACGGATGTTTTTGAAGGTCGAGGTACACGATTTCGAGGATTTCTTGGTTATGTGTTGACGGATGGATACTGTTTGGATCTAGGTATTGTTAGTTTGGGTGATATATTTTGTGTCCCTGTATCCCCAACACCAGATTGCATAACCAGAAAGTTTGGGAGTTTATAGGTGGGAATTCTAGTAGCTTACGGGATATCTTTCCGCGGATGTATGATTTGAGATTGGGGTTCAACGTCTAGTGGTCCGCCCATTCACGGTCGATTTACTGATGGTCGTGAGGCGTCTTAAAGAATCCTTGGCTATGCTGATTCGGGGCGTCTTGTTTGTCATTCGTGACGTCCGCTATCGTCGTGTCGTGTGGGCCCCACCACGAACACTTTGGGCGAAGTCTCTATCATATGTATTTGTTCCGGCTTATTCTGCAAGCCAAATCCTTTGTTTTTGTTTTGTTTTGTGGTATTCGAGTTGCTTCAATGTCAAGTGTTGATTCCATACCTTTCCTAAATGGTGTTCTCATATTGCTATGTGAATACTAATCCTTTTGATCACTGAGCTTGTCATGTTAATTCTTTTCCCAACCGGCGTGCTTCTCTTCAAGTCAATCCGATCATTCCAACATTCACAAGATCAATTCTAAGCTTTTTTCTCAACGGTGTTCGTTTCATCCGACCCAAGTTGTTTTGATTTCCCGCCCTCCCACCTTTTTTCTTCAAGGACTCAGATTTCTTAATCAAGTATCCATTTTTATTGAGTGAAGTTTCTTCATTCTTTTCCTTTAATGTTTTATCCGGTGATTTCTCATGAAGACGCTAAGGAAGTTTTAACCTTATCATTGTTCCATTCTAATTTTCTTCTCCGGCGGACTCAAGTCAAGTTTTCAGTGTTGATCGTATTCTTTTCATCATTTCAAATGCTTTCTTATGTCGGTGCATCTCTTAATCATCCACTTCACGCTATTCAATTGTTCCGGAGTGTTGAAGATATCTCAGAAGATTCTAGTTTCCATTCTCAATTCACTCAAGTTCTTTTGAGGATGCTATCTCATTCAAGCCATTTACCTCTACCGGTGCAATATCTATTTCACACAATTGTTCAACGGTGGTTCTTTTGAGTGGGCCCTAACCCACAGGTCTTTTCCCAGGATCTTACCTAACACTTCTAATTTTCCGGAGTTATTCTCAAATTCTTTGCAAAGTTTGATGTAAGGATGAATTATCATCAATCTTGGTTTTCTCCAAAATCTTCCAAATTATTTTCATTGTTGGTTCAACCTTCCTAATTTTCATTCCGGAGTGCTTCAATAATTCATGGTGATGTTCTCGTCGTCATTCTCGAATTTTGAAGACCGAAGAAGAGTTTCTCTTAAATCTCGCTTCTTTCTCTTCAAGATTCATGGTCCTAGCTTCGCGCCATCCTCATAATTGTTTTGATTGTGAGAATTCTTTTAACCCACCCGGAGCATTTCAGGAGTCTTTTCAGTTTGATTCTTCGGAGCCCATCATCTCAGAATTATTCATTCAAGCGTTCAACTCTGGTTTTCCAAATCTCACCGGTGCGTCGTCGAAATATCCTATAATCAGTTCATGATCTCTTCGTTCTAATGTATCTAAATTTTGTCAAGCATCTTTATTCGTTTTACAATTCTTCTCGGTGAATTGTGCCTTTGCTACGTTCATTCTCAATTATTATGGTGGTTTGTTCAAGAGTTCTCTTCCTTCGTTATCATATAGATTCATTCATCCTTTCCGAATCCTACCGGTGGTTCGTTGAAGACCTTCCCAAGTTTGCGCCATATCTATCTTAATCTTTTCTACGGGAATAAGTAGTATGCCAAATCCATTGCTTGTCATCAATTTAATTGGTGAAGGATGAGCATAATGTAATTCTTATTCTTGTTTCATCGAGTAAGTTCAATTCCTTATTCCGGAGGATCATCAAAATTCTTGATTTCATTGTTCATCTTTCTTTCCGGAGTTCCAAGTTTTCTCGGTTATATCATTTCAAAGCTTCATCTTATCACTGCAAGGCTTCACCTTGTGTTGTCAACTTCTCTTTCTTTCTATCACCCTTTTGGTTACCGGAGTTCATCATGGAGGCTCTACATGGTGCTTCCTCAAGGATTCTTTTCATTCTTCAATTGTTCTTCAAGTTTTCTCTCGAAGCTATGACCCGTCAAGCTATACTCAAAAATTGAACATGGTGCTCAACACATGTTTTGTTTTGAGGAGCTCAAGCATTCTTCTTCTTGCATTTCGAAGTGCAATTCGTTCTACCTTATCATTTGAGGTGGTGTTATGTCATTCTCGACAATTTGAGTTCGTGTTTCATGTTTCACATGTTGTCAAGAATGAGGTATTTTAAATCCATCAACCTCTTCATTGGACTTATCTTGGGCTTTATTTCACCTAAAGCTTTCCCTAAGGATTGTTGCTATCTATGGTGCTTATAAATGACCCAAGTTCTTCATTTGTCCTCCCGGTGAAATAAGTTTCTCGTCTCCTTGTTGATATCAATCCAATCGTTTGTTTCCGTTGGTGGCAGAAGCTCACCTCATAATGTGGAGATGTTTCCATAAGCCCACTACAAGCTTTTTCATTTCGTTGTTGATTTTCCAACAACTCCGTTCAATTCTTCTTTGCAAGGGTGCTTTTCCAAGTTCATTTGTGGCAGAAGTTGTCATTTTCTTCTCCATTCCTTTATTCCAATGACCTATCTTCAATTTTTCTTCCGGAGGCATTGTGATGTTGCACTCTTCGACCCATCATCTTCTTTTGTCAAGATCATGTTCTTTTTCTTGCTTATCCATTTAACCGGAGTGTTGTGTTTTCATTCGAGTTCTCTCATCTTATCAAGTTTTGCCTGTTTCCTCAACCGGAGAGCTGTCTGAAATCTTTCTTACCCCTTGTGCTTTTTTCAATAGTTCCGGAGGCAGTATGTTGTTGATTTCATCAAGTATCATCCCATCTTCTCTAGTTCATGTTATATTCCTTCCATGTTCAATCGGAGTGCTGCCCGAATTCTTCCTCTCTCATCTTGTTTTAAACGGAGTGGTTTCGAATTCTATCTTGTCCATTAAACTCTTGATTCATGCCTTTTCAACCTTCAAGTTATCGTAATGTTCCTTGTTCCTCTTTTCTAACGGATTGTTTGCAATCTCGTTCATCTTCATTGTTTTCTTTCTTTCATTTTGCTCAACCTCTCAAGGTTCATGGTTTCACTCGTTTGTCAAAGAAGCAACTTAGGTTTACCTCTCTTCTTCCTCTTCCTTTTCCCTCCGGTGCCATCCTAGATCTCGGGACGAGATCCTCTCGTAGTGGTGGAGTGTTGTAACACCCCGGATACAACTTTCCATATTCTTAACTCCGACTCTTGCCCTTTCCGGAGATGTGATTTATTATTTCCTTCGTGGTTGGGTTTTGTCTGTTGTTTTGCATTTTGTTCTTGTTATGCATCTATCTCATGGCATCATCTGCATTTCATCCGCATGTTTTCAAAACTTGCATCCGTTAAATGTTCCGCCGGTTCTCTCCGTTGTCCGTTCGAGTCGGATACACTCGCACGCGCGCTGCACCTCCGAAATATTATTTTATAAGTGGCATAATAATGTTCTCGGAATGGGTTGCAACTTGTCATGCGGTCTTATTATAGTGTAGACAGGCCGCCTGCCAAGTTTAAATCGCATTCGAGTCCATTTGTTAGCCCAACCGTTAAACCTACTACCGCGATATAGCGGTATATTAAATCGGACGTTTTCGGTCTCCGGAAGCATTCTTGCGGGCTGCACTCTTCTCCTCTCCTCTCCTCTCAGCCCAACCACTCTAGCGCAGTCCAAAACCCCCCTCTCCTCAGTCCACCTAGGTCCCCTAACCCCTCTCTCTCGATCGGATCCGTCGGATCGCGATCGGAGGCTCCGAAACCCCTCCTAACCCCCCAAACCCTAATTCTGCCTATAAAAGGAAGCCCCCCCTTCCATTTTTGGCCTCCTCTTCCCTCCTCCTCGAAATCAGCGCCCTCCCAATCATCAGCCGCCGCCACCTCCCACCTCGGCCTCGTTTTCCGCACCGGCGAAGCCACCGCCGCCAAGTGGCGCGCCCCCACTGGCTGCGCCGCCGCTCCTGGCCACCCGCAGGCCTCCACGTCGCCCCTGTCTCCCTCCTCTTCACCGCGGCCCGCAGGAGCCCGCGTCAGGCCCGCCTTGGGCCCCGATCTGGGCCCCGAGGCGCTCTCCATCGCCGCCTTTGCCCCGCGGCTCTGCCCGCCGGCGCCTCCCCGCCGCCGGCCGCCTCCCTCGCTGCCTTGCAGCCCCGCCGCCGGCGACATCCCAGGCCGACCCCGCCACTCTGCTCCTCCGCCGTGCTCCCTCTCTCTCTCGTCGTCTCTCTCTCACGCTTTCCCTCTCTCCCTCTTTTCCCCGCAGGAGCCGCCGCCGCCGGAGCTTCCTCGTCGCCGCCCCGTCGCGAGTTGCCGCCGGATCCGGGCGGAACGGGTCCGGAGCGATCGGATCCGGCCATCTCCATGTTCCTGCGACCTTCCCGCCGTCCTTTGCATCCTCGCCGGAGCCCTGCCATCCGCGCCGTCGCCGCCATGGATCGGGATCCAGCCACCCCGACCGGCGCCGTTGACCCGCCGCGTGGGCCTCCCCAGCGCCCGCAGCTCCAGCCCAGCATCGCCGGCCCAGGCAGCACGTGGCCCAGCCTCCCCGAGGCCAGTAGCGCCCTGCCTCCTCCTCCTCTCCGACCGGGCCTTGGCCCATGGTGAAAACCCCAGCGCCCCTTTGTTTTTTCTTTTGTTGGGCCTGCTCCGGTTTAAGTTTCGCCTGTGTAGTTTTTTCCCAGATCTGCGATTTATCTTTATCCGAGAATTACTGATTCTGAAAACCCTTGTTCTTCATGCATTTAATAACTCACAAATGGTGCATCGGTTAAAATGTTTTATATATGTAATATGCTCAGAATATTGTGTAGATTAATAATTTGCCACTTTCATCTATGTTAAAATGTTTAAATTGATGTTTGCATTAATTTGCTATTATGCCATGTTAAAATGATTTGATTCATAACTAAATAACCGTAACTTCGGAATTAAATGTTCTCTATATGTAAATGGGGTGGAAAAATGCCTAGATTAACATGGTCCACTTTATGTTGCTGTTTAACAACTCTAAAATTGTGTTTAGGGCAGAACAGTACCGAATCTAAAATATTGCTCATGGGGATTTTCCGAATTGTTGTTTCTTATTTCGGCCTCATTTAAACTTGCCTAAATAGTTAGTTTAATTATGCTCCACCTCTTGCCATGTTTAACAACATTTAATATTGTTGTGTACCTAACGAGAGAGAACTAAATAAGTGTGTGGTGTTAAGTCAATATGCAACTCGTTGCATATTGAGCTCCACTTAACTTGTAGTGTTGTTTGTGCATATTGCCATGCCATGCCTCATTAAACGGACATGCATCATACTTGGTTGTGCATCATGCCATGTTTATGTGATTGTGTGTTTACTATGTTGTTTGCTTCTTTCGGTTTGCTTCTCTCGTTTGCTTGGTTTCGTTCCGGAGTTGTGAGGATTCGTTCGACTACTTCCGTTCGTTCTTCTTCATGGACTCGTTCTTCTTCCTTGCGGGATTTCAGGCAAGATGACCATACCCTCGAAATCACTTCTATCTTTGCTTGCTAGATGCTCGCTCTTTTGCTATGCCTATGCTACGATGCCTACCACTTGCTATATCATGCCACCCACATTGCCATGTCAAACCTCTAACCATCATTTCCTAGCAAACCGTTGTTTGGCTATGTTACCGCTTTGCTCAGCCCTCTTATAGCGTTGTTAGTTGCGGTGAAGATGAAGTTTGTTCCTTGTTGGAACATGGAGATGTTGTTCCTTGTTGGAACATGTTTACTTGTTGGGATATCACAATATATCTTATTTAATTAATGCATCTATATACTTGGTAAAGGGTGGAAGGCTCGGCCTTATGCCCAGTGTTTTGTTCCACTCTTGCCGCCTAGTTTCCGTCATATCGGTGTTATGTTCCCGGATTTTTGCGTCCCTAACGCGGTCGGGTGATTTATGGGACCCCTTGACAGTTCGCTTTGAATAAGACTTTTCCAAAGAAGGCCCAACATTGGTTTTACATTTGCCTCCTAGCCTTTTTCCCTTGGGAGTCGCGCATCCCGAGGGTCATCTTTATTACCCCGGGCCAATGCTTGTCTAAGTGTTGGTCCAAACTAGAACCCTTTGCGGCGCCACCTCGGGAAACTTGAGGGCTGGTTTTAGTTATACGGACTGCTCATCCGGTCGTGGCACAGGGGCGAGATCTGTGCGGCTACTACCGGGGTGTCGGCACGCCGGGAGGTCTTCTGGTCTTGTTTTATTGCTGTGAAATGTCTTGTAGCAGGATTCCGAGACTGATCGGGCCTCCGGGAGAAGGTCTATTCGCCGTTGATCGCGAGAGCTTATCATGGGCTAAGTTGGGACACCCTGCAGGTTTGAACTTTCGAAAGCCGTGCCAGCGGTTATGTGGCAGATGGGAATTTGTTAATGTCGGTTGTAGAAAACCGAAGTTGATCTTAATTAAAATACACCAACCGTGTGTGTAACCGTGAGTGTCTCTTTTCGGGGTTGATCGAGAGGAGAACACGGTTTCGGGGTTATGTTTGACGTAAGTAGGAGTTCAGGATCACTTCTTGATCATAGTTGTTCGACCGTGCTTTTGCCTCCTCTTCTCGCTCTCTTTTGCGTATGTTAGCCACCATATATGCTAGTCGCTTGCTGCAGCTCCACCTCACTACCCTGTCCTACCTTTAAGCTTAAATAGTCTTGATCTCGCGGGTGTGAGATTGCTGAGTCCCGTGACTCACAGATACTTCAAAACCAGTTTGCGTGTGCCGATGAGACCGTGCGGTGATGCACCGAGCTCAAGGAGGAGCTCGATGAAGATCTTGTTCTCTGTGTTGTTTCGTTTGATTGATCAAGAGTGGAGCCAGTTGGGACGATCGGGGAGCTGTGTAGCATTTGGGGTAGTCTTCTTTTATTTTGGTTCCGTAGTCGGACCTTGATTGTACCTGTATGATGTAATGTTTTACTCATGTATTGTGTGAAGTGGCGATTGTAAGCCAACTATGTATCCTTTTCCCTTATGTATTACATGGGTTGTGTGAAGATTACCTCACTTGCGACATTGCTTTCAATGCGGTTATGCCTCTAAGTCGTGCTTCGACACGTGGGAGATATAGCCGCATCGAGGGCGTTTCAAGGAGCCCGCATCACCGCCGTGCTCCTCCAGTCGAGCCCCCGTGCCTGCCCCTTCACCATCGCCCTTAGGGCCGCCGGCGAGCGCGACCGGCGGTACCTGGCCGTGGACGTGTGCTGGCGGTACTGGGAGACGAGGACGCCTGTCGGTGTCAAAACTGGCGGATCTCGGGTAGGGGGTCCCGAACTGTGCGTCTAGGCGGATGGTAACAGGAGACAAGGGACACGATGTTTTTACCCAGGTTCGGGCCCTCTCGATGGAGGTAATACCCTACTCCTGCTTGATTAATATTGATGATATGGGTAGTACAAGAGTAGATCTACCACGAGATCAAGGAGGCTAAACCCTAGAAGCTAGCCTATGGTATGATTGTTGTTCGTCCTACGGACTAAAACCCTTCGGTTTATATAGACACCGGATAGTGTTAGGGTTACACAGAGTCGGTTACAATGGTAGGAGATCTACATATCCGTATCGCCAAGCTTGCCTTCCACGCCAAGGAAAGCCCCATCCGGACACGGGACGAAGTCTTCAATCTTGTATCTTCATAGTCTTGGAGTCCGGCCAAAGATGATAGTTCGGCTATCCAGACACCCCCTAGTCCAGGACTCCCTCAGTAGCCCCTGAACCAGGCTTCAATGATGTCGAGTCTGGCGCGCATATTGTCTTCGGCATTGCAAGGCGGGTTCCTCCTCCGAATACTTCATAGAAGATTTTGAACACCAGGATAGTGTCCGGCTCTGCAAAACAAGTTCCACATACCACCATAGAGAGAATAATTCTTGCACAGATCTGCTGACGTATTCCGCGGCGTGACATCACACCACGGCCAAGCCTTTACACGAATCGTTTTTTACTGTTCCACCTTAGCGCGTTTAGCGAGGCGGTTTCCTTGGCACGTCTTTATCAAAGCGTAGATCGCGCCCCGTTATTCCGGGATTCTCATCAAATACGGACGTGGGTAACCCAACCGTGCCCGTTGGCACACCTCCTCTACCGAAGGCGAGTCCTAATCGACCACGGGGAGGGCTCTTGGTATTCAACCTCTTTATAATGAGACCAAGGCCCTCTTCTTTTTTACACCCTCCATCGAGTTCGCCTCGCACTTCGAGTTCTAACACCCAAAGCTTTAGATTTAGGCGCTTCGGACCTTCGACGATGTCCGGCTCCAACCAACACGGCCGATGGATGTCTTCTTCCGTCACAGAAGAAGATGTGCTAAAGCTGTGAGACGCCAGGTATCTAACTGGCGAGATTTCGCATAGGCTGCCTGCTCCAGGGCAGGTTATTCCCACTCCCGAGCCTGGCGAGAGCATGGTGTTCGTGTCACACTTCCTTCGGGGTTTAGGCTTCCCGGCGGATCCCTTTGTCGGGGGCTCATGTTTTATTATGGGCTGGATTTCCATGACTTGAATCCGAGTCCATCCTCCATATCTCGTCATTCATTGTCGTATGTGAGGCCTTCCTCCATATTACCCCTCACTTGGATTGTGGCTCAAGACCTTCAAGGTGGAGCCGAAGATGATCGAGGGCAACAAGCGAAGTCGGAGGGGCGGTCATAAGTAAGTGTGCTGATGCTCCGTGGCGAGGGCTCTTTTCAAGAGGAGCTTGGTTTGTGGCAACGGGAGTGGTTTTATATTACCGCTCCTGGGGCACCAAATGGGTGGCGCTTCCGCCTTCCGCTCGAGTCCATCACGGCGGCTGGCGTCATGGGTCAACAAGGGGTTCGACTGGGACCGTCCAAGGGCGTTCCTCATTGCAGGGCCGTATTCGAGACCTCCAAGAAAGAGAGATCAATCTGGTCGCGATGGCGCGAGTTATGTTGATTGGCGCCTTCTACCTCAGCGTCGCCCCCTCCGTCTGTGGGAATTCAATCCGGAGGGACCACGAGCTCTTCATCATTTTATGGGTACGACACCCGTGGAGATGTATAAACTGTTCTTCGGATCACAAGAGAAGTGTCCGGACCTGACTGAGGACGCAGGACTAAGCTGCAATCGCCCAGATACTCAAGTAAGTAGTCCTATAACCGGACAGGTTGTTCATTCATTTATCATATATATGCCCTTTAAAAGAGCCGTTTCTTGAACATGAGTGGATAGCCAAGGCAAAGTTAATAAGGTGTCCGGCTCCCTCCGGAGACCACGCCGGATCCCATCTTGACCAAGATGTTGAAGGCGCGCCTTTTAAAAAAGCGAAGGGGGGCGGGAAGCAACTGCCTCCACGAAGGAGGCCCTTGAGGAAGGAGGATCAAAGTCCCACCCTCCAAGGAGAGAAGAGGACCGCCGGAAGATCTGGAGGTCAAGGCCTCAAGAGGGAAAGAAATCTTCGTCGAGAGAGTCCGGCTGGGAAGTACCAGCAGCCAGACTGTTTCCCCAAGGGATCAGCCCTCCGACAAGCCGTAAGTAAAAAGAAGGGTCTTGTAGTAAAAGACATCCCTATATTTATTTCGAAGATAACGAAATTATACCTTGTAGTTCGGATCTCACCCCTTCTCGTGAGCTCGTCTTGAGGATCTTCTTCCGGAGATGATGGAGAGCTAAACGCCTCCACCTGTCGCACCTTCATGCGGCGGGCGACCACGAGGTGTCGTGGCGGAGGGTTTCCCGGTCGGCGGGGCGGAAGGTCAGCGCCAAGCGGCATGCGGTCGGAGGAGTGAAGGATCTGCTCGGGCGAGCAGCTATCTCGAAGATCACCGTGCACTAATGGGTGCAGTAATTGAAAAAATTGCATCCATGAGAGCGGATTGCATGAAGCCGTCGAAGCTTCTTGGCGGGGTTGAGGTACGCAAAATGATGTACCTTCGGCAGTTATGCATATAGAATGCGCCTAGTATAGATAGTAGCCCACGAGACTCGGTATGTTGTCAAAATTGACAGCGTGCGAGGATCATAATCTCGATTATAACATTGCGCCGCTCCTAAATAGGTGGCGGGGCATCCGTAACCAGCCGGATGATGAATATGCCGAACTAAAGCGGCAACTTGACGAGGCGGATCACGGACATCGCTGGTCAATAAGCGGTTTGACGAGTCACAAGGTATGCGACTTCTCGCGGACACCTGGTAAGGGAGCTTGCGCCCATGCCTTACTACTTGTATGCTTAATGCAGGTGGTCTGCTGCTGCTGTGGAGGAGCTGCTGGCGGAACTTCGCCCGAGCTAAAAACAAGCCAGAAATAGTGTCGGCGCTTTAAAGGCGGCGAAGAGCTAAAAGCGAGCGGGCTGCTCTTTGCCGAAGCAAGAGGAAATGGCCGATATGGCGGAAAGTCTAAGAATACTACCGACCGCTGCGAGGTTCTTGAAAAGAACGTCAAGTGGAGCAAGAGGGCTGAAAAAGGCCACCGCCGAATCAAGGATGCCCGTTCCGCTTTGAGAGCTGCCAAGGAGGAGCTTAGTCGGGCGGGGCTATTGCGGCTGGAAAACCGTTTACGCTGCGGAGAAATATCTGGATCGAAGTATGCTCGTTGGACAAGTTGTGGAGTTCGGAGGATGCTTATCGGACTTAGCGGCGGCGCTGCGACGCGATTGAGCACTTCCGAGGCGGAAGGGCACGAAGGGAAGAGCTATATTGGTCGCAATTCCATAGTTCGGGCGTCCTCTTCCGTTGACCGATCGGTTGGCCGACTGGGCCGAGCTGAATCGATTATCCTGACTTGCCATGAAGCATGTCATGACTCATTTGTGGCCAGGCGGACCCTAGCCGAAGAGCTATTTTGGGTTAGTGCAGCAGTTCCTTGGTGCGGTACCGCGTATCGACGCAATGAAGCGGTCGGCGTGTATTGAGGGAGCGGATGGCTCGCCCGTGTCAAGACATCCGGGCGGAGATGAAGGCCACCGACGTTGCATCCCAAGATTCGGACAGAAGCCGAGTACGTGTCGAGCACTATTTTGAGGAAGTCCTGCAGGGCGCTCGTTTAATAGAGACGCAGTGCTCGAAGGATATTATGTTTAAATGATATGTATGATTTGTGGAAACAATGTTTCAATATAATATAAGAGCTTTTTATACTTGTGCGATCAAGTAGTAAACTACTCCCTGTGCGGCCGTTGATGTATATGTATATATAACCTGAAAGATGGCAGTCCTTGGCTTCAGCCCCCACGCACATGGTGCGGGGGTGTTTGCAAAGAAGGCGCTTTTTCACACTTAATCCAACGTCTTGGTCCTATTAAGGAGGTGGTAGCGTAGCAAACTAGGCAACCGGACTATAATGCTTTATCACTTTCACTTAGCCATAGGAGTTCGAGGTGGGGCTACTATATAGCCCACGGGGCACCGCACTCTCCCGAATTCGAAGTGCGTATGTGCACTGAAAGCAGTCCTTCATTAATGCGGAGGAATTTTAAACATTCGGTGAGTCATCAGTGGTTGACCAGTCTCTCACTATATCATGATGATCGGTTTTGGCTTTCTCTCATTGAGGTGCTCGCCCGGCGAACCGGGGCACAATCACGATAGTTCTCCGGTGTCGCGTTAGCCGATAGAACGGGGCGTAAGGCAGCAAAACACAGGGCCGGGCAAACCCAACATTTGACCAAAGACATGATTGAGCTGATGCATATAAGGCCTAACTTTCGAGGCGCCGAACACTCCCTAAGGTATTCGGTCTTTATAAAAGCAGGCAGAATAATGCCCTAAGCCCCCAGTGTCAGTGCAGCATAAAAATTCTGGTGCGGCCAATGCCAAAGCGCCAGCCTCCTCCTTGGTTATAGTAAGAAACCGGGGATGTATATCAACAAGAGACGGTAAAAAGGTTTATGCAGGTCTTAATCTGAAAAGAATCCTTGCAGCGGGTCCCTACTACATATGCGTACTGTGTCTCCGTTGTGCCGTATCACGGGACGGGTGTAGCACGTTGTTCATCTGTAAAGAGAGGAACTTAGTTTAAAAGAAAAGGATCGTCGAAAAATGTACTTTATATTAAATAAACAGAGTACGATTGAAGAAGTGAATAAAATTGAGCTTTATTGTCTCTTGTTGTACATGCGTGCTGCCCTTGTATGGGGCATGCTACTAGTAGGCGCCAGACTCGTCTAGCCGTGTCCGGGTTTGAATGACCTATTCAGGTTCTTTGATTAGCGGGCGGATAGGTGTGGGGCTGTCAAGGCGATCTCACGTTCTTACGTGCTCAAGTAACACTTAATACTCCCTTTTAATGAGATGATGCCGCGTGGACGGGCATTTTAAGTGTAAGAGATGCATAATGCGGTATTGCGTTAAAGCGGGTAGCTTCACGCCCGAGAGTGCTTGATAGCTCTTTGTCGAATGGGGCGATGTGGAAGGTTAAGTTTTAGCGGCGGAAGTTGTCGGATGAGCGAACACAACTTCTAGTAGAAGGAGCCCGTACAATGGGCATACGGGCTGGCATTACCCTTTGAAGGAGGTGTTGCTATGGCGAATTTTGGTTGGGTCTATCCCTATCTTGCGGATTGTGTCACGATATATCAGGTTTATGTCACTGCCGCCATCCATGAGGACTTGTGTAAATTGGAATCCGTCAATTATAGGATCCAATATCAAGGCAGTCCATCCTGCGTTCTGGATACTTTCGGAATAGTCCTGATGGTCAAAGGTGATTGGTTTTGACAACCAATGTTGGTACTCCGCTAGGGTAGTTTGTGCGGCGCGCATTTTAGTGGGCGCCGCTATGTTTTTCCCTTTGATCACGTGAAGTGAGTTTACTGTTTTAACCTCTTGTGGGAAATTCTTTTGTTTCCCGGGGCTCTGCTTGTGGTGCTCGTCATCATCTTCACTTGGTGTGTCGAGCCCCTTGTGTTCGGCGTTGAGTCTACCGGACTGTTTGAAGACCCAACAATCTCTGTGGGTATGGTTTGCAGGCCTCCGGAATCTTGTGAATTTGACATATCTTGTCCAAGATTTTGTTTAAGTTGGATAGCTCATCGCTATTGTCCTTAAGGGCAGTTTTTATTGTTACGCCATGAGCTTTTGAATCCGGCGTTATTGCGCGCTCTTTGGACCGTTCCCCTTAATCGGCGCTGGTCCTTGTTGTGCCGTGGTTTCCCATTTCCATCCCCGACTTGGATGTACTTGGGTCGCTGGTGCTGCATCTTGCTAGCCAGCTATCCTCTCCAGCATAAGCGGGTCATGAGGCTTGTTAATGCGGCCATGGTTCTCGGCTTCTCTTGGCGAGGTGTCAGCGAGCCATTCGTCTCAGACGTTGTGTTTGAAAGCTACTAAGGCTTCGTGTCCAGGACGATCGACTATTTGGTTCTTTTGGTGAGGAACCTGTTCCAGAATTTGCGGGCTGACTCTCCGGGTTGTTGAGTTATATGACTTAAATAAATCGCATCCGGAGGGCGTACATAAGTCCTTGAAAATTTGCCGAAAAGCATCCTCGAGCTCTTCCCAACTTCAATGGTATTTTCGGGGAGGCCTTTGAGCCAATGCGGGCTGGCCCTTTGAGCTTGAGGGTAAGTATTTTATGGTGTGGAGATCATCTCCTCTAGCCATGTGTATGTGGAGGATATAATCCTCAATCCAGACTCGAGTGCATTGTTCCGTCGTATGCCTCTATGTTTATGGGTTTGAATCCCGCTGGGAATTCGTGATCCAGCACCTCATCGGTGAAACACAGGGGGTGTGCGGCGCCCCTATATTTGGGTGTGCCGTGATGTTCGGATATTTGGCGTGTTGCATTGCTTTGAAGAGCTTGCTTTCTTGGCCCATAGATGGACCTAACTGGGCCATCCTTTTGATGTGAATCCTTATGTGGATCGCGTACCGGCTTGTGTTCGGCGCCATTTTCCGCTCTCTTTTTGCCGTGGGCTCGTCCATCCGACCGAGTGGCCTTCTTACTTTTTGATTGTGGGGGCTCTATGGCCTCCTCGTCAAATTTGGACAGTAGTTTTCTCTTTGGGTAGCTCTTTGTTCGGCGACTGTCGCCGTATTTGTCTGCGGTGTTGAATACTTTGCTCCATCTGATTACGAGTGCATCTTCCGCTGTTTTCAGCTTCGCTACGCTTTTTCAGGCTCTGCGATGGCGGCGAGCCTTTTGTGGAGGTTATTCTGCTCCAACAATTTGTCCGGCGTGAGATCGTCCGGACTGTTATCTTCGCCGGGACGGGTTGTTTATCAAGTTGTCTTGTTGGACGGTTGCTCGATAGCATGTTCTTCGTCCACGGTTAGCCCTGCTCTATGGCTGGGTCTTTGTTGGCGGGACTTGGTTGGCGTTTACGTTGCCGTTTGACTGCTTTTGAGGATTTATCCTTCGTAGCGTCCCGTTGTTCCTCGTCTTCATTTCCTTTAGGTGTATCCACCATGTATACATCATGGGATGAGGTGGTTGTCCAGCATCCTATAGGCGCTGGTTCATGGTTGTCTCCTACATCATCGTCCATACCGTTGATGTCTTGGAGTCGAAATCGAGCATGTCGTGTAAGCTTTCGATAGTGGCTACGAAGTGGGTGGTGGGTGGGCGTTGAATTTCTTCGTCGTCCGCATCCCAACCTTCCGACCGTAGTCCGCCATGGCTCTCCGGATAAAGAGAGACTTTAGTGAATTCAGGATGTCGCCAAAGGCGAGTCTTGAAAGATGTCCATGACGATGAACTCCATGACCGGCGCCCAATCGGATTCGATTGGCGGGCGCGGAGGTTGAGTCCGGATAGGAGTCCGGCACCTGGGAGTCACGGTCTTCGCAAAGGACAGGGATTGTGTTCGGCTTAATCGCCGTAGAGATTTCAGCCTACGAGGTGGTGTCCAACCAACCATCCTCGATCGGCGAGATTAGCTCGAATCAATGTTGGAGCGAGACACTAATCTTGACCTCCGGACACCTGTTGGTGGCGAGTTAGATCATGCCCATCAAGGCAAAGCGGCGGCTTGGCTGTGGCTCGAATCCGTCTAAGATCAAGTCTCAGCGTGTATCGGCCATATAATTCAAGCTTCCAAGTCTGACCGATGGGCGGGCGTAGCTTCGATCTGCTCGGATGGCCAAGTGAATTGGCCCGCGATGCAAAAGCCGCGAATACGAAGATCTGTCCGGGAGAAAAGTCTCACCTGGACGCGTCGTTGTTGATGATCGGAAGGAGCCATCGGGCCTATGGGTGGCGACACGAGGAACTCTCAATGAAAGCACCAATGTCGGTGTCAAAACCGGCGGATCTCGGGTAGGGGGTCCCGGCTGTGCATCTAGGCGGATGGTAACAGGAGACAAGGGACACGATGTTTTACCCAGCCGGGCCCTCTCGATGGAGGTAATACCCTACTCCTGCTTGATTAATATTGATGATATGGGTAGTACAAGAGTAGATCTACCACGAGATCAAGGAGGCTAAACCCTAGAAGCTAGCCTATGGTATGATTGTTGTTCGTCCTACGGACTAAAACCCTCCGGTTTATATAGACACCGGATTGGGTTAGGGTTACACAGAGTCGGTTACAATGGTAGGAGATCTACATATCCGTATCGCCAAGCTTGCCTTCCATGCCAAGGAAAGCCCCATCCGGACACGGGACGAAGTCTTCAATCTTGTATCTTCATAGTCTTGGAGTCCGGCCAAAGATGATAGTTCGGCTATCCGGACACCCCCTAGTCCAGGACTCCCTCAACGCCGGTCCCATGGAGTGACGTGCACCTCCCCAACAATTGGCACCTCTTCGTGGACCGGGTCCCGATCCCGCCAGTGCCGACGAGCGGCCATATGCGGCGCATTGAGATCGAGCGCCGCTGCCGCCTCCTCCCCGACGACCTCTACTACGATGAGAGGTACGCCCCCGACTCTGTGTTGTGGGACACGTGGCTCCAGGACGAGCACGACGTGCGGCGCGCGTCCTACTTCGCCGGCACGGTGTCGGGGCCGCAGCGGCCACGTCGGGAGGTGCGTGGGCGTACGTGGGTGAGCGGTCTCACGCCCACGCCGTCGCCTTCCCCGTCTCCGTCACCACCTCCACCTCCTCGCATGACAACGGAGGAGGAGGCCCGTCTCATGGCGCATGTCATGGAGGACTCCATGCGCACGCACGACGAGCGCCGATGGGAGGGCCTCGAGGAGATGACGGCCCTCTCTGCGGCCGGCGACGTCGCCATCCCCAAGCTGGAGATGGTGCCGAAGGAGGAGGTGATGGAGGAGCCGCCGGTGGCCGCCTTCCACCCGGGCCTGCTGGGCCAGGGGTGGACCTGGTCGTGCACGGCGGAGCAGACGCCCGACGTCGTGGGGGCGTTAACTGGTGCCCCACGTCGCCCTTGATCGCGGGCGGGGCGCCTCGCCTCGAGAGGAGGTGGTGCGAGCACCGGCCACCTTCCGAGCCGCCGCCCGTGCACCACGGACCGCGGCCCACCTACGGGCGCCGCCGGACTACGTCGACCTCGTCGGCGACAGCAGCGACACCGCTGACATCAAGACGGCGACGACCACGGCATCGACGGGCGCGACGGGAGCGCGCGGGCGGCATTTTTTATTTTGTTTTATGCAAATTATGGAACTGGGCCGTTTAAGCAAACCGTGAAACTAAGCCGTTTTGTGGCTGTAACCCCTAAATTATGTTTTAAGTTTTTTAACTGTGTTTATTTACTTTTTTAGGCATTTTATTTAAGTTTTTCTATTTTTTTATCACGTCCACCCCGGGCATGATTTGGGGTGCGGCCGCGTGTTGGGCACATCGACGACCCAACGGACAGAGACGGACAAGAGCGAACCCATTAGCGCCTCAAAGGGACAAAATCCGGCCAAACCGGACGTCCGTTTGAGGTCGCGCGGTGGAGTTGGCCTAAAGCCTGCCACCATGGGCGTTGGTGACATGCACATCACGGCATGAACATGCACCAAGGCATGCAATGTACTTAAACAATGGACTACATGCATGCCTAGACTGACAAGGCTAGCACTAGTGGTACGCAGGCGTAATAAGTGTGTGGGCTAGAGAAAGATCTGCTAGGATATACTCCGATACACAGTGACCTCGAATGCAATGTGCATGCATGCACGTGATGGTGCCTAGCCCTGCGTCTAGCTCGTAGGTCTACCACCACTAACTATGGCGGGAGGTTTATACAGCCTACCGCCAAACACCTTGGCGGTAGGGTATTTTTTTGCATCAAAACAGACATGACGGCACAGCTAAGTTTTACCGCCAGAGACTCTAGTGGTAGGCTGTTAAACCCTACTGCCATGAATCCTGGCAGTAGCAAAAGGGTCAGATCCCAAAAAATTTACAAAGTAGGGTCAGATCTTGACTAACTATCAAAAAGGGTCAAAACACGAAAATTAGCCTCCAGAGGATCGCGAAGAGAGTGATTGATCCATGTGAGAGTGAGAGTTGCATTACTCCTCTTACATCTGGTATGAGAGACCAGTCATTTCCTCTCTCCCTGCCTTAGTTCATAGTTCGTGGCCCCTCGCCTTGGCTCAGTTCGTGGAAACACACCATATAGGTCAAGTTCGTCTTCAAATCAAGGCCATGGACCCCTCCTTCAAGGACTATTTCGACGAGCTCAACGCCTCTCTCAACGAGATCTGCATGGACCTCCATGCCAACACGACTATTGTCCAAGAGGAGTCACACAAGATCGATGACCTCACCAGTTTGATCGATATATAGCTTAGGTACAATCTACAATGTGATTGACCATTGGCGACCATGGGCACAACGCTAAGATTAGGATCAACACATCCTCGTCTACTGCGACTCCTCCTACTCACATCGAGCCCCGGGACAGCGCGACGAGGACTACCCATGGGTCAACGGACCATGGCTTTGAACAACTTTCACGGGGGTTTTCTTCATTATCATTCATGACGCCGGACCACTCCCGGCTAACGGTGAGTACAAACCTCAGTCCCCTGCTCTGTTATCTCCGTTTGCACAGGCGAATTAACTTTTAGCTGGTCTAGGGCAGGTGCATTTGTCCATATGTTTTTCTCAGTTCACATGCAAGAATCCCCGCCTGTGAAAAACATTGTGCGAACAACATTTCAGATATTTGGGTTCCATACGTCGTTTTGGTCTCCCATGGCATTACTCAATTTCATTGGGCCAACGTCTATTTTGCTCTAGTAGATTCAGAAACGACCCGTGGAATTTGATTGGGACCCGTTTTCACCTCTTTTGTGTACTCGTTTCAATCCCGATCGACATCAACTACTGATTCGACAGTTCCACACAATGCGGCAACTCACTTTAGGTGTTGGCCACATAGAGCGTTTCGAACTTAGCATCAATCATCGCGCATCGTATTCTGACACAATTCATCCTTATTATTTTTTATGAATGGATTTGTCGAGGGACTCCAGGCGGATATCCAAGTGGTGGCCCTGGTGCAACGACCACCAGATCTCGACACAGTGTGCTCCTTGGCGCTTCCTCGGGAGGAAGTTGTTGGGGAACGTAGTATTTCAAAAAAATTCCTACGATCACGCAAGATCTATCTAGGAGAAGCATAGCAACGAGCGGGGAGAGTTTGTCCACGTACCCTCATAGACCGAAAGCGGAAGCATTTAGTAACGCGGTTGATGTAGTCGAACGTCTACGCGATTCAACTGATCCAAGTACCGAACGCACAGCACCTCCGAGATGTGCACACGGTCAGCTCGGTGACGTCCCTCGAACTATAGATCCAGCTGAGGCCGAGGGAGAGTTCCGTCAGCACGACGGCGTGGTGACGATAATGATGAAGTTACCGGCACAGGGCTTCGCCTAAGCACTACGACGATATGACCGAGGTGTAAAACGGTGGAGGGAGGCACCGCACATGGCTAAAGATCAACTTGTGTGTCTATGGGGTGCCCCCTCCACCGTATATAAAGGAGGGGAGGAGGAGGCCGGCCGGCCACAAGGGGCACGCCCCAAGGGGGAAATCCTACTCCAAGTAGGAATAGGTTCCCCCCTTTCCTAGTCCAACTAGGAGAAGAAGGAAGGAGAGGGAAAGAGGGGTCGCGCCCCCTCCCCTAGTCCTATACGGTCTCCCCTTGGGGGGGCGCCACCTCTTGGTTGTGGCCCTCTCTATCCCCTAAAGCTCACTAAGGCCCATAACTTCCCGTGGGGGGTTTCGGTAACCCTCCGACACTCCAGTTTTATCCGAAACTATCCGGAACACTTCCGGTGTCCGAATAACATGGTCCAATATATCAATCTTTATGTCTTGACCATTTCAAGACTCCTCGTCATGTCCGTGATCAAATCCGGGACTCCGAACAACCTTCGGCACATCAAATCACATAAACTCATAGTACGAATCGTCATCGAACGTTAAGCGTGCGGACCCTACGGGTTCGAGAACTATGTAGACATGACCGAGACACATCTCCGGTCAATAACCAATAGCAGAACCTGGATGCTCATATTGGCTCCTACATATTCTACGAAGATCTTTATCGGTCAAACCGCATAACAACATACGTTGTTCCCTTTGTCATCGGTATGTTACTTGCCAGAGATTCGATTGTCGGTATCACCACACCTAGTTCAGTCTAGTTACCGGCAAGTCTCTTTATTCATTCTGTAATGCATCATCCCGCAACTAACTCATTAGTCACATTGCTTGCAAGGCTTATAGTGATGTGCAGTACCGAGAGGGCCCAGAGATACCTCTTCGACAATTGGAGTGACAAATCCTAATCTCGATCTATGTCAACTCAACAAACACCATCAGATACACCTGTAGAGCATCTTTATAATCACCCAGTTACGTTGTGACGTTTGATAGCACACTAAGTGTTCCTCCGGTATTCGGAGTTGCATAATCTCATAGTCGAGGAACATGTATAAGTTATGATGAAAGCAATAACAACAAACTAAACGATATAGTACTAAGCTAACGGATGGGTCTTGTCCATCACATCATTCTCTAATGATGTGATCCCATTCATTAAATGACAACACATGTCTATGGCTAGGAAACATAACCATCTTTGATAAACAAGCTAGTCAAGTAGAGGCATACTAGGGACACTCTATTTGTCTATGTATTCACACATGTACTAAGTTTCTGGTTAATACAATTCTAGCATGAATAATAAACATTTATCATGATATAAGGAAATGTAAATAACAACTTTATTATTGCCTCTAGGGCACATTTCTTTCAGTCTCCCACTTGCACTAGAGTCAGTAATCTAGATTACACAGTAATGATTCTAACACCCATGGAGTCTTGGTGTTGATTATGTTTTGCTCGTGATAGAGGCTTAGTCAACGGGTCTGCAATATTCAGATCCGTATGTATCTCGCAAATCTCTATGTCCCCTTCCGACACTTGATGACGAATGGAATTGAAGCGTCTCTTGATGTGCTTGGTCTTCTTGTGAAATCTGGATTCCTTTGCAAAGGCAATTGCACCAGTATTGTCACAAAAGATTTTCATTGGATCTGATGCACTAGGTATGACACCTAGATGGGATATGAACTCCTTCATCCAGACTCCTTCATTCCTTGCTTCCGAAGCAGCTATGTACTCCGCTTCACATGTAGATCCCGCCACGACACTCTGTTTGGAACTACACCAACTGACAGCTCTACCATTCAATATAAATACGTATCCGGTTTGTGACTTAGAGTCATCCGGATCAGTGTCAAAGCTTGCATCGACGTAACCATTTACAACGAGCTCTTTGTCACCTCCATAAACGAGAAACATATCCTTAGTCCTTTTCAGGTATTTAAGGATGTTCTTGACCGATGTCCAGTGATCCACTCCTGGATTACTTTGATACCTCCCTACTATACTTCTAGCAAGGCACACATCAGGTCTGGTACACAACATTGCATACATGATAGAACCTATGGCTGAGGCATAGGGAATGACTTTCATTTTCTCTCTATCTTCTGCAGTGGTCGGGCATTGAGTCTCACTCAACTTCATACCTTGTAACACAGGCAAGAACCCTTTCTTTGACTGATCCATTTTGACCTTCTTCAAAATCTTATCAAGGTATGTGCTTTGTGAAAGTCCAATTAAGCGTCTTGATCTATCTCTATAGATCTTGATGCCCAATATGTAAGTAGCTTCACTGAGGTCTTTAATAGAAAAACTCTTATTCAAGTATCCTTTTATGCTATCCAGAAATTATATATCATTTCCAATCAACAATATGTCATCCACATATAATATTAGAAATGCTAAAGAGCTCTGTAGGATCGAAAGTATGTCTAGGGGGGGGTGATTAGACTACTTGACCAAATAAAAATCTAGCCTTTTCCCAATTTTAGTTCTTGGCAGATTTTAGCAACTTTAAAACAAGTCAAGCAATCTTAACACAATTCAAGCAAGCATGCAAAGAGTATATGAGCAGCGGAAAGTAAAGCATGCAACTTGCAAGAATGTAAAGGGAAGGGTTTGGAGGATGCAAACGCAATTGGAGACACAGATGTTTTTGTCGTGGTTCCGATAGGTGGTGCTATCGTACATCCACGTTGATGGAGACTTCAACCCACGAAGGGTAACTATTGCGCGAGTCCACGGAGGGCTCCACCCATGAAGGGTCCACGAAGAAGCAACCTTGTCTATCCCACCATGGCCGTCGCCCATGAAGGACTTGCCTCACTAGCGGTAGATCTTCACGAAGTAGGCAATCTCCTTGCCCTTACAAGCTCCTTGGTTCAACTCCACAATCTTGTCGGAGGCTCCCAAGTGACACCTAGCCAATCTAGGAGACACCACTCTCCAAGAAGTAACAAATGGTGTGTTGATGATGAACTCCTTGCTCTTGTGCTTCAAATGATAGTCTCCCCAACACTCAACTCTCTCTCTCTCTCACAGGATTTGGATTTGGTGGAAAGAAGATTTGAGTGGAAAGCAACTTGGGGAAGGCTAGAGATCAAGATTCATATGGTAGGAATGGAATATCTTGGCCTCAACACAAGTGTAGGTGGTTCTCTCTCAGAAAATGTGTATTGGAAGTGTAGGTTCGTTCTGATGGCTCTCTCCGTGAATGAAGAGGAGGTGGAGGGGTATATATAGCCTCCACACAAAATCTAACCGTTACACACAACTTACCAATCTCGGTGGGACCGAATTGACAAACTCGGTCGGACCGATTCAGCAAATCTAGTGACTGTTAGGATTTTCGGTGGGACCGACATGCAGCTCGGTAGGACCGATATGGTTAGGGTTAGGGAATAACGTAATCTCGGTGAGACCGATTACACAAACTCGGTGAGACCGATTTTGGTAATAAGCTAACCACAGAGTTGGTCAGGTAAACTCGGTGGGACCGATTCGCTCATTTCGGTGAGACTGAAATGTTACAAAAGGGAAACAAAGAGTTTACATTGCAATCTTGGTGGGACCGATCGCTCATCTCAGTAGGACTGAAACGTTACGAAGTGAAACAGAGAGATTACAATCCCATCTCGGTGAGACCGAGATCCCTATCAGTGAGACTGATTTGCCTAGGGTTTGTGGTAGTCGCTATGACATCTGAACTCGGTGGCGCCGGATGGAAAGAATCGGTAGGGCCGAGTTTGACTTTGGGTTCAGGTCATATGTGGATGTGAGAAAGTAGTTGAGGGCTTTGGAGCATATCACTAAGCATTTTGAGCAAGCAAGCCAGTAAGCAACACCTTATCCCTCCTTGATAGTATTGGCTTTTTCTATAGACTCAATGTGATCTTGGATCACTAAAATATAAAATGTAGAGTCTTGAGCTTGAGCCAATCCCTTTGTTCTTAGCATTTTGAGGGGTCCACTTTTCTCATCCATGCCATGCCAATCATTGAGCTTTCCTGAAATATTAGTCTTGAAATAGTGTTAGCTCAATGAGCTATATGTTGTTAGGAATTACCAAAACCACCTAGGGATAGTTGCACTTTCAATCTCCCCCTTTTTGGTAATTGATGACAACATATAGATCAAAGCTTCGACAAATGATAATACGAGTGAAAAACATTGTCGCTTTGAGAAGTATGTGAAAAGCAAGAGCTCCCCCTAAATTTGTGCATAGTTTAAGATTTGCTTTGGACTGAAAATGCACAACGAGTTAGGATCATGGGTTACTCTTCCATGTCACATACATCTTGGTGGAGCGCTCAAAATGATAATAAATAAATACATGCACTCGTCACCAAGCAAAGTGAATGGTCATATGGGAGATAAAAGGATAAAATCATCGAACAAGCTTTAAGGTAGCATATGATCAAACACATGATCATCCAAGTATCTCACAAACGCATAAAGTATCTCAAACAAGCAAATAAAGTTCAACCACCAAAACAAGAGAGAACAAAAGCAACACTCTCTCTCGAAGCCTATGATCTATACATCCCCCCCCTTTGGCAACAAGTTACCAAAAAGTTCATAGAAAATGCATAGCACTAAATCGACTCTCACGCTTGGTCTTCAGGTGGTGGTGTAGACAGAACTCCAAGAATGAAAGCATCAGTCGATGTAGATGGTGCTGGAGGAGTAGGTGCTAGAGCTGGTTGCACAGAAGTTGTAGCTGGTGCAGATGTAGTGGCTCTGGTGTCTGTAACAGACACTGCAGCTGATCTCTGGCTCCTGGGCACTCTAGCAAAAGCATCAGTAGTAGTCTTGCCCTTCCTCTCCTGCATATCATCCTGAAGTTGCTCAACAACTGACTGTATCTCAGTGACCTTCACATCCAAGTCATAGAACTTCTGCTCCATGATCCTCTCCAAGCTCTCCTGGTTTTGAGTCAAGGTGGCCAGTCCCTTCTCAATCCTCAGAGTGGAGGCAATCAAGTAGCCAAGCTGATCCTGCTTGCTCTTCAAGAAGTACTGAGATGCCTCATCCATGGTTGGCATCTTTGCAGCCTTTTCAGTCCTTGCCTTCTCCCTTTTTGCTTGTGCTTGCACAGAAGATGGTTCATCTTCATCCATCACCACTGCGTTATCCTCAAAATCTGGATAGATGGGCATGTGTTCCTTGTCCAAGAGGTATGTGCCTGTGCCCATCTTGGAGTTGATGAGCTCCTGAATCTATGGGGCATACCCACAACTTCTCTTCTGATCTGCAGCAGTCCTCTTGGTAATTTCCACTATGAGGCTCATGACCTTGAACTTTTGGGGCACATCAAATATGTGAAGTAGGTTGATGGCATGGCCTCTGATCATCTTGTGATCTCCAGATTTAGGCAAAAGAGTGTGCCTGAGGATACAGTTGATTGTTGGCAGTCCTGACAAAAGATAATGTACTGAGCCAAACTTGTGTGTCTCAATAGTAGCATCTGGGATCTCTCTATACATGTGTGCCATGGAGTTGTGATCCTTCTTCTTCTTGGCATAGACATCCAAGTCATCCTGATTCTCCTCAGGAGCATTGATCAACTTTGCCCATTCTTCAACTGATGATTGGTACCTAGTACCTTCAGACATGCAGACAATCCTTCCATCTGGGTAGAAATGAGCTGTGGAGTAGAACTGCATAATAAGCTCATCATTCCACTTTGTGAGCTTCTGCCCAACAAAGTCATCCACTCCACAAGCATTGAAACTGTCATACACCCCTGGATAATGCTCTTCATTCTTCCTGATGTACTCCCAGTCTACCCATCTCATATCACAGACAATTGGCTTCTTGTCAAGCAGCACTGTCTCATAGAAGTCCTGCTGTTCCTTTGTATGGAACCTGTAGTCCACAGCAGTTCTTCTCCTGACTGCATAGGGATCAGTCAATCTCCACAGTTTGAGTCCTGCATCCCTCCTGAGCTTCATGTCCTCAGCTACTGGATGAGCATCATTGTGATCTGGAATTTTGGGCTTCAACTTTCTCAAGACATGTTCCTCATCATCTTCTTCTTCAACAGCAGCTTCAGACACTGGGGCCTTGTTCTTCTCTACAGCTGGAATACTCCTGGTGTTCCTCTTGGGTGCAGATTTGGGCTTTGGAGCAGCTGCCTTAGGAGCTTCTTTGGGTTTTGATGAAGCAGCCCATGACCTGATGGCATCACCCATGAGCTTTTGAGCTTTGGGTGCTGGTGCAGCAACATCTTCCTCTTCTTCTTCTTCCATCATGGAAGGCCTTCCAACAACCCTGGCCATGGCCTTCTTGACCCTTTCCTTCCTCTTCTTCCCTTCTACAGCAGCCTCTTTGGGTTCAAATTCCAAAGATGCTCGAGTGGAGGCTCTGGCTTTAGACAAGGGAATCCTTTTGGCAGGTGCTTTGGTCTTCATACCAGGCTTAGTGGCAGCAGTTGCGCCATACTCCTTCTTGAGCACCTTCTTCTTGGAAATGGCCTCATCCTCAACAGCCACATAGTCTTCATCCTCAGAATCTAAAGTTCTCTTCTTTCTGGTCCTGGTGGCTGCCTTGGGTAAGTTGCTGGGTGTGCTCCTGCTTCCATCATCTGAGCTGCTAGAGGGACTAGTGCCCTCACTCATGTGAACCTGCTCCTCTGACTTGTTCTGACTGTCACTCTGATCAGACATATTGCAAACTCTGACAGTAGACCCTCTGAATAGTTTATAGATGAGGTAGAGTGGATGAGCATCACAAAATCTGAGAGGTTTTGCAAAGAATGACTCAAAAACTTAGTTTTAGTTTTCCATAGAAAGCATTTCGGATCTACCGATTTGTAAACTCGGTGATACCGAAGAAGCTTTTGGAACCTAAACTGGTGAATTCGGTCAGACCGAGTCACAGTTCGGTGGCACCGAGACTGCTAGGGTTTCACAAGTCCTGAACTCGGTCACACCGATTTGCAATTCTCGGACAGGCCAAGAATTACATGTGCAATGGCCTTAGCCGAATCGGTGGTACCGAGTTCTACAACTCGGTAGGTCCGAGATGGTTTCGGCGGAAACCTAACCCTAAATTTTCAATTCACATCTAATCTACGGAGTGTTTTAGGTGGATAAGATGATCTCAATCATGGCAAGATTAATGGCAGAACAATGTGCTAGGGATTCGGAGTTAGGAATAGCACAAAGATCAAGTCCATACCCTAGTTCGGCGATGGACTTGCTACGACGGCAACGGCAGAGACGATTCCCGTTGACGGCAGCAGAGACCAGCAGCAGGAGGCAACTGGCAACGAGGAGGACGATCCGGAGACCACTGAGGCAGAGCAGGCTGAGCGCGGGCAAAAGAGTTCAGAGAAATTTCCAAAATTTGACCCGTGGATATATATAGCCTGACCCTGTCGGTGTGACCGAGTGGAACAACTCGGTGGCACCGAGATGCATAATCGCAAGCGATTCTAAACAACTCGGTGTGACGAAAAGTTCAAATCGGTTGCACCGAGATTCAAAACCTAGATCAACTTAGTGATCTCGGTATGACCGAAATGGAGAATTGGTCAGACCGAAGCGCACAAAGAAGTTTTGGAAGTTTAAGTCTATGACGAATCGGGGACTCCGAGTGCTCCTCACACAGAGTGGTTCGAATCTGACTTGATCAAATTTTGTGATGTAGCATGAATAGAGTTTGAGACAAGAAAAGCATAGATAGCTAGAGAAGGTTCTTAGGCATTCTTGTCCATCCACTTGGCAAAAGAAAAGGAATCCAAACAATCAAAACAACAAGTGGATGTCCTCGAATGAGTAAATTATGCAACCAACATGCTCACACAATGAAATGGCAAATGAAATATGTGACAAAGCATGCACAACCAATTCTAGCATCTATCAAGCAATTGGCGATGACTAGGTCATCTATATATGAGTATATTGACTTAGGAGTCAAATGAGAACATTTGATCATAGGTCATACTCATCGTTTAAGCACAAGTGGGGTTACCACTTTTACATAAAGTGTTGTTGTGTTCACACCATTATAGTTGCTTTAGCTCAATTCTTAGAGTAAAGCTCCCCCTAGATGTGAGATCCCCCCTTAGAGGGATGAACTAACCTTGGGTTTTGTTGATGATGACTTCATGTAGGTGTTGAAGATGTGGATGCTCAATGTTGATGTAGATCATTTAGAGAAATCCTTTGGAGTGAGTTGCACTTTCAATACCTACACGGGTTAGTCCCACAAGGAACAAACAAGGATATCCATAGACATAGAATGATGCACACACAAGATGATGTCTATGAAGGCATTAGGTTACCTTGTCCCTTGTCTTACCAACAAGAGGGTATGTGACTCCTTGAACTAGTGCAAGATGTGGAAGTTGATTACACTTGTTCTTGCCAAAATGATATGAGTGAAATATGTTGGCGGAGTCACCCTCAAGAACTCTCTAGTTCTTCTTCTTCGGGATCCACATCATCTTGATGGGAATCCTTGGAGTTGTAGTCGTACTTGATGAAGTAGAACTTGATGTAGTCTTGGGAACCCACTTGACCAAAGCCTTAGGAGCTTCTTCAAATGCATCAATCTCCTCTTGAAGCTTATCCTTGCCTTTTTTCTTGTGGCCTTGTGGTGGAAGATCATCTTGAGCTTGTGTCCCTTTGAAAGAAGTAGGATCATACTTCTCCTGTTGAGGAACAAACTTTGTCTTGGGGTATTGATCTTCTTCCCACTCAACTCCATTGGCATTGAACTTTCGTTCAAAACCAACACCTTGGTTCTTCAGGTGCCTTCCTTGCTTGCGTACAATTTCCTCGAATTTCTTACTCCCGGCAAGGCTCTTGTAAACGCCTTTCTCTATAATTCCCTTCAATAAGCTATTTTCTTGCTCAAGTGTAACTTGGCTAAGAGAATCATTAGTGGAATCAAGATAACTACTAGAAGCAACAACATTGGATTTAGCATGATTATTGTTACTACTAGAGGAAGAATCTTTCTTGTTACTAGACTTGACTTGATGCATGTAAGTGGATAAGAGTAAACGCTTGGCAATGTAAGAAGAACCTTTCTTGCCAAGATCATCATTGATTGCCTTTAAGAACTCATGCTCTTGCTCAAGGTTGAGCATTTCAAAGCGTAACTTCTCATGAGTCCTTATAAGTTCTCGATGATCTCCTAAGATAGTTAATGAGCTAACTTAAGAGTGTTTAGTTCTTTAGTTAGAGACTCAATCTTCTCCTTATCATTGTCATTCATTTTATCTTGATTATCATGATTAATTGATGTTTCATCATAGTATTCATCACTAGAGTTGTCAACAAGTAAATCATAATCACCTAGCAAGTCATCTTCATCACTATTGAAATCAACATACTCAGGGTGTGATACCTTTGGGCCTTTAGCCATGAAGCATCTTACAATTCCTTCATTTGGTGAATCAAATATGTCGTAGGAGTTGGTTGACACAAGTGCTAGACCGGCAACACCTTCATCTTGAGTATATTCGGAGTCGGAGTGATAGCTTCTCTCGGAGGGATTGTCGGAGTCGGAGCCGGATACCCATTCACCAACATGAGCTTGATGTCTTCGTTTTGTGTAGCTCCTTGATGACTTGTCCTTTCTTTCCGAATCCTTGCTTCTCCGTGAGAGTCTTCGTTCATAACGATCATCCCTACTCCTTCTCTCTCTTGATGGTGATTCTTCTCTTCTACTTCTTCTTTTGGGAGAATCTTCTCTTCTTTTGTAGGGGGCCGCACACTCATTTGAATAGTGTCCGGGTCTTCCACAATTGTAGCAATTACGCTCTCGACTAGAAGATCTTTTGTCATTGTAGGACCTTGACTTGGAGCTTCTCTCTTTGCTTCTACTCTTGTAGAATTTGTTGAAGTTCTTCACCATTAGGATCAATTATTCATTGAAGGTTTGTTTCTCACTTGATGATGTGGGGGCTTCACTTGAGGCTTTGTAGGCACCACTTGACTTGTTGTGAAGTTACTCCTTATCCTTGAGTGACATCTCATGAGCAACAATTCTTCCAATGACTTCCGTTGGCTTGAGATCTTTGTAATTTGGCATCATTTGGATCAATGTGCACACAGTATCATATTTTCCATCCAAAGCTCTTAGGATCTTCTTGATGATGAATTTGTCAGTCATCTCTTCACTTCCTAAGCCGGCAATCTCATTTGTGATAAGAGCAAGCCTAGAGTACATGTCAGCGACACCTTCACCATCCTTCATTTTGAACTTGTCAAGCTGACTTTGAAGCACATCCAACTTGGATTCCTTGACAGAGTCAGTACCTTCGTGCATATCAATCAAAGTATCCCAAATTTCCTTTGTATTCTCAATACGGCTGATTTTGTTGAATTCTTCGGGGCACAATCCATTGAAGAGAATATCACAAGCTTGAGCGTTGTATTGCAGCACCTTCAACTCTTCCGCGGTAGCTTCACGGTTCGGTTCTCTCCCATCAAAGAATTCATCTTGCAAGCCAATACACACAATAGCCCAAACGGCGGGGTTATGTCCAAGAATATGCATTTTCATCTTATGCTTCCAACTGGCAAAATTAGTACCATCAAAGTAAGGACCACTACGGTGATAATTTCCCTCGCTAGACGCCATACTCTCCTAGGTTGTGAAACCAAGGCTATGACGCTATGGAAATCAAAGCAAATGGAGACCAAAGCTCTGATACCACTTGTAGGATCGAAAGTATGTCTAGAAGGGGGGTGATTAGACTACTTGACCAAATAAAAATCTAGTCTTTTCCCAATTTTAGTTCATGGCAGATTTTAGCAACTTTAGAACAAGTCAAGCAATCTTAACACAATTCAAGCAAGCATGCAAAGAGTATATGAGCAGCGGAAAGTAAAGCATGCAACTTGCAAGAATGTAAAGGGAAGGGTTTGGAGGATTCAAACGCAATTGGAGACACGGATGTTTTTGTCGTGGTTCCGATAGGTGGTGCTATCGTACATCCACGTTGATGGAGACTTCAACCCACGAAGGGTAGCAGTTCTTGCTGAGTCCACGGAGGGCTCCACCCACGAAGGGTCCACGAAGAAGTAACCTTGTCTATCCCACCATGGCCGTCGCCCACGAAGGACTTGCCTCACTAGAGGTAGATCTTCACGAAGTAGGCGATCTCCTTGCCCTTACAAACTCCTTGGTTCAACTCCACAATCTTGTCGGAGGCTCCCAAGTGACACCTAGCCAATCTAGGAGACACCACTCTCCAATAAGTAACAAATGGTGTGTTGATGATGAACTCCTTGCTCTTGTGCTTCAAATGATAGTATCCCCAACACTCAACTCTCTCTCACAGGATTTTGATTTGGTGGAAAGAAGATTTGAGTGGAACCGATATGGTCAGGGTTAGGGCATAACGCAATCTCGGTGAGACCGATTACACAAACTCGTGAGACCGATTTTGGTAATAAGCTAACCAGAGAGTTGGTCAGGTAAACTCGGTGGGACCGATTCGCTCATTTCGGTGAGACCGAAATGTTACAAAAGGGAAACAGAGAGTTTACATTGCAATCTCTGTGGCCGATCGCTCATCTCGGTAGGACCGAAACGTTACAAAGGGAAACAGAGAGATTACAATCCCATCTCGGTGAGACCGAGATCCCTATCGGTGAGACCGATTTGCCTAGGTTTTATGGCAGTGGCTATGACATCTGAACTCGGTGGCGCCGGATGGAAAGATTCGGTAGGGCCGAGTTTGACTTTGGGTTTAGGTCATATGTGGATGTGAGAAAGTAGTTGAGGGCTTTGGAGCATATCACTAAGCATTTTGTGCAAGCAAGCCATTAAGAAACACCTCATCCCTCCTTGATAGTATTGGATTTTCCTATAGACTCAATGTGATCTTGGATCACTAAAGTATAAAATGTAGAGTCTTGAGCTTGAGCCAATCCCTTTGTCCTTAGCATTTTGAGGGGTCCAATTTTCTAATCCATGCCATGCCAATCATTGAGCTTTCCTGAAATATTAGTCTTGAAATAGTGTTAGCTCAATGAGCTACATGTTGTTAGGAATTACCAAAACCACCTAGGGATAGTTGCACTTTCAAGCTCCCACTCACTTTTTTTGTAAATACAGGCTTCTCCAAAAGTCTGTATAAAACCATATGCTTTGATCACACTATCAAAACGTTTATTCCAACTCCGAGAGGCCTGCACCAGTCCATAAATGGATCGCTGGAGCTTGCACACTTTGTTAGCACCCTTTGGATCGATAAAACCTTCTGGTTGCATCATATATAACTCTTCTTCCAGAAATCCATTTAGGAATGCAGTTTTGATATCCATTTGCCAAATTTCATAATCATAAAATGTGGCAATTGCTAACATGATTCGGACAGACTTAAGCATCGCTACGGTTGAGAAAGTCTCATCGCAGTCAACTCCTTGAACTTGTCAAAAACCTTTCGCAACAAGTCGAGCTTTGTAGATAGTAACATTACCATCAGCGTCTGATAACCCACAAGTATAGGGGATCAATTGTAGCCTCTTTTTATAAGTAAGAGTGTCGAACCCAACGAGGATCTGAACGTAGAACAAATATTCCCTCAAGTTCTATCGACCACCGATACAACTCTACGCACGCTTAACGTTCGCTTTACCTAGAACAAGTATGAAACTAGAAGTACTTTGTAGGTGTTGTTGGATAAGTTTGCAACATAATAAAGAGTGTGTAAATAAAAACTAGGTTTTTTTAGATAAAGACACAACTAAGTTAAATTTAGTAGAGAGCCTGTTGTCACACAAGAAAGTTATTTGTCCCTAGGCAATCGGTAACTAGACCGGTAATCACTATTGAAATTTTATTTGAGGGAGAGGCATAAGCTAACATACTTTATCTTCTTGGATCATATGCACTTATGATTGGAACTCTAGCAAGCATCCACAACTATTAAACATCATTAAGGTAAAACCCAACCATAGCATTAGAGCATCAAGTCCCCTTTATCCCATACGCAACAACCCCCTTACTCGGGTTTATGCTTCTGTCACTCAAGCAACCCACTATAAGCGAACCATGAACGTATTGCAACACCCTACAGCGGGAATCCCTCACGCTTGCGCGACACGAGACAACAAATAATAAAACATGCAACTCAAACCAATCACGATCATCAATTAACCCATAGGACAAAACAGATCTACTCAAACATCATAGGATAGCCATACAACATTGGGAAATAATATATAGCGTTGAGCACCATGTTTAAGTAGAGATTATAGCGGGTAAAAGAGGGGTTACACCACTGCATAGAGGGGGAAGAGTTGGTGATGATGGCGGTGAAGTTGTTGGTGTGGATTGCGGTGATGATGTTGGCCCCGACGGTGTTCCGGCGCCACCGGAAGAGACAGGGGAGAGGGCCCCCCTTCTTCTTCTTCTTCCTTGACCTTCTCCCTAGATGGGAGAAGGGTTTACCCTCTGGTCCTTGGTCTCCATGGAATGGGAGGGGCGAGAGCCGCTCCGAGATTGGATATGTCTCTCTGTGTCTCTCTGTTTCTGCGTTCCCTATTCTTGCCTTTCACCGTTTCTTTTATAACCGGAGATCCGTAACTCCAATTGGATTGAAATTTGGACACGATTTTTATCCGGATATTGGCTTTCTTGCAGCGATAGAAGGGCTACAACTGCCTTACGGGGTGTCCACGAGGGTCAGGGGCGTGCCCCCTGCCTCGTGGCCCCCTCGGGCATCGTCTCGCGTTGATTCCAGTTCCCAAAAATCAGATATATTCCAAAAAAAATCTCCATCAGTTTTTATTCCGTTTGGACTCCATTTGATATGGTTTTCTGCGAAACAAAAAACATGCAACAAACAGGCGCTTTGGGCAATTGGATCAATATGTTAGTCCCAAAATAGTATAAAATGTTGCCAAAAGTATATGAAAGTTGTAGAATATTGGCATGGAACAATCAAAAATTATAGATACGACGGAGACGTATCAGCATCCCCAAGCTTAATTCCTGCTCGTCCTCGAGTAGGTAAATGATAAAAAAGAAATTTTTTGATGTGGAATGCTACCTAGCATAATCTTGATCATGTAATCTAATCATGGCATGAATATTAAGACACGAGTGATTCAAAGCAATAGTCTATCATTTGACATTAAGACAATAATACTTCAAGCATACTAATAAAGCAATCATGTCTTTTCAAAATAACATGGCCAAAGAAAGTTATCCCTACAAAATCATATGGTCTGGCTATACTCCATCTTCACCACATAAAATATTCAAATCATGCACAACCCCGATGACATGCCAAGCAATTGTTTCATACTTTTGACGTTCTCAAACCTTTTCAACTTTCACGCAATACATGAGCGTGAGCCATGGAAATAGCACTATAGGTGGAATAGAGTATGATGGTGGATGTTGTGTGGAGAAGACAAAAAAGGAGAAAGTCTCAGATCGATGCGGCTAATCAACGGGCTATGGAGATGCGCATCAATTGATGTCAATGCAAAGAGTAGGGTTTGCCATGCAACTAATGCACTAAGAGCTATAAGTGTATGAAAGCTCAAACTGAAACTAAGTGGGTGTGCATCCAACTTGCTTGCTCATGAAGACCTAGGGCATTTTAGGAAGCCCATCATAAGAATATACAAGCCAAGTTCTATAATGAAAATTCCCACTAGTATATGAAAGTGATAACTTAAGAGACTTTCTATATGAAGAACATGGTGCTACTCTGGAGCACAAGTGTGGTAAAAGGATAGTAACATTGTCCCTTCTCTCTTTTTCTCTCATTTTTTATTCCTTTTTCTCCTTTTCTATTTTTTGTGGGCTTCTTTGGCCTCTTTTTTTTTATTTGGGCTTCTTTGGCCTCTTTTTTTTGATAACCTCACCTGGGACAATGTTCTAATAATGATGATCATCACACTTTTATTTACTTATAACTCAATATTACAACTCGATGTCTAGAACAAAGTATGACTCTATATGAATGCCTCAGGCGGTGTACCGGGATGTGCAATGATCTAGCGTAGCAATCACATCAAACGGACAAGCCATGAAAACATCATGCTAGCTATCTTACGATCATGCAAAGCAAAGTCATGAATATGATGATGATGGAAGTTGCATGGCAATATATCTCGGAATGGCTATGGAAATGCCATAATAGGTAGGTATGGTGGCTGTTTTGAGGAAGATATAAGGAGGCTTATGTGTGACAGAGCGTATTGTATCACGGGGCTTGGATGCACCGACAAAGTTTGCACCAACTCTCGAGGTGAGAGAGGGCAATGCACGGTACCGAAGAGGCTAGCAATGATGGAGGGTGAGAGTGCATATAATCCATGGACTCAACATTAGTCATAAAGAACTCACATACTTATTGCAAAAATCTATTAGTCATTGAAACAAAGTACTACGCACATGATCCTAGGGGGATAGATTGGTAGGAAAATACCATCGCTCGTCCCTGACCGCCACTCGTAAGGAAGACAATCAAAAAATACCTCATGCTCCGACTTCATCACAGAACGGTTCACCATACGTGCATGCTACGGGAATCGCAAACTTCAACACAAGTATTTCTACAATCCACAACTACCCACTAGCATGACTCTAATACCACCATCTTTATATCGCAAAACTATTGCAAGGAATCAAATAGATCATATTTAGTGATCTACAAGTTTTATGTAGGATTTTGTGACTAACCATGTGAATGACCAGTTCCTGTCATCTCTCTAAATAGATATAAGTGAAGCAAGAGAGTTTAATTCTTTCTACAAAATATATGCCCACGCTCTAACAAATATAAGTGAAGCAAAAGAGCATTCTAAAATGGCGGTTTTCTATGTGAAGAGAAACAGGCAATCCAAACTTCAAATGATATAAGCGAAGCACATGAAGCATTCTATAAAGCCGTACTCAAAGGATATAAGTGAGGTGAAAAGAGAATTCTATAAATCAACCAAGGACTATCTCATACCAGCATGGTGCTTAAAAGAAAAGTGAAAACTAAATGCAAAAGACGCTCCAAGATTTGCACATATCGCATCAACGAAACGAATCCGAAAACATACCGATACTTGTTGAAGAAAGATGGGATGCCTTCCGGGGCATCCCCAAGCTTAGACGCTTGAGTCTCCTTGAATATTTACTTGGGGTGCCTTGGGCATCCCCAAGATTGAGCTCTTGTCTCTCCTCCTTCTCGTCATATCGAGACCTCCTTGATCTTCGAACACTTCATCCACACAAAACTCAACAGAAAGATCGGTAAGATCCGTTAGTGTAATAAAGCAAATCACTACTCTAAGTACTGTTGCAAACCAATTCATATTTTGTTTTTGCATTATAGCTACTGTAATATAACTTTTCCATGGCTTAATCCACTGATAGGAATCGATAGTTTCATCAAAACAAGCAAACTATGCATCGAAAACAGAATCTGTCTTAAACAGGACAGTCTGTAGTAATCTGAACATTAACCATACTTATGGTACTTCAAAAATTCTGCCAAAATTAGGAAAAATAAACAATTTGTATATAGGTACAGTTAAAAAAGTTTCAGAACCGTTTGACGTTCCCGTAAAAAATGTAAAATCGTGCTCTACAGCCAAAGTTTCTGTTCTGCACCGCACAAACCAACAAGCAATGTAAACATCCTAAAGGCAAATCTTGGCACATTATTTTTATAACACAATGGAATTGTACAAGGGGATAATTATTTTTGTTGAAAAGTTTCTGCAATCAAGATTAACAAAGTTTCCGTGAGCATGAACAAAGTTCAAGGCTAGCTCCCACTTTGACAATGCTCGTCTTTCTCACTTTCACTTTCCTTTTTGAAAAACTTTTAGGTTCCCCTCTTTATTTTCTTTGTTTCTAAACTTTATAAAAGTACACAATAGAAATAAATGACTCTCTAAAACTTCCGGGTTTTCTCCCTGGCAGCGCTTTCTTTAAAGCCATTAAGCTAGTCATATAGTGCTCAAGTAATGGATCCACCCGGATCCCAAGGTATATCAAAGCCAATTTTAATTAACAATGATTTGTGATTTAGTAGTGAGCACAAAGTAACATATATCATGCAACAATAAAGTCTAACTCTCTTCCTATGCATCGGCATGTCATAAAAGAACAATTCATGCACACATAGTAAAGGCCAATGCATAATATAAACAGTTTCTTGCAATTTTTTCATGTTGGAAACATATAGAGGAGGAGATGTAGTTCCTACCTCATAATAACTGCAAGTAGGAGAAGCAAGCACATGCATATTACATTCATCAAAATCATCATGTGCAACGGTCAAATGCAACCCATCAACATAATCCTTAATAAGAGCAAACTTCTCCAATATAGTGTAGTTTGGAGAATTCAAAAAGATAATAGGACTTTATGTGTGGGTGCAATAGCAACAATTTCATGTTTAACATAAGGAACTATAGCAAGTTCATCTCCATGAGCATAATTCATATTGGCATCTTGGCCACAAGCATAGCAAGCATCATCAAAAAGGGATATTTCAAAAGAATCAACGGGTTCATAACAATCATCATAGCATTCATCCTTCGGTAAATTCGAAGGGAAATTAAACAATGTATGAGTTGGAGGGTTACTCTCATTAGAAGGTGGGCATGGGTAGCTAATCCTCTCTTCCCCCTTTTGTTCTTCGCTCTCCTCATCATCTTTTCATCCAATGAGCTCACAGTTTCATCAATTTCTTCTTCCATAGACTCCTCCAAAATATTAGTCTCTTCTTGGACAGCGGAGACTCTCTCAATAAAATCAACAATATCGGAATTGAATTCATAATTCTCATAGCAATATTTAAGTATAGCAAAATTTTCAGGTCTGTAAACAGCATCATCAAGATTTTCACACTCTTTAAACAAAGATTCAATTTCATAAGCACCCATAGAAGCAACGAATTCTTCTATTTGTTCCACATCATAGTAATCATATATACCATTAGCATAAGAAGCCAAGGTTTTATTATCATTAAATTTGCATGAAAAGGGAAGGTGTGGAGCCTTCACCCTAGAGCAACAAGTATAATCATATCTCAAGCATACTTCCCGAGCATACCAATGCAACATATGAATTTGATCCCACAATAGTTTCCCTTTTTGAGTCAAGCGATAATCACTAAAGTATTCACGTTGATCCAACGTGCCTCCCGTTACATAATTGAATGGGGTTTTCTCAGGATTATTAAAGTAGTGCATAATATTTTTCACATAACCAGCATCGAGGGTTTTAGGAGGTTCCCCATCTCCATGAGTAGGAAGTAAACCTTTTTTTTTGGTATTTCGTGTTCCATATCCATAACTAAAGATAGAGAACAACTTAGAACAACAAATAAAAACTACTTAGTGATAAAGCAAACAAGCACACACGAGAATATTCACCCCACGCTATAACTCCCCGGCAATGGCGACAGAAAAAGGTCTTGATAACCCACAAGTATAGGGGATCAATTGTAGCCTCTTTCGATAAGTAAGAGTGTCGAACCCAACGTGGAGCTAAAGGTAGAACAAATATTCCCTCAAGTTCTATCGACCACCGATACAACTCTACGCACGCTTAACGTTCGCTTTACCTAGAACAAGTACGAAACTAGAAGTACTTTGTAGGTGTTGTTGGATAAGTTTGCAAGATAATAAAGATCGCGTAAATAAAAACTAGGGATTGTTTAGATAAAGACACAACTAAGTTAGTTTTATTAGAGAGCTTGTTGTCTCACAAGAAAGTTATTTGTCCCTAGGCAATCGATAACTAGACCGGTAATCACTATTGAAATTTTATTTGAGGGAGAGGCATAAGCTAACATACTTTATCTTCTTGGATCATATGCACTTATGATTGGAACTCTAGCAAGCATCCGCAACTACTAAAGATCATTAAGGTAAAACCCAACCATAGCATTAGAGCATCAAGTCCCCTTTATCCCATACGCAACAACCCCCTTACTCGGGTTTATGCTTCTGTTAGTCAAGCAACCCACTATAAGCGAATCATGAACGTATTGCAACACCCTACAGTGGGAATCCCTCACGCTTGCGCGACACGGAGAGCACCAATAATCAAACATGTAACTCAAACCAATCACGATCATCAATTAACCCATAGGACAAAACGGATCTACTCAAACATCATAGGATAGCCATACAACATTGGGAAATAATATATAGCGTTGAGCACCATGTTTAAGTAGAGATTACAGCGGGTAAAAGAGGGGTTACACCACTGCATAGAGGGGAGAAGAGTTGGTGATGATGGCGGTGAAGTTGTTGGTGTAGATTGCGGTGATGATGATGGCCCCGACGGCGTTCTTGTGCCACCGGAAGAGAGGGGGAGAGGGCCCCCCTTCTTCTTCTTCTTCCTTGACCTTCTCCCTAGATGGGAGAAGGGTTTCTCCTCTGGTCCTTGGTCTCCATGGCAAGGAAGGGGCGAGAGCCCCTCCGAGATTTGATCTGTCTCTCTGTCTCTCTCTGTTTCTGCTTTCCCTGATCTGACCTTTCACCGTTTCTTTTATAACCGGAGATCCATAACTCCAATTGGATTGAAATTTGGACACGATTTTTATCCGGATATTGGCTTTCTTGCAGCGAAAGAAGGGCTACAACTGCCTTACGGGTGTCCAGGAGGGTCAGGGGCTCGCCCCCTGCCTCGTGGCCCCCTCGGGCATCGTCTCGCGTTGATTCCACTTCCCAAAAATCAGATATATTCCAAAAAAAATCTCCGTCAGTTTTTATTCTGTTTGGACTCTGTTTGATATGGATTTTCTGCGAAACAAAAAACATGCAACAAACAGGAACTGGCACTGGGCACTGGATCAATATGTTAGTCCCAAAAATAGTATAAAAAGTTGCCAAAAGTATATGAAAGTTGTAGAATATTGGCTTGGAACAATCAAAAGTTATAGATACAACAGAGACGTATCAGCATCGGTCTTCTTCTTGAAGATCCATTTATTCTCTATGGCTTGCCAATCATCGGGCAAGTCAACCAAAGCCCACACTTTGTTCTCATACATGGATCCCATATCAGATTTCATGGCCTCAAGCCATTTCGCGAAATCTGGGATCATCATCGCTTCCTCATAGTTCGTAGGTTCGTCATGGTCAAGTAACATGACGTCCAGAACAGGATTACCGTACCACTCTGGTGCGGATCTTACTCTGGTTGACCTACGAGGTTTGGTAGTAACTTGATCAGAAGCTTCATGATCATCACCATTAGCTTCCTCACTAATTGGTGTAGGAATCACTGGAACTGACTTCTATGATGAACTACTTTCCAATGAGGGAGTAGGTACAATTACCTCATCAAGTTCTACTTTCCTCCCACTCACTTCTTTCGAGAGAAACTCCTTCTCTAGAAAGGATCCATTCTTAGCAACGAATATTTTGCCTTCAGATCCGTGATTGAAGCTTTTTCACATAAGCATCACAGCCCCAAACTTTAAGAAATGACAACTTGGGTTTCTTGCCAAACCACAGTTCATATGGTGTCGTCTCAACGGATTTAGATGGTGCCCTATTTAACGTGAATGCAGCCGTCTCTAAAGCATAACCCCAAAATGATAGCGGTAAATTAGTAAGAGACATCATAGATCGCACCATATCTAATAAAGTGCGGTTACGACGTTCGGACATACCATTACGCTGTGGTGTTCCGGGTGGCGTGAGTTGCGAAACTAATCCACATTTTTTTTAAATGAAGACCAAACTCGTAACTCAAATATTCACCTCCACGATCAGATCATAGAAACTTTATTTTCTTGTTATGATGATTTTCCACTTCACTCTAAAATTCTTTGAACTTTTCAAATGTTTTATACTTATGTTCCATCAAGTAGATATACCCATATCTGTTCAAATCATCTGTGAAGGTCAAAAAATAACGATACCCGTCGCGAGCCTCAACACTCATCAGACCGCACACATCAGTATGTATTATTTCCAACAAGTCTGTTGCTCGCTCCATTGTTCCGGAGAATGGAGTCCTAGTCATCTTGCCCATGAGGCATGGTTCCCAAGCATCAAGTGATCCCAAAAGCCCAGCAGCATGGAGTTTTTTCATGCGCTTTACACCAATATGACCTAAACGGCAATGCCACAAATAAGTTGCACTATCATTATTAAACTTATATCTTTTGGATTCAACACTATGAACATGTGTATCACTACTATCGAGATTCAATAAAATGGACCACTCATCAAGGGTGCATGACCATAAGAGATATTACTTATATAAATAGAACAACCATTATTCTCTGATTTAAATGAATAACCGTCTCGCATCAAACAAGATCCAGATATAATGTTCATGCTTAAAATTGGCACCAAGTAACAATTATTCAGGTCTAAAACTAATCCCGAAGGTAGATGTAGAGGTAGCGTGCCGACGGAGATCACATCGACTTTGGAACCATTTCCCACGCGCATCGTCACCTCGTCCTTAGCCAATCTTCGCTTAATCTGTAGCCCCTATTTCGAGTTGCATATATGAGCAACAAAACCAATATCAAATACCCAAGCGCTAGTACGAGGATTAGTAAGGTGCACATCAATAACATGTATATCAAATATACCTTTCACTTTGCCATCCTTCTTATCCGCCAAATAATTGGGGCAGTTCCGCTTCTAGTGACCATTCCCTTTACAGTAGAAGCACTCATTCTCAGGCTTAGGTCCATACTTGGGTTTCTTCATTTGAGCAGCAACTTGCTTGCCGTTCTTCTTGAAGTTCCCCTTCTTTCCTTTGCCCTTTTTCTTGAAACTAGTGGTCTTGTTGACCATCAACACTTGATGCTCCTTCTTGATTTCTACCTCCGCAGCCTTTAGCATTGCGAAGAGCTCGGGAATTGTCTTATCCATCCCTTGCATATTATAGTTCAACACGAATCTTTTGTAGCTTGGTGGCAGTGATTGAAGAACTCTGTCAATGACACTATCAACTGGAAGATTAACTCCCAGTTGAGTCAAGTGATTATGATACCCAGACATTTTGAGTATATGTTCACCGACAGAACTATTCTCCTCCATTTTGTAGCTGTAGAACTTATTGGAGACTTCATATCTCTCAATCCAGGCATTTGCTTGAAATATTAACTTCAACTCCTGGAACATCTCATATGCTCCATGACGTTCAAAATGTCATTGAAGTCCCGGTTCTAAGCCGTAAAGCATGGCACACTGAACTATCGAGTAGTCATCAGATTTGCTCTGCCAGGCGTTCACAACGACCGGCGTTGCTCCTACAGCGGGTCTTGCACCTAGCGGTGCTTCCAGGACGTAATTCTTCTCTGCAGCAATGAGGATAATCCTCAAGTTACGGACCCAGTCCATGTAGTTACTACCATCATCTTTCAACTTAGCTTTCTCTAGGAACGCATTAAAATTCAATGGAACAGTAGCACGGGCCATTTATCTACAACAACATAGACATGCAAAATACTATCCGGTACTAAGTTCATGATAAATTAAAGTTTAATTAATCATATTACTTAAGAACTCCCACTTAGATAGACATCCCTCTAATCATCTAAGTGATCACGTGATCCATATCAACTAAACCATGTCTGATCATCACGTGAGATGGAGTAGTTTTCAATGGTGAACATCACTATGTTGATCATATCTACTATATGATTCACGCTCGACCTTTCGGTCCCAGTGTTCCGAGGCCATATCTGCATATGCTAGGCTCGTCAAGTTTAACCCGAGTATTCTGCGCGTGCAAAACTGGCTTGCACCCGTTGTATGTGAACGTAGAGCTTATCACACCCAATCATCACATGGTATCTCGCACGATTTAACCGTCATAGCGGTGCATACTCAGGGAGAACACTTATACCTTGAAATTTAGTGAGAGGTCATCTTATAATGCTACCGCCGAACTAAGCAAAATAAGATGCATAAAGGATAAACATCACACACAATCAATATAAGTGATATGATATGGCCATCATCATCGTGTGCATTTGATCACCATCTCCAAAGCACCGTCATGATCACCATCGTCACCGGCTTGACACCTTGATCTCCATCGAAGCGTCGTTGTCGTCTCGCCAACTATTGCTTCTACGACTATTGCTACCGCTTAGTGATAAATTAAAGCAATTACATGGCGATTGCATTTCATACAATAAAGCGACAACCATAAGGCTCCTACCAGTTGCCGATAACTTTTACAAAACATGAACATCTCATACAACAATTTATATCATCACATCTTGACCATATCACATCACAACAAGCCCTGCAAAAACAAGTTAGACGTCCTCTACTTTGTTGTTGCAAGTTTTACGTGGCTGTTACGGGTTTAGCAAGAACCGTTCTTACCTACGCATCAAAACCATGACGATTTTTCATCAAGTGTGATATTTTAACCTTCAAAAAGGACCGGACGTAGTCACACTCGATTCAACTAAAGTTGGAGAAACAGACACCCACTAGCCACCTGTGTGCGAAGCACGGCGGTAGAACCAATCTCATGAACGCGGTCATGTAATGTCGGTCTGGGCCGCTTCATCCAACAATACCGCCGAATCAAAGTATGACATGCTGGTAAGCAGTATGACTATTATCGCCCACAACTCTTTGTGTTCTACTCATGCATATAACATCTACGCATAGACCTGGCTCGGATGCCACTGTTGGGGAACATAGTATTTCAAAAATTCATATGATCACGCAAGATCTATCTAGGAAAAGCATAGCAACGAGTAGGGAGAGTGTGTCCACGTACCCTCGTAGACCGAAAGCGGAAGCATTTAGTAATGCGGTTGATGTAGTCGAATGTCTTCGCGATTCAACGGATCCAAGTACCGAACGCACGGCACCTCCGCGATCTGCACACGTTCAGCTCGGTGACGTCCCTCGAACTCTAGATCCAGCCGAGGGAAAGTTACGTCAGCACGACGGCGTGGTGACGGTGGTGATGAAGTTACCAGCGCATGTCTTCGCCTAAGCACTACGACGATACGACCGAGGTGTAAAACTGTGGAGGGGGGCACCGCACATGGCTAAAGATCAACTTGTGTGTCTATGGGGTGCGCCCCTCCCCCGTATATAAAGGAGGGGCGGAGGAGGCCGGCCGGCCACAAAGGGCACGCCTCAAGCGAGGAATCCTACTCCAAGCAGGAATAGGTTCCCCCCTTTCCTAGTCCAACTATGAGAAGAAGGAAGGAGAGGGAGAGGGAGAGGGAGAGGGAAAGAGGGGTCGCGCCCCCCCTCCCCTAGTCCTATTCGGACTCCCCTTGGGGGGGCGCGCCACCTCTTGGCTGCGGCCCTCTCTCTCCCCTAAAGCCCACTAAGGCCCAAAATTTCCCTGGGGGGGTTCCGGTAACCCTCCGGCACTCCGGTTTTATCCGAAACTATCCGAAACACTCCTGGTGTCCGAATAACATGGTCCAATATATCAATATTTATGTCTCGACAATTTCAAGACTCCTCGTCATGTCCATGATCACATCCGGGACTCCAACAACCTTCGGTATATCAAATCACATAAAGTCATAATAAAAATTGTCATCGAACGTTAAGCGTGCGGACCCTACGGGTTCGAGAACTATGTAGACATGACCGAGACACATCTCCGGTCAATAACTAATAGAGGAAACTAGATGCTCATATTGGCTCCGGCATATTCTACGAAGATCTTTATCGGTCAGACCGCATAACAACATACATTGTTCCCTTTGTCATCGGTATGTTACTTGCCCGAGATTCGATTGTCGGTATCACCATACCTAGTTCAATATCGTTACCGGCAAGTCTCTTTACTCATTCCGTAATGCATCATCCCGCAACTAACTCATTAGTCACATTGCTTGCAAGGCTTATAGTGATGTGCATTACCGAGAGGGCCTAGAGATACCTCTCCGACAATCGGAGTGACAAATCCTAATCTCGATCTATGGCAACTCAACAAACACCATCGGATACACCTGAGCATCTTTATAATCACCCAGTTACGTTGTGACGTTTGATAGCACACTAGGTGTTCCTCCGGTATTCGGGAGTTGCATAATCTCATAGTCAGAGGAACATGTATAAGTTATGATGAAAGCAATAGCAACAAACTAAACGATCATAGCGCTAAGCTAACGGATGGGTCTTGTCCATCACATCATTCTCTAATGATGTGATCCCGTTCATTAAATGAACACACATGTCTATGGCTAGGAAACATAACCATCTTTGATAAACAAGCTAGTCAAGTAGAGGCATACTAGGGACACTCTATTTGTCTATGTATTCACACATGTACTAAGTTTCTGGTTAATACAATTCTAGCATGAATAATAAACATTTATCATGATACAAGGAAATGTAAATAACAACTTTATTATTGCCTCTAGGGATCAGAAGTGGCTGACGGGATGCATGTTGACATCCACCGCGCCCAAAGGGGTGCGTCCACCTAAAGTGTCACATCACACGGGCGTTCCACTGCCTCTCTTGCCACCACCAGTTCGCCATACGGTGCGATCGATGGCGACAAATCATCATGGCACGAAGGGTGCTAATAATCCGCAAGTATATGGGATCGCAACAGTTTTCGAGGGTAGAGTATTCAACCCGAATTTATTGATTCAGCACAAGGGGAGCCAAAGAATATTTGCAACTATTAGCAGTTGAGTTATCAATTCAACCGCAGATGAAGACTAAATATCTGCAGCAGAGTGATCAGTAGCACAGCGGTATGGTAGTTTGGTACTAGTAGCAATGTTGGTAACAGTAACGATAGCAGCAATAGTTTTATAGCAATTGTGACAGTAGCAACAACAGTAGTAACTTAGCAAGAAACAATATGTGAAAAGCACGTAGGCATTGGATCTGTCATAACATTGGATAACATTCATCATGTAACAGTTATAACCTAGGCCGACACAGAACTAGCTCCAATTCATCAATGCAATGTAGGCATATATTTCATATATAGTCATACATGCTTGCGATAAGAACTTGCATGACATATTTTGTCCTACCCTCCTGTGGCAGCAGGGTCCATAAGGAAACTAAGGAATATTAATGCCTCCTTTTAATAGAGAACCGAAACAAAGCATTAACACATAGTGAATACACGAATTCCTCAAACTAAGGTAATCACCGGAAAGATCCCGATTATTGTCACCTTAGGGCATGCGGATCATAACACGTAATAGGTACATATAACTTGCAAGATCGGACCAGGAACAAAAATATATTCATGAAAATATAAAGGGTTCAGATCTGAAATCATGGCACTCGGGCCCTAGTGACAAGCATTAAGTATAGCAAACACTACAAAAAATACACTTTCGTGATGATACGTGTTTGTCATAGTAGGTCATGTTTTTTGTCATGCATGTACATCCATGACGATTTTATGACAGAATCAAGATAGTCATACATGTGCCGTCGTAGAAGTGTTCCATGACAATACAAAAATTATCATCACGGAAGTGTTCACTTCCATGACGATAAATGACGTGTCATGGAAGTGCTTTCATCAAGGGTAACCGACACGTGGCGTCCACTGTAACTGGTCGCTGTTAAGCTATCGGGTCCGGTTTTCGATCCAATAACCCGTTAACAGCAACGAACAATGGCGATTTTCCACGTGTAAAATTCTCATTGGCCGGAGGAAACACGTGTCAGCTCGTCATTGGGTCAGATAGGGTCCCATGATATGTTGACACGTGCGACGGCCCAAAATTGACCCATTTAGCTTACAAAGGCCGGCCCATTTGACTTGGTCAAAAGCTAGTGAGCCGACCCATGAAAAGCCTCTTAACGGTCTGTTTTCATATAGCCCATTTTACGGCCCAGTAACTCATGGCCCGTCATGGCGTTCCCGAAATCGGCCCAACAGCGTCATGCGGGTTGTCCAGTATAATACCATCCCGTTTCATTTTCGGCCCATGTATGACCCACGACGTCTTTCGGCCGATACGAGGCCTTTCGTATCTTTGGGCCTTTAATGGGCCACAGTGACTCTGGCCCATAATAAACAGTAAATTTCTTTATGCCCAGTAATGGCCCATGATTCACATGGCCTGTTTCCAGCCCATGTTAGCTTTCGGCCTACTAACGGCCCATACATTCTTGGGCTCCCTCCCGGCCCTCGATTACTTCCGGCCCGTAACTGGCATGTTCCCCTAATGGGCCAAATTCAGCCCGTGGTTAGAATCGGCCCGTTTGTGGCCTGTTAACCCGTGGCGCTGTTTTCAGTCCGTCCTATATTCTGGCCCATTAACGACCCGTTATGCCTGTGACAGAATTAAGCCTTTGTAGTCTTCCGACCTATTAACGACTCGTTACCGTGCTGGCCCGATACCAATTACGCCCGTTTACGGCCCATGTGGGCCCATTTATCCGACGACCCAAGGCCCACTGATTCTACAGCCTGTTGGAGGCAAGATCGAGGGGAAGGTAAAATTCTACTTATGGTTGTTTCTCGAAAACATAAATTGGACGGCGGATCGACTATGAGTAAGGGGATGGCCGCACAACGACTTGTGTTGTCTTTGTGACCAAGAACAAGAGACGCCCGATCACATCACCTTGACTTGCTGCTTTATGAAAGAAGTCTGGATGCAGTTCAATAATCTAATGGCAGGATTGGTGTTGTGGATTTCTACCTCTTGAGCATGCGTTGGTTTTCCCTTGAAGAGGAAAGGGTGATGCAGCAAAGTAGCGTAAGTATTTCCCTCAGTTTTTTAGAACCAAGGTATCAATCCAGTAGGAGGCCACACGCAAGTCCCTCGTACCTACACAAACAAATAAGAAACTTGCAACCAACGCGATAAAGGGGTTGTCAATCCCTTCACGGCTACTTGCAAAAGTGAGATCTGATAGAGATGATAAGATAATATTTTGGTATTTTTATGATAAAGATTAAAAGTAAAGAAAGCAAAATAAATAGCAACAGAAATAGATAGTTGACGGAAGATTAATATGATGGAAAATAGATCCAGGGGCCATAGGTTTCACTAGTGGCTTCTCTCAAGATAACATAAGTATTATAGTGGGTGAACAAATTACTGTCGAGCAATTGATAGAAAAGTGCATAATTATGAGAATATCTAGGCATGATCATGTATATAGGCATCACGTCCGCGACAAGTAGACCGAAACGATTCCGCATCACTACTATTACTCCACACATCGATCGCTATCCAGCATGCATCTAGAGTATTAAGTTCATAAGAACAGAGTAACACATTAGGCAAGATGACATGATGTAGAGGGATAAACTCAAGCAATATGATATAAACCCCATCTTTTTATCCTCGATGGCAATAATACAATATGTGTCGTTTCCCCTACGGGGTGGACTAACGAATAGCTCGGCTCGATAAGCTCGTACTTGTTAAACTCGTGCTCGTTAAGGCTCGGCTCGTTAAGCTCGTTAAGATTAACAAGCAGAAAACCCTGCTCGGCTCGGCTCGTTTGAAGCTCGTTAAGCTCGTGAGCACTCGCGAGCGCTCGTTAACAGATTATAATGTGTTACGATATACAGGATGAATGTGTAGGTGTGGTTTTCAAGACAAAATATGGTGACTATAAAAAGAAATGCAGTAGTTTGTTGCCTCATATGTCGATTAGATTGAATAGATTGGCTGAGGTGGTACAAAAGTTTATCACATAAGATGAAAATATGTGTTGTGTTGTTACTAATGAGCTTACTGAGCTACTTGTGAAACTCGTTAGCTCGCTCGTTAAGCTTGTTAAGCTTAACGAGCTGAAATCAATGATTGGCTCTGTTCGTTAAGAAGCGAGCTATGAGCTTAACGAGACGAACTATCAAGCGCTCATTAAGCACTGTCACTGGGATCGAGCAACGCAAGATTGAACCCAAAGCTAAGTACTTCTCCCATTGCAAGAAAGATCAATATAGTAGGCCAAACCAAACTGATAATCCGAAGAGACTTGCAAAGATAACCAATCATACATAAAAGAATTCAGAGAAGATTCAAATATTGTTCATAGATAATCTTGATCATAAACCTACAATTCGTCGGATCTCGACAAACACACCGCAAAAAGAGTTTCATCAAATAAATCTCCAAGAAGATCGAGGAGAACTTTGTATTGAGATCCAAAGAGAGAGAAGAAGCCATCTAGCTAATAACTATGGACCCGGAGGTCTGAGGTAAACTACTCACACATCATCGGAGAGGCTATGGTGTTGATGTAGAAGCCCTCCATGATCGATTCCCCCTCCGGCGGAGCGCCGGAAAAAGCCCCAAGATGGGATCTCATGGGTACAGAAGGTTGCGGCAGTGGAAATAGGGTTTCGTGGTGCTCCTGGATGGTTTCGGGGTATATGGGTATATATAGGAGGAAGAAGTAAGTTGGTGGAGCTGCGAGGGGCTCACGAGGGTGGGGGCGCGCCCAGGGGGCAGGCGCGCCTCCCTACCTCGTGGACTCCTCGGTTGTTTCTTGACGTCCACTCCAAGTCCTCTGGATCATGTTTGTTCCAAAAATCAATCTCTCAAAGGTTTCATTCCGTTTGGATTCCGTTTGATATTCCTTTTCTGCGAAACACTGAAATAGGCAAAAAAACACCAATTTGCACTGGGCCTTGGGTTAGTAGGTTAGTCCCAAAAATAATATAAAAGTGTATAGTAAAGCCCATTAAACATCCAAAACAGATAATATAATAGCATGGAACAATCAAAAATTATAGATACGTTGGAGACGTATCAAGCATCCCCAAGCTTAATTCCTGCTCGTCGTCGAGTAGATAAATGATAAAAACAGATTTTTTGATGTGGAATGCTACCTAGCATATTCTTCAATGTAATTTTCTTTATTGTGGCATGAATATTCCGATCCGAAAGATTCAAGATAAAAGTTTAATATTGACATAAAAATAATAATACTTCAAGCATACTAACTAAGCAATCATGTCTTCTCAAAATAACATGGACAAAGAAAGTACATCCCTACAAAATCATATAGTTTGGTCATGCTCCATTTTCGTCACACAAGAATGATCTCATCATGCACAACCCCGATGACAAGCCAAGCAATTGTTTCATACTTTAGTAATCTCAAACTATTTTCAACGTTCATGCAATACATGAGCGTGAGCCATGGATATAGCACTATGGGTGGAATAGAATATAATGATGGGGGTTATGTGGAGGAGACAAAAAAGGAGAAAGTCTCACATTGACGCGGCTAATCAACGGGCTAGGGAGGTGCCCATCAATTGATGTCAATGCATTGAGTAGGGATTGCCATGCAACGGATGCACTAGAGCTATAAATGTATGAAAGCTCAACAAAAGAAACTAAGTGGGTGTGCATCCAACTTGCTTGCTAAACAATACCTATGGCATTTGAGGAAGCCCATTGTTGGAATATACAAGCCAAGTTCTATAATGAAAAATTCCCACTAGTATATGAAAGTGACAAAACAAGAGACTCTCTATCATAAAAATCATGGTGCTATTTTGAAGCACAAGTGTGGAAAAAGGATAGTAGCATTGTCCCCTTTTATTTCTTTATTTATTTATTTTTTATTTTTTGGGCCTTTCCTTTTTTTTATTTGGCCTTTTTTTGTTATTTGGGACAATGCTCTATTTATGATGATCATCACACTTCTATTTATTTACAACTCAATGATTACAACTCGATACTAGAACAAAATATGACTCTATATGAATGCCTCCGGCGGTGTACCGGGATGGGCAATGAATCAAGAGTGACATGTATGAAATAATATGCATGGTGGCTTTACCACAAATACGATGTCAGCTACATGATCATGCAAGGCAATATGACAATGATAAAGCGTGTCATAATAAACGGAACGGTGGAAAGTTGCATGGAAATATATCTCGGAATGGCTATGGAAATGCCATAATAGGTAGGTATGGTGGCTATTTTGAGGAAGATATAAGGAGGCTTATGTGTGATAGAGCGTATCGTATCACGGGGTTTGGATGCACCGGCGAAGTTTGCCTTAACTCTCAAGGTGAGAAAGGGCAATGCATGGTACTAAAGAGGCTAGCAATGATGGAAGGGTGACAGTGCGTATAATCCATGGACTCAACATTAGTCATAAAGAACTCACATACTTATTGCAAAAATCTACAAGTCATCAAAAACCAAGCACTACGCGCATGCTCCTAGGGGGATAGATTGGTAGGAAAAGACCATCGCTCGTCCCCAACCGCCACTCATAAGGATGACAATCAAAGAACACCTCATGTTTCACATTTGTTACACAACATTTACCATACGTGCATGCTACGGGACTTGCAAACTTCAACACAAGTATTTATAAAATTCACAATACTCAACTAGCACAACTTTAATATCACTATCTCCATATCTCAAAACAATCATCAAGTATCAAACTTCTCTTAGTATTCAATGCACTTATATTAAAGTTTTTATTATATCCATCTTGGATGCCTATCATATTAGGACTAATTTTATAGCCAAAGCAAATTGCCATGCTGTTATAAAGGACTCTCAAAATAATATAAGTGAAGCATGAGAGATCAATAATTTCTATAAAATAAAACCACCACCATTCTCTAAAAGATATAAGTGAAGCACTAGAGCAAAATTGTTTAGCTTAAAAGATATAAGTGCAGCACATAGAGTATTCTAATAAATTCCGATTAATGTGTGTCTCTCCCAAAAGGTGTGTACACAAGATTGTGGTGAACTAAAAAGCAAAGACTGAAATCATACAAGACGCTCCAAGCAAAACACATATCATGTGGTGAATAAAAATATAGCTCCAAGTAAACTTACCGATGGACCTAGACAAAAGAGGGGATGCCTTCCGAGGCATCCCCAAGCTTAGGCTTTTGTTTGTCCTTGGATTTTATCTTGGGGTGCCTTGGGCATCCCCAAGCTTAGGCTCTTGCCACTCCTTGTTCCATAATCCATCAAATCTTTACCCAAAACTTGAAAACTTCACAACACAAAACTTAACAGAAAATCTCATGAGCTCCGTTACCGAAAGAAAACAAAACACCACTTCAAGGTACTGTAATGAACTCATTCTTTATTTATATTGGTGTTAAACCTACTGTATTCCAACTTCTCTATGGTTTATAACCTCCAATACTAGCCATAGATTCATCAAAATAAGCAAACAACACACGCAAAACAGAATCTGTCAAAAACAGAACAGTCTGTAGTAATCTGTATCAAATGTAAACTTTTGGAACTCCAAAAATTATAAAATAAATTTCTGGACGTGAGGAATTTATATATTAATAATTTTCAAAAATAATCAACTAAATATCACTCTCCAGTAAAAAGTTGTAGCTAATCTCGTGAGCGCTAAAGTTTCTGTTTTTTACAGCAAGATCAAAAAGACTTCACCCAAGTCTTGCCAAAGGTGCTACTTGGCACAAACACTAATTAAAACATAAAAACACATCTAACCAGAGGCTAGATAAAAGATTTATTACTATACAGAACCAAAAAGCAATAAACAAAAATAAAATTGGGTTGCCTCCCAACAAGCGCTATCGTTTAACGCCCCTAGCTAGGCATAAAGGCAAGGATAGATCTAGGTATTGCCAACTTTGGCATGCAATCCATAAATGGCTCTCATAATAGATTCATAAGGTAATTTTATTTTCTTTCTAGGAAAGTGTTCCATGCCTTTCCTTAACGGAAATTGGAATCTAATATTCCCTTCTTTCATATCAATAATTGCACCAATCGTTCTAAGGAAAGGTCTACCAAGAATAATAGGACATGAAGGATTGCAATCTATATCAAGGACAATGAAATCTACGGGCACATAATTCCTATGTGCAACAATAAGAACATCCTTAATTCTTCCCATAGGTTTCTTAATGGTGTAATCCGCAAGGTGCAAGTTTTGAGAACAATCATCAAATTCACGGAAACCTAACATATCACACAAAGTTTTTGGAATCGTGGAAACACTAGCACCCAAATCACAAAAAGCATAGCATTCATGATCTTTAATTTTAATTTTAATAGTAGGTTCCCACTCATCATAAAGTTTTCTAGGGATAGAAACTTCCAATTCAAGTTTTTCTTCATAAGATTGCATTAAAGCATCAACGATATGTTTGGTAAAAGCTTTATTTTGACTATAAGCATGCAGAGAATTTAGCACGGATTGCAACAAGGAAATACAATCTATTAAAGAACAATTATCATAATTAAATTCCTTGAAATCTAAAATAGTGGGTTCATTGCTATGTAAAGTTTTGACCTCTTCAATCCCACATTTACCAATTTTTGCATCAAGATCTAAAAACTCCGAATCATTGGGACGCCTTTTAACTAAAGTTGACTCATCTCTAGTCCCATCATTATCAAGATTCATATTGCAAAACAAAGATTTAATAGGAGACACATCAATCACTTTTAGATCTTCATCCTTATTATCATGGAAACTAGAAGAACACGCTTTCACAAAGCAATCTTTTTTAGCATGCATCCTAGCGGTTCTTTCTTAGCACTCATCAATGGAAATTCTCATAGCTTTGAGAGACTCATTGGTATCATGCTTAGGTGGAATAGATCTAAGTTTCAAAGAATCAACATCAAGAGAAATTCTATCCATTTTAATAGCCAACTCATCAATCTTAGGCAATTTTCTTCAAGCAAAGCATTGAAATTCATTTGAGAAATCATAAATTCTTTAACACTAGTCTCAAAATCAGACGGCGACTTAAAATTTCCATAAGACTTGTTGTAGGAATTACCATAATTATTAGAGGAATTACTAGGATACGACCTAGGGTTAAAGTTTCCTCTATAAGCATTGTTACCAAAATTGTTCTTAGCAACAAAATTCACATCCATAGATTCATTATTATTCTCAATCTAAGTGGACAAAGGCATATCTTTGGGATCAGGATAAACACTCTTATTAGCAAACAATTTCATAAGTTCATCCAACTTTCCACCCAAAACATTAATCTCTTCAATTGCATGCACCTTTTTACTAGTAGATCTTTTTGTGTGCCATTGAGAATAATTAACCATAATATTATCTAGGAGTTTAGTAGCTTCTCCTAAAGTGATTTCCATAAAAGTGCCTCCCGAGGCCGAATCTAAAAGATTTCTAGAAGCAAAATTCAATCCTGCATAATTTTTTTGTATAATCATCCATAAACTCAAACCATGTGTAGGGCAATTACGTATCATTAATTTCATTCTCTCCCAAGTTTGTGCAACATGTTCATGATCAAGTTGCTTAAAATTCATAATAGCGTTTCTAAGAGAGATGATTTTAGCGGGAGGAAAATACTTAGAGATAAAAGCATCTTTGCACTTATTCCAAGAATCAATACTATTTTTAGGCAAAGACGAAAACCAAGTTTTATGCAATTTTCTATCAATTTCTCGACAGTAATTTGTTCACCCAACGTAGTACTTATGCTATCTTGAGAGAAGCCACTAGTGAAACCTATGGCCCCCGGGTCTATTTTCCATCATATTAATCTCCCGCCAACTAGCTATTTCAGTCGCCGTTTATTTTGCAATCTTTACTTTTAATCTTTATCATAAAAATACCAAAAATATTATTATCATCTCTATCATATCTCACTTTTGCAAGTGGCCGTGAAGGGATTGACAACCCCTTTATCGCGTTAGTTGCAAGGTTCTTATTTGTTTGTGTAGGTACGAGGGACTTGCATGTGGCCTTCTACTGGATTGATACCTTGGTTCGCAAAAGCTGAGGGAAATACTTACGCTACTTTGCTGCATCACCCTTTCCTCTTCAAGGGAAAACCAACACATGCTCAAGAGGTAGCAAGAAGGATTTCTGGCGCTGTCGGTGTCAAAACCGGCAGATCTCGGGTAGGGGGTCCCGAACTGTGCGTCTAGGCGGATGGTAACAGGAGACAAGGGACACGATGTTTTTACCCAGGTTCGGGCCCTCTCGATGGAGGTAATACCCTACCCCGCTTGATTAATATTGATGATATGGGTAGTACAAGAGTAGATCTACCACGAGATCGAGAGGCTAAACCCTAGAAGCTAGCCTATGGTATGATTGTTGTTCGCCCCACGGACTAAAACCCTTCGGTTCATATAGACATCGGATAGGGTTAGGGTTACAGAGTCGGTTACAATGGTAGGAGATCTACATATCCGTATCGCCAAGCTTGCCTTCCACGCCAAGGAAAGTCCCATCCGGACACGGGACGAAGTCTTCAATCTTGTATCTTCATAGTCCAGAGTCCGCCAAAGATGATAGTTCGCTATCCGGACACCCCTAGTCCAGACTCCTCAAGAGCCCCGAACCAGGCTTCAATGATGATAAGTCCGACGTGTTGATTGTCTTCGGCATTGCAAGGAGGGTTCCCCTCTGAATCCTGTGTTGAATAGTGTCCGGCTATCTTGTGAATATCGCGCTTCTCGGCTTCCACGCCTAATAATGGCCATATTCCACGTGTCGAACGAATGTGAAAAGTCAGGTATCTTTACATTTACCCCCTTGTTGTGCAAATGAGCCGCCTATAAAGAGACGGGATCCAGATCCGGATCACACCATCCTCCCTTCGCGAGCCCTCATCGAGCGCTTTTGACAAAAACCCACTCCACCATGGACAATGACGCGGCTCCTCCTCTCGCGTTCCCAGCCCTCAGCCGGAGATTGGGGAGATGCTCATCCCGACACAATAATTGGTGGTGCTCCAAACCAAGTGATTCCTTCCCCCGGCCTTCATGGTTCCGGTGCGTTCCGGACTCGCCACCTATAAGGGCGGGAAGCAGGCGGAGAGTGTCCCCGATCCCTCTAAGGGAGAGCGGGTATGCTTCGTCTCTTACCTAATGAGAGGACTCGGATTTCCAATCCATCCATTTCTCCGGGGGCTTCTGGAGTTCTACGGCCTCCAGCTGCACAACCTTACGCCTACCTCCATCTCGCATATAGCGGGCTTTGTGGCCCTTTGCGAGCTATTTCTGGGCGTCGAGGCCCATTTCACTCTGTGGAAGAGATTGTTCTGCCTTGTGCCTCGTTCTCACGAAGAGTCATATCAAGTGGGCGGAGCCGAACTATGGCGCATCGCCGGGACCGGATACTTATCCGGAACCCCAAAGAAGGCGTCCGAGGACTGGCCCTCGGAATGGTTTTACATGGAGGACGTCCCGCTGTTGGATCCTGTTCGGATCGGCCTTCCGGAGTTTAGCAACGCTCCTCTGAAGAAGCACCTAAGCTGGCGCTCATGAGCCCAAAGAGGAAAATGACGGGACGTCCTTTACTTGATGAGCCGAATAAGATTATCTGGCTCATGCCGGATTGACCATGATTGGAGTCATGGCAATCTGCATTATGAGGGGAGTGCAGCCGCCCAATATAGGGGCCACCCATGTGGGACTTCAACGGGAGGACGATGCCACCCGCCATGGCGCAAAGGGCCGGATCTGTCACCGAACTGGTGAAGACCTTGTCCGCCATGTACAAAGGGGAAGAGGAGGATTTTCTCTGCGTCAGTCCACTGGATGGGTTTTCTTTGAATAATCCTTGAAGTTGGGTAAGCAAATATCTTTGTGGCCTGTCCGATCCATGTTCCCGTGGTTAAATATCTCATTTCATGGTTTCTACGCAGGAACTGCGCCGGGCCGTGGAGTAGATACACAACCCGTCCCCACAACCCGAGGATCCGGAACGGTCCCTCGATCCGGCCTCCGAAGAGGACCGGCTATAAAGGTGGAGCTGATCGACGGAGTGTTCCACCAACTTAGCATCGACAATGCTTTGGTTGCCATTACGGCCGACTACCCGGATTATTTCCGCCTCCACGTAACCGTGACCAAGTCCGGATACTATGACCCACCGTGCTTTACTTCTAATCACCACGTATTTGATGGTGTTTCGCAGCGGTGTCTTCGAACGAAGCCGAGCTCGCCGCGCCGCCCAACAAGGCAGCTCGCCCAAAGAAGCGGAAAAGAAGTGCGGTATGACTCGAGACGCCGCCGCAATGGTATGATGTGCCATCGTGTTTTAAGGAGAGGTTCTGGGAGGCACACCGACGCCGTGGTTTTTTCAGAAAAAGCGCTCGCGGATCGAGTCCGGAGAAGGCGAATCGGACCTCCGCCAACCAGGCTCAAAAGCCGAGTCGAAGGGGTACAAACACGAGGCGCAGATCGGATGCTCCTCCAACGGAGGATGCCGACAGACTGTCCGCCACCAAGTCGGAGGTGGAGAGCGCCATGAATCATAGCGCGCCCGACTATTCTACGTGACGCATGTTTCTCCCAAGAGGCGTTGGACGCCTTTAGTTCGGGAGAAGCGCACCTCCGTGCCGCTCAAGATGGCCTAGCCAGAGCCACGGAGCAGTATGTGAAATACATACGGTAAGGAATTTTGACAGTTATATATGCCAGTAGCCCCCGAGACTTAAAATAGTTAGGATAACTGATTTAAGGATCATTTGGAATCTGAGTTCTTACCAAAAGAATACCCGCTTGTCCCAGAGCTTGAAGAGTGAAAGGCCCAACTTGAGGTCAAGCCTGCCGCGATCGGGAAGCCATGAAGACTCCCTCCGTAATATATGCCCTTCAAAGTAGAAGTAGTTTCGCAAAGTGCGGCGTGTGCATAAATCGACATTAACATTACAGATAGCGCCGGATGGATCCGGACAAGCAACAGCTCTGCGCCAGCTAAAGGCGGCGAGAGCGTGCTTACGAGGGTGCGGCAGGAGGAAAATAACCTCAAGATGCCAACACCCAAATGGGTGAGGAACTAAAGGATGTTCGTGCTCAGTTGTCCGACCAGAAGGAGAATCAACGGCCGTCGCGGCATTTTCATAAGTGCTTAAACGAACTTTGAAAGAGTTCGGCGAGGAAGGCGACTAACATAAACATGTATGTAGGTTTGCTCACGGGTCGCCCCGAGGAGGAGATGCCCAGTTCTTGGTGATCTTCTTCCCGAACCGCGTCGGCTGCACAAACGAAGTTCGGCAGTGATGAAAGGCGTCGCCTGTGCCTTGTGGCCATCTATCTCCCCGCCTCAAGGCATTGGGGAGCTGGCAGAGCGGCTTCAAGGAGCACGCGGCGCTCCGACTATGGAAGATATCGTCCTGCCGTCAAGGCGCCAGGAGGCTTAGGCCATGGTAAAGACGCTGCACACGGTTGTGACCCAAACCACATGGCGAGGTCGGACTGTGGGGCCCGATGGGAAGGAGATCCCTATAAGCTTAGTGTACGGCCAAGTAGAATTGGCCGCCAAGTATTCCCAGCAAGATTGTAAATTAGATAGCCTATTGGATGGCATTGAGGAGGAATACAATTAGTTGAGTTGACTATGTAATTGAATATGACATGAAAAATGTCTTCTAGCCGGATTGTAGATTGTTTGTCATAGCGGACCTTTTCGCTTCGACCTCGGGACCCAATAGTTCGAGTGTGTCCGAATACCTCGCGTTATGTAAGAACCGGGCATGCATGGAGACAAGGCGAGGGGTCATTATTGCTGTATCGCATAAGTGCCCAACTAGTTATGTTATATTACATGGATAGTAAGAAACATCTTCCAGGAGAATAGTTCCGTTAAGGGTTCCTTTCACGGGAGGCATGCCCTAAAGTGCATGTCCAAACTGCTAAGAAAGCAGAAAATCATCTTGGGGCAGATGGATAAATAGTTAAAAATCATCTTTCAGTTCACCGACCGAATATTCCCTTAAGAACGCTTAGCTTCGGCTTCACCCACCGAGGTACACGTCCGGCTGACCCGGCAAGAATAATCGTAGAGGTGCTCCCTTTACCACCTAGCCGAACAATCGGGAACGAGGGGTAAGCACAGAGCCAGCAACCCAGCTTGGCCAAAACTTAAGTCATATCGATGCATATAATGGTGAGTAAAAGGTACATGCGAAGTTTGACACATGTGTTGGGCATGAAGCCCAGATAAATAAGCTTCATTAAAGAAGCCCCCAGGTATAATGAGCGCGGACAGCGCGTCAAGTATGTTCGAACAAAGCGCAAACGAGCCTCTAAAGGCTTCAAGAAGAAGGAGGAGGAGGAAGGAGAGAAATAAAAGACAGCAAAAATAGAAAATGTGGACGGAGGAAGGAGACGAACTCGGAGTCCAGCGCTTAGGCGTAGAATCTTCGTAGACGAGCTGCATTCCATGGGTTCGGCTCGAGTTAGTTATCCGATGCGTTTCGCAGACGGTATGCTCCGCCGGTCAGGACCTGGTCGATGATGAAGGGACCTTCCCATTTGGGCTTGAGTTTGTCCTTTTTCTTGTCCGCAGCGAGAACTAGTTCGCCAACGTTGTAAGCTTTGGCCCGCATTTCCTTCTTTGATATCTTCGAGCCTGCTGTTGATAAAGTGCGGAACGAGCTTTTGCCACGTCGCGCTCCTCCTCCAATGCGTCCAAACTGTCCTGCCGATCGAGCTCGGCTTCTCTTTCTTCATACATGCGCACGCGAGGTGAGTCATGCATTATGTCGCAGGGCAAGACTGCCTCTGTGCCGTACACTATAAAAAATCGTGTGAATCCGGTAGTACGATTCGGCGTGGTCCGCAGCCCCCAGAGTATGGAGTCGAGCTCCTCAACCAAGTGCGTGTTAGATTCCTTGAGGGACCGCACTAGTGTGGGTTTAATACCGCTCATGATTAGACCGTTTGCTCGCTCGACTTGACCGTTGGTTTGAGGGTGATATACTGAGGCGTAATCGAGCTTGATGCCCATGTTTTTGCACCATAATTTGACCTCATCGGCCGTGAAGTTGGTGCCGTTGTCGCGATGATACTTGTGGGGATGCCGAACGGTGCACTACCCCGATATGAAGTCTATCACCGCCCGGATTCGCCGCTTTAACAGCTTGGCCTCTATCCATTTGGTGAATTTATCCACCATGACCATTAGGTATTTTTGCTTGTGGGTTCCTCCCTTAAGGGGTCCAACCATGTCAAGCCCCTGCACCATGAACGGCCGGTGATGGGTATAGTTTTGAGGCGGTGGGTGGCATGTGGCTTTGGTTAGCAAAAGCTGGCAACCGACGATCGTTGGACTAAATCAAGATCTCGCCAGGCCGTCGGCCAATAAAATCCTGACGGAAGGCCTTGCCTACAAGGGCCGGGTTGCGGCGTGGTGCCCACCCAGTCCGGCATGAATTTCAGCCAGGAGGTTTCGCCCTTCCTCTTCGGAGATACACCTTTGAAGGACTCCTGTTGTGCTTTTCTTATAGAGCTCTCCCTCATGGACTTTATAGGCTTTGGATCGCCGTACTATGCAGCGAGCCTCATTTTGGTCTTCGGGGAGTTCCTGCCTAGTTAGGTAGGCTAGGAATGGTTCCGTCCATGGGGCGATAACCGCCATTATTTCGTGGGCGGAGGGTGTTATCTTGTTGGCAGAGCCTCCGATTGTGTCAGAGTGTTCGGTGTCAGGCAGTGCGGTTGGGTCCGGATTGTTATTTCCGGACTCCCCTTCCCATAGTACGGATGGCTTGAACAGCCGTTCCAGGAAGATGTTGGGCGGGACGGCATCGCGTTTTGCGCCGATGCGTGCCAATACGTCCGCCGCCTGGTTGTTATCCCGGGCTATATGATGAAATTCGAGCCCTTCGAACCGTGCTGACATTTTTAGGACCGCATTGCGGTACGCTGCCATTTTCGGATCTTTGGCATCAAAGTCTCCGTTTATTTGAGATATCGCGAGGTTTGAATCCCCTCGCACCTCTAGGCGTTTAATGCCCATGGAGATCGCCATCGGAGGCCGTGCGTAAGGGCCTCGATTCGCCGCGTTGTTGTAGTCCGTATACATTATCTCGAAGGACGATTGGACTGTGTCCCGGTTGGGGACGTCAGACGACGCCAGCCCCAGTGCCGCCAACATTTTGGAGCCGCCAAAGTGCATGATCCAATTGGATTATGCGCCGTACTCTTTAGGGAGTTCGCTTCGTCCATTCGCCACGAAGTCAGCCAAAACCTGCGACTTAATAGCTCGTCGTGGCTTATAGGTTATGTCGAATGGAAGGAGCTCTATGGCCCATTTAGCAATCCGCCCGTCGCGTCGCGGTTGTTTATAATGTCGTTAAGAGGAACTTGGGGCTACCGTTATCGAACACTCTTGAAAGTAGTGTCACAGCTTCCGGATGCCATGAACACCGCGTATGCTATCTTTTGATAATGTGGGTACGGGACTTGCATGGAGTTAGGACGGTGGACACATAGTAAACCGGTTTTGAAGAGGGAACTGTGTCCGTCCGCTTTCGCTTGACGACGAGCACCGCTACCGACAACTTGATGTGTTGCGCGATAAAATAGCATTGGTTCGCCCATGTTGGGCGCGGCCAGGACCGGATTTGTTGCCAATATGGCTTTTATTTCTTCGAGTCCGGCCGTGGCGGCATCCGTCCACTCGAAGTGTTCGGTGCGCCGGAGGAGGCGGTAAAGGGGTAACGCCTTTTCTCCCAAACGGGAAATAAAGCGGCTTAGAGCCGCTACGCATCCAGTCAATTTTTGTATTTGTTTGAGGTCTTTTGGAATATCCAATTGTGACAGAGCTCGGATCTTGGCTGGGTTTGCTTCAATTCCTCTACCGGACACAATGAAGCCCAAGAGCTTTCCAGCTGGAACGCCGAAGACGCATTTTTTCGGATTGAGCTTAATGTCATATTTTCGGAGATTGTCGAATGTGAGCCTCAAGTCGTCTACTAGAGTTTCGACATGCTTGGATTTGACGACCACGCCATCTACATATGCTTCCACTGTTTTGCCGATCTGGTTTGCGGACATGTACGAATCATGCGCCGATATGTTGCGCGGCGTTTTTGAGCCCGAAGGGCATTGTGTTGAAGCGAATGGGCCGTATGGAGTGATGAATGCTGTTGCGGCTTGGTCTGCTCCGCCATCTTGATTTGGTGGTAGCCGGAGTAGCGTCGAGGAAGCACAATGAGTCGTGTCCTGCAGAAGGCCGATAATTTGATCAATGCGAGGGAGGAAGGGATCCTTTGGGCAAGCCTTATTAAGGTCTTCAAATCAACACATAGGCGCCAGGATTTATCCTTCTTTGGTACCATCACCAGATTTGCTAGCCGGTCTGGATGTTTTATATCTCTAATGAATCCGCTTCCGAAGTTTGGCTAGCTCCTCTCCCATGGCCTGTCTCTTGGGTTCAAAAGCGCCAAGAGCCTGTTTGGTGGCTTGAATCCTTTTAGGGTATTTAGGCTGTGCTCGCCAGCCGGCGTGGGATTCTGGCATGTCCGATGGGTGCCGAGCAAAATGTCCGATTTTCTCAGAGAAATTCTCGTAGTCTGGCGTCTACATCGGGTTTAATTGTGCCCCAATGGAGGCAGTCTTTGTGGTCCGTTGGGTGGACTTGGAATTTGACTATTTCATCCGCTGGTTTAAAAGAGGTGGACTTGGATCTTTTATCAAGTATCACATCGTCCCTGTTCACCGTGGAGTGCATCGCAGTGAGTTCCTCGGCCGCTAGGGCTTTGGATAGTGCCTCGAGGGCTAGTGCAGCTGTCTTGTTTTCGGCGCGGAGTGCTATGTTCAGATCACTAGCGAGAGTGATGATTCCGTTAGGTCCGGGCATTTTAAGCTTCATGTACCCATAATGGGGTATAGCTTGAAAAATTGTGAATGCCTCTCGCCCTAATAAAGCGTGATATCCGCTGCTGAACGGGCCACTTGAAATGTGACCTCCTCGGACTGTAATTGTCCGTGAAGCGAACACTACGCCCAATGTGATTTTTCTGTGCAGCATGCTTCCGGCTAGGGATTATTCCTCTAAAGGTTGTGCTGCTTCGCTCAATGCGGTTCCATCTATTTCCATTTTGGAGGGTTTCCTCGTAGATGAGGTTTAGTCCGCTGCCGCCATCCATGAGTACCTTAGTAAGGCGAAAGTCGCCCACTATTGGACCGAGGACCAATGCGGGTGGTGCTCGGGCTGTTCGAATTTGGGTTCACACGGCATTAAAGCTAATAGCCGTGTTACCCATGGATTTATTGTTGCTACTTGGTAGACTACGGCAAGGTTGCGGAGTGTTCGTTTCCGCATGTTATTTGATGTGAAAGTCTCGAAGACTGTTAATACCGTCATGGTGTTTTGGGCTGGGATTACGAGGCTAGAAGCTCTTCGCCACTTTTGGCCACCGCCGTAGTATCCAACATGCTCGAAGGCTGTGAGTTGGAGTGGCACCCTCTGTGCTATGAATTTTGCAGGGTCCGTTTAGCCAACCCTCCAATACGGTTCCGTGCCCTTTAGGGGTTTTTTGGTTTTTGATGTTTAACCCAGGTGCTTGGTGATGATGCACCCTTTTATTTCAGACTAGGGCTGTATTTAAATGGATTATCCCAAAATTTACTTTTGTTTTTCCCAAAGACTTCCATCACAAGATACTTTTGTACTATGGTCACCAAGTCAGCAAAGCGTGTAATTTTCGCGACGAATTATGGCGTTTAGGATTCCCTTGTCCGTGCAATTATTGCAGAAAAGTGAGATTGCGTCCTCCTCTCGGCATTCCTTTATCCTGTCCATAACCAGGAGGAATCTGGCCCAGTAATGATGTACTGTTTCAGCGGGCTCTTGCCGAATTCGGGATAGATTGCTAATGTTTGGGTGGGCGGGTGGAACTAGATCCGGGACCCCGTCCAATTTAAGACTCAGGGGCCGAGAATTTTCCGAACTTGGAAGTTTGGATTTTTGAATGCTATCCAATGAATCCAACCCGCCGCCTAACTTTAAGTTCAGGGCTTGATCGACATCCGTCCCTCTGCGGGAATCCGGCATGGAGAGATCGGGAATCCGGACGTAGCTAGTCCTTAAGATAGAAGAAGAATCGCCGTATTGCTCTACCACAACAACATGATGGGTAGCCTGGGCAGAGTTGATCTCTCTCAGATCGGTTTTAGGCCCGATATGGTCGTAGTCTGTGGCGACTCCCAGGGCGGCGATGCGATCCAAGAGCTCGTTTACGGAGGAGAGCTCGATCGGATCTAACTGCTCAGTGTAACATCCCAAATTTCCTATTTGGAATGTTTTAAAATTATAGCTAAGCATCTAATGCATCCTGTTTGAATTTGAATGCCATTTGAAGTTTCAGAAGATTTTGAGTTTTGAATTTGAAATTCAAACTTTGGCAAGTGGGAATCATTTCAAAAAACTATGCCTGATAAATACTTGATCAAAAGTATGAGAGGAGTAAACATGACACTCCAAAAAAATATCAGAGCAAACAATGCCAAAAGTTTTGAATTCAAATTTGGGTTTTATTTGAATATTGGAAAAAATGAAATTTTATAAAGTTTGGATTTTGCCTTTTGAAAATGTTCAAATGATAGGAATATTCTGATCATTTTGGTATATATATGTCCTATATAAAATATTTATATTTATTAAGTTATCTATGTTTTTTATTAAAAAATAAATTTTAAAAAGGAAACCCCCCCAGCGCCACCAGGCCCTGCCCACCAATACCAAGACCACCCACCAGCGCCTAACTGCCAGCCCAATGAGCCAACAGACCGACCGACCCCTCCCGCGCCCAACCCACTCGGCTCGGTCGCCCGACCGCACCACCCTCTCTCTCACCGACAGCGGACCCCACCCCCTCAGTCAACCTCCCCCACACGCACGCCGCCACGATCGCGGATCCGTGAGATCCGGATGCCGATCTCCCCGATCGCCTCCCTTGCCAAGGCCGAGGCCCCCTATTTAAACCCTCCCCGCACCCCCCTCGCCTCGCTGAAACCCCTCTCTCTCACGCCGCCGGAGTTCGAACCCACCGCCGCCATTTGCGCGCCGTCGCCGCCCTAGACCTCCCGACCTCCACCGACTCCACTAAGACCTCCCGAGCTCGTCGTCACTCGCCGGAGCTCTCCGCCGACCTCCCGACGACCGGAGAGGCTAACGACTCATCGCCCGCCGAGCCCGATAAGTCATGGAGATCCTCCCGTCCGATCGCAATCTACTAAGATAGATTAGAACACCTCAAGGGGTATGTTCTTTATATTAAAACCCGGTTCGACCGGTTTAGCCCGGTTTAGTTTTTTTGTTAGGGTTTTATTTTAATTAGCCGGCCCGACTCGTTTAACCCTAGGCCCGTTTAGTTTATATTACGCTCAGTGCGTAGTTTAGGCCCATTAGGCCATTTTTCTTTTATTTTCATTTTCTGTTTTAACAGAATAGTTCCTGTTTTGAAAAATTCATATCTTTTATTCTGTTTAATATTTTTAGGTGATTATTTTTTTGTTGGTTTGCAAATTTTCTATAGTTTCTGTAGAAAATATAATTAGCTATGTTAAAATTATTTTAAATTGCTTTAATTTAGTTTTAGTCAGAATAGTAAATCTGTTATAACTTGAGTTAGAAAAATTATTTTTGGATGATTCTTTTGTCCCAACTTTATTTTGACATTGCCAAACCATAGGAATTAATTTGGGTATTTTAGGATTGATAAAAATAGTTTTAAGCAGAATCTTGTTAATCCTAATTAATTAACTAGCTAATGTTTTCCTATTATTTTAATTAGTAAATGAATTTATTTTTAACATGTGATTGATTATTCTAGGATAGTTTCTGTCACTCTAATGGATGAACTTTTATTTATAATAAATAAAAGTTTTATTTTATTTTTCTTAATAGAAATTGAATTAGGCCTAATAGGAGTTTCATAATAGATTTTTAATTAATTCTTTTTGCTCCTAGTTGCTTAATGAAATATTTTCTGTTAAGTTAACATAAAACCATGATTAGGTTATGTTGAGAAAATTTTTGTTATATAAAACTATTCTAGTTGTTGTTTGAAGTAGGAAACTTGAGTTGGTTTTCTTTGAGTTTTTCCCTTGGGTTTTGATTTGGTTGTTTTGATGTGTTATGTTGCTATTGTGTTATGTGATCCTATGCTATATGCTTATTGTGATTATTGTTTGTCTCGGTAGAGTTTCCGGAGTGCGAAGCTTGCTACTACGAATCTTTAGATTACGAGGATCATCAGCAAGGCAAGTCTTGATCATGTTATTTTCAATACCTATGATTTTTGTGCATTAGAAAATTATCACCACCCCACCATGCATGCAGTAGTTGAAATTTTGAAGTTGTTAATCTTGAGTAGTATCATGTGGTAGGATGAACCAATCCTCTTGTTACCATGACCCCCAGGACGAAGTAGTTTACTTTGCTATGCTCGTAGACGGGTTTTGGTTGAGTGAAATTCATAAGAAAGATGTGAGAGTCAATGATGATGACAACCCCATGAACTACAAGAATCAAGATGGACTTCGGAATTCACTACTGGGTGAAGGACGGTTAACGGGCACCCTGGAGAACCCAGTGGTTGGCCGGGATGCATGGAGAAGTGCCATGACATCTTGCGGAAAGCTTCACCCAGCCACGAAGAGACGGATGGATGCCCCATGACCGAAGCTTACTCTGCAGCTGCAAGCCATTATGGGCTCTCGCTGGGTTAACCCTAGTAGTGATCTTTGGCTGGACGGTACTACGAGATGTAGATGAACGGTAGGATTGATGGGTACGGCAGAGCTGTAAGAACTCTTTGGAAGACCCTGTTTATTGGTCCGTCTTCAAACACCATGAAGTGCGAAGACTTAAAAGGAGGGAATGATTCTATGCGGAAAAGTCGCAAACCTCTGCAGAGTTAAAGATCTAATCGATTAGCCGTGTCCCCGTTACGGACAATTTGAGCCTCTGGAACTTGGAAGTATTCGGAAATCTCAACACTAAAACTAATGAATTAATTTGAGGGTTTTATGACTTAATAAATTGGGAATGAGATATTGGTTGGCGGAACCATCTCAATAACTACCAACAATTTGTAGTAATTTGCAAGCAAGTCCACTGTAGTAGGAGAAAATTGGCTTTTCGCAAAATGATGAAACTTAGAGCCCCACAGCCAAATGCATATAGTGTTAGTAACTTTATTATTGTTATTCTTCATGACTTGCCAGCTTATTCAAAAAGCTGACCTACATGGCTGCAACGCCTTATGTTGCGTAGGTATATTCGATCGGGAGTGAGGCTACGCCCGCGCTTGGCGATTGCCCTTGGAGTCGGATGGACTCGCTTTATCTTCACGCTCCGCAGCATTAGTAGTTTATTTCTCATGAGTTGGCCTTGAGCCGAATTTATTCTCTTGTAATAAAGACTCTATATGAGAATCGTGTAATAAATTCAGGTGTGATTGAACTTTGATTATTTCATCAATGTCCGTGAGTACCAAGATGATCTTGGGATGGTATGCATACGTAGATTTGACCGATTTTGGGTCAGGTCGCTACACTCAAAGAAGTTCCGAGTTATCGTGAAGATTGGTTTCGGCGACCCGAGAAGTCATCGTTGGCGCGTGGCCGAACCGGAGGTCATAAGAAAACCACCTAGCCAAGAGTCCACCAGGCCAAGGCTCCTTTGGCGATAGTATCGCCTTTAAAGACGGATGAGGCATCCTTCCGACGGCGACGGCACAGAGGAACTCTCAATGAAAGCACCAATGTCGGTGTCAAACCGGCGGATCTCGGTAGGGGGTCCCGAATCGTGCGTCTAGGTGGATGGTAACAGAGACAATGGACACGATGTTTTTACCAGGTTCGGGCCCTCTCGATGGAGGTAATACCCTACCCCTGCTTGATTAATATTGATGATATGGGTAGTACAAGAGTAGATCTACCACGAGATCGAGAGGCTAAACCCTAGAAGCTAGCCTATGGTATGATTGTTGTTCGCCCTACGGACCAAAACCCTTCGGTTTATATAGACACCAGATATGGTTAGGGTTACACAGAGTCGGTTACAATGGTAGGAGATCTACATATCCAGACGCCAAGCTTGCCTTCCACGCCAAGGAAAGTCCCATCCGGACACGGGACGAAGTCTTCAATCTTGTATCTTCATAGTCCAGGAGTCCGGCCAAAGATGATAGTTCGGCTATCCGGACACCCCCTAGTCCAGGACTCCCTCAGGCGCCGTTGCTGGGGAGTCTACGCACAAGTCAAGACATACCAAGTACCCATCACAAACTCTTATCCCTCACACTACCTTATTTGCCATTTGCCTCTCGTTTTCCTCTCCCCCACTTCACCCTTGCTGTTTTATTCGCCCTCTCTTTCCGTTCGCCTCTTTTTCTCTTGCTTCTTGTTTGCTTGTGAATTGGATTGCTTGCTTGTCACGATGGCTCAAGATAATACTAAATTGTGTGACTTTTGCAATACCAACAACAATGATTTTCTTAGCACCCCGATTGCTCCTATTACCGATGCTGAATCTTGTGAAATCAATGTTGCCTTGTTGAATCTTGTCATGAAATATCAATTCGCCAGACTTCCTAGTGAAGATGCCGCTACCCGTCTAAACAGCTTTGTTGATTTGTGTGATATGCAAAATAAGAAAGATGTGGATAATGATAATGTTAAAATTAGAGATCGTGCTAAAGCTTGGTTTTCGTCTTTGCCTAAAAATAGTATTGATTCATGGAATAATTGCAAAGATGTTTTTATCTCTAAGTATTTTCCTCCCACTAAGATCATCTCTCTTAGAAATGATATTATGAATTTTAAGCAACTTGATCATGAACCTGTTGCACAAGCTTGGGAGAGGATGAAATTAATGATACGTAATTGCCCTACACATGGTTTGAATTTATGGATGATCGTACAAAAAATTTATGACGGATTGAATTTTTATGTCGATGTGTGGAGTAATAGTAGTAGATGCAGAATCGTTTCGGTCTACTTGTCACAGACGTGATGCCTATATACATGATCATGCCTAGATATTCGCATAACTATGCACTTTTCTATCAATTGCTCGACGGTAATTTGTTCACCCACCGTAATACTTATGCTATCTTGAGAGAAGCCACTAGTGAAACCTATGGCCCCCGGGTCTATTTTCCATCATATTAATCTCTTGTCAACTAGCTATTTCTGTCGTCGTTTATTTTGCAATCTTTACTTTTAATCTTTATCATAAAAATATCAAAAATATTATCTTATCATCTCTATCAAATCTCACTTTTGCAAGTGGCCGTGAAGGGATTGGCAACCCCTTTATCGCGTTGGTTGCAAGGTTCTTATTTGTTTTCGTTGGTACGAGGGACTTGCGTGTGGCCTCCTACTGGATTTGATACCTTGGTTCTCAAAAACTGAGGGAAATACTTACGCTACTTTGCTGCATCACCCTTTCCTCTTCAAGGGCAAACCAACGCATGCTCAAGAGGTAGCAATCACCCTCGCAGCTTACATGGCATGGAATATTTGGAAAAGAAAGAAACCACATGTTTTTTCAGCACAAAGAATTGTCATGATCGCGCTTGCAGGACTGATTAGAGATGAGATCAAGATGTTCTACGAGGCCACCAGGGCGGTGGCTGCTGGGGGCATGTAGACGTAGGCTGGGATCTTTCTCTTTTAGGTTCTTGTACATGAGTTTCTCAGTGCCTAATGGGTTTTCCCCTGGCTTAACAGAGTTTTTCTAAAACTTCTATTCTTGTTTAATGCAAAAGTAGAGCTTTTGCTGTTCACGTCAAAATAAATAAATCATAAACACACCTTTTAACCTTTTTTTTAAAAAATAAAGAGTTCCATGAAGGACGAGAGCAAAACTAAAATCCTCACTTACTTGGGCACATGTTGTCATTTCTGTTTGCAAGGAGAGAACATAAGAAGTACCTCGATGGGATCAAATATATGAAGAGATTGCCAAACATTGTGATCGTCTATAGGCATTTGGGGCAATGTGTGGTAGAGGGCATGTTATTTATGTGAAATGTGAAAGTGCTAGTTATCGACTAGAGGGGGTGTGAATAGGCGACTTTTATGAAAGTCTTCAAAACATACAGGATCTTCGAAGACAGACAACCAAACAACACCTATACGATATGCAACGGAAGATAAACTACACTAGACAGGCCATAGTCAAGTTAACAGTACAATGAACGCCTGAAGACTGATACGTCTCCGTCTTATCTATAATTTTTGATTGTTTCATGCCAATATTATACAAGTTTTACATACTTTTGGCAACTTTTTATATGATTTATTGGACTAACCTATTGATCCAGTGCCCAGTGCCAGTTCCTGTTTTTGCATGTCTTTTGCATCGCAGAGTATCCATATCAAACGAAGTCCAAATGCAATAAAATTTCGCAGAGAATTATTTTGGATAATTTGTGATTTTTGGGAGTTGGAATCACCGCAAACGGAGGCCCACGCAGCCCACAAGACACCAGGGCGCGCCAGAGGCCCCTGGCGCACGGTGGTGGGTTGTGCCCTCCTCGAACGTTGGTTGGAGCTCTACTTCGGGCGCAAGGAAGCTTATATCCGGAAAAAAAATCATGCTAAAATATCAGCGCAATCGGAGTTACGGATCTCCGGGAATATAAGAAACGGTTTTTGGCCAGATCGGGGGAACGCGAAACAGAAGAGAACAAAGAGGGAGATCCAATCTCGGAGGGGATCCCGCCCCTCCGGCGCCATGGAGACTAAGGACCAGAGGGGGAACCCTCCTCCCATCTAGCTGGGAGGCCAAAGAAGAAGTAGAAGGAGGGGGGCTCTCTCCCCCTCGCTTCCGGTGGCGCCGGAGTGCCACCGGGGCAAGGATCGTGACTGCAATCTACATCAACAATCTTGCTACCGTCCACACCAACTTTCTCACCCTCTATGCAGCGGTCTAACACCTCTTCCCCCCGCTGTAATCTCTACTTAAACATGGTGCTCAACTCCATATATTATTTCCCAATGATCTATGGTTATCCTATGATGTTTGAGTAGATCCGTTTTGTCATGTGGGTTAATCGTGATCTTGGTTGGTATAATTGTATATTTATTTATGGTGCTGTCCTACGGTGCCCTCCGTCTCGCGCAAACGTGAGGGGCCCCCACTGTAGGGTGTTGCAATATGTTCATGGTTCGCTTACGGTGGGTTGCGAGAGTGATAGAAATTTAAACCCGAGTAGGTGGGGTATGACGTATGGGAGTAAAGAGGACTTGATACTTAATGCTATGGTTGGGTTTCACGACCTTAATGATCTTTAGTAGTCGCGGATGCTTGCTAGAGTTCCATTTATAAGTGTGTATGATCCAAGTAGAGAAAGTATGTTAGCTCATGCCTCTCCAAGTAGAGTTCCAATTACAAGAATGATTATTGGTACTTGTTATCGATTGCCTAGGGACAAATGACTTTCTTATTGACAAAAGCTATCCACTTTTATTACCTTGCAATTTATTCGTAGTTTTATTCTCGCAAAGTACTCGTAGTTTTATCCTTGCAAAATAGTTTCATACTTGTTTCCAGTAAAGCAAACATCAAGTGTGCGTAGAGTTGTATCGGTGGTCGATAGATCTCGAGGGAATATTTGTTCTACCTTTAGCTCCTCGTTGGGTTCAACACTCTTACTTATAGAAAGAGGCTACAATTGATCCCCTATAGTTGTGGGTTATCAAGACCTTTTTCTGGCGCTGTTGCCGGGGAGAAATAGCATGGGGTGAATATTCTCGTGTGTGCTTGTTTGCTTTATCACTAAGTAGTTTTCATTTTCTGTTCTAAGTTGTTCTCTATCTTTAGTGATGGATATGGAACAAGAAACACCAAAAAAATTAGTGGTACTTGCTACTCATGGAGATGGGAAACCTCCTAAAACCCTCGATGCTCGTTATGTTAAAGATATTATGCACTACTTTGATAATCCTGAGAAAACCCCATTCAACTATATAATGGGAGTACCGTTGGATCAACGTGAATACTTTAGGGATTATCGCTTGACTCATAAAGGGATATTGTTATGGGATCTAATTCATATGTTGCATTGGTATGCTTGGGAGCTATGCTTGAGATATGATTATACTTGTTGGTCTAGAATGAATGCTCCATATCTTCCCTTTTCATTTGAATTTAATGATAATGAAACCTTAGCTTCTTATGCTAACGGTAGATATGATTACTATGATGTGGAACGAATAGAAGAATGCTTTTAAGGGTGCTTATGAAATTGAATCTTTGTTTGAAAAATATGAAGATTTTGACGATTTAGTTTATAGACCTGAAATTTTTGCCATCCTTAAATATTGCTATGATAACTACAAATATAATTCCGATATTGATGAATTTATTGAGAGAGTCTCCGCTGTCCAAGAAGAGAATAATATTTTGCAGGAGTCTATGGAAGAAGGAATTGATGAAACTGTGAGATCATTGGATGAAAAAGATGATGAGGAGAGCGAAGAACAAAAGGAGCAAGATCGGATTAGCTACTCGTGCCTACCTTCAAATGAGAGTAACTCTTTAACTCATACATTATTTAATTTCCCTTCGTGCTTACCGAAGGATGAATGCCATGATAATTGCTATGATCCTGTTGATTCGTTTGAAATATCCCTTTTTGATGATGCTTGCTATGCTTGTGGCCAAGATGCCAATATGAATTATGCTTATGAAGATGAACTTGCTACAGTTCCTTATATTAAGAACGAAATTGTTGTTATTGCACCCACACATGATAGTCCTATTATCCTTTTGAATTCTCCCAACTACACTATATCAGAGAAGTTTGCTCTTGTTAAGGATTATATTGATGGGTTGCCTTTTACCGTTGTACATGATGATTTTGATGAATATAATATGCATGTGCTTGATGCTCCTACTTGCAATTATTATGAGAGAGGAACTATATCTCCACCTCTCTATGTATCCAACACGATAAAATTGCAAGAAACTGCTTATGCTATGTATTGGCCTTTACTTGATGTGCATGAATTGTTCTTGTATGATATGCCGATGCATAGGAAGATAGTTAGACTTCGTCATTGCTTGATATATGTTGCCTTGTGCTCACTACTAAATGCTAAATCATTGTTGATTCAAATTGGCTTTGATATACCTTGAGATCCGGGTGGATTCATTACTTGAGCACTTTATGCCTAGCTTAATGGCTTTAAAGAAAGCGCTGCCAGGGAGACAACCCGGAAATTTTAGAGAGTCATTTATTTCTGTTGAGTGCTTTTATATAGTTTAAAAACAAAAAAAATATAGAGGGGAACTTAAAACTTCACAAAAGAAAAGTGAGAGTGAGATAGACGAGCACTATGGAAGCGGGAGCAATGCCTTGAACTTCGTTCATGCCCTTGGAAACTTTGTGAATATTAATTACAGAAACTTTTCAACAAAAGTAATTATCCCCTTGTAAAATTCCATTGTATTATAAAAATAATGTGCCAAGGTTTGCCTTTAGGATGTTTACATTGCTTGTTGGTTTGTGCGATGCAAAACAGAAACTTTGGCTGTAGTGCGTGATTTTACATTTTTTTTACTGGAATGTCAAACGGTTCTGAAACTTTTTGCAATGTCTTTCTATACAAAAAAAATTCCTAATTTTTTCAGAATTTTTGGAGTTTCAGAGGTATGGTGAATGTTCAGATTACTACAGACTATCCTGTTTAAGACAGATTCTGTTTTTGATGCATTGTTTGCTTGTTTTGATGAAACTATCGATTTCTATCAGTGGATTAAACCATGAAAAATTTACATTACAGTAGCTACAATGAAAAAATAAAATATGAATTGGTTTGCAACAGTACTTAGAGTAGTGATTTGCTTTATTATACTAACGGATCTTACCGAACTTTCTGTTGAGTTTTGTGTGGATGAAGTGACCAAAGATCAAGGAGGTCTCGATATAAGGAGAAGGAGGAGAGGCAAGAGCTCAAGCTTGGGTATGTCCCAAGGCAACCCAAGTAAATATTCAAGGATACTCAAGCGTCTAAGCTTGGGGATGCCCCGGAAGACATCCCATCTTTCTTCAACAAGTATCGGTATGTTTTTGGTTTCGTTTCGTACATGTGATATGTGCAAATCTTGGAGCGTCTTTTGCTTTTAGTTTTCATTTTTATTTTATGCACCATGCTGGTATGAGATAGTCCATGGTTGATTTGTAGAATACTCATTGCACTTCACTTATATCTTTTGAGTGTGGCCTTTATAGAATGCTTCATGTGCTTCACTTATATCATTTGAAGTTTGGATTGCCTATTCTCTTCACATAGAAAACCGTTATTTGAAGAATGCTCTTTTGCTTCACTTATATTTGCTAGAGCATGGTATTTTGTAGAAATAATTAAACTCTCGTGCTTCACTTATATCTATTTAGAGATTCAAAAGGAATTGGTCAATTGCATGGTTAGTCATAAAATCCTACATAGAACTTATGGATCAATGAATATGATATGTTTGATTCCTTGCAATAGTTTTGCGATATAGAGATGGAATATGTGGGAGGTACTAGTAAATGGTTGTGGTTAGTAAGAATATTGGTGTTAGGGTTTGTGATTCCTGAAGCATGCATTTATAGTCTCTCGTTATGCTATGAAGTTGGAGCATGATTTATTATTGATTGTCTTCCTTATGAGTGGCGGTCGGGGACGAGCCATGGTCTTTTCCTACCAACCTATCCTCCTAGGGGTATGCGTAGTAGTACTTTGCTTCGAGGGCTAATAAACTTTTGCAATAATTATATGAGTTCTTTATGACTAATGTGAGTCCATGGATTATACGCACTCTTACCTTTCCGCAATTTGCTAGCCTCTACGGTATCGTGCATTGCCCTTTCTCACATCGAGACGTGGTGCAAACTTCGCAGGTGCATCCAAACCCCGTGATATGATATGCTCTATCACACATAATCCTTATTATATCTTCCTCAAAACAGCCACCATACCTACCTATTATCGCTTTTCCATGGCCATTCCGAGATATATTGCCGTGCAACTTCCACCGCTTCCGTTTGATGACTTGAGCATTCATTGTCATATTGCTTTGCATGATCATATAGCTGACATAGTAGTTGTGCCTCAGCCACCATTCATTATTTTTCATACATGTTACGCTAGATCATTGCACATCCTGGTACATGCCAGAGGCATTCATATAGAGTCATACTTTGTCATAGGTATCGAGTTGTAATTTTTATTTCTTTTGAGTTATAAGTAAATAGAAGTGTGATGATCATCATTATTCATTTTTAGAGCAATGACCCAGTGAGGAAAGGATGATGGAGACTATGATTCCCCCACAAGTCGGGATGAGACTCCGGACAATAAGAGAAAAAAAAGAAAAAAAGAAAAAAAAGGAAAATAAAATAAATAAATAAACAAAGAGAGAAGGGGCATTGCTAGTATCCTTCACCACACTTGTGCTTCAAAGTAGCACCATGTTTTTCATTTGGAGAGCCTCCTATGTTATCACTTTCATATACTAGTGAGAATTTTTCATTATAGGATTAGATGCACACCCACTTAGTTTTCATATTGAGCTTTCATACACTTATAGCTCTTAGTGCAATCCGTACTCCTCCGGTTGATATCAGTTGATGGGCATCTCCATAGCCCGTTAGTTAGCCGCATCGATGTGCGACTTTCTACCTTTTTGTTTTATTTATATTTACCCCTATCATTATACTCTATTCCACCCGTGGTGGTATATCCATGGCTTACGCTCATGTATTGCGTGAGGGTTGAAAAAGTTGAAGCGCGTTAAAAAGTATGAACCAATTGCTCGGCTTGTCGTCAGGGTTGTGCATGATAAATACTTTGTGTTAAGAAGACAAAGCATGACAAGGCTATATGATTTTGTAGGATAGCTTACTTTAGCGTTGATATTCTGAAAGACATGATTGTTTGTTGGGATGCCTGAGTATTGATGTATTTATGTCAAATTATAGACTATTGCTTTGAATAACTTATGTCTTAATATTCATGCCATGACTAGATATATGATCAAGTTTATGCTAGGTAGCATTCCACATCAAAAATTATCTTTTTTATCATTTATCTGCTCGAGGACGAGCGGGAATTAAGCTTGGGGATGCTCATACGACTCCGTCGTATCTATAATTTTTGATTGTTTCATGCCAATATTATATAAGTTTTACATACTTTTGGCAACTTTTTATACGATTTATTGGACTAACCTATTGATCCAGTGCCCAGTGCCAGTTCCTGTTTTCTGCATGTTTTTTATCACAGAGTATACATATCAAACAAAGTCCAAATGCAATAAAATTTCACGGAGAATTGTTTTGGAATATTTGTGATTTTTGGGAGTTGGAATCACATAACGGAGGCCCCGACAGCCCACAAGACACAGGGCGCCTGAGGCCCTCGCCTTGTGGTGGTGGGTTGTGCCCTCCTCGAACGTCGGTAGGAGCTCTATTTCGGGCGCAAGGAAGCATATATTCGGGGAAACCCGTGTTAAAATCTAAGCGCAATCGGAGTTACGGATCCCCGGGAATATAAGAAACGGTTTTCGGCCAGATCGGGGGAATGCGAAACAGAAGAGAACAGAGAGGGAGATCCAATCTCGGAGGGGCTCCCGCCCCTCCGGCGCCATGGAGACCAAGGACCAGAGGGGGAACCCTCCTCCATCTAGGGGGAGGCCAAGGAATAAGAAGAAGGAGGGGGGCTCTCTCCCCCTCGCTTCCGGTGGCGTCGGAGTGCCACCGGGGGAAGGATCGTGACGGCGATCTACATCAACAATCTTGCTACCGTCCACACCAACTTTCTCCCCCTCTATGCAGCGGTGTAACACCTCTGCCCCCCGCTGTAATCTCTACTTAAACATGGTTCTCAACTCCATATATTATTTCCCAATGATCTATGGTTATTCTATGATGTTTGAGTAGATCCATTTTGTCCTGTGGGTTAATCGTGATCTTGGTTAGTATGATTGTATATTTTATTTATGGTGTTGTCCTACGGTGCCCTCCGTCTCGCGCAAACGTGAGGGGCCCCTGCTGTAGGGTGTTGCAATATGTTCATGGGTCGCTTACGGTGGGTTGCGAGAGTAACCGAAACTTAAACCTGAGTAGGTGGGGTATGACGTATGGGAGTAAAGAGGACTTGATACTCAATGCTATGGTTGGGTTTCACGTCCTTAATGATCTTTAGTAGTTGCGGATGCTTGCTAGAGTTCCAATTATAAGTGCATATGATCCAAGCAGAGGAATTATGTTAGCTCATGCCTCTCCCTCATATAAAATTACAAGAATGATTACCGTTACTTGTTATCGATTGCCTAGGGACAAATGATTTTCTTATTGACAAAAGCTATCCACTTTTATTACCTTGCAATTTATTCGTAGTTTTATTATCCCAAAGTACTCATAGTTTTATCCTTGCAAAATAGTTTCATACTTGTTTCCGGTAAAGCAAACATCAAGTGTGCGTAGAGTTGTATCGGTGGTCGATAGAACTTGAGGGAATATTTGTTCTACCTTTAGCTCCTCGTTGGTTTGGACACTCTTACTTATCGAAAGAGGCTATAATTGATCCCCTATACTTGTGGGTTATCAAAGACTAATAGCAGCTAGGTAGAGCAGATCGGCATGGAAGACAGTATGAAACCAAACAAGTGAAAGTCTTCACAGAGTGAAGTCAAACAAATCGGACATGCAAGCAATGACTTCACGAAGACAAACTGTAATGTAAAGGAGGTAGGGGATAGAACTAGTAGCTTGATGAAGACAAGGATTTGGTAGACCAGTTCCAGTTGTTGTGACAACTATACGTCTGGATAAGGAGGCTGAGATTGAACTCAGAAGACCATGTCTTCACCTTATTCCCCTTGAGATAAGGACACTTAGTCCTCGCCCAATCAGTCAGGTAAGTCTTCAAGGTAGACTTCCAAACCTTCACAAACTCCGTTCACTGGTGATCCACAATGACTCTTGGATCCTCAGAATGTGACGCCTAACCGGCTGGAGGATACACAGCCTTCAAGTGTAATAAGTCTTCAAATCACGCGGACAGAAAAACTTCGGTAATGCCTAACACTCTTTAGCTCTGGGTCTTTTGTGCTTTGTCCTCGCAAGGTTTCTCTCTCAAAGGCTTCGGAGGTGGGTTGCTCTCAAATGACAAAAGTCGTGCACTAACTCTGAGCAGCCACCAATTTATGGTGTAGGGGGTGGGCTATTTATAGCCAGCAGGCAACCCGACATGATATGTCTGAAATGACCCTGGGTCACTAAGGAACCGACACGTGTCCAACGGTTGGATTTCACACACACATGACACTTGACTTCGGCTACAAGCAAAGCTGACTCATCCAACTCTGGATAAGATTCACTCTCATTGTCTTCACTCAAAGACATAGGATTTGGGTTGAGAATCGCGCCAGTCTTCTGACTTTGTTCACTTGGACCCCACTTAATAGTTCGGTGGTTCCTATGAATCAAGAAAGAAGAGAATGAACCTACAAAAGAAACTATGTCTTCGCACTCCATTGTTTTCAAGTAAATGTCTTCACATGTCATTATCTTCGACGTGAATGTCTTCACGAACCACCATTGTCTTCAATGTCTTCACACATTTTTAGGGGTCATCTCTGGTAGGAAAACCGAATCAATGAGGGACTTCTACCTGTGTTATTCTGCAATTCTCACAAACACATTAGTCCCTCAACTACGTTTGTCGTCAATACTCCAAAACCAACTAGGGTGGCACTAGATGCACTTACAAAATGGATCCAAAGGGAACCCCTCGACAACTGGCGGCCTGTGTATTTTTTTTGAATTGGCCAGCAATTGCTGGTTTTCATTAGCTTAGCAGAAGAGGGCGACAAAATGTTCGATCAAGTGACCGACGGAGTGGAGGAAAGTACACAGAGAAAAAATAGGGAAAAAAGTTGCGAGGTTGATATCTCATGGGACGTGCCCAAAAGGGTGCTCTAAACATTCTGCGCCCACGATCCTCCATTGCTCCATGTCGGAGCGACAACAGCCGAGGATGTTGGTCGTGCTTGGTAGCTTTCCTTTGAAGACGTAGTTGTTCCTCTCCATCCAGATTCGCCAGCTGATGAGTGCGATCATGGATTTGACGCCTTTCCAGGTTGCCGTGGCGGCGGCATCAATGATCATCTTGACCTTGGCAGTGGTTGCCTGTACGTCGAGCCATACGTTGGGGTGCTGAGCAGAGCAACCATCCCATGTTGCCACTCTGCTCCACACTTGCATGGCCGTCGGGCAGTCCCAAATCAGGTGGACCGAGCTCTCGAGGTTGCGCATGCAGAGTGGGCAGAAATATCCGTTTGGCCATCTGCGTCATTGTAGTCTGTTGTTGCACCACTGTCGATTCAGATGAAGCAGCCATAGGAACATCTTGTTCTTGCCCGGCGCCCACACCTTCCAGACGATTGCCTTGAAACCGCAACTAGTGCTTGCCTCCCTCTGGGCCTTGTATGCCGAACTGGTGGAATTTTGGCCCGAGCCTTCGAGGTTCCACGAGATGGTGTCCCTGGCTTGTTGATCCGTCGCCCGCGCTGCTGCTCGGCTCTCTCGTGCCAGCATGGTGGCTTGCGGCACGATGCCCTCCACATCGTCGTGCCTCAGGTCGAGTAGCCATATATCTCCATGCAGGGCAGCCTGTACCATCATGTTTTTCCTGGTGGAGTGGATGTACAGCTGGGGTAGGCGACACACAGCGGTCGTCCCCCGAGCCAGTTACAGTGCCAGAAAGTTGGCATGGCACCGTTTCCTATGGTGACCGACATGGATGCCGCAAAGAGGGCGCGGTCGCCATCATCGCAGGGCGTGCCGGTGCCCACCCAAGGTCATGCCGATTGTTGCCAGCTCCACCAGAGCCATATGAGCTGGAGAGCATGCACGAACCATGGCAGGTCATGTATGCCGCCGCACTCTCGACACCTCCTCGTCCTCCACTCAAAGGAAACAGGGGCGCACCTTGTCGATCTCTTAGAAGAGCTTCTTGGGCACCCGCAGAACGGTGAGAGCAAAGGTTGGCATGGCCGAGAGGACGCAGCGGACCAGCACCCGGCACCCAGCCAGAGGCATGAGCCTGCCCTTCCACCCGCTAGGCACGCGCGTATTCTATCTAGAATGAACTGCAGATGCACTAGCCTAGTTCTGCCCATCATGACGGGGAGGCCAAGGTACCTTATTGGGAAGCTAGTCTTCTGCCCGCCAAAATTCAGAAGAACGTCGTCGTGGTCGACTACATCGCAGCAAATAGGGATCGGAGAGGATTTTTGCTGGTTGATGCGCAGTCATGTGGCCTCCCGAAGAGCTAGACGATTTCTAGCAGTGCGTCGATCTGCATCTGATGCACTATCTGCGTGACTGGCCCCAGTTGCATTGTCATGGCCATCACAGGTGCATGAGCGTGGCAGGCGAGGATGAGGTCCGATTGCATGCAGGTGGGGTGGGGCTCCTCCACAGGTCTGGTCGAGGCGGAGTGGTCTACTTCGGTGGTCTAGATGCCGACGTCGTGGAAGGACAGGGGTGTGGCTAGCACACCTGCGATGGTGGCGTCGAGGTCAGGCTGCACGTGATCCGTGGGCGGGGGCGAGGGCAGGGTCTTGTCAGCCTGGTCGAAGAACTCAGTGAATTCATCCGTAGCCACCATCTCGGCGTCAGTGACCGGCGTAGGCGGGGTCGCCTGAGGGGGTGCAGGGGCTGACAGAGTAGCAGTGGCGGAGTGGCCCAGAGTGCATTACCAGTGGAGCTGCCACGATGCCTGCTAACCGGGGTGCGGCTGCAATACCTCGATGCACCCCCCTTGTCCTTGTCCTGGCGTGGCACGACGCTGGAACCGTTGCGTCGCAGCAAGGCATCCTTTCAAGAGCGGTGCCTGTCCTTGCCGCCGTCGCGGTCGTCGTCGTCCCGACGCGACCCCAGCTACAGCCCCACAGCTGGAGGGGGCCACAACCGCAGGATGACGCCCGGCATGGCCTTGCCCGTCCTCCACATGCATCGTCCACGAGCCGGGCTAGGCGGTGGGCACGACCCTTCCCTCATCATCAAAGAGCGACCAAGGCAGGCCGCTCTACGCCGAGCGCGAGGCGCGGGGGGAGGGCGGGGACCACTCTTCGACTCTGTCAACGTGGATCAGCATGTCGTGGCGCTTGACCCGCGGCGGCGGCGCCACCTTTCGGCTCGGCGGCAAGAAGCCGAGCATGGCCTCGACGCGCCCCTCGCCGCGGGGCACCCTCCACAGTGTGTGCTTGGTGGGGATGTGGGCGACATCCCAGACCCAAACCCAGCACGTGAAAGTCTTCGTGTGGCCACACTCGTGCGTGCGGCTATCCAGCCTGTCGATGATGCAACGCTTGCAGAGTACCTTGTCCGCCCCGCGCAGCGACCAGAGCTGCATCGACATCTTCTCGATGATGACGCAGACGTGCAACATGAAGTCTTGGAAGTTGGCGTGGTCATCCTTGTGCCACAGCTTGATGGTGAAGGAGATGTCATCGACGGTGAGCGCGCCGAGCTGCACCGTGTTGTCCCTGTGCCCGGGGAGCTCGAAGTGCACCAGGAAATCCACTAGGCCATGGCTGGTCACCCGCGGCAGATGAGGCAGGGTGTGGAGCTGCGTGTCGATGGCGCGCCCTACCGACATCGGGCTGGCGGCGTGCTGCTTGGTCGTCGCAGTGAGCAGCATGACATGGCGGCGCAGGAGGGCGATCTGATGCTCGATGGCGAGCGACTCGATGAGAACGTTGTGGCTCGATCTTGGTCAACGCGAAAGGTCGACGTGGTACGCAGCCGGCATGGCGGTCTGCGGTGAAGGGAAGTGCAACCGCTTGCGGACAGGGCCCCTCCCGACAGCGGGCCCTAGCCTCTCCTTGGCCGAGCCGCCGCCACGGATGTTCCTGGAGTTCTTGGGGCACTCTCTAGCGAAGTGGCCTGGGAGCTTGCACTCGATGCAGTGGAGCGGGTCTCTACAATCTACGTGGCGGTGGTGAGGGCTGAGGCACCGGAGGCAAAGCCCTTTGAAGCGGCTTAAGAAGGCCTTCCGGCTGGCCACTGCATTGAAGTCGGGGCGCCGGCTGGAGCGCAGCGGCGCGCGTCGCCCGCCTTGGACCGGGGGGGGGGGGTCTGCTAGCATCCCCGGCTTTGCGGGATCGGACCCCTGTCCATCCATCCATGTCGCCCGAAGAGGAAACCTGCGCCTGCGGGGATGGCACAACTACAATGGACTTAAGGCGAGGGTTACCACAAGGAGGAGACGCTACTGGATCTGGCGTGTCGAAGGCCGCTGCGGTGCCCGAGCACTCCCCCCGGAGCAGGATGCGTGGCGGGAAAACCGGGAGGACTGTTGACGCGGGCGGGAGGGGGAACCCAGTGTCCGGCGCCCTGGAGGGACCAGCGACCTGGCCGTGTGTAGCACCGACGCGGGGCGTCCCCATCCTTTGTTGTCCCCGGAGCACGAGTGGGAGCGCGAGTGGCCGTGGCGCGAGCGCTCCCTAGAGGGAAGGGGCCCCTTGGAGGCGGCCGCAGGCTTGGTGGCCGCCGCGGCCGGAGTGGCGCGCGGCGCAGGTTGCTCTGCTAAGCTAGCTGTAACGCCCTCGATGCGGCTATATCTCCCACGTGTCGAAGCACGACTTAGAGGCATAACCGCATTGAAAGCAATGTCGCAAGTGAGGTAATCTTCACACAACCCATGTAATACATAAGGGAAAGAGATACATAGTTGGCTTACAATCGCCACTTCACACAATACATGAGTAAAGCATTACATCATACAGATACAATCAAGGTCCGACTACGGAACCAAAATAAAAGAAGAATACCCCAAATGCTACACAGATCCCCGATCGTCCCAACTGGCTCCACTATCGATCAATCAAACGAAACAACACAAAGAACAAGATCTTCATCGAGCTCCTCCTTGAGCTCAAAAGGCCACCTGCACGGTTTCATCGGCACCGCAAACTGGTTTTGAAGTATCCGTGAGTCACGGGACTCAGCAATCTCACACCCGCGAGATCAAGACTATTTAAGCTTAAAGGTAGGACAGGGTAGTGAGGTGGAGCTGCAGCAGCGACTAGCATATCTGGTGGCTACAAATGCAAAAGAGAGCGAGAAGAGAAAGCAAGGCACGGTCGAACAACTATGATCAAGAAGTGATCCCGAAACTACTTACGCCAAACATAACTCCAACATCGTGTTCACTTCCCGGACTCCGCCGAGAAGAGACCATCACGGTTACACACGCGATTGATGTATTTTAATTAAGATCAACTTCGGTTTTCTACAACCGACATTAACAAATTCCCATCTGCCTCATAACCGCGGGCACGGCTTTCAAAGATAATACCTGCAGGGTGTCCCAACTTAGCCCATGATAAGCTCTCACGGTCAACGAAGGATATTCCTTCTACCGAAGACCCGATCATCTCGAATCCCGGACTACAAGACATTTCGACAGCAATAAAACAAGACCAGCAAAAGTCGCCGGATGTGCCGACAAATCCGATAGGAGCTGCACATATCTCGGTCTCGTGGCACACCGGATGAGCCAGACGTCGGGTTGGCATAGACCCCGATTGCCTGTGGGGCGCCGGACATCGCTGGTTTGGGCCAGCACTCAAGGAGCACTGGTCCGGGGTTAAAATAAAGATGACCCTTGAGTCTGCAGAACCCAAGGGAAAAAGGCTTAGGTGGCAAATGGTAAAACCAATGTTGGGCCTTTTTGGAGGAGTCTTATTCAAAGCGAACTGTCAAGGGGTCCCATAAATCAGCCAACCGTAAGGAACGCAAAATCCGGGAACATAACACCGGTATGACGGAAACTAGGGCGGCAAGAGTGGAACAAAACACCGTGCATAAGGCCGAGCCTTCCACCCTTTACCAAGTATATAGATGCATTAATTAAATAAGATATATTGTGATATCCCAACAAGTAAACATGTTCCAACAAGGAACAACATCTCCATGTTCCAACAAGGAACAAACTTCATCTTCACCTGCAACTAACAACGCTATAAGAGGGGCTGAGCAAAAGCGGTAACATAGCCAAACAACGGTTTGCTAGGAAAGGATGGTTAGGGGCTTGACATGGCAACATGGGAGGCATGATATAGCAAGTGGTAGGCATCGTAGCATAGGCATGGCAAAAGAGCGAGCAACTAGCAAGCAAAGATAGAAGTGATTTCGAGGGTATGGTCATCTTGCCTGAAATCCCGCAAGGAAGAAGAACAAGTCCATGAAGAAGACAAACGGATGTAGTCGAACGAATCCTCACAACTCCGGAACGAAACCGAAGCTAACAAGAGAAGCAACCCGGAAAGAAACAAACAACATGGTAGACAACCATCACGTAAACATGGCATGATGCACAACCAAGTATGATGCATGTCCGGTTTAAATAGCATGTCATGGCAATAAGCACAAACAAAACTACAAGTTAAATGGAGCTCAATATGCAACGGGTTGCATATTGACAAAACACCACATGCAAGTATTTAGTTCTCTCTCGGTTATGTACACAACAATATTAAATGTTGTTAAACATGGCAAGAGGGTGAAGCATATGAAACTAACTATTTAGGCAAGATTAAATGAGGCCGGAACAACAAACAACAATTCCGGAAATCCCCATATGCATATTTCGAATTTGCTACTGTTCTGCCCTAAACACAATTTTAATGTTATTACAGCAAAATAAAGTGCACCAAGTTAATCTATGCATTTTCTACCCCATTTACATATATAATTTATTTAAACCGAGCTACGGTTATTTAGTTATGAAATAAATCATTTTAGCATGGCATTTAAGCAAATTAATGCAAACAACAATTTTTAAACATTTAAATGTTGTTATCATGATGCGGATGACATGTGCAAGTTTTAAACAATTTTAAGAAAATGTTGACAGGAGCATTATGAAGCATTTGGTCACCATGGCGGAACGAAGGGTGCCACGGCGGTAAACGAAAATGGTGCCACGGCAACATTTGGTTCCGTAGCTCACGGAGATATCGGTGCAAAAGAAAGTGTGACGGAAGCGAGTTGAGCAAGATGGTGGGTGTTCCGGTTATCGGGTTCCCACGAGACGATGGCATGGCAACGAGGAGGAACAAGCGAGCGACAATTTGGACACGGTGCAAACGGGCATCTCATCAACATGCATTCGCTCACGGCGGTCGCCATCTCGAGTTATACCTTGAGCGTGCATTTTCGGGCGGAATGCGTTTAGAGAGGGAAGTAGACGCCCGCGATGATCGCCGAGGGAAGTAGTCGACACGGCGAGTGGAAGTCGTTGTTCACGTGGCGACGGTAGTTGTACACGCCAGAGATGTTCGCGTCGACGGTAGTGGTACACGCGACGCTGGGGTACTTGTCGGTCCGGTCTTGGCGGTGTAGATGTACACGTTGTCGGGTACTTGTCACATCACCGGTGTAGTCGACACGCTCAAGCAGAACTTTGCATATCCATGTACTTGGCGCCCGGTCCTGTAATCGCTCGGCGTCGTGGAAGAACTTGACGGATCCGAGGGCTCCGGCGCCGAGGTACTTGGCGAAAACCACGGAGAGGGTACTTGTACCGCATCATCGTGGAAGTAGTGGTACATGTTTCATAGAGGAACTTGACGCTGCGGTGTGTTGCTTGGGGCAACCAGGGTACTTGGGAGATTCCCCATGAAGATGCATCGATGGCGCCAAGGCAGCAACGGGAGGCGAACGAGGCGGCGGGACTCGAGCGACAGTGGCGCGACTCTGCTGGCGAATGGGATCCACACCGATGGGGTCAACGCGGGCTTGCGCGTGGCCTGTGATGGAGGTCAACTTCGACGGGGACGGACCACCGGATTCAGATCCGGCCGTGATCTCGCCTGATCTTGGGACGAACAACGGAGGGTGGACTTGGAACTCCGGACGACAAAGCGACCGAGCACGGGAGAAAGCGCAGCGCCGAGGCAGGGGCGACGGAGCGGTGGGGACGCTGGGCGGATGGATCGGCCTCGGGGACGGAGGTGGAGGCCAGCGAGGTCGGCGGCTTAGGCCTCCATGGGCGGCATGGACGAGTGGCAGCGCCGGCCTTGGCTCGAAGCAGGGAGGCGCGGCCATGGCAGGAGATGGAAGGATGGATGGGCGCGACGGAGGGCAGCAGTCCGCGACGGAGCAGAGGCGCAGCAGGGAAAAAGGGCAGGAGCACAGGCGAGGAGGAAGACAGAGATGGCGCGGAGCAAGGTGCCGCCATGGCCCGAGGGTCGCCGGAGTTAGCCGCTGATGGGGTCGCGGAGGCGGTGCACGGGCCGGGCAGGGGCGAGGATCAGGGCTCGCTGGTCGCGCGAGGGTGGAGGCGCGAGGCACGGGTCATGTGAGGGAGAAAGAAGGGCGAGGTGGAGGCGCACGGAGGGAAGGGAAGATCGAGGAGAGGGGCGAGGGATCGGGGCCATGAACGAGGAGGAGGAGGAGATGGATCGAGGGGACCAGGCTGCGTGCGGCTAGGGTTAGGAGGGTTAGGTGGGCTGACTGGGCCGGCTAGGCTTTGGGCCGGCTGGTTAGAGCTGGGCCTAAGAGGCCGGCTAGGCACTCTCTCTCCCTCTCTTATATTTTCTTTAGCAGAAAACAATTAAAGAGAAGAAAAAGAAAGAGAGGGTTAGGGAAAGGATTTGCGCGTGCGGACAATTTTCCCGGGCTCACAAAAATATGCACGATCCAGGAAAAATAGAAAAGAGGCACGAATGCAAGATTTAAATTCAAACTTATTTGAATTTAATTCAAATGGTTTGAACTAGAACAAGGTTTTAGAAGTGTCCAAAAATGTTCGGATTTTTTGGAGGAGCTCCGGAAAATGGCAAAAGAATTATTGGCAAGGTTAGAGAGCCAAAACTTGAAGAAGAAAAGGTCAAGGGATTTAATATGAAAGTGTGTTATGATCAATTCCAAATAAATGGAATAATTTTATATAGCTCCATAATATTGGGACGATATGTTATAAAGAGAAGTCAACCTTCCCTCGATTTAAATGGACCGAAGATCCATACGATTTTTATTTAGTTGAGTTTTTAAAAAATTAATGATATGATGGCATGATGACATGATGCAATGCAAGAGATGACATGATGAATGCACAAACAAAACAAATCACACGACAAAAATCGGAAACCCTGGAAGGCAACTGAAGCTCCGGTCTTGGGGCGTCACAACACTCCACCACTACGAGAGGATCTTGTCCCGAGATCTAGGATGGCACCGGAGAAAAAGCGGAAGAGGAAGAGGTAAAACAAAGTTGCTTCTTTGACAAACGAGTGAAACCAAGAACCTTGAGAGGTTGAGCAAATTGAAAGAAAGAAAACAATGGAATGAACGAGATTGCGAACAGTCCGTTAGAAAAGAGGAACACGGAACATTACGGGAACTTGAAGGTTGCAAAGACATGAATCAAGAGTTTAAGGATAAGATAGAATTGAAACCACTCCGGTTAAAACAAGATGAGAGAGGAAGAATAAGATCGATATAATTTGGACAGCACTAATTGAAAAATGGAAGGAATTGAACATGAACTTGGCAAAATGAAAGCACCGGATGAGACTCGATTAAAAGAGGAATGATAGACCCAACACTCCGGTTAAAAGGATAAGCACGAAAAGAACTTGATCTTGGCAAAACGAGATGATGGGTGAAAATAGCAACATCACAATGCCTCCGATAGAAATGAAAGAATGCAATGAAAAAAACTAGATGGTTGGAAAGAAAAGAACGGAGAAGATAATGGTAACTTCTACCACAATTGAATTTGAAAGAAACATCCTTACGAGGAAGGCTAGAACGTAGTTGTTGAAAAATCAACAATGAAAAGAATAAACTTGTAGTGGGCTTATGGAAACAACTCAAAATTATGAGGTGAAATTCTGCCACTAACGAAAACAATTGATTGGATTGAGAGCAACACGGAGATGAAAACTTCTTTCATTGAGAGGATAGGAGGAAAACTTGGATCATTGATAAACACCACAAATAGCAACATTCCTTGGGAAAGGCTTTAGGTGGAATCTAAACCAAGATAACACCAACGAATAAATTGTTGGGTTGAAAAGATCTCGTGAACGAAGAAAAATGATGGATTTAAATATCTCATTCCTGACAACTTGTGAATCAAGAAACACGAAGGGAAATTGTCAAGAATGACATAACACCATCTCAAGAGATAAGGTAGAAAGAATTGCACTTCGGAATGCAAGATGAAGAATGCTTGAACTCCTCAAAACAAAACATGTGTTGAACACCATGCTTATTTTAGAGTATAGCTTGACGGATCTTAACTCCGCGAGAAATCTTGATGAACAAATGAAATCAAGAATTTTGACGATCCTCCGGAATAAGGAATTGAATTTACTAGATGAAACAAGAATAAGAATTACATTATGCTCATCCTTCACCAATTGAATTGATGACAAGCAATGGATTTGTCATACTACTTATTCTCATTGAAAAATGATTACAGATAGAGATGTAGCGCAAACTTGAGAAGGTATTGATGGAACCACCGGTGGGATTTGGAAACAACAAATGAATTGATATGATAAAGAAGGAAGTGAAATCTTGAACGAACCACCGTAAGAATTGAGAATGAACGTAGCAAAGGCACAATTCACCGGGAAGAATTGGAAAACGAATGAAGATATTTGAGGGGATTTAGATACAAGTGAACGAATAGATGACGAGCTGATTGGAGAATACTTGAATGATGCACCGGTAAGATTTGGAGAGCGAGATGTTGAGAATGAATAAATCTAAGATGATGGGCTCCGAAGAACCAAACTGAAAAGACTCCTGAATTGCTCCGGATGGGTGAAAAGAATTCTCACAATCTAAAACAATTATGAGAGGATGGCATCAAACTAGAACAATGAATCTTGAAGAGAATGGAGCAAGATTTAAGAGAAACTCTTCTTTGGTCTTCAAATGTTGAGAATGACGATGAGAAACACCAGCATGAATTGTTGAGGCACTCCGGAATGAAAATTAGAAAGGTTGAACCAACGATGAAAAGAATTTGAAAGGTCTTGGAGAAAGACATTTGACTGATGATAACTCATTCTTACGTCAAACTTTGCAATGAATTTGGGAATAGCTCCTGAAAATTAGAAGAGTTAGGTAAGATCCTGGGAAAAGACCTGTGGGTTAGGGCCCACTCAAAAGAACCACCGTTGAACAATTGTTTGAAATAGATATTGCACCGGTAGAATTAAATGGCTTGAATGAGATAGCATCTTCAAAAGAACTTGAGTGAATTGAGAATGGAAACTAGAATCTTCTGAGATATCTTCAACACTCCGTAACAATTGAATAGCGAGAAGTGGATGATTAAGAGATGCACCGACATGAGAAAGCATTTGAAACGATGAAAAGAATACGATCAACACTGAAAACTTGACTTAAATCCACCGGAGAAGAAAATTAGAATGGAACAATGATAAGGTTGAAGCTTCCTTAGCGTCTTCATGAGAAATCACCGGATAAAACATTTAAAGGAAAAGAATGAAGAAACTTCCCTCAATAAAATGGATACTTGATTAAGAAATTTGAGTCCTTGAAGAAAAAGGGTGGGAGGGCGGGAAAACAAAGGCAACTTGGGTCGGATGAAATGAACACCGTTGAGAAAAAACTACTTAGAATTGATCTTGTGAATGTTGCAATGATCGGATTTACTTGAAGAGAAGCACACCGGTTGGAAAGAATTGACATCACAATCTCGATGATCAATAGGATTAGCATCCACATAGAAATATGAGAACACCGTTTAGAATAAGGTATGTAATCAACACTTGGCATTGAAGCAACTTGAATACCACAAAACGGAACAAAAACAAAGGATTTGGCTTGCAGAATAAGCCGGAAACAAACATATGATAGATCCCATATCGTATCATGTGTCTGTTGGAAAGATATCCTACGAGATACTTGAATTCCCACCTATAAACTCCCGAACCTTTCTGGTTATGCAATCTGGTGTTGGGGATACAGGGACACAAAATATATCACCCAAACTAACAATACCTAGATCCATTGTATCCATCCTTCAACACATAACCAAGAAACCTTCGAAATCGTTTACCTCGACCTTCAAAAGCATCCGTTATACGAGTCATGGCAATACTCTCGAGCTCGCCCGAAGATCGGGTTATCGAGGTTATCTCACCAACAACTGCATAAAAGAGATTTTCGATGTCGGAAAAGCTCGGTATTCCGAATCGCAACGATAAAATTGTGACGACAACACCTCGGAGCTCAACTCCCCGGGACACTGCCACAACCCCTAAATGTCAGGAGGCACCAAGAACAATGTTCTCGTCACAAAACCATCGGAACGATTCCAAGATACCCGCGTGATCCTAAATTTTTTTTTAGTGAAATTTGAGAAGAGAAAGAGTCAAAACTCTACGTCAGGATGCCTCACCAGAGCGACGAAGGGACTGAGGAGTAAAAAGAATCCTACTCTCCGATATATAAAATCCTAAGACTCAAAACATTTTTTCTAGACTCAACAAAGTCAGCGATTCAATCAAGCTGGGGCTCCTAAGTCGGGATGGCTCGATTACCAACTTGTAACGCCTCGATGCGGCTATATCTCCCACGTGTCAAGCACGACTTAGAGGCATAACCGCATTGAAAGCAATGTCGCAAGTGAGGTAATCTTCACACAACCCATGTAATACATAAGGAAAGAGATACATAGTTGGCTTACAATCGCCACTTCACACAATACATGAGTAAAGCATTACATCATACAGATACAATCAAGGTCCGACTACGGAACCAAAATAAAAGAAGAATACCCCAAATGCTACACAGATCCCCGATCGTCCCAACTGGCTCCACTCTCGATCAACTCAAACGAAACAACACAAAGAACAAGATCTTCATCGAGCTCCTCCTTGAGCTCGGGTGGCCACCTGCACGGTTTCATCGGCACCGCAAACTGGTTTTGAAGTATCCGTGAGTCACGGGACTCAGCAATCTCACACCGCGAGATCAAGACTATTTAAGCTTAAAGGTAGGACAGGGTAGTGAGGTGGAGCTGCAGCAAGCGACTAGCATATCTGGTGGCTACAATCGCAAAAGAGAGCGAGAAGAGAAAGCAAGGCACGGTCGAACAACTATGATCAAGAAGTGATCCTGAAACTACTTACGCCAAACATAACTCCAACATCGTGTTCACTTCCGGACTCCGCCGAGAAGAGACCATCACGGTTACACACACGCGTTGATGTATTTTAATTAAGATCAACTTCGGTTTTCTACAACCGGACATTAACAAATTCCCATCTGCCTCATAAAGCGGGCACGGCTTTGAAAGATAATACCTGCAGGGTGTCCCAACTTAGCCCATGATAAGCTCTCACGGTCAACGAAGGATATTCCTTCTACCGAAGACCCGATCGATCTCGGAATCCCGGACTACAAGACATTTCGACAAAGAATAAAACAAGACCAGCAAAGTCGCCCGGATGTGCCGACAAATCGATAGGAGCTGCACATATCTCGGTCTCGTGGCACACCGGATGAGCAGACGTCGGGTTGGCATAGACCCCTGATTGCCTGGGGCGCCGGACATCGCTCGGTTTGGGCCAGCACTCGAAGGAGCACCGTCCGGGGTTAAAATAAAGATGACCCTTGAGTCTGCAGAACCCAAGGGAAAAAGGCTTAGGTGGCAAATGGTAAAACCAATGTTGGGCCTTGCTGGAGGAGTCTTATTCAAAGCGAACTGTCAAGGGGTCCCATAAATCAGCCAACCGTAAGGAACGCAAAATCCGGGAACATAACACCGTATGACGGAAACTAGGGCGGCAAGAGTGGAACAAAACACAGTGCATAAGGCCGAGCCTTCCACCCTTTACCAAGTATATAGATGCATTAATTAAATAAGATATATTGTGATATCCCAACAAGTAAACATGTTCCAACAAGGAACAACATCTCCATGTTCCAACAAGGAACAAACTTCATCTTCACCGCAACTAACAACGCTATAAGAGGGCTGAGCAAAAGCGGTAACATAGCCAAACAACGGTTTGCTAGGAAAGGATGGTTAGGGGCTTGACATGGCAACATGGGAGGCATGATATAGCAAGTGGTAGGCATCGAGCATAGGCATGGCAAAAGAGCGAGCAACTAGCAAGCAAAGATAGAAGTGATTTCGAGGGTATGGTCATCTTGCCTGAAATCCCGCAAGGAAGAAGAACAAGTCCATGAAGAAGACAAACGGATGTAGTCGAGCGAATCCTCACAACTCCGAACGAAACCGGCTAACAAGAGAAGCAACCGGAAAGAAACAAACAACATGGTAGACAACCATCACGTAAACATGGCATGATGCACAACCAAGTATGATGCATGTCCGGTTTAAATAGCATGTCATGGCAATAAGCACAAACAAAACTACAAGTTAAATGGAGCTCAATATGCAACGGGTTGCATATTGACAAAACACCACATGCAAGTATTTAGTTCTCTCTCGGTTATGTACACAACAATATTAAATGTTGTTAAACATGGCAAGAGGGTGAAGCATATGAAACTAACTATTTAGGCAAGATTAAATGAGGCCGGAACAACAAACAACAATTCCGGAAATCCCCATATGCATATTTCGAATTTGCTACTGTTCTGCCCTAAACACAATTTTAATGTTATTAAGCAGCAAAATAAAGTGCACCAAGTTAATCTATGCATTTTTCTACCCCATTTACATATATAATTTATTTAAATCCGAGCTACGGTTATTTAGTTATGAAATAAATCATTTTAGCATGGCATTTAAGCAAATTAATGCAAACAACAATTTTTAAACATTTAAATGTTGTTATCATGATGCGGATGACATGTGCAAGTTTTAAACAATTTTAAGAAAATGTTGACAGGAGCATTATGAAGCATTTGGTCACCATGGCGGAACGAAAGGGTGCCACGGCGGCGAAACGAAAATGGTGCCACGGCAACATTTCGGTTCCGGTAGCTCACGGAGATATCGGTGCAAAAGAAAGTGTGACGGAAGCGAGTTGAGCAAGATGGTGGGGTGTTCCCGGTTATCGGGTTCCCACGAGACGATGGCATGGCAACGAGGAGGAACAAGCGAGCGACAATTTCGGACACGGTGCAAACGGGCATCTCATCAACATGCATTCGTTCACGGCGGTCGTCATCTCGAGTTATACCTTCGAAGCGTGCATTTTCGGGGCGGAATGCGTTTCGTAAAGGGAAGTAGACGTTCCCGCGATGATCGTCGAGGGAAGTAGTCGTACACGGCGTAGTGGAAGTCGCTGTTCACGTGGCGACGGTAGTTGTACACGTTTCCGTAGATGTTCATGTCGACGGTAGTGGTACACGCGACGTTGGGGTACTTGTCGGTCCGGTCTTGGCGGTGTAGATGTACACGTTGTCGGGGTACTTGTCACATCACCGGGTGTAGTCGTACACGTTCGAAGCAGAACTTTGCATATCCATGTACTTGGCGTTCCGGTCCTGTAATCGTTCGAGCGTCGTGGAAGAACTTGACGGATCCGAGGGCTCCGGGCGTCGAGGTACTTGGCGAAAACCACGGAGAGGGTACTTGTATTCGCATCATCGTGGAAGTAGTGGTACATGTTTCATAGAGGAACTTGACGCTTGCGGTATGTTGCTTGGGGCAACCAGGGTACTTGGGAGATTCCCCATGAAGATGCATCGATGGCGCTCGAAGGCAGCAACGGGGAGGCGAACGAGGCCGCTGGGACTCGAGCGACGAGTGACGTGCGGCTGCTGGCGAATGGGATCCACACCGACGGGGTCAACGCGGGCTTGCGCGTGGCCTGTGATGGAGGTCAACTTCGACGGGGACGGACCACCGGAGTCAGATCCGGCCATGATCTCGCCTGATCTTGGGACGAACAACGGAGGGTGGACTTGGAACTCCGGACGCAAGCGACCGAGCACGGGAGGCGGCGGCGCCGAGGCAGGGGCGACGGGAGCCGGTGGGGACGCGGGGCGGATGGATCGGCCTCGGGACGGAGGTGGAGGCCCGGCGAGGTCGGCGGCTTAGGCCTCCATGGGCGGCATGGACGAGTGGCCGGCGCCGGCCTTGGCTCAAGCAGAGGAGGCGCGCCATGGCAGTGGAGATGGAAGGATGGATGGGCGCGACGGAGGGCAGCAGTCCGGCGACGGAGCAGAGGCGCAGCAGGGAAAAAAGGGCAGGAGCACCGGCGCAGGAGGAAGACAGAGATGGCGCGGAGCAAGGTGCCGCCATGGCCCGAGGGCAGCCGGAGTTGGCCGCACTGATGGGGTCGCGGAGGCGGTGCACGGGCCGGCAGGGCGAGGATCGGGCTCGCTGGTCGTGAGGGGTGGAGGCGCGAGGCGCACGGGTCGCGTGAGGGAGAAAGAAGGGCGAGGTGGAGGCGCACCGGAGGGGAAGGGAAGATCGAGAGAGAGGCGAGGGATCGGGGCCATGGAACGAGAGGAGGAGGAGGAGATGGATCGAGGGGACGGGCGCTGCGTGCGGCTAGGGTTAGAAGGGTTAGGTGGGCTGACTGGGCCGGCTAGGCTTTGGGCCGGCTGGTTAGAGCTGGGCCTAAGAGGCCGGCTAGGCACTCTCTCTCCCTCTCTTATATTTTCTTTAGCAGAAAACAATTAAAGAGAAGAAAAAGAAAGAGAGGGTTAGGGAAAGGATTTGCGCGTGCGGACAATTTTCCCGGGCTCACAAAAATATGCACGATCCAGGAAAAATAGAAAAGAGGCACGAATGCAAGATTTAAATTCAAACTTATTTGAATTTAATTCAAATGGTTTGAACTAGAACAAGGTTTTAGAAGTGTCCAAAAATGTTCGGATTTTTTGGTGGAGCTCCGGAAAATGGCAAAAGAATTATTGGCAAGGTTAGAGAGCCAAAACTTGAAGAAGAAAAGGTTAAGGGATTTAATATGCAAGTGTGTTATGATCAATTCCAAATAAATGGAATAATTTTATATAGCTCCATAATATTGGGACGATATGTTATAAAGAGAAGTCAACCTTCCCTCGATTTAAATGGACCGAAGATCCATACGATTTTTATTTAGTTGAGTTATTTAAAAATTAATGATATGATGGCATGATGACATGATGCAATGCAAGAGATGACATGATGAATGCACAAACAAAACAAATCACACGACAAAACTCGGAAACCCTGGAAGGCAACTGAAGCTCCGGTCTTGGGGCGTCACACTAGCGTTCTCGGCTAATGGCTCAGAAGAAGAAGAAGAAGCAACTCTGGCATCTTGAAAGGACATGGACTAGCTCGTGTATGTTGTTTTCAATTTGCACAAAAAAGAAGGAAACAATTTCGGGTAAACCTCGTGCAGCTATACATGCGCAAGTTAAGCTATGAGATATGCCCCTCGTCAAGTGATGTGGCACTAACTTGGCATGTACAATATGCTTTTGCCCTAGCTACGTGTTAGGATAACGTTGCTGTTAATTAGACCCATTAGCAAGAAGGTTGGAACCCACTCCCGGAAAAGAAAACAAGAGATTGGAAGACGACTGGACAGCGGGTGAAAATGACCCTTATCTAAAACTTCAATACAAAATGGTCTTAATCTGAAAATATTTTACGAAATGGCCCCTTTTGCATGACGCCCGGGGCTAAGGCATCATGCTATTTGACATGGCATCTTAGGCCGAAGAGTCATGCTACATGTCACTGCCATGGCGCCCTAGTCTGGGCGTCATGCTCTTTGGCACGGCTCCTTAGCCACGGACGTCATGCAAAAGAGGACCATTTTATGACATATTTTTAGATTAGGGTCATTTTATGTTAAAGTTTTAGATAAATGCCAGTTTTGTTCATTTTCACGGACAGTGGAGCCGCCTCTGCAGAGAAAGCAACGTGGGAATTGAAACAGCGTCGGCCGCCCTATGCAAACCCAAACCTCCCACGGGTTTCGTCCTTTCCGCCCTGAGCTTGAAACCTGGTTCCAAGTTCCAAGTGCTCCGCTCCCAGACAAATGAGGCGCCTATGCATGTGCAAACGTGCAGCAGTCCGCCACGAACGACTCGCGCGTCAGCATTTGCCCATGATGTAACGGCTGATGCCTTCGATCGCTGCCTCTCGCTGCCAGTATATGAAAAGGACAGTTCGCTAATTTTAAAAATCTCGTCGACAGTAGCTTCTTTTGGCGCAAAAAATAAAGAAAATACATCCTGGTCGGACGATCCATAATGAACAAATTTAAATGTATATATCCTTCGCATCGCATATGAAGTGACAAGTGAGTAGCAAGTTTCAGCCGGTGGTCCGTTACGTCATCTATGAGGTCGGAACAAGAAGAAAAAAAAGGCCGGTGCTTCCCTTGTTGAGGTATAAGAGCAAATAATCTTACTCGGTTAAGCCTGTCAATCAGCGCGAAAAAACTGATTACTATGGCCAATTCCAGCACACGATTCTAAACGGACATCCATTTTGTGGGATTACATTCGTTGGGTAGAAGCGATGGAGTCGTATAGGACCATTCCTTGATCTTGAGCCGTGTGCCAAACAACGCCGCATCCCGGCCGCATAGATTTTTCTTTCCAAGCACATATCTTTTTTTTCATCATTAATTTTTGATACATGGAAATACATCATCAAATTTTGACTAGAAAAGCAAGACAAAAAAACTCTATCAATATATCGATGCACTCTTCTTTCCAATACCAAAATTTGCATCCATTCTACACAATAAAAATTTAAGTTAGCAAAACTAGTCAAATCCGAGAGCACAACCGAAGCTAAGTAGCACATACCCCATCGGTTGAGCACTTGATGAATACCCATCCGGAATGTTCTGGCGTTGTAGACACGCGGCACAAGACCTTCTTTACGCAGTCGTCGCACTTAATGAGTGGCAACGGTGCGCCGACGAGCTTTTGGGCCAGCACCGAGCCCGCCCAACCGCCGTTCGTGTATCTGTCGCGGACCGCCGACGGTGTAGATCCGAGCGGCTAGAGGCGGAGTTAGTACCTACATGCGGCCTTGCTGGGGCCTTTCGGCCCGGTGCCCGGCCAGTCCATGGCACGACGCAACCTCCCATAGCCGGACGAGCTCAAACCCGACCGAATCCGCTCCAAATCCGGCCGTCAGGTGCGCAAATTAGGTGGCCGTGGTTGGGTAGCTCGGGGGCGTCGAGAGAAAGGGGCTGGCGAAGGCGACGTCCGAGCCGCTAACGGCAATGGCGGCGGCGTGGCGAGGGCAAGTGGAGGATGCGGTTGGAGGGAGGGGCGGATAGAAAAAGGGATGCATGTGCCACCGGCAGGTGGGCCAGGGAAGGAGAAGCGCACATGGGCCGCCCGTCCGTGCACTGTCCGTTTCACCTCAAAAACGGCCCAAATTTGGGCCCGGGATGGGTCGAAAGCGGACAAAAAACGGATAAAAATCCGTTTGCATCCGCGCACAGGGCCGTCTGGTATGTCTATTTTATCTCAAACAAACACACCCGGCTAGGATGGGGTCACACGCTGGAGTTGGCCTAATTGATCAGCTAAATCATAAAGCGAATAACTGCATGTGCGAAACAACATATCTTTTACATGGTAATACATGTCTCATTCGTATTGTACAACAAAAATAAACACTCATTACGGCATCGAAACACAATAGGACAAACATAAACACCAACCAACAAATCTAAAAGGACAACAAAAATAAACACTCATCCTACATACTCGACATGAGCAGATTGCTAATGTGGTTGATCGGTATTATAAAGATCATACAGTACACCAAACACAAACACCAACCGACAAATCTAAAAGGACAACAAAATACTAGTCTTTGCAAAAAAAAAACAACCAAGCAAGAAAATTATAATTAAGACCGAACAATCCTGTGAGCTGGAAACCATGTCCGTCATCTGCCTCTGGCATCACCACAACAGCCACTAAAGAAAAGATGGATCATCTTGTCATCCAAACTCGAAGCAGCTCCAATATGCATCTTTGCGGGCCTCAAGGTGACTCATCAAAGGCGAAACCATTACCGTTCGTCAGACCGGGGCAACACCCCAAACATGCCATCGAACTTCATATTCGTCATCGACGCACGACTAAGACGTGGAGAAGGAAACCATACCTGCCATCCAAGAACCACAAATCCAGCACACGATCCAACATCTTCCAAATGTGTCGACAGAGACCATAATCTACATCCGCTCCTGTGCTACCTCCCAAGCTCCGCGCCGGCGCTAGATTAAACACCGTCGCAACGGCGGAGCCCAAGGACACAAGTCCATCACGAAGATGCCCTAGCCGCCACGCCATCGTTGCTTGAACAGACTAGTTTTTCAATCCATCTGCAACCATAGGACCGACCGCCTCATTGGGGAGGATCTGAAGATTCTTTATTTAGATCGACATCGTCACCCTCGAAGAAGATAATGAACAACCTAAATATCTAAGTAACTATGACTAAAACAATCCACATGCATGGCTCCGACATCCACCTTACTAGTACCAAGGACGAAAGGCCAGCGAAGGAAGTCGAGGGGGGCTCTTGCGTCGCTCCCGCAGGCGGCACGGGAGCAGACCTAGCCGCCGCCGCCAGCAGCCCGCCCACCATCCTTCTCCTCCCCTCGCCGCCGTCGGCAACGGTCGCTGGGCAAAGCCCGCGCGGCTCGGCAGCGGCGGGCCCTTCCCCCCTTCCGTCCAGAGGTGGTGGCGGGCCAGCCAGCGGGAGCCCGAAGCTACGCAGGCGCTTCGGGCGCCTTGGGCTGGCCGCGGTGGCGCGTGGGCGCTTGAAGCGTGGATCTGGCGTGTGGCGCGGATCCAGTGGTGCTCCTCTGCTCAGTGCTACTGGCGTGGATCTGGCGTGCGCTGTTGAGCGGTGCAGGCGGCGCGGCGAGATGCGGGCGGTGCACGTGGTGGTCGCGTGGGAAGCGGGTACGCCGCGCCGGGCGAGCACCGACTGGAGTTGCGGAGGGCTTGCCGCCGAGTGGGCTCTGGAATGGCGGCCGGCGCGCGAGGTGGAGGGGGGAGTGGAGTTGCGCAGGGCGGTGCAGATCTGGCACGGCTGAGCGGCAAGCGTGTGGGGGGGGGGGGGGAGGGGGGAGTGGTGCTGCGCACGGGCATGCGTTGCAGTCAGATCCAGGGAGGCAAGTGCGCGTGTTGCTCTGCGCGGATCTGCGGCGGGATGGGCGCGAACGTCGGCGTTGCTGCCGGCCACTAGCTGCGCGGGAGAAGCTGTGGGAGATGAATGACACCCTTGCTCGGTGTTGCATTCTCCTGATGGTGGTTCGGACAGCCTGACGCTGTTGCGGGTGGGAGGGCGAGATGGTGGTGGCTGGAGGGAGAGGAATGGCGTCGCGACGGTTGTTGCATTCTTTGTCGGTAGAGGAATGGCCAGCAGGCGTTGCATCCTCGAGGAGATGATTGGCGTGCTGCTTGGTTACATCCTTCCGATGTGAGAAGAATGGCGCCGCTGCGAGGGTTGCATCCTTCGTCCAATGGGGGACGCGGGCGCAAGGTTGGAAGCACGTCGGGATTGTCGGGGAGGTGCGGTTGGCCGTGGAGGCAGTGGTGGTGGTCTCGTGTGTAGGTTGATCGGATCCTGGGCTCGGGCTATGCAGGTGGGACTGCCGAGGAAAGTCATACTCCAGTTGTGGCCGGAGTCGTTGATGGCGGCGCCTTCTGGAGTCGCTCCCTTGTTGGAGGCTCGATGTAGCAGCTCCCACCTTGCCTTTTCCGACGTGCTCCGGGGGAAACCCTTGATCTAGCTTAGATTGGACGATGGCGGCGCTATTCGGCGTCGCTTTCTCTCTTGAGGGCATCGTTCTGCAGGTGGATTCGATCAAAAGGGCTCATGGCCATCAAGATCGGAGCTGCGCTGCCTTGTACTGGGTGGATGGCGCTCCGTGGAGTATAGTGTTGTTCCGCAACCACTAGGGTTGATGTTTTTCTTTTTCTTTGATCTTCATATCTTCATCATGTTATGTTTCCGGTGTGCTAAATCTGAACCAAGAATTGCTGGATCTTAAAAAAATAAGTAAAAATACCAACAACCGAAGTGGGCGGCTGCGGAAGGGTGCACTCGCTGGCAGGCGAGATCGCGATCGTCTTTCTTTCTTTATGCCCGAAACTACGTGACACCACACCCAAGGCCAAGGGGGGCGGCTGCGTCCAACTCTTGTACGTGGCCGTGGAAGAACGAGGCATAGAGTCAAACCCAATGGGCTCCCTCCGTCGCTCCTTCGATCGTTCACTCGTTCCGTCGGCCTTGAAGTGGCACTCGTTCCGTCGGCCTTGAAGTGACCCAAGTCCTAATCACCTTTTTCTTCGAAGGAGAAGTCCTAGTCTCTTCGTACGGCCACACGTATAATCTCGTAGGTTAGTTAGTTAACACAGGCTGCCTTCTGCCTAGCACGCTGCACGTGCCTTCCACAGAACGGCCGCAGCTTGGGCAGGCTCAACTCGGGGAGCCAAAACTGAAGCATGGTTGCACACGCCGCACCGTTTCCGGGGTGCCCCTTGGTTTGGTTTAGACACGGTGAAATCGGCGGATGCCGCGCTGCAGAATCTGGCGTGTTCCAATCTCGTCGATGGTCAACAGTACTGCTCGCCCATGGGCAAATATTGCGCAATCAGGGGCGGTCTTCTTACGAAACTCCAGATGATACCCCGTGCATTCTCATGGGATTTGGTTGCAATATGCTTCCCTCGTTTCTAAATACTATAAGTCTTTTTAGAGATTTCAATAAAAACTACATACAGATGTATATAGACATATTTTAAAGTGTAGATTCACTCATTTTGCCTCATATGTAGTTCACATTGAAATCTCTAAAAATGACTTAAATTTAGGAATGAAGGGAGTATATAGTACTTGTATTATTTCCATGAGATTTTATTGTCTTGTATTTAAATATGAGAAAAAAGTTTAAAAATACATATGTTTTATTGTGTTTGCTTTTTATTATGATTTTGCAAAATATCTGTAGCATTTACAAGTTAGAGAAACAAAGTTACATTTGGCTATCTTGAATTTGAATATGAGATTAAATACAAAAATACATATAATTTATTATTACGTAGTTATAAATTTTTATAGAATATAATTAGTATTTCTCATGCATGTTGAGAGAAATAAAGTAGTGGGGTTCATAAAGTGAGATGTGTGCGTGTTATGATAATTACTATAGGTAGCATTTCCCCAGATATGCATGTTGAGAGAAATGAAAGTAGAGAAGTTGATGATGTGGCATATATAATGACGTGGCATGACTGCATGTTAAGATAAATAGAAATAGTGGAGATCAACCACTTTATATAGGACTCCAAATGCCTGAAACTGGCGACAAACACCAAGAAAAACTTGTAGATCTCCCCACCAATGTCTATTCGGCGCCTTAAGCGGGCAGTGATATGTATCGCTTCAGTTTTTTTGAGGGGTATATGTATCGCTTCATGCGATAAGTATAAGGGGGAGCGCTAACAACCTCTAGCAAATGGGCTGGCACAGGAGCGCGGTTTCCTTCTCTTTACACTTGATTTCTTTTACCTAGGTCGGTTTTCTAATTCAAAAAGAAATGTCACAAACTTCAAATAAATGTTCATGAATTCAAAAAAAGTTTGCGAGCTCAATAAATGTTCACAGATTATAAAAACATCACAATCAAAGAATGTTCAAGAATTTAAAAATATGTTCAAAATTTTATGAATTCAAAACGCATTCACAAATTTGAAAAAAAATCATGAATTCGAAAATATTTGTGAATTCAATAAAATTCACAGATTTGAAAAAGGTCATGAGTTCAAAAATTGTTCATGAATTCAAAAATGTTGGAAAATTTCATGAATTCTAATAATATCCATGAAATTTAAATAAGTTCACGAACTCTAAAATGTTCACAAATTTGGAAAACGATCACAAGTTCAAACATTTTTATGAATTTTAAAATGTTGCAAATTTTAAGAGAGTCACGAATTTGACAGATAGTCATTAATTAAAGAAATCATGAATTAAAAATAACAATAACAATATAAAAAGAATTATAAAAATGGACACAAAACTGGAAAGTAAAGAAAAAATCCAGAAGAAATCATGCAGGCAAAATTTAAATATAAAATAAAAGGATAAACAAAAATGAAAATGGGAAAACCAAATTAAACACAAACTTGAAAAAAAAAGCCTGAAGAAAACCATGCCGCAAAACAAAGAAAAAATGAAACAAAAAAAAAAAGAAACGAAAGGGAGCCCCTTTTTGACGCTCTTTGTGTCAAATTGGCGGCCGAACGCATAGGAGACAATGCGACAGGGCCGGCCATAGGGCTACGCCGAATCACCTGTAACGACCCTGACCTAATGGCAGCGCACCATATAGGAATTTGGGATCAATTACACTCATATATGAAGGATTCAAGGTACAATATCAGAGAGGAGGTAGGAGAAGAGGAAGAACACAGGAAGGAGATTTTCCGTTCTCTCATCGATCCTCTCTACCTAACACATGCACGCTGCCCTCGCTGGCGACAGTCTGTCCATTGGGCCCTTGCACTCACTCGCCTTGCTGGGCCGTCACCGTCACCTTGGGCTGGGCCTCCGGGACCACCTCCGTGACGTTCCCCCGGTCTTGATTGCCTGCTTGACCCCAAGCAGGAGCATTCGGAAAGAGCTTCAGCAAACTCTGCTTGTTCTCCCAGGTACACCACGTTGCTGGTAGTGAAGACCATTGGATATACACCAGCTCTTCTGGTTTTGTGCCCGTAACAAAAACCTACCTAATGGAGAAGTCGTTGGCGAAGTCACAAGGCCCTCTACTTTTCATTATAAAACCGATAAACCAGAAAAAGATGGATTGTTTTGCGAAAGAATCTTTGGACCCATAAAAAGTGGGATTTGCGCTTGTGGCAATTCTCGAGCGAGCGGAGTTGAAAACGAAGACGAAACATTTTGCCAAAAATGCGGGGTAGAATTTGTAGTGCACCCACTTAGTATCCAAGGCATAGAGAGGCACAATACTTGAGTCCGCCGCAGTACACGCTGAAGGAAGATCAGGCTGAGCTGAAGTGTTTGCTGGTAAAGCTTTCTTCAGTAGTGAGACATGCACCACTGGATGTATCTGACTAGACGCACGCAGATCCAGTTTGTATGCTACAACACCCACTCGTTGTATGATTGTATATGGACCAAAGTACTTGTATCCCAGTTTCTGGTTTGAGCGACGAGCAATCGAGGTCTGCACATATGGTTGAAGTTTCAAGTAAACCTGGTCACCAACAGCAAAAACACGCTCCACTCTATGCTTGTCGGCTTGCGCTTTCATCCTTTGTTGTGCTCGTAACAACTGCTGCTGAATTAAACTGTTCATGTCATCTTTATCGCGTAGCCACTGTTCAAGATCCGGCACAGTGGTCGTTCGCCCATCTTGAAGACTGAAGTGTTTAGGCTTATACCCATACAAAACTTCAAACGGTGTTTTGCCAAGTGCCGAATGCCAAGTTGTATTGTACCAATACTCGGCGAGCGACAGCCATTTGGACCACTTGGATGGACAAGATTGTGTCATGCACCGCAGATATGTTTCCAAGCATTGGTTCAGGCGCTCCGTTTGTTCGTCCGTTTGAGGATGATAACTGGAACTCATGTTGAGTGTAGTGTTTGTCAGCTGAACAGGTGCTGCCACAAGGCACTGGTAAATACCTTGTCTCTATCTGAAATAATGATTTTAGGTAACCCATGCAGCTTGTAGATATTATCCACAAATACTTGGGCAACTGAGAGGGCAGTATAGGGGTGCGACAGAGGCAGAAAGTGGCCATACTTGCTAAATTTGTCAATGATGACCAAGATGATGTCAAATTTCATAGACTTAGGCAACCCTTCAATGAAATCAAGACTGATGATATCCCAAGCTTTCTCAGGAATAGGGAGAGGTTGCAGCAACCCCGGAGTTTTAGTATGCTCAGATTTGGCCTGCTGGCAAACAGAGCACTGGGAGACATATTTTTGCAAATCTTGTTTCAAGTGTGGCCACGCAAACAGGGCTTTGATCTTCTGATAAGTAGCTGTAATGCCACTGTGACCTCCTATTCCACTAGAATGCAACGCCAATAGGATAGCTTGTTTAGCTTCCTCATGATGTCCCAACCAAATTCTGTCCTGATACTTGATCACCCCATCATGAAGAGCATAACCTTGTTCATTAGGACTGACAATGCTCAACTCAGTGAGCAACTTCCTAGCTTGAGGATCTTGTTGATAACTCTCAATAACGACCTCTAACCACTTGGGCTTACTGATAGAGACATCACTTAATTCCTCAGCTACCTGGCATCTAGAAAGGGCATCAGCTGCACCATTGGCATGCCCCTGTTTATACTTGATCACATATTGCAGGCCCAACAACTTGCAAAAGGCCTTGTGTTGGATGCTGTTAGACAATTGCTGATCATCAAGGTGTGTCGGGCTTTTATGATCAGTGTAAAGAATGAATTACATATGCTGCAAGTAAGATTTCCACTTGTCCACTGCCAAAATCAGTGCCAAACACTCCTTTTCATATGTCGAAAAGGCTTGAGCCCTGGGGCTAAGAGATTTACTTAAATAAGCAATAGGATGGCATTTTTGAGACAACATAGCTCCTATTCCAACTCCTGAATCATCAGTGTGCAGACAAAAGGGAATTTGGAAATTGGGTAGAGCCAAAACATGTGCAAACCCTAAAGCTTGTTGCAAAGTGAAAAAGCAGTCTGAGCAGTAGATGACCACACAAATGGCACATTCTTCTTAAGTAACTCTGTAAGAGGCTTGCTGATAATTCCATAATGTGCAATGAACTTCCTGTATTATCCCGCTAAGCCAAAAATGATCTAACTTGCTTGACTGATTGTGGTACAGGCCAATCCTTAATAGCAGGTACTTTACTAGGGTCGGTTGCTACCCCTTGGACACTAATGATATGGCCCAAGTATTCCAATGATTCCTGAGCAAATGAGCATTTAGACTGTTTTACAAAAAACTGATTGTCCTGCAGTATACCAAGGACCTTCTTCAATAATTGCACATGTCCAGCCAAGGTTTCTGTATAAACCAGAATGTCGTCCATGAATACCAACACTCCTTTGCGCAATAGTGGGGAAAACACGAAGTTCATAATTTCCTGGAATGTGGGTGGTCCATTTGTCGGGGGGAAACGACACCTATGTGATCACTGGAATCCCTACTACGGTTGCGGGGCACGGGGATCGTGAGAAGAGCGGGACTAGTAAACAACACAAAGGGATTTACCTGTGTTCAAGCCACGGGATCGCGAAACCCTAGTCCTGCTTTGGTGGGTGTATTTCTGAGAGTTTTTGAGCTCTCGAACTAGCTGTGGTCAGCGCGTGGTTCGAAAGAGCCGACCCCTCCTCCAGTGCGCCATGGGCCTCCTTTTATTTTATTTTTTGAGAATATGGGCCTCCTTTTATAGGCGAAAGAGGCTACCACAGTGGCACACAGGAGGTGGAAAGTGCTACAGCGCTGTGAGCTTATCGCTGGTGTTACAGGACAAAGCGCATTTAATGCGAGGCTTAGGTGTCCCTTCGCTTTATCGGGGACGGGAGCGAGGCCTGCCCCGTCCGTCGCCGCTCCTCCTTGCTTCGACACGCGCCCTGGCCAGCGGTGCATGCGGTTCCATGTAGGCAGGCAGGCAGCTGAGGTGGCGCGGTGGTGGAGCCTCCATGAAGGGTTGCATGTTGCCACGCAGTGCCTGCCCACTGGTTGGGTCGGCAATGCATGCTGAACGACGGCGGAGACTTGGCTGGTGCGGGCTCGGCGGTGGTTCCGCCTTAAGACGCAGTGGCGAGAGTCTTGCGGGTGGCCCGGTAAGGGTCTTGCCGTGGCAGAAGCGCCCCGGCAAGGATCTTGCCGGGGTCTTATGGGTTTCTTCGGTGAGGATGGTTGCCTTCCTATCCCCATTTGATCTTGACTATTCTTTGTCTTCACAAAGATCGCATGCCACCACGGAGGTGCCTCCCAAGCCACATCCCAATGCGTTTGTCGGCGTTGGTGGGCTCAAGGGTGGCTTGCTTTCGGGGCTGGCGAGCTGCTTGACAAGGGTCCTTGGCCGGGAAACCTGCTTCATCCATCGATCTTTGTGGCCTTGGTCCTTGTCGTTGCTTCACTTTGTCTTGGGCTTCGGTCTTACCTTGGCTCACCTCCCCTACTCGCTTGGTGGTGGTGGTGGTGGCTCGACCGCCACAAGACAGTAAAGGGGTACAAAGCATGCCCCTCTTTTGTACACCGACAGAGCCCTGGGCCTGGGCCACACATAAGCAAGCAACACGTTGTTGGGCCAGGCCCAAACGTCTTGTGCTGGCAGGTGGGGCGGTTTTACCGCAGTAAGATTCTTCGCTCCGCCGCCCGACCACCGCGTGGTGCGGCGTGGAGGGGTGTGCGTGACGTGGGCGGCATGCGTGGGGCAGTTTCCACACGCATGCGTCACATCGCAGTAAATGGGCAGCGTGCCCTGCTGCTTCCTCATAAAAAAGGATAACCGCGGGCGCACTGTTCCTTTTACCCTTCACGCAACCCCAATCTCAGAAACCTCCACCCGGCTTCCTCTTCTTCTCCAAGCTTCGTTTGCTCGCTGTCATCGCGGTTCCGCTGCCCTCTGTCCTGCTCCCCTCCTCCAGCCGCCATGGTGCCAAAATCGACCAAGTGCAAGGGGGTGGCCAAGGACGCCGGAGCTGCGGAGCCGCCGGAGATCGCGCTGGCGGTGCAGCGGTCGCAGTCCGCCTTCTTCTCCCCCTCGACGGTTAACATGTTCGAGCTTCGGGACTCCTTTAGGCCCCTGTGGGGAGTGAAGACGGGGGGGGGGGGGGAATTCGGGGCATCCAGCCACGCGCATCATCCCCGCCAACTGCGCCGAGGGTGCACCAAATCGGTACCCCTTCTTTGTTGATTATTTTTCTTGTGGGCTCTGTCCTCCCTTCTCTGATTTCTTCAGCGACATCATGCACACCTTCGGCTTCCGCCTCCTAGATTTTACTCCGAATGTGGTGGTGTGCATGGCTCTTTTCACGCATCTATGCGAAGGCTTCGCCGCGGTGCACCCCAACACGGCGCTTTTCCGCCATTACTTCTCCCCTCGGATCCAACCAGGGAGCGCCATCTCCGGTTGTATCGCCTGGGTCTCTAGATCCAAGGGAGCGTACCCGGAAGGCGCCATGAAGGAGAGGTGGGAAGAATGGCGGGGCCGATGGTGCTGGATCGAGGAGGAGGACCCGCCGGCGTTCTGCGAAGTTCGCCGGGCGCCGCCGGTCCGCGAGGTTTATTGAGCGACGTTGATCTCGACGACGAGAGGCTCACGGTCGCCACCACCAGGATCCTCCGACTCACCGAGGCCGGCCTCACCCTCGAGATGATCGGGGCGGACTTCATCCGCCGCCGGGTCACTCCACTGCATAACAAGGGGAGGCCAGCCTGGCTCTTCACGAACCCTGCCGACATCATGCGTCTTCGTCCCGGCCTCGACCATAATTTCACAGTTATGGCGCACGACCACTTCCGCCAGCGGCTCTTCCAGCTTGACGTGGGCCGCGACGGCGAGGTCGAGCGGACCGGCAAGGTCGTGAGGGCCGCCGCGAAGGCCGGCAAGGTCCTCAAGGGGCCTTTGTTCAAGCCGCCGGCGGGGGTGGTCCCGTTGTGCAATAATTCGCGTCGGTCCGAGATCATTGCCATGATGCCGGACTGCAGCGCGCATGGCCCCGACCCGATCTGGAAGGAGCCGGAGGACGCCGAGGTGCAACAGTTCTTTGATACCCTGCACGAGGGGTATGTCAACGCCGATGCCGAGCGGCTGCTTGTCCAGGACACCACCCAGGCGGAGCTGGACTACATCGCCACCAGGGCGAGGGAGGCACAGCTTGCCAGGGAGGCTGGCAGCGTCGGCAGTGTGGAGGACAAGGCCGCGACGGCCGCGGAGGAGGAGGAGCTCACCCGGTGGGTCGCGGCCGCCGGGGGAGCCAGCCGCGCCGGCACTGAGGCTCCTTTGGTTGAAGATGTGACCGGCGAGTCATCGGAGGAGGAGGCCGAGACCGCAGACCCGACGCCACCTCGGGGAGGGGGCAAGTCTTGCGGCGGGCCAGCTCCGGCGAGTCGGTCCGGCCCGGCAGGGCTGCGCAGCCGCAACTGACCTTGGAGGGGTCCCGGCCCCACACGAGGGCCTCGGCGGCAAAGAAGCCGGCGAAGGTCGTGGTGAAGAAGAAGACAGCCGCCCCTTCTTCATCCAAGCGTGCCCAGATGCCGCCTCCTTCCCCTCCTCCGGCGGATGTTGACACGGAGGTCACCTTCGATTATGGATCCCTCAGCCCGAGGAGGAAGAGGAAGACATCAGAGGAGGAGGCGGACGGCGAGTAAGCATCTTGTTCCTTTTCATTATCTCTGCCTCCTCACTCTGTGTTGCTTGCCTTGACTTGTCGTAATCCTTGCAGGGACGCGGAGACGCTGGCCCAGAGAGTGAAGAGGACCAGGGTCTCGGCGGGTGGCCAGCCCCCGGCTGGCACTTTGAGGGCGCCGTTGGTGGTGTTGAGCAGCCCGGACAGCAGCCCCCGGCATAGCCCCCAGCGTAAGTTCATCACTGTTCTCCCGTCGACATGTGTCAGGGGCACGACACTTTGGTGCTGACCTTGCCAGGTATGCAGGAGGAAAGCAGCACCAGGAGGAGCCACAGAGGGCTACTCCCAACACGCCGCCCCCATCAACCACGCCGCCCCGAGGGGCGTTCTCGGCAAGGGCGCCAAGCACCGAGCCCACGCACATGGAGGAGGAGGAGGAGAACTTGGGCGCCGGCGGCTTTGCCTCGGCGCCAAATGTTGGCGGGGAGGGGACTTCTATTCCCCAAATCTTGCATCGGCACGTAAGTCATTCGCAGATTCGTCCTTGCTTCTTTTTCTTTCTGGCTCTTGGTCCTGGCCTTGCCTCACCTCCTTCTTCGGCATCCAGATTCCTCCTTGGTGAACCCGGAGGACGTGGACGTCGTCATCGAGGATGTTGCCAAGGCCGCCGAGGCGGATGCCGAGAAGATCGCCGCCGAGGAGGCCGCCAAGGATGCCGCCGAGGACGTCACCGAGGGGCCTACCGGGGAGGCCGGTAAGGCTGCCGCTGAGGAAGCCGGCAAGGGGCCTACCGGGGAGGCCGGTGGGGCCGCCGCCGAGGAGGAGGAGGAGGAGGTGGCCGAGGACCAGCCTTCCTCTTTCGCTGCTTCCGGCTCCGGCAAGTATCTGAGGGTGAGCGACGACTTGTTCGTCCACCTTCCAGGCGCGTCGAGCACCAGGACACCCGTTGAGGGAGAGGTGTTTGACGATGAGGTGCTTGACGCTGTCGGGCTTGAAGTCGTCGATGAGCCGATCATTGGCGGGGACGGTTCGCAGAAGGAGCAGCTCCTCCATGCCATGGGCACCAGCTTCCGGAAGCTCCAGGCGCTCCACCGCGCCCGTCTGGACAAGGTTAAGTCCAGGACGGTGATGGTGGAGAAGGCGGAGGCGGACCTCCAGAAGCGCGTTGCCGAGGCGCAGGACTGGTTCCGCAAGGCCCACAAGGAGCTCAAGGCTGCCCAGGGCGAGCAGGCTAGGCGCGACGTGGAGCTCACTATGAAGCTCGCCGACGTCGAGAAAGCTCAGGAGACGGCGAAGAACTTGGCCGCGGCCGCCGAAGCCGCTCAGACCCAGCGTGAGGACGCGTTGAACTCCCAGGAGGAGGACCTCGCCGCACGCGAGGCGAAGCTTGCCGCCATGCCATGCAAGGATGCAGAGGTGGAGAAGCTTGTCTTACAGACGGAAAGTGAGTGGAGCAGAGGCACAAAGAGGCACTCGATGCCCAGGCCCAGGTTCACGCTGGCAAGGTGGAAGAGCTGGAGGCAGAGCATGATAGGCTGAAGGAGCAGGCGCTGATGTTGTCCCAAGAGAGGGACGCTTAACAATGCTCTGAGGGCGCGGTCGTCAGCAAGGCTGGGGAGCTCTCCGAGGCCAATAACTCCATCAAAGACCTCAAGCTGGTGGAGGGTCTCGAGAAGGTGCTAGAGGAGGCCAAGACCCAAGAGGGGACCACGCCAAGGAGCCGGAGGCCGAGAAGGAGTTGCGATTTAACGAGGGCCTCAACCCGCGGATCACGTGGCGGGCGAGAACCGTTGGCTCGATCACCTCGCCACCGTTGCTAACCAGGCCGCCGCCCATGTGGCCATCATGGGGATACCGGACGTGAGGTATGTCCCGGAGCGGAGCGTGAGCGACAATTGCAGCCTGACCTTGTTCTTTGAGAAGGTCGTCGGTGCTCTGGAGCGGCTCCACGCCAATCGGGCGGCCTCACTGGTCGATGAGTCCCGGAGGCTTTGCCAGGGTGCCATGACCAAGGTTCTCACCAAGGTGGTGCACTGGTACCCCGGCCTCGACTTTGACGCCGCGCTAGAGAGCTTGCCGGAGGGTACTGACCTCGCGCCGCTCAGGGAGCGCATCAAGCCCATCATCAGCCGAGTCGCCGAAATCCAGAGGGTGGAGGGCCAGCGCCGGGATTAGGCATCTCGTTCTTTATCGTCAATGCTGGTTCACAACCAAGACAATGGCTATCTCTAGTTAGAACCGCAGCAACAATTTGATGTAATATAACTCTGCAACACTTTCAGTATTATGCACGTTATTTTCTTGTTCGATTTTCCTTTGTATGTCCACCCCACGAATCGGGTAGGCTTTGCTTGCCACGTAAACCAGGCGGCGTCTTGGGGGCGGATCCCCATTGGCTCGCCAGTGCTTTGTTGCTGGCAAACCACCTTACCGCCCTTAGCGCGGCCGCCCGAACTGTCAAGCTTGACTCGAGTCAGAGTCAGGAGCGTTGCCAGGTGCGGAAGGCTACCCCGCTGCTCTCAACGCGACAGCTTTGAGCCGTTGAGCAGACTCGAAACAGAACAAAGGCATTGCCAATCGCGGGGGGCCCTTTTGCGTGCAGGTTTCCCATAAATAGGCCAGCTCTCCGAGGACGATAACCTCAAGTGTAAAAGAAAATAATCCAAGGCTCTGAATAACTTAGCTTTTACATTCTTTCGAGCGGGCGTGCGTTCTCCAACCGCCTTCTTCTCGTGAGACCGAAAGTGACAAAGAACCGCTAGGCTAACTACTGCACCAGATTTCACAATTGCGCCCCTACGGGCGTGCAAAGATGTCGGGGAAACGACACCTATGGGATCTTGGAATCCCTACTACGGTTGCGGGCGGGGGATCGTGAGAAGAGCAGGACTAGTAGACAACACAAAGGGGATTTACCCAGGTTCGGGCCGCGGGGATGCGTAAAACCTTAGTCCTGCTTTTGTGGATGTATTTCTGAGAGTTCTTGAGCTCTCGAACTAGCTGTGGTCAGAGCGTGGTTCGGAAGAGCCGACCCCTCCTCCAAAGGCGCCATGGGCCTCCTTTTATAGGCGAAGGGGCTGTCACAAGGCACACAGGAGGTGGAAAGTGCTACTGATCTTTGTGAGCTTATCGCTGGCGCTACAGACAAAGCGATTTAATGTGAGGCTTAGGTGTCCTTCGCTTATCGGGGACAGGAGCGAGGCTTGCCCCGCCCATCGCCGCCCTCCTCCTTGCTCGACACGCAGCGCCAGCGCTGGTGCATGCGGTGCCATGTAAGCGAGCAGGCAGGTGAGGTGGCGCGGTGGTGGAGCCTCCACGAAGGGTTGCATGTTTCCACGCAGTGCACCGCCACTGGTTGGGTCGGCAATGCATGCTAACAACAAGGAGACTTGGTGGTGCGGGCTGGCGGTATTCTGCTTCCGCTGCACGCTTAGCGAGAGTCTTGTTGTGTGGCCCGCAAAGGGTCTTGCTGGCGCAGAAGCGCCCCAAGCAAGGATCTTGCCGGGGTCTTGTGGGTTTCTTCGGTGAGGATGGTTGCCTTCATATCCCCATTTGATCTTGACTATTCTTTGTCTTCACAAAGATCTGCATGCCACCACGGAGGTGCCTCCCCAGCCCTGTCCCAATGCATTTGTCGGCGTTGGTGGGCTCAAGGGTGGCTCGCTTCGGCTAGTCTTGGCGTGAGCTGCCCCGGCAAGGGTCTTGCCGGGTCAAGAGGCTGCCCCGAAGGGTCCTGCTGTGGAAACCTGCTTCATCCATCTGATCTTTGTGGCCTTGGTCCTTGTCGTTGCTTCGCTTTGTCTTGGTTTTCAGTCTTACCTTGGCTCACCTCCCCTGCTCTGCTTGGTGTCGTGAGCTGCCTCTGATCGCCTCACAAGACAGTAAAGGGGTACAAAAGCGTGCCCCTCTTTTTGTACACCGACACCATTGCACACCCCAAATGGCAACACTTTGAACTCCCAATGGCCATGATGAGTTCTGAATGCTGTCCTAAACTCTTTGCCAATTAGTAACCTGATCTGATGATAGCCACTCCTAAGATCCAATTTGGTAAAATACTTTGCCCCATGTAACTCATCTAATAGCTCATCCACAATAGGAAGTGGATACTTGTTCTTAACAGTAATAGCATTGAGGTGCCTATAATCAACACACATCCTCCATCTTTCTTTTTGACCAATAAAACCGGAGATGCATAAGGACTATTACTTGGTTGAATTACTCCACTTTTTAGCATGTCAGAAATTTGTCTTTCTATCTCATCTTTCTGACTTGGTGTATATGTATATGGTTTTCGATGGACTGGTTGAGCTCCAGGCACCAAAGGTATCTTGTGATCAAATGCCCTCTGTGGGGGTAACTGAGTAGGTTCCTTAAAAACAACAACATGTTGCAGAAGCACTTGTTGAACCACCTCAGGAACAATTTCAGGAGATGGTATAGCAGTAGGCATAGATAGCTGCACCAGTTGAGCTACCGCACCAGTCTGAAGCATATCATGGAATTGCTTAACCGATACGACAGGGCAATGGGTAGTGTTATCCTTGATGCCCCTTAGAGTCACTCTTTTGCCGTCCACTTTGATGCGCATTTTCTTGATTTTCCAATCAACCCACATGGGACTAAACTCAGCTAACCAGTCCATACCCTGAATGAGGTCATAACAGGGAAAATCCAAAACCCTTACTGGAGTGTGAAACTTGATGTTCTGGCAGCCCCACCCGAATGCTGTGATTTCCTTATTGCTGACCATTTTTGTGTCATTTGCTATGGTGACTTGGACCATTGGAGCAGTAACTGTTTCACGATGCAACAATTCCACTAAAGCTGAACTAATAAAATTAGCAGAACTGCCCGAATCAACCAATATTAAAATCTGTTATTGTCCCACAAATCCCAACAATCGCATAGTTTTCTTACCACTTGTTCCTTCAGCCACGTCCGATGATAGACTGAGAGCTTGTTCCTGGTCAGAGTCAGTTGCCTCCGAGGAATTATCAGCCGATCACAATTCTTCCATGACAGCAATAAAAACTTGAGGTGGACATTTGTGCCCAGGAGCAAATTTACCACCACACTTAAAGCATTCTCCTCTTAATCTCCTTTGATTCTTTAAGGCAGCTAATTTAGCTAAATCAGGGCCTTCCATAGTTAGCCCCCTGCTACAGTAGGAGTTTGTATTTCTGCTGGATGTGGTCCTAGCTTGCCGGGCCCTGCCTGATTGTGCCATTTCTTGGGCACATAATTCTTGGACTTGAACCCAGCCAGCTCGGCCTCTTGCAACAGTGCTAGGGATACAGCTGCATCAACTGTTCTTGGTTGATGGAGAACTATATTAGTGCGAATATGCTGACGCAAGCCCTTCAAAAATTTAGCAACAAAAAATGTCTCATCAAGGTATGATTGTGTGTCAAAAGCTGATGCATCAACAACTCAAACTCTTTGTAGTAGCTATCAACATCACCAGACTGTTTGATATCCAGTGTTTTGGTCATATTTGTAAAGTATTGATCCTTGCCAAATTTCTGACAGATGGCCACATAGAATTGAACCCAACTTAACACTCCATGTTGTGCCTCATATGTTTGCAACCATAGTGCGGCGGTCCCAGTAAAATGCAAAGTGGCATAATCAACCATATAGTCCACAGGAATATTAAACATGTGAAAATACTTCTCTGCTTTTTCCTTCCAAATATTAGGATTAGTGCCATCGAATTTAGGAAAATTTGTTTTAGGCATTCGCACATGATGATAATACTCTCTCAGTGATCTTTCCTGACGAGACCCTGAAGCTCCATCATGTCGCACAACGTGATACATAGAATTGGAAACTTGCAACAAAGGTGCAGGGAATTTGGGCAAACTATTAGGCAGGCCTGTATCAGGAATTACCTCAGGGGTTCCTCATGTCTCGCCTTGGGCACCAATACCAGGAGCATAGGAGTGTGCTCCTGGTGATAGCTGCTCCAAAGTCGTCAGCCGAGCCCCCAGTCCATCCATTTGAGATTCCAAGTTATTAACCACTTTGACCATACATTCTTGTGATTTGAGCAGTGTAGCTGCCGTCGCCCTTAATTCCTGACAAGCTGTAGTGTTTTGCAAAGCCGTTGTGTTGGCCTGCAGAGTCGCTTCCGTAGCCGCCGTAAGGCCATTGAGCACAAGTTGCAGACGTGCTTCCATGTCAGCCACCGTCGCCTGAGTATCCCTTTGCTGGCCTTCAACCACTGTCATCCTTGCCGTGAGAGAGGGAGCCCCCCGCACCGTCTTGAAATCCTTGGTCTACCACCACCGGAGTCGGCGAGTACTTGGGAGTACCCTTTCCTCTGCAACCGACTCACACGCCACCCGCTGCGCCAATTCAACCACGGGACAGGGATTTTACCTCTGTTGTAAGGAACAACAGAAACCTTCCCGTGTCGTCGAATCCGCAGCCGAACGAGCTCCGCCGCCAACCAAAATCCTCCACCCGTGCCGCTTGACAAAAGAGGAAGCAGCCGCCGCACTGTCGCCACGACCGGCAAGAGAACCCAGGGATTTTACAGGAGAACCCAACCTGAATCTCACTACTGATCGAAATTGCCACCAAATTCGAAACAAAAATTCTGGCTATTTTTGGGATTTCAGAGTATATAGGATAAGATCCAAGGATTGAGAGGCTCTGTATACCAATTGTAACGACCCTGACCTAATGGCAGCACACCAGATAGGAATTTGGGATCAATTACACTCAGATCTGAAGGATTCAAGGAACAATATCAGAGAGGAGGTAGGAGAAGAGGAAGAACACAAGAAGGGGATTTTCCGCTCTCTCATCGATCCTCTCTACCTAACACACGCACGCTTACATAGCCCGCTGCCCTCGCTGGCGACAGTCTGTCCATTAGGCCCTTGCACTCACTCGCCTTGCTGGGCCGTCACCGTCACCTTGGGCTGGGCCTCCGGGACCACCTCCGTGACATCACCCAACGGGCGCTAGTAATGGGCCTACCCAGTAGGTCATGTGTTTTAAGCGCATGCGGTGCTCGCGCGTGCCCATCCTGGTTCGGTCCATGTAACTCTCCAGCTAGCTCTGGTTTTAGTTCTAAAAAAAGCTAGCTCCGGTTTTAGGAAGCTATAAGATGCTTCTTGTACTGGATTTTTCCTACATTTTCTGATGAGTTTTTTCTAACAATTTTTGTTCGTTCTTTTACCCTTTTTAATCCATTATTGTTTTATTTTTTATGAACTTTTCATAAATTAGTGAACTGTTTTCTCGAATATGTGTACTTTTATTAAATTTGTGAACTTTTTTCAAATTCACGCACTATCTTTTTTCAAATGTATGAAGTTTTTCCAAATCCGCAAACTTCTCTAAAATATGTGAACTTTTTCAAATTTATGAACTTTGTTCTTCAGACCGATGAACTTTTTTTATGTTCATGAAGATTTTTTTTTCAAATTCAGAAAAAAAATCATGTTCAAGATTATTTTACCAAAAGTCAATGGTCAACCAATAACGGTCAAGCCGTTAACCGGTCAACAAGATGGCAATCCGCTTATTGGGTCGGCCCAAGCAAGTGCGCGTGTGAGCGCTAGGTTGTGAGTTGGGCGTACAAGGCGGCTAACATGAGGTCCCGATCTCCCTGCATATGTCTATGCTGGATATACATGTGCACAAGATGGTCTGAGCCCTTCGTAATGTTCCCCATAAACGGCCCAGAGCTCCAACGGTTTCTTTTTCCAAAAATCGAGTTAAGGCATATTCAATGCTTTGACGTTTACAGAGACGCTTACGAAGAAAAAAACAATAATTCCAAATCACGAAGAGTACATGTTACATTGCGCGGAGAGTACATGTCATGTCGAGGAGTACAAGTTATACTATGCGGCAAGTAGAAGTTGTAATGTGCGGGAAGTACAAGTTGTATTGTATGGGAAGCACAAGTTGCACTACATACGATGCACAACCTACACAGTGTGGGAGTACCCTGTCCATGGAGAGTTGTCAGTGCACGCAACACAAGTAAGTTATCGTGGGAAGCACAAGTCAGTTCTTGATAGGACCGCAAGTTATGATTGAGAAAAAATTCGTAGAAACCTATCAACATGGAATCTAACTGGAAGGCCTCTACGAGAGAACGCAGCGGCAAAAATGATTTGTAATTTTGACGCTTGGTTCAAAAGATGTTTCAGTTTGAAAATCCTATCTCATAAAAATGTTAAGTACCCTTCCATCTTCCCATGGTGGAAAAAATCCACCAAAACTGCTTGGTAGTGACAAGTGGTACATATGCACAACGCCACATGTCATCACAAGATGAGTTTTCGGAGAAATTCTTACAAGGTGTACCCCTTAACTAGTGATTTCGTCTTTAGTTATACATAATCACTATACAACTATTTTTCTTTGAGAAACACTATATAATGGTTACCTTTTTTAAAGATTAGACCACTATAAATCTGAACAACACTAGCCGGACAAATTGTATCATTATAGACGAGTTCTCGACCAGTCAATGCTCGGGGTCAGTGATGACTTCTCTATCACAGACCGGCCAGTCGACTCATCGGTGATAAATATTTTCACAGACAGTCCAGTTAGCGATAACTAGAACAATGGAGGCAAAGGTCTAGACCATCACTGTCTTTCGTCATTATGTGGTCATTCATTGATGTTAATATTGAGGCCGGAAGCTTGGGACTGCACTGCTAGCAATGCAGCCTCATGCTTCACAACAATACAAATACCAGCATCACATACAAATATTTTCAATAATCCATTTCATATGCACATATACACAATATTTTACATAATAATTTCATTTCATGTCATATACATCTACATTGTGTCAGAAGGGAAAGAGAGGGATTGGTGGAACCATTGGATATTGCTTGAGCCATGTGGGTATATAACTATATATATAGGAGTACCATGACCAACTTGGAGTACAAGACAAGGTAGGGTAAGATTCTACGCTATCCTATCTTACCTAATAATCATAACACTCAACATCCCCACAGTCACAACGGTAGCGACGCAGACGGTGGGACTGAAGAAAAATCCGAAGGTAAGTCGACGGACATCCCTCCCACAGCCGTAATGGTCGATGCATCACGGAAGTCATGGTTGGAGTGGAAACCGACCGTGACGCCCCTGATTCAATCATACACTAATCATACACGCAAATGTGTAAGATCAAGATCGGGGACTCACGGGAAGATATCACAACATAATTCTTGACACAAATTAAAGTCATACGAGCTTTATATTATAAGCTAGGGGCCTTGAGGGCTTGAATACATCAGCTCGAATACAAACGAGTCAGAGGAAGCAACAATATCTAAGTACAAACATAAGTTAAGCAAGTTTGCCTTAAGAAGGCTAGCACAAAAGCAACAAAAATTGAAAAGGCAAGGCCTCATGCCTAGGAGCCTCCTAACTACTCCTGGTCATCGGCGGTCTCCATGTAGTAGTAGGCACCCTCGGGGTAGTAGTAGCCGTCGGTGGCGGCAGCTGGCTCCTGGGATCCGCCATCTAATTGCAGCAATCGGGTATGGGGAAAATGGAGGTAGCAAAGCAACCGTGAGTACTCATCCAAAGTACTCGCAAGACTTACATCAGATCTAAACTAAGTATGCTTCAGTATCAAAGGAATGGGATCTATCTGTGGACTGAACTGTTGAATGCCAAAAGAGATAGGAAAGCCTAGCCTATCAAAGACTAGCATCTTCAAGCATCTTGCAGCATCAGAAGAGGTAATAGTATCATATTATATTGAACAAGTATGTTATAGCATTAACGCCCAGAGATCCTTTCTCGGCTCTCTACAAGAAAGCAATCCCGAGGCCATCATATCCAAATCACATCTCAATATCCAGTTCTTGTTGTATAGATCGGGATACAACTCCAAGTCATCCAGTTACCGTGGACACAACTATTCGAATAGATGAACTTCCCTACATCCTAAGCATGCAGGGGTCTTGGGCCCATCACCCATTGCACTCCTGCATGTTGCGTACGCAGCCGGTGTCAGTCCTGGCAACCTCCTTATATAAGGCAGGTGCTTAGGCGGGCCACCCGAGCGCGCCCCGCTTAGTCGCTGACGTCTGGAGAGCTTCGGCTGATACATATGACACCGAGTGCCCATAACTGTTCCCGCATGGTGGTTAGTGCATATAGGCCAGTGGCCAACTCAGATCAAATACCCAATCTCGTTAGTGTCTTGGGAGCGCGCGGTAATGAGCAGAGACTCATGATCATGTGACCCCATCGCCCCGTCTCGTGTACTTATGGCAAGGGCCCGGAACGCCCGGCCGTGCCAAGTAGAAAACTCACGAGTACCCTCCAGGTCAACCTGACTTCACAAGAGACTATCCGGAACTCAGGTCCACCTCTACCGTGGTGGTACCGCCTGTCCTTCCAGTCCTGCAGTAACAGTAACTCTCGCGGTACCCCTTGGGGTCAAACCATCTTTAACATGGTTCTGGGGGTAAAGTCAAAGTAATCGTGTGTCCATAACACCAAAGGGGGATCCGATAAATCACCCTCGATGGTTCCCATTTTATGTAACCGTCAAGGTGAAGTTAGGAGGAATCACCCTCGATGATTCACACTTGATGAGTTGCACGATAGAGTCGTTATCGGGAGTGGTGAAGGAGGAATCACCCTCGATGACCACGACCGATTAACTACTACAGAGTAATCATCAGGAGTGCATTACGAGGTATCACCCTTGGCACTCAATAGTATCTCTATAGAGTCGTACAACTAAGGGGGTGTGATGTGCTGTATCGGGCCCTGGACGTCGATCACATTGATCGAGTCATCCGGTAATCCAGCGGGGGAAACAAGGACAAGGTGAGGGGCCACTGATGGAACACTAACCAACCTATACTAAGAAGTTTTGGATAAACAGGTAAGGTAACAATTGCAGGTTACAAAATCAGGCTATGCATCAGAATAGGATCATACAAAAATAGTAGCAGTTCTAATGCCAGCATAGGAGAGAATGGAATGGGCGATATCGGAATGATCAAGGGGGTTTGCTTGCCTGGTTGCTCTCGAGACGGAAGGAATCTTCGGAAGCATAGCCGTAGTCGAACACCGAAGCATCAACGGTCTCAGGGTCTATCGGAGAGGAAGGAGGGGAAGAAACAATAAATAACAGGCATACAAAGCAACAGAAAGCATGACATGACCGTAAGCTATGCTAAGGGTGACCTAATGTAGGGCTACGCGTTACAGACGAAGTGGGGAAATATCCAAGAATATTTTCCCAGAGTTTGACATTTTCAGATAGATGAATTGGAGGGGGAAGGATCCATGTTCGCTATGTTAGAGGCATCTGGCAGGTATGTGGATATCATATATGATTTCGTCTAATTTTTCTGATCATTTTTCAGATATAAATTATTTTCATCTAACTTATGGTTTATTTTCTATTAATTTTCAAAGAAATCATTTTCTGAAAATATGGAATTTATTTAATTACGAAAAATAAAAGGAAAAGGCTAGGTGCTCCTGGTTGAGTGCACCCAACAAAGGTAATAACAGCGACAAGGCTTCTATTGACCGCCTTCAACAAGAATAACGCTGACCCGTTGACTGGTCAACTTGGCCCAATGGGACCCACAACTTAACCAATTTTAATTAGTGGCCTGGGGCCCGCTGTCAGTGGGTCGGCTGGGGTTAATTAGTGCTAATGACGTGCCACATCAGAGGTTAACGGCGATGCTGACGCGAGCTGCCAACGACGGCCGTGGCGCTTGCCTCCCATGCACTGCTTCCAGATGGAGAGGTGCTACAGTAGCCGGGGAGAGTCGCGCCGAGGTGGGAGTGGCCTGTAGGGGTAGATTTGAGATAAGGCCACGACGAGGTTTGGCAAGGCGGGCATGGGCGACCAAGGTGGGGCACGGGCGGTAGTGAAGGGCGCAATGACGGTCGGGGAGCACGGGACATAGCGCAGCAAGAGCGGTGAGCGAAGCGTGAGCAAAACAAGAAGCTAGCGCAAGCACAGAGGCAAGGCAAAGAACAGTGCAGGAGTGCGGGGCGCGGCAAGGCTTGGTGGGAGCAGGCCTGGGCGCAGCCGGGCACACAGGAGGGCGATGATGAATAGTTGGGCGAGGCGGAGGCGTGGCAGCAGGCGGGCAGGGGAGGGGCAGCGGCCGCAGAAGGCAGCAGCCACCGCAACATATAGCGACGACAGCGGGCGGCAGAGCAGCACGACAGGGTCGTGGGCTGCGCGTGGCCGTGGCCAGGCGTGCGCGGAGCGGATAGGGCGCGAGGCATGGGTGCATCGTCGTGAGCGAGCTCCGTCCACGACAACTGCAGCGCTAGGTGATGTCTGCTAGACTACGTCGGTATTTCCTGAAAGAGGAAGGGATGATGCAGTACAGCGACGGTAGGTATTTCCCTCAGCGATGAGACCAAGTGTTGGGGATATAACTATTTGTGTAAGCCGCCCAGGAGGGGCCGGGTTACGCAAAGAAGACTCATCAAAAAGATGCCCAAGGCCAAGTATGAAGACGGTGGTTCAATAAAGGGGTTGAGGCCCACAGGCGGCTTAAGGCCCATGGTGATAAACCACCATAATGACATGACTTGTATCATAAGGTAGAATTAACTAGTCACCAAGCCGGACACTGTTTATGAGCCGGTCGGGACTCTATAGGCCGCAGGGCGTCCACCCGTGTATATAAGGGGACGACCCACTGGCGGCTTAGGGCAAGAAACAACTCATCGAGAGCCGTGCATAGCGATCTCGCCCTCGGTTATCGAAACCTCAAGCAATACCAACCCAACTAGACGTAGGCCTTACCTTCATCGTAAGGGGCCGAACTAGTATTACTCTCTCGTGTCCTTTGTCCCGTTTAACCCCTTTATGCTTCCTAGTTGTCATGGCTCCACGACTAAGTCCTTGCAAGAGGACATCTCCCATGACAATTCCACGACAGTTGGCGCCCACCGTGGGGCCAGCGCACGATGGATTTGAGTTCTTGAAGGGCAACTTCGAAGGGCTCAAGGGATACACAGTGAGCCGGATGACCAAGAGTCGTCGCGGCAAGATCTACATCGACGACGAAGGTTGGAGCCCCGATGCCGGTTCAATTGAGTACGAGTACCGGGTCCCCTTTGGCGGAATCCACGCTTTCATCGGTCGGATTGGTGAGCCAGGCCCCGAGCCGGACTGCTGCACCAACCTCATCGAACGGCGGGCCAGGCGACCCGCTACCGAGCTCAACCTGGCCGGAAACGTGCCTTTGTGGGTTGCATCCACGAGGAGATCTTTCAAGGATCTCAGATGGTGGTGAGACGCCATCCTCTCCGACGGTGATTCATCCGCCGTTCAACATATTCGCTGTATCTATTATGTGATGGCGGGCTTAGGGTTGTTCCGACGGCTCTAGTATTCCGACCCCTATGAGCCGCCAAGCTGGGCAGGAGTCTTCATGGCTAGTACTCAACCCGGTCAAAACTCAACGGCCGCAACAGCAATAAGGTCCGGTCGAGCGCCGGGCAGAGGCCCCGGCGCCTCGGCTCAAAGCCGATGGATCTTATGGATAAGCCGACGCCCGTTAACTACCACAGCCATCCTCGAATCAAGATGAGCATAACGCGGAGGTGGCACGGTGCGTGAGGAGATAGCTCGTGCCAAGGAGGCCTTGGCAGCCGAGGACACCAAAGTTAGCCATGTAACGGGCGGCTTTGGATGCATGGGCACAACAGCTACGCCGTAAGCCTTCCACCACGATGAGCTCGAACGCGCCTAACGAGGTGATGAGGAGGAGGCATCGTAAAACCCAATCTCGCTACTCCGTTTATGATCCTCATAATCGCTTTTGCTACACCCGAGCCGCCCAAGTAACCCGCCAGATGCAAATCAATTTATGACATCCGAATAGGAGGACCGCTCACTCGGAGATGGCACCTCCTCATGGGAACATGGCGCCGCCTGCTACGCATCGATACCACCGGTCACTTTTCCAACCCCATGGAGAACTTGATCGCAGCATTAGCATGTTTGGCGGCTCTCCCGGTGGACGGTGACGATCCAACAGTAGTGGAGACCAAGGATCGAGACTCGCCCGCACAGCCTCGCTCAAGAAGAGACTTATTCCTACAGCCGGACAGATTCATTCAACTCCACCGCCTTTGGTTAGCTTCGCTCGCCCAAACCGAGTCCGAAAGTTACAGCAGTACATGGAGTCGAAGCTTTGTCAAGCAACGCCAACGCCAGAATTCCGCCCGGAGGTCATAACCTGCTGCAGGACCGAATACGCCAGAGGACGAGCGGCAGCTCAATTAGCGGCTCAACAAACGCTCATCAGACTTTCTCGATTATCCGACGACTTCGCTGAGGCGGAGAGGCTACGTAACCAGCGGCGTTCCTTGTTTAGTGCCGGCTCTATGTAATGTACGCTACCCAAGGACTTCAAGGGACCTCGAAGGTGCCGAATTACACGGCCGATTTATAGCCCGGAGCGTGGATAGAAAGTTATGAGATGGCCATGGAGTTGTTGGAGGTCAGCGATGCAGCGATGGCTAAGTACTTCACCATGATGTTAGATGGAACGCCCGGTCTTGGTTAAAGGGCTTGCCACCCAATTCCATTAGTTCATGGGCAGAGCTAAAGGCCTGCTTTCATCCGTAACTTCAAAGACACTTGCAAGCAATCTATGTCGATTGTGGACTTGACAAATTGTAAGGTGATGAGGGTGAATCCACGCACTCATTGGGTACGCTGGTCAAGGAGATAACACATTCGTCCGACAAGATGGATGCTTTGCAGTCCTCATGTTGAGAAGAATCGCCGCTTTGAGCCGCCGAGACGTAAACCGGGCGCTTTTAAGCGTGATTGCAATGATATGGGTACTGATGGCAGCTTTAGTCAAATACCGATTCCGATAGTACCAAGGATCCCGCGCTCGATGAGGAAAATATGTGGAAGGGAAAGAAGAACGGCAATGGAAAGGGTCAACAAGATAACCTCGATGAATCAAGCAGCAATAAGCGAAGGTCGAGGGTAACCCAGAGTTTGTAGCCAACGCCTCGGTTCTGGGCGGATCAGGCCCATCTCTCGAAAGAAGCACTCAATGAGCCTTGCCCGAGACACGACACTCGAGAACGACCCGCCACCCACTTATGGAAGGATTGCACGATCATGAAGGCCTTTAAGAATTCCAACACGCTTGATGGCAATCACGGTCGGCGGCGGCTCAGAGCCGGGCGACTTTCATGGCCCGGGCGGCGGTTCAAGTTCCGCCAGGACATCAAGGCGGTTATAATCAACAAGCATTCGTCGGGGATAAAAGCAGCAAGCAGCCGGGTTATCAAAGCCACCCGGCAATGAATAGTGGGCGATCACGTGTTCACCACTAACTTGTGCAAACTTGACTAGAAGGTTCATAAGAGGGCCGTGAATTCTGCTGAGCCGGGCGGTCCCCGTTATTTAAGGTGGTTTAACAGCCCATTGTATGGAGCAGGAAGATCACCCTCCGGTTGATAATCCGGCCGCTTAGCCCCGGTGGTAGCAGCTCAGGTTGGTGGATATAAATTCACTAAGGTACTCATGGACGGAGGTAGCAGCATCAATATCCTCTATTATGAGACCTTTCGACGCATGGGATTGACTGATAAGGATTTGAAGACGTCCAACACTGTTTTTCATGGAGTGGTGCCTGGTAAATCGGCTTACCCAGTTGGCAAGATTGAACTGGAAGTGGCCTTTGGAGATGAGTATGATTCTAGAGCTGAGAAATTAACTTTTGAGGTGATTAAAATCAAGAATCCATACCATGCTCTATTTGGTCGGCCGCTTATGCCAAGTTCATGGCACGACTGCAGTTATGTTTATCCGCAGCTTAAGATGTCGGGTCACAAGGGCACCATCACCGCATTGAAGTAAAGGTAGCCCCGAATGTGAGGAGGGCGACGCGCTTATGCCGAGTCTGCTTGTGCAGCAGAGGAGCCAAGTTTTATCAAGACAATGTTGATCCCGCCGATATGACCTCTCTAAAGAAGCCAACCACCGAGCATGACCCGCGATGAAGTTTAAGTCGGCGCTGAAACTAAGCTTGTTGATTTCACCTGTGCGATTCGCCAAGCAGTTCAAGATCGCGCCAATTTGATCCTAAATAGGAAAGCGCTACCATCGAAGTTCATCCGTGAAAACCGACATCTTCGCATGGAAACCTTCCAACATGCCGGGTGTACCGAGAGAACTCACGAGCACACTCTCAATATTGATCCAAAGTATAAGCCGGCAGCAGTTTCTTCGACGGTTCAACAAAGAGAGACGAAAGCTATTGAGAGAAGTCGCCCGCTCTTAGCGGGTGGGTTTATTGTTGAAGTTTTTCACCCGAGGAGTTATTAACCCGTGCTCGTGCTCAAGAAGAACGGCACCGGCGGATGTGTGTGGATTACATGCACTTAAATAAAGCTTGTCCTGGTTGATCCTTTGCTCTCCCCCGTATTGATCAAATCATTGATGCTACGGCGGGTTGCAGCGCTTGAGCTTTTGGATGCTTACTCGTTATCATCGATCAAAATGGAAGTTAAGGACCAAGAGAAGACGATGTTCATCACTCCATTTGGAGCCTTCGCTATGTATCTATGCCATTTGGGCTCAAGAGTGCCTGTGCAACTTATCGATGTGTACAGTAATCTGCTCCACGATCAAATTGGGCGCAATGTTCACGCTTATGTGGATGACATCGTGGTGAAGTCCGTGAGAGAAGGAAACCTTGATATCTGATTTTAAAGAGACCTTTGATAATCTCCGGTTTATAAGATGATGCTTAACCCGCAAAGTATGTATTTGTGTACCGCAGCAAGCTCTTGGGTTTCGGTCTCAAACAGAGGCATTGAAGCTAATCCGGAGAAGATCAAGGCAATTACCTCTTTGGCTAAACCGGTCTACATCCTAAGCATGCAGGGGTCTTGGGCCCATCACCCATTGCACTCCTGCATGTTGCGTACGCAGCCGGTGTCAGTCCTGGCAACCTCCTTATATAAGGCAGGTGCTTAGGCGGGCCACCCGGGCGCGCCTCGCTTAGTCGCTGACGTCTGGAGAGCTTCGGCTGATACATATGACACCGAGTGCCCATAACTGTTCCCGCATGGTGGTTAGTGCATATAGGCCGGTGGCCAACTCAGATCAAATACCCAATCTCGTTAGTGTCTTGGGAGCGCGCGGTAATGAGCAGAGACTCATGATCATGTGACCCCATCGCCCCGTCTCGTGTACTTATGGCAAGGGCCCGGAACGCCCGGCCGTGCCAAGTAGAAAACTCACGGGTATCCTCCAGGTCAACCTGACTTCACAAGAGACTATCCGGAACTCAGGTCCACCTCTATGTGGTGGTACTACCGTCCTTCCATTCCCAAGAAGAATAAGAACTCTCAAGGGTACCTTTGGGGTCAAACCATCTTTAACATGGTTCTGGGGGTAAAGTCAAAGTAATCGTGTGTCCATAACACCAAAGGGGGATCCGATAAATCACCCTCGATGGTTCCCATTTTATGTAACCGCCAAGGTGAAGTTAGAGGAATCACCTCGATGATTCACACTTGATGAGTTGCACGATAGAGTCGTTATCGGGAGTGGTGAAGGAGGAATCACCCTCGATGACCACGACCGATTAACTACTACAGAGTAATCATCAGGAGTGCATTACGAGGTATCACCCTTGGCACTCGATAGTAGCTCTATAGAGTCGTACAACTAAGGGGGTGTGATGTGCTGTATCGGGCCCTGGACGTCGATCACATTGATCGAGTCATCCGGTAATCCAGAGGGGGAAACAAGGACAAGGTGAGGGGCCACCGATGGAACACTAACCAACCTATACTAAGAAGTTTTGATAAACAGTAAGGTAACAATTGCGGTGTTACAAAATCAAAGCTATGCATCGTAATAGGATCATACAAAAATAGTAGCAGTTCTAATGCCAAAGATAGGAGAGAATGGAATGTGCGATATCGTAATGATCAAGGGGTTTGCTTGCCGCTGTTTCTCGAGATGTATAAGGAATCTTCTAAGCATAGCCGTAGTAGAACACCAAAGCATCAACGGTCTCAGGGTCTATCGGAGAGGAAGGAGGGGAAGAAACAATAAATAACAGGCATACAAAGCAACAGAAAGCATGACATGACCGTAAGCTATGCTAAGGGTGACCTAATGTAGGGATACGCGTTACAGACGAAGTGGGGAAATATCCGAGAATATTTTCCCAGAGTTTGACATTTTCAGATAGATGAATTGGAGGGGGAAGGATCCATGTTCGCTATGTTAGAGGCATCTGGCAGGTATGTGGATATCATATATGATTTCGTCTAATTTTTCTGATCATTTTTCATATATAAATTATTTTCATCTAACTTATGGTTTATTTTCTATTAATTTTCAAAGAAATCATTTTCCGAAAATATGGAATTTATTTAATTACGAAAAATAAAAGGAAAAGGCTAGGTGCTCCTGGTTGAGTGCACCCAACAAAGGTACAACAGTCGACAAGGCCTCATTGATCGCCTCAACAAGAATAACGCGTTGACCCGTTGACTGGTCAACTTGGCCCAATGGGACCCACATGTCAGTCACTCTAGGCCAGTTAACAGTTTTTATTAAAACTTAACCAATTTTAATTAGTGGCCTGGGGCCCGCTATCAGTGGGTCGGCTGGGGTTAATTAGTGCTAATGACATGCCACGTCAGCGGTTAACGGCGGTGATGCCAGAGGCCGGGCGACGGGTCGTGGCGCTGCCTCCGCATCTGCTTCCGTGCATGGAGAGATGAGAGATGCTACAGGTAGCCAGGGGAGAGCCGCGGCCGGAGGTGGGAGTGGCCCGTGTTGGGGTAGACGGAGACAAGGCCGCCGACGAGGTTTGGCGGCGTCGGGCATGGGCGGACCAAGGTGGGGCACGGGCGGTAGTGAAGGGCGCAGCGACGGTCGGGGAGCACGGGACATAGCGCAGCAGTAGCAGGAGCGAGCGTGAGCAGCGGCGAGCTAGCGCAAGTACAGGAGGCAAGGCAGCAACAGGTGCAGAAGTGCGGGGCGCGGCAAGGCTTGGTGGGAGCAGGCCTGGGCGCAGCCGGGCACACAGGAGGGCGATGACGAATAGTTGGGCGAGGCGGAGGCGTGGCAGCAAAGCGGCGGGTGGGGGCAGCGTCAGCAGAAGGCGCAGCCACCGCAATATATAGCGACGGGGCGGGCGGCAGAAAGCAGACGACAGTGGTCGTGGGCTGCGCGTGGTCGCACAGCGGCGCGAGCGGATAGGGCGCGAGGCATGGGTGCATGGTCGTGAGCGAGCCCGCCCACGGCACAATCGCGCAGCGCTAGGTGATGTCTCGCTAGATTACGCCGGTATTTCTAAAGAGGAAGGGATGATGCAAAGACAACGACGTAGGTATTTCTCAAAGGATGAGACCAAGTGTTGGGGATATAACTATTTGTGTAAGCCGCCCAGGAAGGGCCGGGTTACGCAAAGAAGACTCATAAAAAAGATGCCCAAGGCCAAGTATGAAGACGGTGGTTCAATAAAGGGGCTGAGGCCCACAGGCGGCTTAAGGCCCATGGTGATAAACCACCATAATGACATGACTTGTATCATAAGGTAGAATTAACTAGTCACCAAGCCGACATCGCTTATGAGCCGGTCGGACTCTATAGGTCGCAGGCGCCCACCCGTATATAAGGGGACGCACCCATCGGGCGCTTAGGGCAAGAAACAACTCATCGAGAGCCGTGCATAGCGATCTCGCCCCTCGTTATCAAACCTCAAGCAATACCAACCCAACTAGACGTAGGCCTTACCTTCATCGTAAGGGGCCGAACTAGTATAACTCGCTCGTGTCCTTTGTCCCGTTTAACCCCTTTAAGCTTCCTAGTTGTGATGGCTCCACGACTAAGTCCTTGCAAGAGGACATCTCCCATGACAATTCCACGACAGTTGGCGCCCACCGTGGGGCCAGCGCACGATGGATTTGAGTTCTTGAAGGGCAACTTCGAAGGGCTCAAGGGATACACAGTGAGCCGGATGACCAAGAGTCGTCGCGGCAAGATCTACATCGACGACGGCTCGGGCCCCGATGCCGCTCAATTGAGTACGAGTACCGGTCCCTTTGGCGGAATCCACGCCTTCATCGGCCGGATTGGTGAGCCGGCCCCGAGCCGGACTGCTGCACCGACCTCGCCGAACGGCTCGCAGGCGAGACCCGCCGAGCTCAACGCTGCCGTGAAACGTGCCTTTGTGGGTTGCATCCACAGAGGAGAACTTTCTGAAGGATCTGTAGATGGTGGTGAGACGGCCGTTCTCTCCGACGGTGATTCATCCGCCGGTTCAACAGATTCGTTGTATCTATTACAGGATGGCGGGCTTAGGGGTTTTTCCGACGACTCTAGTATTCCGGACCCCTATGAGCCGCCAAGATGGGCAGGAGTCTTCATGGCTAGTACTCAACCCGGTCAAAACTCAACGGCTGCAACAGCAATAAGGTGCGGGTCGAGCGGTCAAGGCAGAGGCCCCTGCGGCGCGCGCCTACCAAAAGCCGATGGATCTTATGGATAAGCCGACGCCCTGTTAACTACCACGCCATCCTCGCGAATCAAGATGAGCATAACGGGAGGTGGCACGGTGCGTGAGGAGATAGCTCGGCCAAGGAGGCCTTGGCAGCCGAGACACCAGTGTTAGCCACAGAACGGGCGTGCTTTTGGATGCATGGGCACAATAACTACAATGTAAGCCTTCCACCACGATGAGCCCGAACGCATCTAACGAGGTGATGAGGAGGAGGCATCGAAAACCCAATCTCGCTTACCTCCGCTTATGATCCTCATAATCTTTTGTTACACCCGCAGCCGCCCAAGTAATCCGCCAGATGCAAATCAATTTATGACAGCCGTAACAGAGGACCGCTCAGCCTCATGAGATGGCACCTCATGGGAACATGGCGCCGCTCACGCATCGATACCACCGGTCACTTTTCCAACCCCATGGAGAACTTGATCGCAGCAAGATGTTTGGCGGTTTCTCGGTGGACGGTGACGATCCAACAGCAAAGGAGACCCGGCGATCGAGACTCGCCCGCATAGCCCTCGCTCAAGAAGAGACTTATTCTCGCAATGACAGATTCATTCAACTCCACCGCCTTGGTTAGCTTCGCCGTCCAAACCGGAGTCCGAAGTTACAAGCAGTACATGGAGTCGGCTTTGTCAAGCAACGCCTAACGCCAGAATTCCGCCCGGAGGTCATAACCCGTGCAGACCGAATACGCCAGAGGACGAGCGGCAGCTCAATTAGCGGCTCAACAAACGGCTCATCGTGACTTTCTCGGATTATCCGACGACTTCGCTGAGGCGGAGTGGCTACCGTAACCAGCGGTGTTCCTTGTTTAGTGCCGCTCTATGTAATGTACGCTACCCAAGGACTTCAAGGACCCTGAAGGTGCCGAATTACACGGCCGACTTATAGCCCGGAGCGTGATAGAAAGTTATGAGATGGCCATGGAGTGTTGGAGGTCGCCGATGCAGCGATGGCTGGTACTTCACCATGATGTTAGATGGAACGCCCGGTCTTGGTTAAAGGGCTTGCCACCCAATTCCATTAGTTCATGGGCGAGCTAAAGGCCTGCTTCATCCGTAACTTCAAAGACACTTGCAAGCAATCTATGTCGATTGTGGACTTGACAAATTGTAAGCAGGAGGAGGGTGAATCCACGACTCATTGGGTACGCCGGGTCAAGGAGATAATACATTCGTCTGACAAGATGGATGCCGGCTTGCAGTCCTCATGTTGGAGAAGAACTGCCGCTTTGAGCCGCTGAGACAGTAAATCGGGCGCTTTAAGCGTGATTGCAATGATATGGGTACCGATGGCAGCTTTAGTCAAATTCGCCGATTTCGATAGTACCAAGGATCCCGCCTCGATGAGGAAAATACAGGAAGGGAAAGAAGAACGGCAATGGAAAGGGTCAACAAGATAACCTGATGAATCAAGCAGCAATAAGCGTGAAGGCCGAGGGTAACGCAGTTTGTAGCCAACGCCTCGGTCCGGGCGGATCGTGCCCATCTCTTGAGCAAGCACTCAATGAGCCTTGCCCGAGACACGGCACGGGAACGACTCCGCCACCCACTTATGGAAGGATTGCGCGATCATGAAGGCCTTTAAGAATTCCAACATGTTTGATGGCAATCACGGGCCAAGCGGCGGCTCAGAGCCGGCGACTTTCATGGCCCAAGGGCGGTTCAAGTTCCGCCAGGACATCAAGGCGTTATAATCAACAGCAGCCGGGTCAAGGGGGGATAATAGCAGCGATCGGGTTATTAAAGCCACCAAGCAGCTGAATAGTGGGCGTGATCACGTGTTCACCACTAACTTGTGCAAACGTGACCGTAAGGTTCATAAGAGGGCGTGAATTGCTTGAGCCAGCGGTCCCCGTTATTTAAGGTGGTCGAACAGCCCATTGTATGGAGCAGGAAGATCACCCTCCGGTTGATAATCCGGCCGCTTAGCCCCGTGGTAGCACCTCAAAGTTGGTGGATATAAATTCACTAAGGTACTCATGGACGGAGGTAGCAGCATCAATATCCTCTATTATTAGACCTTTCGGCGCATGGGATTGACTGATAAGGATTTGAAGACGTCCAACACTGTTTTTCATGGAGTGGTGCCTGGTAAATTGGCTTACCCAGTTGGCAAGATTGAACTGGAAGTGGCCTTTGGAGATGAGTATGATTCTAGAGCTGAGAAATTAACTTTTGAGGTGGTTAAAATCAAGAATGCATACCATGCTCTATTTGGTCGGCCGGCTTATGCCAAGTTCATGGCACGGCCGTGTTATGTTTATCTGCAGCTTAAGATGCCGGGTCACAAGGGCACCATCACCGTGCATTGAAGTCGAAAGGTAGCCCTGGAATGTGAGGAGGGCGACGCGGCTTATGCTGAGTCTGTTTGTGCAGCAGAGGAGCTGAAGTTTTATCAAGACAATGTTGATCCGGCTGATATGACCTCTCTAAAGAAGCCAACCACCGAGCATGACCCGGCGATGAAGTTTAAGTCGGCTGCTGAAACTAAGCTTGTTGATTTCACCCAGCATTCGCCTAAGCAGTTCAAGATCGCGCTAATTTGGATCCTAAATAGGAAAGCGCTACCATCGAAGTTCATCCGTGAGAACCGGACATCTTCGCATGGAAACCTTCCAACATGCCGGTGTACCGAGAGAACTCACGAGCACACTCTCAATATTGATCCAAGTATAAGCCGGTCGTGCAGTTTCTTCGACAGTTCAACGAAGAGAGACGGAAAGCTATTGAGAGGAAGTCGCCCGCTCTTAGCGGGTGGGTTTATTGTTGAAGTTTTTCACCCGAGTGGTTATTAACCCGGTGCTCGTGCTCAAGAAGAACGGCACTGGCGGATGTGTGTGGATTACACAGACTTAAATAAAGCTTGTCTGGCTAATCCCTTTGCTCTCCCCCGTATTGATCAAATCATTAATGCTACGGCGGGTTGCGAGCGTTTGAGCTTTTTGGATGCTTACTCTGGTTATCATCAGATCAAAATGGAGGTTAAGGACCAAGAGAAGACGATGTTCATCACTCCATTTGGAGCCTTCTACTATGTATCTATGCCATTTGGGCTCAAGAGTGCCCAGGCAACTTATCAGCGATGTGTACAGAACTGTCTCCACGATCAAATTGGGCGCAATGTTCACGCTTATGTGGATGACATCGTGGTGAAGTCCAGAGAGAAGGAAACCTTGATATCTGATTTTAAAGAGACCTTTGATAATCTCCGGGTTTATAAGATGATTCTTAACCCGGCAAAGTATGTATTTGGTGTACCGCAGCAAGCTCTTGGGTTTCGGTCTCAAACAAGAGGCATTGAAGCTAATCCGGAGAAGATCAAGGCAATTACCTCTTTGGCTAAACCGGCGGCATCAATGATGTTCAATGATGGCGGGTCGTGTTTCGCTTTTAAGCGGTTAGGTGATAAGGCCCTACCATCAGACGATGATGAAGAAAATGTACACTTTTGTCCGGAGTGATGCTGCTAATACTGCCTTTGAAGATTTAAAGAGACAGCTTGTCTGAGCCGCTAGTCCTTGTGGCTCCCATTGATAAAGAGCCGTTGTTGTTATATGTGGTCGCTAACTCACGAGCCGCCGGTGTTGCCATCGTGGTGGAGCGCAAGGAGGCCGGCAAGGAGCATCCGTTCAACGGCCGTTTATTATATCGCTGAGGTGCTCATTGAGTCTAAGCAAAGGTATCCGCATTGGCATAAACTTGTTTACTGAGTGTTTATGGCAAGTCGAAGTCAAGCAGATTTCCAAGGTCATCCTATAATCGGTAGAAGTTCTGCCGCTTTGGGAGACATCATCCAACAGTGGAAGCCACAGTGATCTAGTCGCCAAGTGGGCCATTGAGCTTGGGCCTCATGGTTTGAAGTACATGCCACGCACTGTATTAAGTCTCAAGCCTTGGTGAACTTTATCAATGATTGGACAGAGTTACGTGCACCCGAGGAGAAGCCAGTAACACATATTGACTATTCACTTTGATGGGTCCAGTAGTTGGAAGGCTCTGGGGCTCGAGTTGTTTTAACTTCCCCGAGGTGACAAATTTTGTTATGTGCTCCGCTTATGTTTCCTTGTACTAACAATGCAGCTGAGTATGAGGCCTTACTCCATGGTCTCGTGGATGGCCGAGAGATGAATTTGAGCCGGGTAAGGTGTTTGGGGACTCAGATCTCGTGGGCTCAACAGTGTCGTGCAAGTGGGATTCCAAGGATCCCTTATGGCGGCCACCGTCGTGAAGTTGATGCTGTGGCTGGACACTTCAAAGGTTATCAAGTGGAGCACATTGATCGAAGGAAGAATGAGGCGGCCGATGCTTTAAGCGGCTGGGATCTCAGCAGAAGCCGGTGCCGCCTAACACCTTTCTCGATGTTTTGCATAATCCTTCCACAAGGTACCTACAGAGGAAGAACTAGCAAGGCTGCATCCGGAGGCACACCGGTGGCAGCTCTTCACGCTATCCCGGATTGACAAAGGCATATTTGGCCTATATGACCTGTGGAGAATTGCCTCGAGGATGAGACTTTGGTGAGACAAATCATCCAGCGGCCCAAATCTATGACGATTGTTTATGGCGAGTTACATCACCGCAGTGTCACTGGGGCATTTCAACGTTGTGTGTCACCTACGAAGGGTCAGGAGATACTTCGTGAGATCCATGAAGGAGATTTTGGTCATCATGCCGGCTCAAAATCTCTTGTGGCCAAGGCTTTCCGTCATGGTTTCTATTGGTCGACGGCTCATGCCGATGCGGAGGATCCGTCAAGAAATGTGACGGTGTCGTAAATTTCACGACGAAGCTCATGTGCCGCTCAAGAATTGAGGATGATTCCAATTACTTGGCCGCTCACAACCGGGGCTTGACATGGTTGGACCTTTCAAGAGGTCTAAAGATAAAAAGAGACACCTCCCGTGGCAAGTGGATAAATTCACAAAGTGGGTTGAGGCAGAGCTACCAAGAAGTGTGATGCAGCCACGACGTTCGGTTCTATGAAAAAGGTGATTTTTGTTTTGGTTTTCCACACAAGATTATAACTGATAATGGCACTAATCTCTCCAAGGGTGCCATGGAAGAGTTCTGTCAACGAGAACATATCCGCTTGATGTTTCGCCGCTGCTCATCCTCAATCCAATGGTCAAGGTAAAGAGCTAATCAGAGATCTTGAAGGTATTAAACCCGCTCTTGGTCCCCTTACAATGGACGCCGGGTTGTTGGGTGGAGGAGTTACCTCTATGCTTTGGAGTATCAATACTACGCCTAACAGATCTACGGGTTACACACCTTTCTTCATGGTGTACGGAGCAGAGGCGGTTTCGCTTAACCGACATCCGACATGACTCACCGTGGTGGCTTACGTTGAGGCTGATAACGAAAAAGCTGCCAGATGCACTTGATTTATTGGAGGAGGAGCGAGACTTGGCAATAGCCCGCCATGCATTTACCAGAAGACCTACGCCGCTATCACAAATTACCGGTTAGAAGCGGAACCTTTCAGAAGGCGATTTAGTGTCGCTCATCCAGACCACCGATATGCACAAGCTGTCCCTCTTTGGGAAGGACCCTTGTGGTCAGAAGAATCGAACAACGGGTCATATTACCTCATCGATGTTCGAGAGCACAAGACTCACGTAAGTCGGAGGAAGAGACCCGCCGCCGTGGAATATCGCTTCATCTTCGCCTTATTATACTTGAGCCACCGCCTCAAGATGTATATATTTTAAAGATGTATATATATTATATAAAGCAATAAAGCAGGACCTCCGTCCTTTTCACCCTCAAAGGTTTATATGTCTTCTTTATCGTGGTGGAAACAACCAACAAGTGAGCGGATCACATCTGAATCCGCTTTCCCTTTGGTCCCGCTTATGATCATATCTCAATCTAGCCATGATCACTTGGGGGCTTCCTGTTCAAACATAGGTCGTATTCGAACCAAAGAGAACATAGCTGTCCATACCCGCTTGATCGGCATACTGCCAAACCCACTTGGGGGCTTCTTGATCATATTTGAATCATAGCTTAACCCCTTTGGGTCAGCGTCATTAAACAACTCTTATGGTCACTTGGGGGCTTCCTGTTCAAACATAGGTCGTATTCGAACCAAAGAGAACATAGCTGTCGACACCCACTTGATCGGCATCGCCAAAGACACTAGAGGCTATATGATCGTATCAGAATCTTAGCTTAACCCCTTTGGAACGGTTTACTGATCGTACTCGAATCAGAAGCCTTTGAAAATTGTTTATTGTCTATTATCTTTAATGAAGCATGATTACTTGACTATCTTGAGATCTTCTTGAAAGCACTGTGAGATGGTTTTAGTTCTTCCGTTTAATATTGATCACCCCAAAGTTGTTAAGTGCCGTGAATTCCAATTTTCAGAGTTAAATTTACCCGCATGGGCGGGTCATATAAGCCTCATGAGATTACCAAAAGGATCACAGTGACAAGGCAAGCAATTTTTGTTTAAAGGAAATAGAAGATCAATATAAGCTGGAAGGATATAGCGATGGCGGCTTAAGAAAGTATTGAGCGCCATAAACATGCGCGATGGCATGGCAAAGTCGAGAGGTTTTTTCTACCCTATTACAAGACTCCCCGAGTCTGAATAATGAAGCATTGTTTTCACAAAGACATAAACATCCGACGCTCGGGCGGTTCACCTTTGGTTGGCTTGAAGAATCCGGGTTATCCTTCTCCACCTCTCCGCCGGCTGCCCTGTCCCGAAGGTTGACGAGGCCCGCCAATGCCACTCAAGGCTTCAAACTCAGCTTCATCATCTATTAAACCGGCTGGGTCGACTTCAGGGCAAAGGTATGCTTACGAAGTTAGAGGGATCAAAGTTGACTTCATTATAGTGAGGTGTTGGGATTCTCCGGTTCTCACCGTCATAGCCCGATCGATATTTGGTAAGGTCAAGATTATTCCCAATAAGCGTGGCTATTGTATGCACTCTCCTTCACGCAGCGGCGTAAATCTTTCTCATCAAACACGGTACCATCCTCCTTAAACTTGGGTATCCAAGAGCGATGTCACGGGTCTAGTTCGCATAAATGCTTTGGCACGGCTCAATGCAGCTATGGTCCTGCTCTGCGCACGCCCGCCTTTAGCTCTTGGATCCGTTGAGGTAGCACAAGCAAGCCGCTTTAACATTTCAGCCAGAGATGGGGAACATCATTTGACAAAGCCACAACGGCCAAAGCACGCTAGACCCGACATAGAGTTCCTCCAAAGAGAGTATAAACCGCCTTTAACTTGATCAACATGTTCGATTAAGGTTTGAGCCCTCGAGCCTGCATTAACAAGTATCGTGAGCTGGAAGTAACAATTGCAATAGTCATCGAAAGAAGGTTTGCAGATTCAATGTTTGCACAAGTAGCCATCAAGATTGCCTGAGACCATCGGGATATTTATGCGTTTTAAGCGGATAGCTCGGCTGTTGTTTCTGCAAGTGATGCCTCTGCTGTCTCGGCCCGGGTCACTAGTGAGGCCTTTTCATCAGCCCAGATTTTCTTCTCCGCTGCAAAATTCTTCTTCAACTTCTCTTATTCAGAGACGCTGAATTCAAATTTGGAGTTGGCCTTTTGAATTTCAAGTTCTTGAGCTGCCAGGCGGCTCTTCAGGTCAGCAATCTCCAACTCAAATTGACTTATGGTGGCCTGCATTGGTGCCGGGTTATAGTTAGAATCATGGTAAGATAACATTAAGTCCCAAATACTTTGCAAGAAAAGATACTTGACACTTGGGGGCTAATGTATGTAGAAGAATTTTAAACTTACAATGCCGGGTCATGGAAATTAAGTCCCAAGCACTTTGCAAGCAAAGGTACTTGACACTTGGGGGCTAATGTGTATCGCAAGTTAAAGGTATCATGTTACAACCGAGTTAAATATCTTCTTTCTAAACCAGACAAAGCAGTGCTAAGCAGTTCTCTAAGTCTACATCATATTTATTCATAAGCAATAGACTTGGGGGATGATACAGTAAGTATGGTTAAGAAAAGTAGCATAAGTTATACCTCAGATTTTTGTTGTATTTGCTTCACCATGTTAACTTCCAGGTCACGGTTGCTATGTACTTGATTGATGTAGCCAGAGACTATCTCTCCAATGCTCAAATGAGTATACTCTGCAATGTCTAACTTGGCCTTTCGGCGCTCCAAAAGCTCCTCCTTGGTAGAGCACTTGGCAAGGACAGTGGGCTGACTTGGCTCGACAAACTGAGTCTTGAGAATCTCAAATTCCGGGTCAGTTGTCTTGGCCGGCTAGGAGTTTCCGGTTTATCAGAACCGCCAAGAGTTTGTTCAGCGGACGGATCGAGGTTGGTGTTGGAATGTCATAAACCGTTCAAAGCGTGTTGATGAGTGGAAGTGTTAAGGCGGCTGTTCCGAAGTTCCTTGTTCGCCACGATCGGGTCTTGGGACGGCTTATTCTTTTTGCCTCTTACCGGTTTCATTTGTATGCGTTAGGACAGGCGTATGATGAGTACAAAAGCATGAGTAAGGTAAAGCATAAGGTAAACAAAATTACATTACCCTGGGCAGTTTTGAAAGCCGCATGTTAGATTGCATAGACTCACGGAGGAAGGAGAGGTATCCCGATAATTGAGTCGATGAATTGAGAGGTTGATTAATTAAACCCACCAAAGGCCAAACAGAACGTGAATCGGAGATAACCTCATCCGACGCTCGTTATGTCGTAAGCCGGAGGAGAGCTCTACATCCTTGCTGGTCCGGTCTGCCTCCAGCTTTCAAATTGCTGTTGCTTCAAAAGAAATTGAGGATGTGAAAATCTTACTTTCCGGTTACTCTTTTGAATTTTCCGACGCTGGCAGGGCTCGAGTCGGAGGAGATTATAGTTACCTCTTCCTCGATGGCTTGGCTGTTCCCGTGTCTTCTCGATAAGATTTAATGTCAAGAAGGTGATGATAAAGAGTTAAGGAGTTAAAAGTTACCTCTTCTTCATCATCATCGTGATCGCCAAGTTTAAACATATCCAAGCGCTTGGTTTCTTCTTTGAAGTTCCAGTTCCTGGCGGCTTTCCTTTCGCTGTTTTTGCCGCTCGCTTGTTTGGCCGCCTCATGGTTATACTTGACCTTCCGTGGTTATCATCGGCCCGTGAAAATAATAAGGGTTATGAGTAAAAGCAAGGTATAACACAAGAAGGAGTAAGTTATTGAGGTTGATGACTTATCGCAGGGGCCGGGTTCTTCTTGCGAAAGGAAGTAAGCCAAAGGCATTATTAGTCATCGTGTCTCTTTCAACAACGTCTGGTCGAAGCTCTTCCACATCATCCGTAAGTCGTCGGACTGTGATGCAAAGGTCATCTTTCTCGCTCGAGTAGGTGCACATTGTCGGGCGGCGGCTTGACGGAATCACTCGCCAAGCGTACCCGCACTCGACCGCATCAATGCCATCTAAGCCATTTCCCAAAAGAGCTTTGATTTTACTAATGGTGGGAGCAAGTGGCGATGTTCAACAACAATCAATTTATCCGCAGCGGTGGTTGATTCAAGGCGCAAAGCGCTGAAGTCGGCAGAGGATTTTCCTCACCGAGAAGTGTCCCGGCAAGTAAAACCATGTCTCGATTCCAACTTTGGATGACTCGGCAGCTCAAAGATAGGAAAAGGCGCTCTCCGCTGAATCGAGATGCCACCAAGTTCCGTAGACTAGGCCCGCTCGCTGCTCGCTCGCCGTTTAAGTAAAACAATTCTCTGAATAAAAGTAAGTTGGGCTCTCCTGTGTACACTTCACGTAAAACTTGGAAGTTGCAAATATTTGACACGGAGTTAGGGTCGAATGTCTTGAGGTCTCGAGGTCAAAGAAGTGCAAAACATCCTCAAGAATTTTGAACCGGTGGAGCAAAACCCTGCTCATATGATCAATAAACACGATCACCTCCCTCCTTGGGTTGAGGTTTCTCCTCCGACGGATTAGGAGCACGATAAGACATGACCTCCTTCTTAGGCAGATGGCCGGACTTCACGAATTCGCATAAAGTGCTCTCCAGAATAAAGGATTTGACCTAGTTGCAGGTCACGGGAGCTGTGGGAGCCTTGGGTGCCATTGTATAAATTGAAGCCTATGACAAAATAAGAGTTTCCGGTTCAAATTTAACCCGGAGGAAAACATTTTAAGTCTATTCAACATGGCGGCTTAAGAAGGGGCCTAATGACATATGGGTAACTATGCAGTGATATTTAAGCCGCTACAGGTATCAAAGGCAGTAAAATTTTCTTAAGTCACGAGAAGCAAGCAAGGTTGACAGATCAATGTCATTTACTTAAACCGGCCACGTGGACGGTCGTGGTTAAACAAATTTGACAGAGGCAGTTTTTTTTTGCTTAAAGGTGGAACAAACATGTTTCACAAGTTGCGGCTATTATTTTGGATCAAACGGCTGTTCTGAAAAGAAAAATTTCTAGACCTAGGACTGGCACAGATGAAGTTGTTAGGCTCGAACGGGGCCTCTGTGCAACGGAAAGGGATATATTTGCATTTGGAAACGGGTGCGAAACAACCACCGCAATAGTTCTACACTGTCTAAAGATCACAAGGGGGCATTGGAGGTAAAAACTGTCAAGGGTTTGGTTCCGGCGGTGACGAACGCCGACGAACTCAAAGAAGCCTTAAAGCAGATCCAAAACAGGGGAAGAAGGGAACTCACAGATGCAGACTGGCTGCAGAGGTGGGGCACGAGCGGTAGCAAAGGGCGCAGCAACGGTCGGGGGAGCACGGGACATAGCGCAGCAGTAGCAGGAGCGAGCGTGAGCAGCGGCGAGCTAGCACAAGCACATGAGGCAAGGAAGCAGCTGGTGCAGGAGTGCGGGGCGCGGCAAGGCTTGGTGGGAGCAGGCCTGGGCGCAGCCGGGCACACAGGAGGGCGACGACAAATAGTTGGGCGAGGCGGAGGCGTGGCAGCAGGCGGGCAGGGGAGGGGCAGAGGCCGCGGAAGGCAGCAGCCACTGCAGCATATAGCGACGACAGCGGGCGGCAGAGCAGCACGACAGGGTCGTGGGCTGCACGTGGCCGTGGCCAGGCGTGCGCGGAGCGGATAGGGCGCGAGGCATGGGTGCATGGTCGTGAGCGAGCTCCGTCCACGACAACTGCAGCGCTAGGTGATGTCTGCTAGACTACGTCGGTATTTCCTGAAAGAGGAAGGGATGATGCAGTACAGCGACGGTAGGTATTTCCATCAGTGATGAGACCAAGTGTTGGGGATATAAATATTTGTAAGCCGCCCAGGAGGGGCCGGGTTACGCAAAGAAGACTCATCAAAAAGATGCCCAAGGCCAAGCATGAAGACGACGGTTCAATAAAGGGGCTGAGGCCCACAGGCGGATTAAGGCCCATGGTGATAAACCACCATAATGACATGACTTGTATCATAAGGTAGAATTAACTAGTAACCGAGCCGGACACTTTTTATGAGCCGGCCGGGACTCTGTAGGCCGCAGGGCGTCCACCCGTGTATATAAGGGGACGACCTGCTGGCGGCTTAGGGCAAGAAACAACTCATCGAGAGCTAGGCGGAGCGTATCTCGCTCCCTGGTTATCGAAACCTCAAGCAATACCAAACCAACTAGACGTAGGCCTTACCTTCACCGTAAGGGGCCGAACTAGTATAACTCTCTCGTGTCCTTTGTCCCGTTTAACCCCTTTAAGCTTCCTAGTTGCGATGGCTCCACGACTAAGTCCTTGCAAGAGGACATCTGCCGTGACAATTCCACGACACCAAGGTTATCGAACCAGTAGGAGAACCAAGTAACACTATGTAAACAACAGCTGCACACAAATAACAAGTACTCGCAACCCGACGTGTTAAAGGGGTTGTCAATCCCTTTCGAGTAACGGTGCCAGAAATTGGCAAACGGACGTGAGAAAAATGTAATAATTTAATAGTTAGATCTCGCAGGAACGCGAGATAAAATAAATTGCAGCAAGATACTTTTGTATTTTTGGTTTAATAGATCTGAAAATAAAAGCAAATAAAATAGATCGCAAAGGCAAATATAATAAAGAACAGACCCGGGGTTGTAGATTTCACTAGTGGCTTCTCTTGAGAAAAATAGCAAACAGTGGGTAAATGAATTACTGTTGGGCAATTGACAGAACTTCAAATAATCATGACGATATCCAGGCAATGATCATTATATAGGCACCACGTCCAAGATTAGTAGACTGACCCCTGCCTACATCTACTACTATTACTCCACACATCGACCGCTATCCAGCATGCATCTAGTGTATTAAGTTCATGGAGAAACATAGTAATGTAATAAGAACGATTACATGATGTAGACAAGATCTATTTATGTAGAAATAGACCCCATCTTGTTATCCTTAATAGCAACAATACATACATGTCGGTTCCCCTTCTTCCACTAGGACCAAGCACCATAAGATCGAACCCATCACAAAGCACCTCTTCCCATTGCAAGATAAATAGATCAAGTTGGCCAAACAAAACCCAAATATCGAAGAAAAAATACGAAGCTATAAGCAATCATGCATATAGGAGATTAAAGAAGACTCAAATAACTTTCATGGATAAAAAGATAGATCTGATCATAAACTCAAAGTTCATCCGATCCCAACAAACACACCACAAAAAGAGTTACATCATATGGATCTCCAACAGACCATTGTATTGAGAATCAAAAGTGAGAGAGAGAGGAAGCCATCTAGCTACTAACTACGGACCCGTAGGTCCACAAAGAACTACTCATGCATCATCGAAGAGGCACCAATGGACATGATGAACCCCTCCGTGATGGTGTCTAGATTGGATCTGGTGGTTCTGGTACTTGCGGCAGCTGGAATTGATTTTCATCGACTCCCCTAGGGTTTATGGAATATTGGGGTATTTATAGAGTAAAAAGGCGGTCTGAGGGGCACCCGAGGTGGGCACAACCCACCTGGGAGCTCCTGGAGGCCCAGGCGCGTCCTGGTGGGTTGTGCTCGCTGAGGGAGTCCAGGATTAGGGGGTATCCGGACAGCCGGACTATATACTTTGTTCGGACTATTGGAGCGTGAAGATACAAGACTCAAGACTCCATCCCGTGTCCGGATGGGACTCTCCTTTGCATGGAAGACAAGCTTGGTGATCCGGATAATATATTTCCTTCCTTGTAACGGACTCCATGTAAACCCTAGCCCTCTCCGGTGTCTATATAAACCGGAGAGGATGGTCCTTAGAAGGCCGATCATGATCACAACCATAATCATCATAGGCTAGCTTCTAGGGTTTAGTCTCTACGATCTCGTGGTAGATCTACTCTTGTACTACTCATATCATTGACATTAATCAAGCAGGAAGTAGGGTTTTACCTCCATCGAGAGGGCCCGAACCTGGGTAAACATTGTGTCCCTTGCTTTCTGTTACCATCAGCCTAAGACGCGACAGATCGGGACCCCCTACCGAGATCCGCCGGTTTGACACCAACATTGGTGCTTTCATTGAGAGTTCCTCTGTGTCGCCGCTGCAAGGCTCGATGGCTCCTTCAATCATCGTCAACAACACAGATCCGGTGAGACTTTTCTCCCGGACAGATCTTCGTGTTCGGGCGGCCGCCGCATCGGGCAATTAAGCATGGCCATCTGGAGCAGATCGACAGCTACGCCCCGGGCCACCAGATCAGGTTCGGAAACCTAAACTACACGGCTGATATCTGTAGAGACTTGATCTTCAACGGATTTCGGCCTGTGCCAGGTGCGCCGGACGGTCACGATGAGCACGGCTTAGACCTGATGTCGGACAATGCTCGGGATGTCATCCCTGTAGCAGATCCGGACATAAATCCGGAGCAGACCGCGTTGCCTAAGGACGGAGGGATGGACCCCGTCCCGCAAGCCGCACACTCATCGGCGGTAGAGCCGAACACAGGCCTCGCCCCCAAAGAAGCCTGTGACACCGGACCCCCGGACTCGAATCCGGCTGTAGGTTCCACTCTGCGCTCTCCTGATCCCGCCGAACCTGGTTGGGCCCTTGTAATGGAGTTCAGCACCGCGGATATCTTCCAGCACTCGCCCTTTGGCGACGTGCTGAACTCGTTAAAGTCTCTCTCTTTGTCAGGAGACTCTCGGCCGAACTATGTCCGGCTCGAGTGGGAAGCAGGCGAGGAAGGAATTCATGGCCCACCCACCACCCACTTCATTGCCACGGTCGACGATCTAACCGACGTGCTTGATTTCGATGCTGAAGACATCGACGGTATGGACGACGATGCAGGAGAAGAACAGGAACCACCGCGCACGGGGCGGTGGACAGCTACCTCCTCATACAATATATATATATGGTGGACACTCCGAAGGAAACCAACGGCGATGAGGCAACGGAGGATAACTCCTCAGGGAGTAAAGCAAAGCATGGGCGTCGTCGGCGCCGCTCCAAGCCCCGCCACAACAATACCGGCCCAGGAGGCGAAAACAATCCGGATGGTGCCGAAGAGGAATACAACCCTGACCAGCCTGCCTTCGAACAGGCCGAGCGGGAAGACGGGCATGTCAGCCCAGACGAACAGGCAACGGACGGATATCCGGAGGAGGACAGCTAAATGCCCCTCTCGAAGATGAGATCAGCCTCGGCGGCAGCGAGTTCGGGCGTGCTCGAGGATCCCGTGGAGCAGGAGCACTGGCGCCGGCTTATGGCCACCGCGAGGAGCCTGAAAAAGAAGTAGCAGCAACTCCAAACTGATCAAGACCTGCTCACAGATAGATGGACTGAAGTCCTGTCAGCCGAGGAATATGGACTCGACCACCACACGGCTGACCGGCCACCTCGTGGCCGGGATAAAACGCGATCAGCCGAACACCAGCCCGCACTCCCACGCCAATACACTACAGCCGGGGCAATAGGCAAGACCCGCATGATATCTTTGGAAAACAAAGCAAGACAGCCAAGATCGATCTACGGATCGCGGGGGTGCGCCCCAACACGCGACGATGACCGTCACGCCGGATACACTATCAACAAGTCCGGCCGGGCCGAATACAGCCACCCAGAGCAATTCGAACTGCATAGCCACATCGCCCGGCACAGAGGCGTCACACACCCCCTCTGCTTCACTGACGAAGTGATGGATCATGAATTCCCAGAAGGGTTCAAACCCGTAAAAATCGAATCATACAATGGCACAACAGACCCCGCAGTATGGATCGAAGATTTCCTTCTTCACATTCACATGGCCCGTGGAGACGATCTACACGCCATCAAGTATCTTACCCTTAAGCTCATAGGACCCGCCCGGCACTGGCTAAACAGCCTGCCCGCAAATTCCATTGGCAGTTGGGAAAACCTGGAAGACGCGTTCCACGACAACTTCCAGGGCACATATGTGCGACCACCGGACGCTGATGACTTGAGCCACATTACTCAATAGCCCGGAGAGTCAGCCAGGAAATTCTGGACTCGGTTCCTAACTAAAAAGAACCAAATAGTCGACTGTCCGGATGCCGAAGCCCTAGCGGCCTTTAAGCACAATATCCGTGACGAGTGGCTCGCCCGACACCTCGGCCAGGAAAAACCAAAGTCCATGGCAGCCCTCACGACGCTAATGACCCGCTTTTGCGTGGGCGAGGACAGCTGGTTGGCTCGCAGCGAGACTCGCCACATTCGGCGCCGGATGTCCGTGACAATAACGGCAAGCCCGCGCGCCGCGAAATAAGCGGCGGAACAACGGAGACAACTGCGAAGACACGACGGTCAACGCTGATTCGGTGGTTCCAAGTCCGATCAGCGGAAGAAGCCGTTCAAAAGAAACAATCGAGGACCTTCGATGCGGACCGCATCTTTGGGCGCTCGTGCCAAATACATGGCACCCGGACAAACCAGCCAACCACACTAATAGAGGCTGTTGGGTGTTCAAACAGGCGGTAAAGTAAACACGAAAACAAGGACGGGGGCTGCTGCAAATGACGGCGACGAAGAGCCCAGCGTCCGAACACGGGGGACAGAAGAAATTTCCTCCCGGTGAAAGCAGTCAACATGATCTACGCCACCCACATTCCCAAGCGGGAACGGAAGCGAGCACTACGGGACGTCTATGCGATGGAGCCAGTCGCCCCCAAATTCAACCCATGGTCAGCTTGTCCAATCACCTTTGATCGTAAGGATCACTCAGGGAGTTCCGGACTAGGGGTTGTCCGGATAGCCGAACTATCATCATCGGCCGGACTCCAAGACTATGAAGATACAAGATTGAAGACTTCGTCCCGTGTCCGGATGGGACTTTCCTTGGCGTGGAAGGCAAGCTTGGCGATACGGATATGCAGATCTCCTACCTTTGTAACTGACTTTGTGTAAACCTAGCCCTCCCCAGTGTCTATATAAACCGAACGGCTGTAGTCCATAGGACGAACAACAATCATACCATAGGCTAGTTTCTAGGGTTTAGCCTCTTTGATCTCGTGGTAGATCCACTCTTGTAACACACATCATCAATATTAATCAAGCAGGATGTAGGGTTTTACCTCCATCAAGAGGGCCCGAACACAGGTAAAACATCGTGTCCCTTGTCTCTGTTACCATCCGCCTAGACGCATTCGGGACCCCTACCGAGATCCGCCGGTTTGACACCGACATTGGTGCTCTCATTGAGAGTTCCTCCGTGCCGTCACCATCGGGAAGAATGCCTTTTCCGTCTTTAAAAGACGGCGCCGTCGTCAAGGGAGCTTTGGCCGCCGAACTATCCGCTAGGCGGTTTTCTCATGACCGCTGTTCGCCACCGCCCGACAATGACCTCTCAAGTCATTGAAAGCGATCTTCACGTCAGCTCGAATTCGCCGAGCAGCTAGATCGATTGAGCTCTCCTCCGTAAGCGAGCTCTTGGATCGCATCGCCATACGGGAGTCGCTACCGACTATGATCGATTGGGCTTAAAACCGATCGAGAGAAATTAACTCTCCCCAGGTTACCCACCATGTTGTCGTGGTAGAGGAACAATGCGGCGACTCTTCTTCTATGTTAAAATCCAACTATGTCCGGATTCCGGATCCCTCCACGCCGGATTCTCGCGGAGGGACGGATGCTAATCAAATACTGAACCTAAAGTCAGGCATCAGACCAGATTTGTTGGGAAGCGCTCAGCAAACCAAGCTTCCGAATCCGGAAGCTTCTTGGCCTTTGAGCCTCAGACCGGGCGGGGTTCCGAACTTAATTCCACCCGCCCACCCAAACATAAGCGATCTATCTCAAATACGGCAAGAGCCGGTGAAACGATTACATCATTACGGGGCGATTCCTCCTGGTTATGATCGGGATAAAGGACTGCCGTGAAGAAAGCGCGATTTCAATCTTACGCAACAATTGCGGACAAGGGAATCATAAGCGCCATCGACCGTCGCGAAGTTTCCGCCTGCCCGACCTAGCAACCATCGTACAAAAATCTTTGCGATGGAGAGTGCCTAGAAAACCGAAACTAGGTTTTGGGACAATCCGACCTGAATACAAACCCAGTCCGAAATAAAAGGGTGCTTCATACTCAAGCACCAGGTTAAAAACCAAAAGCAAAAACCCCTAAAGTGCGGAACCGTCTTGGAGGATGGCTCAGCGGACCTGCAAAATCCACGAGACGGAGGCACCACTCCAACACACAGCCTTGGCGTGTTGGATACTACTGCAGTGGCCAAAAGTGGCGAGGCTTTTTAGCCCCGGCAACCAACCCAGCGATACCGATGCGGTATTAATAGGTCTTGAGACTTTCGCATCAAATAACATGCGAAGCGAACAATCCGCAGCCTCGCCGAAGTCTACCAAGTAGCAACAACAAATCCATGGAGCGACACGGCTATCACCTTCAACGCCAGCGACGGACCTAAATTCGAACAGCTAGAGCACCGGCCGCATTGGTCCTCGGTCCGATAGTGGGCGGTTTCCGTCTTACTAAGGTACTCATGGATGGCGGCAGCGGATTAAACCTCATCTATGAAACCCTTCAAAAATGGAAATTGATGGAGCCGCATTGGCGCAGCAGCACAACCTTGAGAGGATAATCCCTAGTCGAGAAATCGCGCATGCGGGAAAATCACACTAGATGTAGTATTGGCTCACCGGACGATTCTGATTCGAGGAGGTCACGTTCAAGTGGCCCCATTGGCAGCGGATATCACGCTTTGTTAGGGCGAGAGGCATTCACAATCTTCAAGCTATACCCCACTACGGGTACATGAAGCTCAAAATGCCCGGACCCAATGGGATAATCACTCTCGCCGATGATCGGATACAGCACTCCGCGCTGAAAATAAGACAACCGCACTGGCCCTAGAGGCATTGTCCGAAGCCCTAGCGGCAGAGGAACTAACTACGCTGCGCTCCACGGTGGATAGGGACGATGTGATACTTGATAAGAGGTCCAAGTCCACCTCTTTTAAACCAACAGACGAAATAGTCAAATTTCAGGTCCATCCAACGGACCCCACAAAGACGGCCTCCATTGGGGCACAATTAAGTCCTTATGTCGAAGCCGCACTACGAGAATTCCTTCGGGAAAATTGGGACATTTTTGCCTGGCACCCTTCAGACATGCCAGGAATCCCACGCAGGCTGGCAGAGCACAACCTAAATATCCTAAAAGGATCCAAGCCAGTCAAACAAGCTCTTCGGCGATTTTCCAAACCCAAAAGACAGGCAATGGGAGAGGAGCTAGCCAAACTCTTAGAAGCCGGATTCATCGAGAGATATAAAACATCCGGACTGGCTAGCCAATCTAGTAATGGTACCAAAAAGGACAAATCCTCGCGCCTCTGCGCCGATTTCAAAGACCTTAACAAGGCCTGTCCAAAGGACCCTTTCCCCTCCCTCGCATCGACCAAATCGCCGATGCTACCGCGAAACACGATTCATTGTGCTTCCTCGCGCATACTCCGGATACCATCAAATCAAGATGGCGGAGAAAGATCAGGCCGCATAGCGGCATTCATTACTCCATATGGGCCATTCTGCTTCAACACAATGCCCTTCGGACTCAAAAGCGCGGCGCAACATATCAGCGCATGATTCAAACATGTGCGGCTACTCAGATAGGCAAAACAGTAGAGGCATACGTAGACGATGTGGTCGTCAAGACTAAACACATCGGAACTCTAGTAGAAGACTTGAGGGTGACATTCGACAACCTCCGAGCATATGAAATTAAGCTCAATCCGGAAAAATGCGTCTTCGGCGTACCAGCCGGAAACCTCTTGGGCTTCATCGTATCCGGTAGAGGAATTGAAGCAAACCCGGCAAAAATCCGAGCTCTGTCACAATTGGATATTCCAAAAGATCTCAAGCAGATACAAAAACTAACCTGATGCGTAGCGGCCTTAAGTCACTTCATCTCCCGTTTGGGAGAAAAGGCTCTGCCCCTCTACCGCCTCCTCCGGCGCACCGAACATTTCGAATGGACAGATGCTGCCATAGCAGGACTCGAAGAAATAAAGGCCATACTGGCAACAAATCCGGTTCTGGCCGCGCCCAACCTGGGCGAACCTATGTTATTATATATCGCAGCAACACATCAAGTTGTCAGCGTGGTACTCGTCATTGAACGAGAAACAGAAGGGCACATATTCCCTCTTCAAAAACCAGTGTACTACGTATCCACTGTTCTAACTCCATGCAAATCCCGGTACCCACATTATCAAAAGATAGCGATCACGGTGTTCATAGCATCCGGAAGCTGCGACACTACTTTCAAGAGTGTTCAATAACGGTGGCCTCGAAGTACCTCTCAGCGATATTATAAACAATCGTGGCCTAGCGGGCAGGATTGCAAAATGGGCTATCGAGCTCTTACCATTTGACATAACCTACAAACCACGGCGAGCTATAAAATCGCGAGTTACGCTGACTTAAATGCGCGAATGGACGAAGCGAACTCCCTAAAGATGCAGCACGTACTCAACTGGATCATGCATTTCGACGGATCCAAAATGTTGGCTGGCTTGGGGATGGCGTCGTCTGGCGTCCCCAGCTGGAGGCACAATCAATACGTACTTCAAATAATGTACATGGACTCCAACAACGCGGCGAATCGAGGCCCTTCTACATGGCCTCCGGATGGCAATCTCCATGGGCATTCAACGCATAGAGGTGCGAGGATTCAAACCTCTCAATATCCCAAGTAAATGGAGACTTTGGCGCCAAAGATCCAAAATGGCAGCTTACATAGCGCCGTCCTAAAAATGTCAGCTCGGTTGAAGGACTCGAATTCCACCATGTAGCAGGGATAATAACCAGCAGCAGGCGTGTTAGCACGCATCGGGCTGAAACGAGCGCCGTCCCTCAAACATCTTCTGGAGCGGCTCTTTAAGCCATCCGTATTATGGGAAGAGGAGTCGGAAATAACAATCGGGGCCAGTGCATCACCTTACTCAGACCATTCTGACACAATCGGCGGCTCAGCCAATGAAATAACACCTTCAGCTCACGAAATGATGGCAGTAATTGCCCCATGGACAGAACCATTTCTAGCCTACTTGATGCGGCAGGAACTTCCCGAAGACCAAAACGAGGCCCGCTGCATAGTTCGGCGATCTAAAGCCTACAAGGTCCATGAGGGAGAACTTTATAAGAAAAGCACAACCGAAGTCCTTCAAAGGTGTATCTCCGAAGAGGAAGGGCGAAAGCTCCTGGCTGAAATTCACGCCGGACTCGGCGGGCACCACGCTGCAGCCCGGGCCCTTGTAGGCAAGGCCTTCCGTACAGGATTTTATTGGCCGACAGCCGGGCGGATGCTCGGACTTAGTCCAACGATCGTCGATTGCCAGCTCTTTGCTAATCAGAGCCACATGCCACCCACCGCCCTCAAAACTATACCCATCACCTGGCCGTTCGCGGTCTGGGGGCTTGACATGGTTGGACCCCTTAAAGGGGGAACCCACAAGCACAAATACTTATTGGTCATGGTGGACAAATTCACCAAATGGATTGAGGCCAAGCCGGTTAAAACGGCAGAATCCGGACCGGTGATAGACTTCATATCCGGGGTAGTACACCGTTTTGGCATCCCCCACAGCATCATCACTGATAACGGCATGAACTTCACGGCCGACGAGGTTAAACTCTGGTGCAAAAACATGGGAATCAAGCTCGATTACGCTTCAGTCTATCACCCCCAAACTAACGGTCAAGTCGAGCGAGCAAATGGTCTAATCATGAGCGGCATCAAACCCAGACTAGTGCGGTCCCTCAAGGAATCTAACACGCACTGGGTAGAGGAGCTCGACTCCGTACTCTGGGGGCTGCGGACCACGCCAAACCGAACTACTGGATTCACACCATTTTTCATGGTATACGGCGCAGAGGCAGTTTTGCCCTGCGATATAATTCATGACTCACCTCGTGTGCACATGTACGAAGAAAGAGAAGCCGAGTTGGATCGATAGGACAGTTTGGACACCTTAGAGGAGGGCGGGACGTGGCAAAGGCTCGTTCCGCATTTTATCGCCACGAGCTCGAAGATATCAAAGCAGAAATGCACGGGCCAAAACTTACAATGTTGGCGAACTTGTTCTCGCCGCCGGACAAGAAAAAGGACAAACTTAAGCCCAAGTGGGAGGTCCCTTCATCATCGACCAACTCCTGACCGGCGGAGCATACCGTCTCACGTCGCGATGTCGACAACCGACTCGAGCCGAACCCATGGAGCGCAGCCCGTCTCGAAGATTCTCGCTTAACGCGGACTCGAGTTCGTCTCACTCCCGTCCACCTTTTTATATTTTTACTGTCTCTTGTCCTCCTCCTTCTTCCCACTTTTTTTCAATACCTTTTATAGGCTGATTTGCGCTTTGTTACTTTTACTTGATGTGCTCCTGGCACTCATTATACAGGGGCTTCTTTAACATAAGCTTATTCATACGGGCTTCATGCCCAATACATGTGTCATACTTCGCATGTACCTTTTATTCACCATTGTATGCATCAATATGACTTAAGTTTTGGCCAAGCTAGGTTGCTGGCTCTGTGCTTACCCCTCGTTCCCGATTGTTCGGCTAGGAGGTAAAGGGAGCACCTCTGCGAGTCTTCTTGCCGGTCGGCCGGATGTGTACCTCGGTGGGTGAAGCCAAAGCTAGCGTTCTTAAGAGAATATTCGATTCGGTGACTTGAAAGATGATTTATTACTTACTTATTTATCTGCCCCGGATGCTTTTTTCGCTATTTTCGTGATCCGGCATTGCACTTTAGGGCATGCCTCGAGAAAGGAACCCATAACGGAACTATTCTCCTGGAAGATGTTTCTTACTAACCATGTAATATAACATAACTAGTTGGGCACTTGTCTGATAAAGCAATTATGACCCCGACGCCTAGTCTCCATGCATGCCCCGGTTCTTTTATAACCGTAAGGGTATTCGGACACACTCTAGACTGTTGGGTCCCGAGGTTGAAGCGAAACGGTCCACAAAGACAAACGATCTACAATCCGGCTAGAAGCCATTTTACATGTCATTACAAATTACATCGTCAAACCGGTGATTGTACTCCTCCTCAATCCCATCTAACGAGCTGTCTAATTTCTGATCCTGTTGGGAATATTCATGCCGTTCTACTTGGCGTACATCAACTCACAGGATCTCCTTCCCATCGGGCCCCTTGAGTCCGACCTCGGCCATGTGGTTTGGGTCAGCCGGGTGCGTGTCTTCACCATGGCCCAGGCCTCCTGGCGCCTGACGGCAGCCGATATCTTCCACAAGCGGGCGTCGCCGTGCTCCACAAGCTTCTCAGCAAGCTCACCAAGGCCCTCGGGTAGGGAGGCGGATGGCCATAAGGCATGAGCAGCGCCACTCGCCGCTTTGCCGAACACGTTCGAGCAATTGCACCAGCTCGGGAAGTTGGTCACCCGTTGACCGAGCATTTCCTCCAGAGGCGACACTGTGAGCACACCTAAAGACATATTTACGTCAATCGACTTCCTCGCGAATTATTCTTTTCAAAGGAATTTGTTCAAGCACTTACTATAAATGCTGCGGCGAAGCCGCTGATTCTCCTTCACGGAGAGGCAGACAGTGGCCCGAACACCTTTCAGCTCTTCTCCTATTTGGGTGTGGGCATCTTGGAGCTTGTTTCTCTCTGCTGCACCTTCATAAGCACCCTCTCACGGCCTTTAGCTGACGCAGTAGCTGTTGCTTGTCCGGATCTAGTCCAGCGCCCTCTGCAATATTATTGTCAAATTCACGCCGCACTTTGTTAAATAATTATCTTTTCAAAGTACGTCTTACCAGTGGGGGTCTCTGTGGCTCCCCCTGTGGCGGCCAGTGCAGCCTCAAGTTGGGCCTTGCACTCTTGGAGCTTCTGGGACAGATGGGTATTCTTCTTCGTAAGATCCTACATAATAATTGATCCTTAAATCAGTTATTTCAACTATTTTAAGTCTCGGGGGCTACTGGCATATATAACTATTAAAATTACTTACCCGTATGTCTTTCACATCTTTGCTCCGTGGCTCTGGTTAACCCATCTTGAGCGGCGCGCAGGTGCGCGTTCCGCATCAAAGGCATTTAACGCCTCGGGGAGAAACACGCGTCACGAAGAACTGTCCGCGATGCACGTGGTTCATGGCGCTCTCCACCTCGAGACCGGGTGGTGGACAGCTGTCGGCATCCTCCGTCGGAGGCGTCCGGCTCATGCCTTGTATTCGCCTCCCTCCGGACCATGCGTTGGAGCATGGCTGGCGGAAGCTTGATTGGCAACCTCTCCGGACCTTTGTCCGTGAGCGCTCTTTCGGAAAAGTTATGAGCATTAATATACCTCACCGGGATCCTTCCCTTAAAAATAGTGGTGCTCCGTACCGTTGCGGCGACGTGTCGGTTCGCGTCGCACTCCTCTTCCGCTTTCTTTGGGCGGATGACCCTTGTTGGTCGGGCGCGCGGATTCGACTCCTCGCCTTAAAGGCATCTCTGCGATGCACCATCGGTATGTGATGGTCGAATTGAGCGCGGATCAAATGATGGTGTCAAGACCTCGGTCGTAGTCACCAGGAGGCCGAAACAAACCGGGGTAGTCGGCCGTAATGTCGACTAGGGCATTGTCTATGCTACGTTGGTGGAACACCCGTCAATCAGCTCCACTTTATGTCGGATCCTCTTGGAGGTCGGATCAAGGATCGTTCGGATCCTCGGGCTGTGGAGTTAGGCTTCGTATGCCCTCCCGTCCGGCGCAGCTCTGCATCGAAATCACAGAGTAAGATACTTGAATTTAAAAAGTATGGATCGGGTAGATGAACATCCGCTTACCCAGCTCGAGGGTTATTCATAGAAAATCCATTCAATGGATTAAATGCGGAGAAGTCCTCCTCCTCTCCCTTGTACAAGCGGACGGGATCTTTGCGGATCGGCTGCGAGCCTGGCCCTTTGCAGCCATGGCGGGTGGCGTCATCTTCCCGTTGAAATCCCACATAGGGTGGCCCCTATATTGGAGTGGTTGCACCCTCGCATAATGCACGTGGCCATGACTCCAATCATGGTCAATCCGGAGTGGGCGATAACCTAATCCAGCCCATCGGATAATGGGCGCTCCTATCATCTTCCGTTGAGGGCTCATGGCGCCAACTCAGCGTTTCTTCAAGGGAGCATTGTTGAACTCCGGGAGGCCGATCGAACTGGATCCGCGGAAGGGCATCCTCCATGTAGAACCATTCGAAGGCCAGTCTTGGACGCCTTCTTCGGGTGCGGATAGATATCCGGTCCGGCGATCGCCATATTTCGGCTCCGCCCACTTGATATATCGACCCCTCATGAGAGCGAAGTGCGAGACAAAACAATCTCTTCCACAGCGCAAAATGGGGCTCGATGCCCAAGAACAGCTCATAAAGAGCTACGAAGCCCTTGATGTGCAAAATGGGGCGGGCGTGAGGTGGTGAAGCTGGAGTCCGTAGAACTCTAGGAGCCCCGGAGAAAGCGGATGTATGGAAATCCGAGTCCGTTATTAGATAGGGGACAAAGCATACCCGCTCCCCTTTGGAAGGGTTGGGGCGCTCTCCGCCTGCTTTCCACCCTTGTAGGTGGCTAGTCCGGCTCGAACCGGAACCATGAAAGCTGGGGAAGATATCCTCGGTTTGGAGTGCCACTAGCTTGCTGTGTGGGCCTGAGCATCTCCCCAATCTCTGGCTTAGGGCTGGGGGCGAGAGGAGGAGCCACGTCGGCTATCCATGATGGAATGGATTTTTGTCAGAGGCGCTTCGATGAGAACTTGCGGATGGAGGATGGTGTGAGCTGGATCTAGATCCTCGCCTCTCTTATAGGCGGCTCGTTCGCATGATTAGGGGGTAAAATGTAAAAATACCCCAGCCTTTCGCATTAAAGACGACACGTGGAAGAAGGCCATTATTAGGCGTAGAAGCCAAGGAGCGCAACATTTATAAGGAAGTCGGACACTATTTGGCGGGAACATGAAGTTTGAAGGAGAACCCGCCTTGCAACGCCGAAGACAATATATCGTCGGACTTGTCGTCGGCTGAAGCCGGTTAGGGAGCTCTTGAGGAGTTCGGACTAGGGGTGTCGGATAGCGAACTATCATCATCGGTCGGACTCCAAGACTATGAAGATACAAGATTGAAGACTTCGTCCCGTGTCGGATGGGACTTTCCTTGGCGTGGAAGGCAAGCTTGGTGATCTGGATATGCAGATCTCCTACCTTTGTAACCGACTTTGTGTAACCCTAGCCCTCCCGGTGTCTATATAAACCGGACGGCTGTAGTCCATAGGACGAACAACAATCATACCATAGGCTAGCTTCTAGGGTTTAGCCTCTTTGATCTCGTGGTAGATCCACTCTTGTAACACACATCATCAATATTAATCAAGCGGGGCGTGGGTTTTACCTCCATCAAGAGGGCCCGAACCTGAGTAAAACATCGTGTCCCTTGTCTCCTGTTACCATCCGCCTAGACGCACAGTTCGGGACCCCCTACCCGAGATCCGCCGGTTTTGACACCAACAATCACCCTACTAGCATCTGTCACGGCGTCTCAGCCGCATTGGTCCTAGAACCAATCATCAACGGATTCCACCTCACGTGAGTCCTCATGGACGGCGGCAGCAGCCTGAACCTGCTTTATCAGGACACATTGCGCAAAATGGGCATTGACCCTTCAAGGATCAAGTCCACCAAAACCATCTTTAAAGGTGTAATTCCTGGAGTAGAGGCCCGCTGCACGGGCTCTATAACATTGGAAGTGGTCTTTGGATCTCTGGATAACTTCCGAAGCGAAGAGTTAATCTTCGATATCGTCCCTTTCCATAGTGGTTATCACGCACTGCTTGGACGAACCGCATTCGCTAGATTCAATGCGGTACCACACTATGCATACCTCAAGCTCAAGATGCGAGGACATGCGGGGTCATAACGATCCAGCGAAACATGGACCACTCTCTCCTTACAGAAGATCATACTGCAGCCCTCGCGGTGGAAGTACAATGCAGCCTCCTCCGACAAACCACCAATCCGGCGACGAAAACATCGAGCACCATAAAGCGAGTCCGGAGCACCCTGCAGTAGGGCCACCAGGCATGCCAAGAGCGCCACTAGCAGTCAGGCCTCCGCTCAAGCCCCAGCAAAGCAGCATTTGTGCCACGCGTACACAATTACGCACTCAAAATACCATGGGCATAGGCGGAGACGCAGCAGTGACTCAGTCAACAGTGCGGTATAACCGCAACATACCTTCATAACCCCAGCTTTTTATCTTTCAGGACACTGCTTTAGGGTAGACTCTTCAGGAGAGCTGGATTGTCGGACTTACACATGAGAGAAAACCAAGGAGGCAACAGGCTTTGCGCACAAAAGGAAATACCCAGGTGGAATCTGTTCATGATCGTTATACCTGTTTTACATGCCTGCATGCAGCCTACCCTTGGATAGGACATGTTAAATAGTCCTATTTACCTTTGCTTAAACACAACCATTGTAAACATACGCTTAAACGTATTATTCATCAATGGGAGACAATATATAGCGTCAGCTTACTCTTCCTATTTGCACATTTTTCTTACAAATGTTTATTTAATATTGCATCCGTACACCTTGGTACGATCAGTTGGCCAGGGGCTTTTTATGGTGCCCCATAATGCGGCCAAACAAGTCCGAACACTTTCAACAGTGCGGCACCCCGAACTTATAGCACTATATGCATCAGCTCTGAATCACGTCTTGGGTCAATAGTTGGGTTTGCCCGGCTCCCTTGTTTTGGTACCTTACGTTCCGTTATATCGGCTAAGGTAGCGAGGAGAACTCTGCGATTGTGTCGATTCTTCGGACGAGCACCTCGATGAAAGCCAAAACGGCCCGGCATGATGTGGCGAGAGCTGGTCGCTGTTCAAGAGGTCTTAAAATCCTTAAAGATTTTTTCCGCTTTGGCGAGGAATCGGCCTCGTCCGATTTAGGCGTATATAGCGCCCCAATTTGGCCCTCCGAATTCTAGGGGCTTCGCCGAAATTTAAAATTGTAGACTTCTATGGCTAAGTGAAAGTTATAAAGCTGCATAGTCGGATTGCCTTGTTCGCTGCGCCGGATACCTCCTTAAGGGACCAAAAAATTGTATAAAGAGTATCCGGGTTTTTCCAGGAACACCCCAGTACTAGTTACATGGGGGCGGAAACCGACGACTGGCCTACTTTCAGAATCCTATAAACAGCCGCACAGAAGGTAATATTTTAAATCAAACAGCGCTACATAGCGCAAGTAACTTCATTTTTATATATTACAACAACGACAGAGGTACATTTACTCAAGGATTGTATCCTTGGTACATTCATCGGCCACGAGACGAGCGCCCTTCATAACGCCATCATAATATTTCTCGGGATAGCGATGCGCCTTGCCCTCCGACGGCCCGTCCTTCACCAGCTTCTCCGCATCCAGCTTGCCCCAATGCACCTTCGCGCGGGCAAAGGCCCAGCGGGCACCCTCAATGCGAACGGATCGCTTGATAACTTCAAGTCGCGGATAGGCATCCATCATCCGCTTGATCAGGCCGAAGTAGCTAGTGGGCAAGGGCTCACCAGGCCACATCCGGACTATAAAATCTTTCATAGCCACTTCGCCCGCGCTGTGGAGTTCTACCAACTGCTTCAGTTGGTCACTCAGAGGCATTGGGTGTTCGGCCCCAACATACTGGGACCAGAACAGCTTCTTCGTGGAGCTCCCCTCCTTGACACGGTAGAACTCCACGACATCTGATATGCTGCGTGGCAGATCTGCGAATGCCCCTGGAGAGCTCCGAATTCAGGTAAGTAAAAGAAACGCCTCCTCCACATGTTTGCTTTGCATAAAGAATGTCTTACCCGCCGCTATCTCCTTGGCCGCCTGGATTTCGAGTTGTGCCTTTTGGCTTTGGCCTTGGCATCTTTCACACTGACAAAGGGCCTTCGCAAGCTCAGTCTCTTTCATCTTAAGATCATGCTCCAAGGACTCAAACTTTTTGCCGAGCTCCTGGAGCTCTTGCTGTACCTTGCCCACTCTAGCATCTTGCTTCTCGCGCTCCTTGCACTCCAGAGCCGCCTTGTCCTCGGCCTCAGACAGCGCTCTCTTCAGAGACGCCACTTCGGTGGTGGCCCCTGTTACAAAGTCACGACGTTTGTCGTTAGAATAACCAATTTTGCCTATTCTTCATTATATGAGAGCAGGGAATTACTCACCTTTGCCCTCTTCGAGCTGCCTCTTCGTGAGGTCGAGATCTCCCTGCGCCTGCTCCAGGCCCCGTTTTAGTCCGGCAACCTCGGTCATGCGGACAGCGGTGAGCAAGACTGACCGCTTGTTCATAAAGACTTACTATTAGGCTCCTGCGGATTATAATTGACCCTCCGTTTGGCTTTTCTTCCCGAACACCAAACAGAGTATCAGGGGCTACTACCTATCAGGTGGTAATCTCACACACTTTTATTACCTACCTCAAAGCCTCTTAGGAGGCTGGTGCAGGCTTCGGTTAGCCCGCTTTTGGCGGACAGAACCTTCTGAGTCACCGCACTCATAAGAGTACGGTGCTCTCCATCCATGGAAGCGCCGCTAAGCGCTTCCAGCAGACAACCTGACGCCTCGGGCGTAACGGAAGTCTACAGCACGGACGGCTCGCCCTCCCTAACGAGGGGCTGCCCGCCTAAGTCCGGAACCATTTGAGGTTTCGGAACAGTATTCGGCTGAGAGCCCGGCTTACTGCGGCTCTCATCAACATGATCCGCGGGGATCTTGAACCCCGCGTGTCCGACTTCTGGAATTCCGCCTTGGGGCGCCTCCAGAGTCACCTCCCCCCGCTTTGGGAACCTTTGGGACAACACCTCCGTGTCATCCGTAGGCTGAGGAGTAGTGGCCGTCGGGAACGAGTTCATCGCTGAAGCACTCAAGGACCCATCCAAGGACGATATCTCGGGATGGACCCTGGCCGGACTGCATATATGTTCGACGTTATAACAAGACTATGAAACAAAGTCGCGCTAAAGTACAATAGAGTGCGGAGACTCACGATCTCGCTAGGGGCTTCCCCCTGGGCAACCACTCTTCATCACTGTGAGCGGCCGTGGTGGAGTAGTCCGGAAGAGACGCCTTTCCCTTCTTGGACGCCCTGGCCTCCCCCTCTGGGGCGGCTTTCTTCTTCTTCTCCCCCCATTGTGGGGAGGTAGAACTTCTTCGTGTTTTCCCCCGCCTCCGCGGGAGGAATCTGCCTCGTCATCCTCAGACGATGTGGGTATGACGGCCTTGCGCCGGGGGCCTTTTCTGGCCCCCTGGTCCGCCTTCTTAGGTCCCCCATCCTCTCCGGATGGGGCGACCTCTTCTTCTTCTTCTTCCTCCCCCTCGGAGGAGGATTGTGCCTCATCATCCTCGGACGAGGCGTTTAGTACGACCTTACAACGGGACCCTTCCTGGCCCCCGGGGTCTTCTTTTCCAGTGCCTTGTAGGGCGCCGGGACTAGCATCTCCGTCAGGAGAGCATCGGCTGGACCTTCCGGCAGCGGAGCCGGACAGTCAATCCGCTCCGCTATCTCCACATAATCCTGTCAAATACACACAATGACTTAAGACTCCCCCATGAATATATTAGGAAGAACTGAATCCGGTGGTAGTCATAAAACTCACCGGACCAGGGGGCATGAAGTCCACGGTCCTCGGATGTGGGGGGAGGTACTTCGGAGGCCTTGAATAGCACCTTCCATATGCCTTTGTGCATCATGTCGTTGAGCTTTCGAAGCGTCTAGTGTTCGGCCGGGACGTACTCCCACAGATTGAATACCCATCTTTGGCACGGGAGAATCCGGCGGACGAGCATGACCTGGACCATGTTGACAAGCTTGATGTTCTTGTTCTTCATATTTTTGATGCAGTTTTGGAGTCTGGTCAGCTCTGCAGGTTCGCCCTAGGTCAGGCCCTTCCTTTCCCAGGAGGTGAGCCGCGTAGGGGTTCCGGACCGGAATTCAGGGGCCGCCGCCCAGTTGGCGCCGCACGGCTCGGTGATGTAGAACCACCCCGATTGCCACCCTTTCACGGTCTCCGTGAAGGAGCTGTCAAGCCAGGTGATGTTTGGCATCTTTCCCACCATGGCCCCTCCGCACTCCGCTTGCTGGCCGCTCACGATCTTCGGCTTCACGCAGAAGATTTGTAGCCACAAGCCAAAGTGAGGCTTGATGCGGAGGAAGGCCTCGCACACGAAGATAAATGCCAAGATGTTGAGGACGAAATTTGGGGCTAGATCATGGAAATCTAGCCCATAGTAGAACATGAGCCTGCAGACGAAGGGATGAAGTGGAAATCCCAGTCCACGGACGAAGTGGGCAACAAACACGACCCTCTCGTGAGGTTCCGGAGTTGGAACGACCTGCCCGGCATCCGGTAGCCGGTGTGCGATGTCTGCGGCCAAGTATCCGGCCGCCCGAAGATTCGCGATATGCTTCTCCTTCACGGTGGAGGCCACCCACTTGCCTCCTGCTCCGGACATGTTTAGCTGTGCGGAGAAGACTTGGGCTAGGGCGCTGGAGCTCGAGGAGGCAAGGGTGAGCAAAGGAGGAAGAAGGCGTGGGTGAAAATGGGGAACCCTTATCCCTTTATAGGGGCGACGAAAGCGGTGCGCCTCCCCACTTGCCCGTTGAGAAACGCTTATTCCCCAAGTGCCTCGATTGATGGCGCGGTTGGGTTACCCATACCCGTATTGATGAGAATCCCGTGATAAGGGGACACGATCTCTGCTTTGACAAGATGTGTCAAGGAAACCGCCTCGCAATATGCGTTGTGGCTGGTTGTGGGAAAACGGTTTGAATAATGACCCGACCGTAATGACATGTCACATTATCTAAAAAATTGTCAGCAGATTGCATTTGTGAAATATCATTCGCTCTACGATGGTATGTGAAGATCATTTTTGCAGATCCGGACACGATTCAAGTGTTCAATAATTACTTTGGAGTATTTAGAGATGGAACCCGCCTTGCAATGCCGAAGACAAGACCACACGCCTGACTCATCATCATTGAAGCCTGGTTCAGGGGCTACTGAGGGAGTCCAGGATTGTGGGGTATCCGGACAGCCGAACTATATACTTTGTCCGAACTATTGGAGCGTGAAGATACAAGACTCAAGACTCCGTCCCGTGTCCGGATGGGACTCTCCTTTGCGTGGAAGACAAGCTTGGTGATCCGGATAATATATCTCCTTCCTTGTAACCGACACCATGTAAACCCTAGCCCTCTCCGGTGTCTATATAAACCGGAGAGGATGGTCCTTAGAAGGCCGATCACGATCACAACCATAATCATCATAGGCTAGCTTCTAGGGTTTAGCCTCTACGATCTCGTGGTAGATCTACTCTTGTACTACTCATATCATCAATATTAATCAAGTAGGAAGTAGGGTTTTACCTCCATCGAGAGGGCCCGAACCTGGGTAAACATTGTGTCCCTTGCTTTCTGTTACCATCAGCCTAAGACGCACAGATCGGGACCCCCTACCCGAGATCCGCTGGTTTTGACACCGACACTCGCCTCGGAGCAGGCCCCGGGTGCTTCTTCGGCCCACTGGATGTCTTCTGGTCCATAAAAAATCCATAAAAAGTTGTTGTGTTTGGACTCCGTTTGGTATTGACTTCCTGTGATGTAAAAAACATGCAAAAAGAGCAACTGGCAGTTGGCACTATGTCAATAGGTTAGTACCAAAAAATGATATAAAATGATTATAAAAATCCAAGAATGATAATATAACAGCATAAAACAATAAAAAATTATAGATACGTTGGAGACGTATCACCAGGCGGTGGCTTACGGTGTAGCAATGAAGGGGAACAGGGGGTTCGACATAGGCTCACTGCGCCGATGGCAAGCTCGGGGAGTGGTCTGGGATGGCCGGAGCTTGTCGGAACGAGTAGATCGAGTGGCGCATAGCCGCCGCCGTGGCCGAGGGGGGTGGATCGATGGCGATGACCGAGAGCTCCCCGGCTCGAGACAGAGGGCGGAGCCGGCATGGAAGAGCACGGCGAGGATCCTTGACATGCTCGCGTGGCTCAGCGAGGCTTCAGTGCGCGAAGACGACGGCGGCGAGGCGATGGCCGAGCCCAAGCGGGAGGGAGAGGGGCAGAGAGAGGGGGTATGGGTCTAGGGGTTAGCACGGGGGGATCGCGAGCCTTGGTGTTACCCGCCCCCCCCCCAGGTCCTGTAGCACAGTGGGGAGGTGGCAGGGTGCGGCCAAGACGGCGCCCTGGCTCGGTCGCCATTGCCAGGTGGAGGAAGGGAGGTAGGGGGCGAACCGGGAACGGCCTGGGCCATGCACTGTGGCCAATAGGGCCCAGTGCCCCTTTAGCCCCACCTCTTTTTCCTTTTTCTTTTTATTTTTTGTTTTATTTTATTTTATTATGCTTTCCCTTTATTCTTTAATAGTAAACTATTTTCATAAATTATAAAACTTGGTCCATAATTAGCATTGCATATTTAGACGGTGCCACAAAAAGTTTGGAAATTATTTTAAATAGTTTGGATTTATATAATTTAAAAAGCAACTAAAATATTGTTTTGGCCTCTGTTCTCATTGTTTTAGGGCATTCAGTTATTTTATAAAATGTTACTTTTATTTTTATAGCTGCTTTGGGAACTTTTGCAATATTATGAACATTTTAGTTTTGCTGTTTGAACAAAGTAATTACTTGACTTTATTTTAAAACTTGAATTTTGACTTGACTTTTGGATAGGTGGCATTGTGGCTTAGTGAAGCAAGGTGACATGGCATAATTAGCAGGGGTTTACTGTAGCTAATTTTTGGGTGTGTTACACCAACAAGATTGCTCAAGCAAGGTGGTAGTGATGGTGTCCTGGACTAGGGGGTACTCACCACATCGTCTCCCGACCAGGTGGATCGGGCCGAGGACCCCCACGGCGGTTCACTCATGGGCCACTTCGGGCAGCCCATGTCGCATACAAGGAGTATTCCACAAGACTTGGTGATCAAGACAAGGACTCCTCTCCACCAACGAATTTGGCTAGGACTCTTGTTATCCTAGGCCTCTGGTGCATTATATAAGCCAATGCCAGGCTAGTCGATAAATAATTATGACATTAATCATCATACCCCTAGGGTTTAGACCGCAACATATGATCTCAGGGTAGATCAACTCTTGTAATCTCTATATTTATCAAGATCAATCAAGCAGGAAGAAGGGTATTACCTCCATTAAGAGGGCCCGAACCTGGGTAAACATCGTGTCCCCTGTCTCCTATTACCCATCGATCCTTGACACACAGTTTGGGACCCCCTACCCGAGATCTACCAGTTTTGACATCGATAATGGTGCTTTCACTGAGAGTTCCGCTATGAGATCAATGAAGGATCGATGGCTCGTATGCAGATTAACTGCGACGTCGACATCTTCATCACCGGCTTGACTGGTCACCTTGGCTCGATCAAGGACTGCACTCCATGTCAGGTCGTCCTGTTCGGACGATGAACTACATCAAAATCAACTCCGATCTCTCTCAAGATCATGGAGGAATCATTCATGGAGCCCGGGGGCTCAATGTCAACATTGCCCTTGAGCGACCGTGCTATTTTTCCGGATAGCGAACTAGTATCCGCCGCCACTGCCTCCTCGAGTGTCATTTTAACGATTGCTTTGGTGGAATTGTGCGGAATTAAGTCGACAACAACCATGCAAAATTTCGTCGACTTCCGATGGAGGAATCTCCGGCAATCTACGATATACCGGAGCCCTGTCAAATCTGGACGGGAATCTGGATGAGTTTAGGGCGTGGTTTACAGAGCCAAGCTCGGAGGTCCTTTGGAAGATCCAACCGTTCATCTGCTGCGGAATTCCCATATCTACCACCCCTCAAAATTTCAGCTCGATCCAACGGTTCAAACTCCGGGAACCTTCCGATGAGTGGAACAATTTTCTGATTTGTTTTCTGCGTGAATACGGATCCGACCCGGATTCATGTTTCTTTATGAACTTGATATTGGACAACCTTTTAAAAGGAATTTTCTTCTAGGGTATTGTGCATTGTTCTTAACATATAAGCATTCTCTGAGGTACTCTTCAGCATCACGCTGGTGTCAAACCAGTCCAGTAACATTGCTCCGCGGCTGCCGACCTACGCTAGACACGTCGTCGCTTTGTTGAGCCGAGCTCAATGCTACCTCTTGAGCTTGCGTTGGATTTCCTTGAAGAGGAAAGGTGATGCACCACAGTAGCGTAAGTATTTCCCTCAGTTTTTGAGAACCAAGGTATCAATCCAGTAGGAGACTACGCACGAGTCCCTCGTACCTACACAAAGCAAATAACTCCTCGCAACCAACGCGAATAGGGGTTGTCAATCCCTTCAAGGTCACTTACGAGAGTGAGATCTGATAGAGATGATAGATAATATTTTTGGTATTTTTGGTATAAAGATGCAACGTAAAATAAAAAGGTAAAGTAAAAAGGCAAAGCAATATTAAAGTGATGAAAGATTTATATGATGAAGATAGACCCGGGGGCCATAGATTTCACTAGTGACTTCTCTCAAGAGCATAAGTATTTTACGGTGGGTGAACAAATTACTGTTGAGCAATTGACAGAATTGAGCATTGTTATGAGAATATCTAGGTATGATCATGTATATAGGCATCACGTCCGAGACAAGTAGACCGACTCCTGCCTGCATCTACTACTATTACTCCACTCATCGACCGTTATCCAGCATGCATCTAGAGTATTAAGTTCAAGAAAATAGAGTAGCGCCTTAAGCAAGATGACATGATGTAGAGGGATAAATTCATGCAATATGATAAAAACCCATCTTGTTATCCTCGATGGCAACAATACAATACGTGCCTTGCTGCCCCTACTGTCATTGGGAAAGTACACCGCAAGATTGAACCCAAAGCTAAGCACTTCTCCCATTGCAAGAAAAACCAATCTAGTAGGCCAAACCAAACTGATAATTCGAAGAGACTTGCAAAGATAAACAATCATACATAAAAGAATTCAGAGAAGATTCAAATATTGTTCATAGATAATCTTGATCATAAACCCACAATTCATCGGTCTCAACAAACACACCGCAAAAAGAAGATTACATCGAATAGATCTCCACGAGAGAGGGGGAGAACATTGTATTGAGATCCAAAAAGAGAGAAGAAGCCATCTAGCTACTAACTATGGACCCGAAGGTCTGAGGTAAACTACTCACACTTCATCGGAGGGGCTATGGTGATGTAGAAGCCCTCCATGGTGGATTCCCCTTCCGGCCGAGCTCCGGAACAGGCCCCAAGATGGGATCTCGTGGATACAAAAAGTTGCGGCGGTGGAATTAGGTTTACGGATCCGTGTCGATCGTTTGAAGTGCGTGAGGTATATATAGGAGGAAGAAGTACGTCGGTGGAGCTTCATGGGCCCCACGAGGGTGGGGGCGCGCCTAGGGGGGTGGGTGCGCCCCCTACCTCGTGCCCACCTCGTTGCTTTCTTGACGTAGGGTCCAAGTCTCCTGGATCATATTCGGTGAGAAAATCACGTTCCCGAAGGTTTCATTCCGTTTGGACTCCGTTTGATATTCCGTTTCTTCGTAACACAGAAATAGGCAAAAAACAGCAATTCTGGGCTGGGCCTCCGGTTAATAGGTTAGTCCCAAAAATAATATAAAAGTGGAAAATAAAGCCCAATATGGTCCAAAACAGTAGATAATATAGCATGGAGCAATCAAAAATTAAAGATACGTTGGAGACGTATCACTCAACTTGTTCGGATCATCTTCTCGACGAGCCGAAAAAGAGTTCGGCATCATAAAGGATAAATCATCACCAACAACGCCGCCCCACGGATTACACAGAACGGGCACACGAGCATACGCCGTTCGGTCACTTCATCAATCCGGCTTTGACCGCGTCACAAGTTATGACCAGCGGCGGCATGACCGCGTTGTTGCTTCTTCAAGCCGATGTCCATCACGCAGAACTTCTTCAACACCTCAGCTGACATGGCAGCTGCAAGTTCTCCTTACCGACCCGCTCTGTCACCTCGGCTAGACCGGGGGCTTCACCATCTCTTCATCAACCTACTCCGGAGACTTCGGCGTCACCCGCCGACCAGCTTCATCACATTAGCTGGACCGGGGGCTTTGCCTCGACAAGCCAACCTTTGCCAGCATCGCCATGCCATCACTTCATCGCCCATCAGGCAATGGGTTGCGGATCGATTCCCAATTTTGGGAGTATCCTTTTTCAGATTGCTACAACAGATAAACCAGGTGCTATTAATCAGAGTAATTTTTTTGCTTGGGTTTATTTTTCCCTAGAAATTATTACTCTGTTTGTTCCACCATCTGTACACAGGTCTGTCAAATGATGTCCGCATTAAGAATGGTTGCACGATGGTTCGGTCAGTTTCCCGTCCGCAGTTCGGCGAACGTCTAAAAGTGCAACTATCCCTGGGTGGTTTTGGTAATTATTAACAACATATAGCTCATTGAGCTAATGCTATTTCAAGATAAATATTTCAGGAAAGCTCAATGGTTGGCATGGCATGGATTAGGAATGTGGACCCCTCAAAATGATAAGCACAAAAGATTGGCTCAAGCTCTAAAGCTCAAGACTCTACATTTTACTTTTAGTGATCCAAGATCACATTGTGTCCATAGGAAAAGCCAATACTATTAAAAGGGGATGAGGTGTTGCTTAATGGCTTGCTCGCTCAAATTTCTTAGTGATATGCTCCAAAACTCTCAACCACTTTCTCATATCCACATATGTCCCAAACCAAAAATCAAACTCAGCCCCACCAAACCTTTCTATCCGGTGCCACCGAGTTCAGCTAACATAGCCACTACCACAAAACCCTAGTCACTTCGGTCTTACCGATAGGGATCTCAGTCTCAGCGAGATGGGATTGCAAACTCTCTATTTCCCTTCGTAATGTTTCGGTCCAACCGAGATGAGCGATTGGTCCCACCGAGTTTGCAACACAAACTCTATGTTTCCCCTTCGTAACGTTTCGGTCTCACCGAGATGAGCGAATCGGTCCCACCGAGTTTGCCTGACCAACTCTCTGTTAGCTTGTTACCAAAATCGGTATCACCGAGTTTGTGTAACCGGTCTCACTGAGATTACGTTATGCCCTAACCCTAATGAAATTGGTCCCACCGAGTTGACATGTCGGTCCCACCGAAAAGCCTAACGTTCACATTTTGAACTAAATTGGTCTGACCGAGTTTCATTATTCGGTCCCACCGAGTTTGGTGATTTGTGTGTAACGGTTAGATTTTGTGTGGAGGCTATATATACCCCTCCACCCACTCTTCATTCGTGAGGAGAGCCATCAGAACATGCGTACACTTCCATCATACATTTTCTGAGAGAGAACCACCTACTCATGTGTTGAGGTCAAGATATTCCATTCCAACCATATGAATCTTGATCTCTAGCCTTCTCCAAGTTGCTTTCCACTCAAATCATCTTTCCACCAAATCCAAATCTGTGAGAGAGAGTTGAGTGTTGGGGAGACTATCATTTGAAGCACAAGAGCAAGGAGTTCATCATCAACACACCATCTATTACCTTTTGGAGGGTGGTGTCTCCTAGATTGGTTAGGTGTCACTTGGGAGCCTCCGTCAAGATTGTGGAGTTGAACCCAAGGAGTTTGTACGGGCAAGGAGATCGCCTACTTCGTGAAGATCTACCGTAGTGAGGCAAGTCCTTTGTGGGCAATGACCATGGTGGGATAGACAAGGTTGCTTCTTCGTGGACCCTTCATGGGCGGAGCCCTCCGTGGACTCGCGCAACCGTTACCCTTCGTGGTTGAAGTCTCCATCATCGTGGATGTACGATAGCACCACCTATCGAAACCATGCCAAAAATCTTCGTGTCTACATTGCGTTTGCTCCCGCCAAACTCCTCCCTTTACCTTCAAGTGCAATGTTTTACATTCCGCTGCTATACTCTTAGAATTGCATGTGTAGGTTGTTTACTTTGCCAAGACTTAAAATTGAGAAAAGGCTAGATTTTTATTTGGTCAAGTAGTCTAATCACCCCCCCCTCTCGACATGCTTTTGATCCTACAAGTGGTATCAGAGCTTTGGTGTCCATTTGCCTTGATTTCCATAGATTTTGGTGATCATAGCCTTGGTTTCATAACCTAGGAGAGTATGGCGTCTAGCGAGGGAAATTACCACCGTAGAGGTCCTTACTTTGATGTTACTAATTTTTCTAGTTGGAAGCATAAGATGAAAATGCATATTCTTGGACATAACCCCGCCGTTTGGGCTATTGTGTGTATTGGCTTGCAAGGTGAATTCTTTGATGGGAGAGAACTGAACCGTGAAGATACCGCGGAAGAGTTGAAGATGCTGCAATACAATGCTCAAGCTTGTGATATTCTCTTAAATGGATTGTGCCCCGAAGAATTCAACAAAATCAGCCGTCTTGAGAATGCAAAGGAAATTTGGGACACTTTGATTGATATGCACGAAGGTACCGAATCCGTCAAGGAATCCAAATTGGATGTGCTTCAAAGTCAACTTGACAAGTTCAAAATGAAGGATGGTGAAGGTGTCGCTGAAATGTACTCTAGGCTTGCCTCATCACAAATGAGATTGCCGGCTTAGGAAGTGAAGAGATGACCAATAGATTCATCATCAAGAAGATCCTAAGAGCATTGGATGGAAAATATGATACATTGTGCACTTTGATCCAAATGATGCCGAATTACAAAGATCACAAACCTACGGAAGTCATTGGAAGAATTGTTGCTCATGAGATGTCACTCAAGGATAAGGAAGAGCTTCACAACAAGTCAAGTGGTGCTTACAAAGCCTCATGTGATGCTCCCACATCATCAAGTGAGAAACAAGCCTTCAATGAATAATTGAGCCTAATGGTGAAGAATTTCAACAAGTTCTAAAAGAGTAGAAGCAAGGAAAGAAATTCCAAGTCAAGGTCCTACAATGACAAAAGATCTTCAAGTCGTGAATGAAATTGCTACAATTGTGGAAGACCCGGACACTACTCCAATGAGTGTACGGCTCCCAACAAAAGAAGAGAAGATTCTCCTAAAAGAAGAGGTGGAAGAGAAGAATCACCACCAAGAGAGAGAAGGAGTAGAGATGATCGTTATGAACGAAGTACCTCTCGGAGAAGCAAGGATTCAGAAAGAAAGGACAAATCATCAAAGAGCTACACAAATCGAAGACATCAAGCTCATGTTGGTGAATGGGTATCCGGCTCCGACTCTGAATATACTCAAGATGAAGGTGTTGCTGGTCTAATACTTGTGTCAACCAACTCCTACGACATATTTGACTCACCAAATGAAGGAATTGGAAGATGCTTCATGGCTAAAGGCCCAAAGGTATCACACCCCGAGTATGTTGATTTCAATAGTGATGAAGATGATTTGCTAGGAGATGATGATTTACTCGTTGATAACTCTAGTTATGAAAACTATGATGAACTTGCTATTAATCATGCTAATCAAGATAAAATGAATGATGATGATAAGAAGAAGATTGAGTGTATAACTAAAGAACTAAACACTCTTAAGTTAGATCATGAAACTACCTTGGAAGATCATCGAGAACTTTTAAGGACTCATGAGAAGTTACGCTTTGAAAAGCTCAACCTTGAGCAAGAGCATGAGTTCTTAAAGGCAATCAATGATGATCTTCGCAAGAAAAGTTCTTCTTACATTGCCAAGCGTTTACTCTTGTCTACTTACATGCCACAAGTAAAATCTAGCAACAAGAGTAAGAAAGATTCTTCATTAGTAGTAACAATAATCATGCTAAATCCAATGTTGTTTCTTCTAGTAGTTCTATTGATTCCACTAATGATTCTCTTAGCCAAGTTACACTTGAGCAAGAAAATAGCTTATTGAAGGGAATTATAGAGAAGGGTGTTTACAAGAATCTTGTCGAAAGTACGCAATTTGAGGAAATTGTACGCAAGCAAGGAAGACACCGGAAGAATTAAGGTGTTGGTTTTGAACGAAAGTTCAATGCCAATGGAGTTGAGTGGGAAGACGATCAATACCCCAAGACGAAGTTTGTTCCTCAACAAGAGAAGTATGATCCTACTTCTTTCCAAGGAAAACAAGCTCAAGATGATCTTCCACCACAAGACCAAGAGAAAAAAGGCAAGGACAAGCTTCAAGAGGAGATCAATGCATTTGAAGAAGCTCCAAGGGCCTTGGTCAAGTGGGTTCCCAAGACTACATCAAGTTCTACTACATCAAGTACGACTACAACTCCACGGATTCCCATCAAGATGGTGTGGATCCCAAAGAAGAAGAACTAGAGAGTTCTTGAGGGTGACTCTGCCAACATACTTCACTCATATCTTTTGGCAAGGACATGTGCAAACAACTTCCACATCTTGCACTAGTTCAAGGAGTCACAAACCTTCTTGTTGGTAAGATAAGGGACAAGGTAACCTAATGCTTTCATGGACATCATCTATGTGTACATCACTCTATGTCTATGGATATCCTTGTTTGTTCCTTGTGGGACTAACCCGTGTAGGTATTGAAAGTGCAACTCACTCCAATGGATTGCTCCAAATGATCTACATCAACATTGAGCATCTACATCTTCAACACCTACATGAAGTCATCATCGAAAAAACCCAAGGTTAGGTCATCCCTCTTAGGGGGGATATCACATCTAGGGGGAGCTTTACTCTAACCAAGCTAAAGCAACTCTAATGATGTGAACACAACAATGCTTTATGTAAACATGGTAACCCCACTTGTGCTTAAACGATGAGTATGACCTATGATCAAATGCTCTCATTTGACTCCTAAGTCAATATACTCATATATAGATGACCTAGTCGTCGCCAATTGCTTGATAGATGCTAGAGTGTCTGTGCATGCTTTGTCACATGTTTCATTTGCCATTTTATTGTGTGAGCATGTTGATTGCATATTTTACTCATTCGAGGACATCCATTTGTTGTTTTGAATGTTTGGTTTTTTTCTCTTTTGCCAAATGGATGGACAAGAATGCCTAAGAACTCCCTGCAGCTATCTATGCTTTTCTCGTCTCAAACTCTATTCATGCTACATCACAAAGTTTGATCAAGTCAGATTCGAACCACACTGTGTGAGGAGCACTCGGAGTCCCCGATTCTTCATAGACTTAAACTTCCAAAACCTCTTTGTGCGTTTCGGTATGACCGAGTCATCCACTTCGGTCACACCAGATCACTAAGTTGATCTAGGTTTTTCATCTCGGTGCAACCGATTTGAACTTTTCGGTCACACCGAGTTGCAATAACTGCTTGCGATTCTGCATCTCGGTGCCACTGAGTTGTTCCACTTGGTCACACCGACAGCGTCGGGATATAAACCCATGTGTCAGATTTTGGAAATTTCTTCAAACTCCTCAGCCCACACGTGTGTCCTGCTCTGCCTCCTCGGGTCTCCGGATCGTCTCCTCACCGCCAGCAACCTCCCACCGCTGGTTTCCATCGCCGTCAACGGAAATCTACTCCGCCGTTGCCGCCGTAGCGAACCTCCGCCGAACTAGGGTATGGGTTCGACTCTATGTGCTAATTCCTTAACTCCAATTCATAGCACATTGCTTTGCCATGATCTTTACCACGTATGAAAATGTTCTATCCACAGAAAACATCCTTTAGGTTAGATTTGATTTGAAAATTTAGGGTTAGGTCTCCGCCGAACTCAACTCGGACCGACCGAGTTGGAGAAATCGGTCTCACCAATTTGGCTTAGGCCATTGCACATGCGTTTTTGGTCTGACCGAAAACTGCAAATCAGTGCGACCAAGTTCGACTCTCCGTGAAACCCTAGCAATCTCGGTGCCACCGAACTGTGACTCGGTCTGACCGAGTTCACTAGTTTAGGCTCCAAAAATTGCTTCAGTATCATTGAGTTTATCACATCGGTAGCTCCGAAATGCTTTCTGTGGATAACTAAAACTAATTTCTTGAGTCATCTGTTTTGCAAAAACTCTGCACTTTGTGATGCTCATCCACTCTACCTCATCTACATCCATTCCACAAGGTCTGCTGTCAGTGAGATTGCCAAGATGTCTGACCAGAGTGACAGTCAGAACAGATCTGAGGAAACAAGTGCAATTGAGTGAGGGTTCAGATCCCTCAAGCAGCTATGGTGAGGGCAGCAGGAGCACACCTAGTAACTTGCCCAAGGCAGCCACTAGAGCAAGGAAGAAGAGAACCTCGGACTCTGAGGATGAGGACTATGTGGCTGTTGAGGATGCTGTTGGGGAACGTAGAAGAAATTCAAAATTTTCCTACGAGTCACCAAGATCTATCTATGGAGAGACTAGCAACGAGGGGAAGGAGAGTGCATCTACATACCCTTGTAGATTGCTAAGCGGAAGCATTCAAGAGAACGGGGTTGAAGGAGTCGTACTCGTCGTGATCCAAATCACTGGAGATCCTAGTGCCGAACGGACGGCACCTCCGTGTTCAACACACGTACAGCCCGGTGACGTCCCCCATGCCTTGATCCAGCAAGGAGAGAGGGAGAGGTTGAGGAAGACTCCATCCAGCAGCAGCACAACGGCGTGGTGGTGATGAAGGAGCGTGGCAATCCCGCAGGGCTTCGCCAAGCACCGCGGGAGAGGAGGAGTACTTGGGAGAGGGGGAGGGCTGCGCCAGGGGCAAGGGTGCAGCTCCCATGCGCCTCACCACTATATATAGGGGTGGAGGGGGATTGTTTCTTGCCCTCCAAGTCCATTGGGGCGTTGGCAAAGGTGGGAGGAAAGAAATCCCATCCTTTCCTTTCCCCACCGATTGTTATCCCCCCTTTTTAGGGATCTTGATCTTATCCCTCCGGGATATGATCTTATTCCTTCTAAGGGGGGATCTTGGTGCGCCTTGACCAGGGGTGTGGGGCCTTGCCCCCACTACCCACGTTCATGTGGGTCCCCCCATGCAGGTGGGCCCCACTCCGGAACCTTCTAGAACCTTCCCGATACAATACCGAAAAATCCCAAACATTTTCCGGTGGCCAAAATCGGACTTCCCATATATAAATCTTTACCTCCGGACCATTCCGGAACTCCTCGTGACATCCGGGATCTCATCCGGGACTCCGAACAACATTCGGTAACCACGTATATCTATTCCCTATAACCCTAGCGTCATCGAACCTTAAGTGTGTAGACCCTACGGGTTCGGGAACCATGCAGACATGACCGAGACGTTCTCCGGTCAATAACCAACAGCGGGATCTGGATACCCATGTTGGCTCCCACATGTTCCACGATGATCTCATCGGATGAACCATGATTTCAAGGACTCAATCGATCCCGTATACAATTCCCTTTGTCTAACGGTATTGTACTTGCCCGAGATTTGATCGTCGGTATACCGATACCTTGTTCAATCTCGTTACGGCAAGTCTCTTTACTGGCTCTGTAACACATCATCCGTGATCAACCCCTTGGTCACATTGTGCACATTATGAGGATGTCCTACCAAGTGGGCCCAGAGATACCTCTCCGTTTACTGAGTGTCAAATCCGGTCTCGATTCGTGCCAACCCAATGACACTTTCGGAGATACGTAGTGCACCTTTATAGCCACCCGCCACGTTGTGACGTTTGGTACACCCAAAGCATTCCTACGGTATCCGGAGTTGCACAATCTCATGGTCTAAGGAAAAGATACTTGACATTAGAAAAGCTTTAGCATACGAACTACGATCTTTGTGCTAGGCTTAGGATTGGGTCTTGTCCATCACATCATTCTCCAAATGATGTGATCCCGTTATCAAAGACATCCAATGTCCATGGTCAGGAAACCGTAACCATCTGTTGATCAACGAGCTAGTCAACTAGAGGCTTACTAGGGACATGGTGTTGTCTATGCATCCACACATGTATCTGAGTTTCCTATCAATACAATTATAGCATGGATAATAAATGATTATCATGAACAAGGAAATATAATAATAACCAATTTATTATTGCCTCTAGGGCATATTTCCAACAGATGAGGCCACCTCAAGGAAGAAAGTCTTGAAGAAGGAGTATGGCACAACTGTTGCAACAAAGCCAGGCTTGAACAAGAAGGCACGTGCCAGAAGAATGCCAATGTCAAAGCCAAGGAAGGTTGCAACATGAGAGACAATGAAATTCACCATAGAATTTGATGATGGTGAAGCAGCAGGAGATGACAAGAAAAAGAAGAGGGCAAGAACCACAACTGCAAAAGTTCTTGGAAAATTAACTATGGTAAAAGATTCAGAAGAGAAGAAGAAGAGGATCCTGCACCAGCACCCAAAGCTCAGAAGCTTATGGGAGATGCTATCAAGTCAGGGGCTGCTCCATCAAAGCCCAAGACTGCTCCCGAAGTTCAAGCTCAGAAGCCCCCAAAGCCAAAGAGGAACACCAGGAGCATTCCTGCAGAAGAGAAGAACAAGGCCCCAGTGCCTCAAGCTGAAGAAGAGGATGATGAGTCTCTTGTTTTGAGAAAGCTGAAACCCAAGATTCCAGACCACAATTATGCTCATCTAGTGGCTGAGGACATGCACATTAGAAAGGAAGCTGGATTGAGACTTTGGAGATAGTTTGATCCTTATGCTGTGAGGATGAGGACTGCAGTTGACTACAGGTTTCATACAAAAGAACAACAAGACTTCTATGAAACAATTTTGCTTGACAAGAAGCCAATTTTCTGTGACATGAGATGGGTTGATTGGGATTACATCAAGGAGAAAGAAGACCACTTCCCAGGAGTTTATGACAGCTTCAAAGCTTGTAGAGTTGATAAGTTTGTTGGGCAGAAGCTCACAAAATGGAATGATGAGCTGATCATGCAGTTTTACTCCACTGCTCACTTTTACCCAGATGGGAAGATCATATGGATGTATGAAGGTACAAGGTACCAATCTACTGTTGAAGAATGGGCTGAATTGATGAATGCTCTAGAAGAACATGAGGATGACTTAGATGTGTATGCAAAGAAGAAGAAAGACCACAACTCCATGGCAAACATGTACAAAGAGATCCCTGATAAGCTTTGGAGACACACAAGCTTGGATCTGTACACTATCTGTTGTCTGGTCTGCCTACCATCAACACCATCCTAAGGCACACTTTGCTACCCAAGTCAGGAGATTACAAGATGATCAGAGGACATTCCATCAACTTATTGCAAATCTTTGATGTACCTCAAAAGTTTAAGGTCATGAGTCTGATTGTAGAGACAATCAAGAGGACAACTGCTGAACAAAAGAGAAGTTGTGGATATGCTCCACATATTCAGGAGCTCATCAATGCTAAGATGGGCACAGGAACATACTTGTTGGACAAGGAGCATCTAACTCTTTATCCTGAATTTGAAGACAACAAAGTTGTGATGAATGAGGATGAATCTTCATCAGCTCAAGCACAAGAGAAGAGAGCTAAAGCTAAGGCAGAGAAAGCTGCCAAGATGCCAAGTGTTGAGGAAGCATCTCAAGTTTTCTTGAAGAGCAAGCAAGATCAGCTGGCATATCTAATCCAATCTACTTTGAGTGTTGAGAAGGGCTTGGCCACCCTGACTCAGAATCAGGAGAGCTTGGAGAGGATCATAAAGACAAAATTTTATGATCTTGATCTGAAGGTTACTGAGATACAAACAACAGTTGAGCAGCTCCAGGAGGAAGCAGAAGAGAGGAAAGGGAAGGCAACAACTGATGCTTTTCAGCGAATGCCTAGAGGTCAGAGGTCTGCTGCAGTGCCAGTACCAGATACTAGAGCTACAATGTCAGCACCAACAGCTACAGCTTCAGTGCCACCTCCAACAGCCACTCCACCATCTCCAACTACATCAACAGATGCCTTCGTCCTTGGAGTTCTCTCTACACCACCTCCCGAAGACCAAGCCTGAGAGACGCATAACACTATGCATTTTCGAACTTTTTGGTAACCTGTTGCCAAAGGGGGAGAAATGTATAGATCATAGGCTTCGAGAGAGTGTTTTGCTTCTTTGTCTCTCTTACTTTTGGTTGAACTTTTTGTGTGCTTGGTTCATACTCTATGTCTGCGTGAGATACTTGTTTGATCATGTGTTTGATCATATGCTACTTTAATGCTTGCTTGGATGATATTATCTCTTATATGATCATTCACTTTGCTTGGTGATGAGTGCATGCTTTTAATTTTCTATCATTTTGAGCGCTCCACCAAGATGTATGTGACATGAAAGAGTGACCCATGATCCTAATCGACTGTGCATTTGCATTCAAAAGCAAATCTTAAATAATGCAAAAATTTAGGGGAGCTCTTGCTTATCACATACTTCTCAAAGCGACGATGTATTTCAATCTTATTATCATTTGTCGAAGCTTTGATCTATATGTTGTCATCAATTACCAAAAAGGGGGAGATTGAAAGTGCAACTATCCCTGGGTGGTTTTGGTAATTATTAACAACATATAGCTCATTGAGCTAATGCTATTTCAAGATAAATATTTCAGGAAAGCTCAATGATTGGCATGGCATGGATTAGGAATGTGGACCCCTCAAAATGATAAGCACAAAAGATTGGCTCAAGCTCTAAAGCTCAAGACTCTACATTTTACTTTTAGTGATCCAAGATCACATTGTGTCCATATCCACATATGTAATGGCTTGCTCGCTCAAATTTCTTAGTGATATGCTCCAAAACCCTCAACCACTTTCTCATATCCACATATGTCCCAAACCAAAAATCAAACTCAGCCCCACCAAACCTTTCTATCCGGTGCCACCGAGTTCAGCTAACATAGCCACTGCCACAAAACCCTAGTCACTTCGGTCTTACCGATAGGGATCTCAGTCTCAGCGAGATGGGATTGCAAACTCTCTATTTCCCTTCGTAATGTTTCGGTCCAACCAAGATGAGCGATTGGTCCCACCGAGTTTGCAACGCAAACTCTATGTTTCCCCTTCGTAACGTTTCGGTCTCACCGAGATGAGCGAATCGGTCCCACCGAGTTTGCCTGACCAACTCTCTGTTAGCTTGTTACCAAAATCGGTATCACCGAGTTTGTGTAACCGGTCTCACTGAGATTACGTTATGCCCTAACCCTAATGAAATTGGTCCCACCGAGTTGACATGTCGGTCCCACCGAAAAGCCTAACGTTCACATTTTGAACTAAATTGGTCTGACCGAGTTTCATTATTCGGTCCCACCGAGTTTGGTGATTTGTGTGTAACGGTTAGATTTTGTGTGGAGGCTATATATACCCCTCCACCCACTCTTCATTCGTGAGGAGAGCCATCAGAACATGCGTACACTTCCATCATACATTTTCTGAGAGAGAACCACCTACTCATGTGTTGAGGTCAAGATATTCCATTCCAACCATATGAATCTTGATCTCTAGCCTTCTCCAAGTTGCTTTCCACTCAAATCATCTTTCCACCAAATCCAAATCTGCGAGAGAGAGTTGAGTGTTGGGGAGACTATCATTTGTAGCACAAGAGCAAGGAGTTCATCATCAACACACCATCTATTACCTTTTGGAGGGTGGTGTCGCCTAGATTGGTTAGGTGTAAGATTGTGGAGTTGAACCAAGGAGTTTGTACGGGCAAGGAGATCGCTTACTTCGTGAAGATCTACCATAGTGAGGCATGTCCTTCGTGGCACGATGGCCATGGTGGGATAGACAAGGTTGCTTCTTCGTGGACCCTTCGTGGGTGGAGCCCTCCGTGGACTCGCACAACCTTTACCCTTCATGGGTTGAAGTCTCCATCGACGTGAATGTACGATAGGACCACCTATCAGAACCACGCCAAAAATCTCCGTGTCTACATTGCGTTTACTCCCTCCAAACTCCTCCCTTTACCTTCATGTGCAATGTTTTACATTCCGCTGCTATACTCTTAGACTTGCATGTGTAGGTTGTTTACTTGAGTTGTGCTAAGTTGCTTAAATCTGCCAAGACTTAAAATTGGGAAAATGCTAGATTTTTTGGTCAAGTAGTCTAATCACCCCCTCTAGACATACTTTTGATCCTACAACGCCGCATCTAGAGCCCGGACCGCCCTGGAAATTCAGGCTTTGTCACACCTTCACTGCGTCATGCCGACGCCCTGCATCGACATTGGCTTCGGCGCCAGGCCACATCTCTTTAAATAAATTATTTTTGCGTAAAGCAATTATGCAAGGATATATATATATATATATATATATATATATATATATATATTATTTTGGACTGCACTATTTTATGTGTGTAGGTAATCGACTTCGATTGCGTCATGCGGTCACTTCGGCAAGCCGACGTCGTCGTCCCAATCGGCATAAATCGGCTCGCATGATCACCTTGTTGGTTGAATTGCTATACCGACATGTTCGGTTGCCTCGGGGACTTCGGCATCATCGAGAGGGTTCTACCTCATCGGGTGTTCGGCGCACGGGCCATATTCCTTTAATTATTCACTTTGCATAAATTATGTATTATGCTACATTTTTTAAATTTATTATTGTTACTATTATCTCCTTCTTGCACTATTTTCTATGCACAGTAAATTATCTGGGTTGGGCAGCGCTGTCACCTCGGCGTTGTGACGTACCACATCACCTCGGCTGGACCAGGGGCTTCATCATCACTTCATTAACCCATGCCGGGAACTTCGGCGTCATACTGCCGGCCTGCTCCGTCACCTCAGACGGACTGGGGGTTCCACCTCGCCACATTGGCCGTGTTATGTCGCCACTTCGGAGTGCCGAGCTCTTCGCTCCGCCACCTCAGGACCGGCTTAGGGGCTGGGACCTCGTCCCGCCGTAAGCTCGGACCGCGTCATCGATGCCGAACACATTAACCAGCTAAGTTGCTTTCATGCTCAAAGTTTTAAATTTTTAAATTGTGTTCGGTTTGACCATGCTCACATACGTTGTTTGTTAAAAGAAACTCCCTTTGCCCATGTTAACTGGGGGCTCTTAAAATTTATATGAGCCGTTTTATAGTATATGTGTTTTCTTCTTGGTCGTTGCAAAGTGTTTTTCTACCGCTCCTTTTTCAACTCGAGTGTATGGTCAATAGCCGGATAGCCTGTCTTCTCTCTGAAAGCCGCTCGAGTTTAGTTCGCTTACCTGGCCTCGGAGAAGTACTCCGCCTTCGGGATAAGGAGCTTGAAGCCGTAGGCTGAGCCACTTGTAGTCTTGAGATTGGATGTGTCATGTTAAAGCACGACAAAAGCACAATTTTTTTCCAATTTTTGGATTGGCATCGAACACTTGATCTTGTTCGGACGTCAAGTTTTTACTGAAGTTTTTTGGTTTGCCAAGCCTATGGCACTTTTAAACTATTTGTGTGTTTCCGGCATAAGTCTCGCAGTGTAACACCTGACACCTTTAGAGATTCGGCAAAAACATTCTCGGATATTGCTATATATGCATCGGTTTCGAATTGTGTCTTCGGTCAATGGTTGAGTTGCCCGGCTCCTATGCTTGCCTCCTACGTTCCGCTTTGTTTGGCTAGGTGTGCAAAGGGAGTACCACTGCGATTGTGCTTCCATCTCGCATGGTTAAGCGCCTCAGTGGAGAAAGCCGAAAACTGACTGTCACAATAAGCGTAAACTGGTCAGCGATCCAATGGCTGTATTAAACTATAAGATCGATAGAGGTCACCCCGCGTTAAATGACGGTCCGTTCATAACATGGGCCAAAGTGTTTACGGCTTGACCTCGACTATCGCCGAACACTAACCGGTGGCTAGTAACTGGCCTCCCAACTTCAAACTCCTATGACTAAGTGAAAGTTATAAAGCCCGCATATCTGATTGCCTCGTTTCCGGTAACACAACTGCCGTCGGGCACCGAGACGTCGGCTAAGGGTTCTTTGTTATTGCGGAAACACCCAGCGTAGCATCTACAAGGGGGTGGAAGCCGACGATGGGCCACTCTCAACTGATAAACGGTCGCAATGGAGTCAAAATAAACATATCATCGGCATTTGTATTTAATATACAAGGGCTGCCTTCCATAATCATCGTTATAAATCCATACATATGCATCAATTTGACTTACGATTTTGGCCAAGCTGGGTTGCCTGGCTCCTATACTTACCCCTACATTCCCGATTGTTCGGCTAGGCGGTAAAGGGAGCACCTCTGTGATTGTTACTACCGGGTCATCCGGGTTAGTACCTCAGATTGGGTGGGGCCGAAAGCTAGCCATCTTAAAGGATATAATTGGTCAGCAACGACGGAAGTGAAAATTTGGGTTCGCTAAAGACCACATAGTTCGGGAACTTTCCCCAAACTAAACCCTCAATATTTTGCTCCCACACTGATCGGAGCTGAGGTTTCATGATCATGCTTAGCATGACAACCCAAAGAAAGGAAACGATAGCGGGACTATATTCTTAGGAAGACATTTCTTATGTGAAACAGTAATATAACATATCTCTCTTCGTACCTTTGTTTATAAAACCGTATGGCCGGATTGCCTTGTTTGTCGTAAATCTTCGCCCTCATAAAGGCTTTATAAAGTAGGACAAACACTCCTCGGCTACTGGACGAGGAGGTGGAAACCGATGGTCGGCCAACAAAGTTTTGTACAATGCAGATCCGAGCATTAATGATGTAAAGTACTTGGATACATAGAATCATTACACATAATTTGTGATTTTACTCTGGATATCGATCCTTAATTCGGCCATCCGTGCCCGCATTAAGGCTCGGGGGCTACTGGGCATCGGGCTTATCATTTACTAATATTAAAGGGGCACATCGATCCCCTGATCTGGTGTTGCCACCCGATCAGTGTCTCGGGGGCTACTGCATCACCTATTCAATGCAGAAAATTCAAAGTGCTCAGTGTTCGGCTTGACCGAACTATGGGAAAATACGTATTTGGACAATAATAGGCACCATTTGGGCCCTATCCGGCATCAAGCTAAGATATTACGATGACTTCTCAAAACCCTCTCTCAAGGGCCCGTCCGCCGATCACTATCTCCTCTAATGTGCATCTCGGATTTTAGGCCGACACACACCTTAAGGGCTACTGGCTATATATCTCGTCAGTAAATAAATTGCATCAATCATAAATAAAATGATCAAACAATGAGCCCGAGCCTGAGGTGGTGCATCACCTCGGAGGCAGTCTGGCATAAAGTTCGGTTGCGAGTGGCTAGCTCCATAGAGAACTTTTCAGCGTTAAGCTCGGATAACATCCTTCAAACTTTTTCAAGCCAAGGTGATCTATGACACCTCGGATATAGCCCGGCATTGGAGCTCGGATACAGTCCGGCATTGGATCTCGGATACATTCGGGCGTTTGTGCTCGACTGCAAAAGATACCTCGAATGCAGTACGGCATTGGGGCTCGGATGCAAGAGGACACTGCTGCATGGGAACAACTTCAAACTCAAGGTGGGCGTAAAAATAACAAGGCATTGATAAAGGCCAATAACTTAAAGGGGCTTCTCGGATACCCAACGTGTAAACTCTTCGGATTTACTTCGATGATCCTCAAGATCGAAGATGAGAAGATTTTTTGAACCAGTTTTCAAGACCGACGACCGAAGATGAAGAACAGTTCGGAAGGATCAAGGAGTGTCCCCAACTTGAAGACCAGTTCAGGGGGCTACTGACGGTGTCCTGGACTAGGGGGTACTCACCACATCGTCTCCTGACCAGGTGGATCGGGCCGTGGACCCCCATGGCGGTTCACTCATGGGCCACTTCGGGCAGCCCATGTCGCATACAAGGAGTATTCCACAAGACTTGGTGATCAAGACAAGGACTCCTCTCCACCAACGTATTCGGCTAGGACTCTTGTTATCCCAGTCCTCTAGTGCATTATATAAGCCAAGGCCAGGCTAGTCGATAGATAATTATGACATTAATCATCATACCCCTAGGGTTTAGACCACAACATATGATCTCAGGGTAGATCAACTCTTGTAATCTCTATATTCATCAAGATCAATCAAGCAGGAAGTAGGGTATTACCTCCATTAAGAGGGCCCGAACCTGGGTAAACATCATGTCACCTGTCTCCTGTTACCCATCGATCCTTGACACACAGCTTGGGACCCCCTACCTGAGATCTGCCAGTTTTGACACCGACAGGTAGCCCTTTATGCCGATGTCGAGGTAGCTGATACGTCTCCAACGTATCTATAGTTTTTGATTGCTTCATGCTATATTATCTACTCTTTTGGACAATATTGGGCTTTATTATCCACTTTTATATTATTTTTGGGACTAACCTATTAACCGGAGGCCCAGCCCAGAATTGTTGTTTTTTGCCTATTTCAGAGTTCTGCAGAAAAAGAATATCAAATGGAGTCCAAACGGAATGAAACCTTTGGGAACGTGATTTTCTCACCGAACATGATCCAGGAGACTTGGACCCTAAGTAAAGGAAGCTTCGAGGAGGCCACGAGGTAGGGGGCGCCCCCCCCAGCGCGCCTCCACCCTCGTGGGCCCCTGTTGCTTCACCGACGTATTCTTCCTCCTATATATACCTCACGCACCCCAAATGATCGACACGGACCCAAAACCTAATTCCACAGCTGCAACCTTACATACCCATGAGATCCCATCTTGGGGCCTGTTAGGAGCTCACGGGGGGGCATCCATCACGAAGGGCTTCTACATCAACACCATAGCCTCTCCGATGAAGTGTGAGTAGTTTACCTCAGCCCTTCGGGTCCATAGTTATTAGCTAGATGGCTTCTTCTCTCTTTTTGGATCTCAATACAATGTTGTCCCCCTCTCTCGTGGAGATCTATTCAATGTAATCTTCTTTTTGCGGTGTATTTGATGATATCGATGAATTGTGGGTTTATGATCAAGATTATCTATAAACAATATTTGAATCTTCTCTGAATTATTTTATGTATGATTGGTTATCTTTGCAAGTCTCTTCGAATTATCAGTTTGGTTTGGCCTACTAGATTGGTTTTTCTTGCAATGGTAGAAGTGCTTAGCTTTGGGTTCAATCTTGCGGTGTCCTTTCCCAGTGACAGTAGGGGCAGCAAGGCACGTATTGTATTGTTGCCATCGAGGATAACAAGATGGGTTTTTTATCATATTGCATGAATTTATCCCTCTACATCATGTCATCTTGCTTAAGTTCCAGAAGTTTGCGTTAGTTCCAGAAGTTTGACAAATTCTGTTTTTCGTGTGTTGTTTGATTATTTTGATGAATCTATGGCTAGTAAAATAGTTTATAAACCATAGAGAAGTTGGAATACAGTAGGTTTAACACCAATATATATAAAGAATGAGTTCATTACAGTACCTTGAAGTGGTCTTTTGTTTTCTTTCGCTAACGGAGCTCACGAGATTTCTGTTGAGTTTTGTGTTGTGAAGTTTTCAAGTTTTGGGTAAAAGATTTTGATGGATTATGGGACAAGGAGTGGAAAGAGCCTAAGCTTGGGGATGCCCATGGCACCCCCAAGATAATGTAAGGACACCAAAAAGCCAAAGCTTGGGGATGCCCCGGAAGGCATCCCCTCTTTCGTCTACTTCCATCAGTAACTTTACTTGGAGCTATATTTTTATTCATCACATGATATGTGTTTTTCTTGGAGTGTCTTGTATGATTTGATTATTTGCTTTTTTTTTACCACAATCATCCTTGCTGTACACACCTTTTGAGAGAGCCATACATGATTTGGAATTTGATAGAATACTCTATGTGCTTCGCTTATATCTTTTGAGTTATATAGTTTTGCTCTAGTACTTCACTTATATCTTTTAGAGCAGGGTGGTGGATTTGTTTTATAGAAACTCTTGATCTCTCATGCTTCACTTAGATTATTTTGAGAGTCTTAAATAGCATGGTAATTTGCTTAAATAATCCTAATATGCTAGGTATTCAAAAATAGTAAAAACTTTCTTATGAGTGAGTTGAATACTAAGAGAAGTTTGATACTTGATGATTGTTTTGAGATATGGAGGTAATAATATTAAAGTCGTGCTAGTTGAGTAGTTGTGAATTTTAGAAATGCTTGTGTTGAAGTTTGCAAGTCCCGTAGCATGCACGTATGGTAAACATTATGTAACAAATTTGAAACATGAGGTGTTCTTTGATTGCCCTCCTTATGAGTGGCGGTCGGGGACGAGCGATGGTCTTTTCCTACCAATCTATCCCCCTAGGACCATGCGCGTAGTGGTTGGTTTTTGATGACTTGTAGATTTTTGCAATAAGTATGTGAGTTCTTTATGACTAATGTTGAGTCCATGGATTATACGCACTCTCACCCTTCCATCATTGCTAGCCTCTTCGGTATCGTGCATTGCCCTTTCTCACATTGAGAGTTGGTGCAAACTTCGCCGGTGCATCCAAACCCCGTGATATGATACGCTCTTTCACACATAAACCTCCTTATATCTTCCTCAAAACAGCCACCATACCTACCTATTATGGCATTTCCATAGCCATTCCGAGATATATTGCCATGCAACTTTCCACCATTCCGTTTATCATGACACATTCATCATTGTCATATTGCTAGCATGATCATGTAGTTGACATAGTATTTGTGGCAAAGCCACCGTTCATAATTCTTTCATACATGTCACTCTTGGTTCATTGCATATCCCGGTACACCACCGGAGGCATTCCTATAGAGTCATACTTTGTTCTAGTATCGAGTTGCAATCATTGAGTTGTAAATAAATAGAAGTGTGATGATCATCATTTTCTAGAGCATTGTCCCAAGTGAGGAATAAAAAAAGAGAAAGGCCATAAAAAAAGAGAAGGCCCAAAAAAATGAGAGAAAAAGAGGGAAGGGACAATGCTAGTATCCGTTGCCACACTTGTGCTTCAAAGTAGCACCATAATCTTCATGATAGAGTCTCTTGTTTTTTCACTTTCATATACTAGTGGGAACTTTTTCATTATAGAACTTGGCTTGTATATTCCAACAATGGGCCTCCTCAAGTGCCCTAGGTCTTCGTGAGCAAGCTAGTTGGATGCACACCCACTTAATTTCTTTCGTTGAGCTTTCATACATTTATAGCACTAGTGCATCCGTTGCATTGCAATCCCTACTCCTTGCATTAACATCAATCGATGGGCATCTCCATAGCCCATTGATTAGCCTCGTTGATGTGAGACCTTCTCCTTTTTGTCTTCTCCACATAACCCCCATCATCATATTCTATTCCACCTATAGTGCTATGTCCATGGCTTGCGCTCATATATTGCGTGAAAGTTTATAGGTTTGAGATTACTAAAGTATGAAACAATTGCTTGGCTTGTCTTCGGGGTTGTGCATGATGAGAGCATTCTTGTGTGACGAAAATGGAGCATGACTAAACTATATGATTTTGTAGGGATGAACTTTCTTTGGCCATGTTATTTTGAGAAGACATAATTGCTTAGTTAGTATGCTTGAAGTATTATCATTTTTATGTCAATATGAACTTTTATCTTGAATCTTTCCGATCTGAATATTCATACCACAATTAAAAAGAATTACATTGAAATTATGCCAAGTAGCACTCCACATCAAAAATTCTGTTTTTATCATTTACCTACTCAAGGACGAGCAAGAATTAAGCTTGGGGATGCCTGATACGTCTCCAACGTATCTATAATTTTTGATTGCTCCATGCTATATTATCTACTAGTTTGGACAATATTGGACTAACCTATTAACCGGAGGCCCATCCCAGAATTGATGTTTTTTGCCTATTTCAGAGTTTTGCAGAAAAAGAATATCAAACGGAGTCCAAACGGAATGAAACCTTCGGGAACGTGATTTTCTCACCGAACATGATCCAGGAGACTTGGACCCTAAGTTAAGGAAGCTTCGAGGAGGCCACGAGGTAGGGGGCGCGCCCTCCACCCTTGTGGGCCCCCTGTTGCTCCACCAACGCATTCTTCCTCCTATATATACCTCACGCCCCCAAACGATCGATCTGAGCCAAAACCTAATTCCACCGCCGCAACCTTCTGCACCCACGAGATCCCATCTTGGGGCTCAGACGGAGCTCACGGAGGGGCATCCATCACGGAGGGCTTCTACATCAACACCATAGCCTCTCCGATGAAGTGTGAGTTGTTTACCTCAGACCTTCGGGTCCATAGTTATTAGCTAGATGGCTTCTTCTCTCTTTTTGGATCTCAATACAATGTTCTCCCCCTCTCTCGTGGAGATCTATTCGATGTAATCTTCTTTTTGCGGTGTGTTTTTTGAGATCGATGAATTGTGGGTTTATGATCAAGATTATCTATGAAGAATATTTGAATCTTCTCTGAATTCTTTTATGTATGATTGGTTATCTTTGCAAGTCTCTTCGAATTATCAGTTTGGTTTGGCCTACTAGATTGGTTTTTCTTGCAATGGGAGAAGTGCTTAGCTTTGGGTTCAATCTTGCGGTGTCTTTTCCCAAAGGATGAGGGGCAGCAAGGCACGATTGTATTGTTGCCATCGAGGATAACAAGATGGTTTTTTATCATATTGCATGAATTTATCCTCTACATCATGTCATCTTGCTTAAGGCGTTACTTTGTTTTCATGAACTTAATACTCTAGATGCATCTTTGGATAGCGGTCGATGAGTGGAGTAATAGTAGTAGATGCAGGTGAGTCGGTCTACTTGTCTCGGACGTGATGCCTATATACATGATCATACCTAGATATTCTCATAACTATGCTCAATTCTGTCAATTGCTCAACAGTAATTCGTTCGCCCACCATAAAATACTTATGCTCTTGAGAGAAGCCACTAGTGAAACCTATGGCCCCCGGGTCTATCTTCATCATATTAATCTCCCAACACTTTGCTATTGCCTTTGATTTTTACTTTGATTTTATTCTACTTTGCATCTTATCACAAAAATACCAAAAATATTATCCTATCATATCTATCAGGTCTCACTCTCGTAAGTGACCGTGAAGGGATTGACAACCCCTTATCGCGTTGGTTGCGAGGAGTTATTTGTTTTGTGCAGGTACGAGGGACTCGCGCGTAGCCTCCTACTGGATTGATACCTTGGTTCTCAAAAACTGAGGGAAATACTTATGCTACTGTGCTGCATCACCCTTTCCTCTTCAAGGAAATCCAACGCAGTGCTAAAGAGGTAGCAGTAGCCGAGAGCATAGGGTGGTGTAGCCATGGTCGATTTAGCCGTGCGAGAGGCGCCGTGGTCGATGTTGATTTGGGGTGGCCAGTGTCGAGGTAGACGCTGTGGAGCCGCGAGCGCAAGGATACACCGAGTTAGTCATGGGCGCAATGGTGTCGAGGTAGTGGTGCACCGGGAAGAAAATGGTGTTGACGAGGCATCACGCGGGGTTTGCCAAGCCCGGGGACACGTCGTGGACGAAGGCATGCATCGATGTTGCCAGCATCGCACATGCCTAGACGGACGAAGTCGATGTTGACGAGGTGCCGCACTAGGCTTGCCATGCCTGGGGACATGTCGTGGACGAAGGCATGCATTGGTGTTGCTGGCACTGGGCTTGCGTAGACGGGTACCAACATGAGTTGTACGACCTGTCGAGGAGCTAGCAAAGGAGGACTCGATGACGGTTGTGGCGTAAATCAGCATCGACCAATATCGCCTGAGGTGGTCGGAGTAGATGAAGTGGTCGGGAAAGATGACGGCGATGCTGGCGATGAGCTGGTACTGGAAAAAGATGAAGGGGTGGACAAGCCGCGCAGCTCGGGTGAGCGAGCGGCAGCGGCGCCGAGGAAGAAGAGTGACAACAACAACCTGAGGAGCGCGGCGGCGGTGCTCAAAGTAGGCGAGGGAGAACCGGACAACATGACGAAGACCGATGACGGTGGTGTTCCCGCGCCAAGGGAGGTGGCATGACGCGTACCATGTGGAGGTCGACGCGCGGGGAACGACAGAGTGGACCGCGTGCCGCGGCGCTATAGCCCGAAGGGGCGATGCAGCCGCAGCTGCTGGTTGGGGCAATGCAGCCGCAACTGCTGGTCGGGGCGACAACGGAAAGACCTCGTGGCGGTGCCGAGGACCGTGTTCCACGGCGCTACGGCCCGAAGGGGCGACACAGCGGTGACGCTTGGGTCGGTGCAATAGCGGGGACGGCCTCGGGCGGCGGCTGCGAACGTGTGCCGCGGCGCTACAACTCAAAGGGGTGACGCAACGGTGGCACACGAGTTGGTTCAGACACGGAGAGAACCATGGGGCGGTGGCGCTGCGTCTCAAAGGGGCGACGCAGTGGCAACCCATTGTTCAATCGGTGGAGGGGCACGCTGGACTCAGGGACGATCTTCATGAGACATGCAGAGGTGCGCGCAAGCGACTAGCTAGGTCGGTCATGCGGCGCGGATGGAGCAGAGCGGCGTTCAGGTGAATATCTGACTGCTTGTGAGGTCGGGGTCACCTGTCGATGATGAGGTGGTCGAGCCACCGCTGCCACGCGCTAACGGATGCACGAACAGTCAGCGCGTGCACATGGCCCACGCCCGAGAGGGGCGCATCACAACTCAGTCGGTCAATGCATAACGTGTGTGGCAGCTCTAGGGGCGGACAGATGCAACTGAGCAGGGTGGAGCTATGGTTAATGCAGGATCCTGATCGAATGAGGGTGATGACAACATGCATAGAGCGATGGGTGGGCAGACGGTTGAACGACGGCCGTGACGGGTCGCCGCGTCATGCGAGGCCGTTGGCCGGCGCAAAGCGACGGGCGGGCAGACACACGAGCAACAGCCGTACATGCCGCCGCGTCGTGCGAGGCCTTCGGGTTGGAATGGACGCCCGGTGGTCACGCTGGTGTCGAAGTAGAGGAGCATGGGGACGATGGGCCGCGGCGGGCGACGCAAACCGATCTTATATTAGAAAACCAAAAAGAAATGTTGATCAATGCGACCGGTGAGAGAGAGAGAGAGAGAAAAACCCAGATCAAAGGATCGGGAAAAGACTCTCTTGGGCAGCCGATCAACTGGATAGGCGGACGAATCCTAAGTACGGGCGGCGCGGCCCCCGGTGCTGATCATGGAGAGCGACCGCCCCGGGGTGGCGTGGGGCGGAAGCGGCTGGCGGCGGCTAGGGTTTGGATCGGTTAGGATGATACCATGTTAGAAGGGATAGAGAGGGATTGGTGGAATCATTGGATATTGCTTGAGCCTTATGGGCATATATATAAGAGTACAATAATCAACTTGGAGTACAAGACCAGATAGGGTAAGATTCTACGCTATTTTATCTTTCCTAATAATCATAATACTCAACACATTGAACTGGCAAGCTTAACATACAAATAATTACATATAAAGTAGGCAGCTACATCAAGCTTCTTCAATTCTCAATCCGACAAACTCATATCCCACCATCCTTGTTTTTGGACTGCTTTTGCATCTCCTCTATGTCATGTTGAAGCTTTTGTGCTGCTTCAATAGCTTGTGTTGCCCCGTGCGCTCATCCCTTGCTTGTTCATTCGGACCAGCACTCTTCCCCTCTCTTTGAAGTAGAATTCTCAGCTCCACGAGTCAAATGAAATAAGGCGAAAGGCCCATTACTTCTTCATTCATGGCTTAGTGATTTGATTGACCCCCTTAACAAGCTAGTTCTTTTGGGGCTTATGACTAGGTGGGGAAATAAGCTACCCCTTCCCGAGCTTATTCTAGAATCTCAACCTGCAATTTTATTTTAGAAACCTACTAGTTAACCATTAACTAATAGGCTTCAAAAATAAAATTTTAGGTTGGCCTACTAGAATAAGCTGGAGAGAGGGCAGCTTATTTCCACAGTCAGCCATAAGCCTTAAAAGAACTGGCTCAAAATCTAATTGGATTATTGAAGGAATTACCACATGCCGCATTTGATAGCCAGTTATCCGCTTAGCGGGAAGACTCCATATATTTGTGCAATGCAACAAAAATGTTAGAATAATATCTCCCTGTATGCAAAAAAGAGCAAATGGCAGTATGATATAGGAATTGGCATACCAGTGAGAACATTCTTAGTTTTTAACTCACATCATAATGACACATATATCAAATTGTAGGAACTAGATGGCTTCATTATATCAAACCTGTAATACACACATATTTGTATAAGAATGTAGTACGTAAGGAATTGTAACTGAACACATTGGCAGCTTATGGATGGCACATCACAGATAAGATATTGCATTTCCTATGCCTACTTCCCCTTGCTCCTCATCCTTAAAATAAATAGCAAGTTGGATAAGATCGTGTGGCTATCTTTTTTTTGATGTGCAACTAAAATGTGTATCTGATTGAAAACAACACCTGCTATTTAGCCTTCATCAAGGTATATCAATTGGAAGCACTTGATATTTGGGTATTGGACATTAATATAAAACTAGCAACACTTCTAACTAATGCTCTTATGAAGAAGATTGCTAATGCTATTATCATGCATACTAACATGATATAATCTTTGGTGCATTATCACATACAACTATGCATACTATATGATACTGGTAAGCTACACATGCCTCGCACGTGAGAGTTCGGATAACGAAAGAATGATTGAGTATTGATATACCATATTAGAATAAGCTAATTAAGCTGTATATTCAGAGTCACATTTGCATTAAGAATAAGATGTAGATTTGATTCCTGTCATCCCTCTAATAAAAAATTTAATTGTAGTTACATAATTGAAGTATGGAAGTGTCTAGAACAAAGAAGAATACTTTTTTTAGAATAAAATAAGAAGACTACTTGTTTGAGGTTCGTATTTATGGATGGTGCTTTTGGCCAGACATGGAATCTTCTAGACATTACACATGGCATAATCTGGTGTAGTGAAGAGAATATCCAGCAACCAACACCACTCGGGTTTGCCATTTCACAACCACTGGACCGGCTTTATCCAACGGACAATATTGAAAGTTATTCATACATTGTATATAGGTAGGTATAGATATAAATACATTCTCTACAAAATATTCAATTCAAAAGACTAAATTGTAAAGCTAATTTAATTCTAACTGAGTCATCCATAACATGCATAGCTTTAACGAAAATTCCTATTTTATTTAAAGGAATGGAGCTCACCACCATGGTTGGTGTCCCGACCAAAGAACAAGTTAGGGTGTGCAGCCACCCAGGGAGGCGTGGGATACAAACCCGCAGGGCAGTTCAACCTCATCACCGCTGTAACCACGGTGACGCAGGACAACATCGGCGGTCGCTTGAGGTGGACACGAGGCCCATTGGGACAATGTGGGTTTGGTACACGTGTAGGGGTGGCGCATCTTCATCGACGCCATTGATACGTCTCCAACATATCTATACTTTTTCATTGTTTCATGCTATTATATTATCTGTTTGGATGTTTAATGGGCTTTATTATACACTTTTATATTATTTTTGGGACTAACCTACTAACCAAAGGCCCAACGCAAATTGCTATTTTTTTTGCCTATTTTAGTGTTTCACAGAAAAGGAATATCAAACAGAATCCAAACGGAATAAAACCTTTGGGAGAGTTATTTTTGGAACAAATGCAATCCAGGAGACTTGGAGTGGACGTCAAGGAAGCAACGAGGAAGCCACGAGGCAGGGAGGCGCGCCCAGGGGGGTAGGCGCGCCCCCACACTCGTGGGCCCCTAGTGGCTCCACCGACCTACTTCTTTCGCCTATATATACTCATATACCCTGAAAACATCCGAGAGCACCACAAAACCCTATTTCCACCGCCTCAACCTTCTGTACCCGTGAGATCCCATCTTGGGGCCTTTTCCGGCGCTCCGCCGGAGGGGGAATCGATCACGGAGGGCTTCTACATCAACACCATAGCCTCTCCGATGATGTGTGATCAGTTTACACAGACCTTCGGGTCCATAGTTATTAGCTAGATGACTTATTCTCTCTCTTTGGATCTCAATACAAAGTTCTCCTCGATCTTCTTGAAGATCTATTCGATGTAATTCTTTTTGCGGTGTGTTTGTCGAGATCCGACGAATTGTGGGTTTATGATCAAGATTATCTATGAACAATATTTGGTTCTTCTCTAAATTCTTATATGTATGATTTGATATCTTTGTAAGTCTCTTCGAATTATCAGTTTGGTTTGGCCTACTAGATTGATCTTTCTTGCAATGGGAGATGCGCTTAGCTTTGGGTTCAATCTTGCGGCATCCTTTCCCAGTGACACCAGGGGCAGCAAGGCACGTATTGAATTGTTGCCATCGAGGATAAAAAGATGGGATTTATATCATATTGCTTGAGTTTATCCCTCTACATCATGTCATCTTGCCTAATGCGTTACTCTGTTCTTATGAACCTAATACTCTAGATGCATGTGGATAGCAGCCGGTGTGTGGAGTAATAGTAGTAGATGTAGAATCGTTTCGGTCTACTTGTCGCGGACGTGATGCCTATATACATGATCATGCCTAGATATTCTCATAACTATGTGCTTTTCTATCAATTGCTCGACAGTAATTCGTTCACCCACCGTAAATTATGCTATCTTGAGAGAAGCCACTAGTCAAACCTATGGCCCCCGGGTCTATCTTCCATCATATTATTTTCCTATCAATTTGCTATTTCTGCCATCTTTTATTTTGGTTTCTTTACTTTCCAATCTATATCATCAAAATACCAAAAATATTTATCTTATTATCTCTATCAGATCTCACTTTTGCAAGTGGCCGTGAAGGGATTGACAACCCCTTTATTGCGTTGGTTGCAAGGTTCTTATTTGTTTGTGCAGGTACTAGGCGACTTGCGTGTAACCTCCTACTGGATTGATACCTTGGTTCTCAAAAAACTGAGGGAAATACTTACGCTGCTTTGTTGTATCACCCTTTCCTCTTCAAGGGAAAACCAACGCATGCTCAAGAGGTAGCAAGAAGGATTACTGGCGCCGTTGCTGGGGAGGCTTGCGCCAAGTCAAGTCAAGTCAAGACATACCAAGTACCCATCACAAACTCTTATCCCTCACATTACATTATTTGCCATTTGCCTCTCGTTTTCCTCTCCCCCACTTCACCCTTGTCGTTTTATTCGCCCTCTTTTTCGTCCGCCTCTTTTCGCTTGCTTCTTGTGTCCGTGTGTTAGACCGTTTGCTTCGCCGTCATGGCTAGTCCTTCTATCAATGTTAGTACTCCTGATCATGAAGTTCTTAATTTTAAACAAAGGGAGGGAGAAAATCTAAAAGATGCCTGGCATAGAATTTGCAATGCTTAGAATAGATCTACTAGGAAGCAATCTACTTCCGTTCTTCTTCACAATTTGTATGTAGGCATCACTCCTTGGAACAGATATATTCTTGATACCATTACCGGAGGGAACTTCCTGGGTAGCCATACTTTTGATTCTTATAATGTTATGTTAGATTTGTTTGGCCCACCACCTCTTTTGGTTAATGGAACTATTTTAACTTTGGAACATGTGATGCAAAGGCTTGAAATTTTTGAAAATAAATTTGCTACTGTAGAGTTGATTGAAAATTTGGATAAAAAAGGTCCACAACCAAATTACCCAATACGGTTCTAAGGTAGGAGTTGCTCTTAAATTTTTTAAAGAAAAGGAACCCATAGTTAACGAAAAGATAGATCAAGATTCCACAAAAATTGATAAAATTAAGGATATTATTACCAACTTAGGGTCTGCCTTTTCTTCTGTGAGAAATAATCCAAATCCTCCTAATGCTAAAGTTGCCAAATTGATGTATGTTCCTAAAAATAAGGGTGAATCCTCTAGTAAGGAAAATGCGGATCTCAAATCCATAAGTGGTCACCCGAACTTTTTCGCTATCATTAAGCAACCTTTTGCTACAAATGAATTTCTTGATTTCTTGCCTAGGAGTTTGATCATTAACAAAAATAAGGAAACTCCTAAGGGTTATAAGTGCTCTATTGAAGAATTGCTTACCAAAGATGACAATACCTAGATCTATTCTTGCTTTTATGCCTAGCTAGGGGCGTTAAACGATAGCGCTTGTTGGGAGGCAACCCAATTTTATTTTTATTCCTTGATTTTTGTTTCTGTTTAGTAATGAATAATTCATCTATCTTCTGTTTAGATCTGGTTTTATGTTATAATTAGTGTTTGTGCCAAGTAGAATCTTTGGGAAGACTTGGGTGAAGTCTTTATGATCTTGCTGTAAAAAACAGAAACTTTAGCGCTCACGAGATTAGCTGCCATTTTTTACTGGAGAGTGATATTAGGTTGATTCTTTTTTCAGATGACTAATAGATAAATTCCTCACGTCCACCAATTTATTTCAGAATTTTGGGAGTTACAGAAGCATACGTTTGATCCAGATTACTACAGACTGTTCTGTTTTTGACAATTCTATTTTTCGTGTGTTGTTTGCTTATTTTGATGTATCTATGGCTAGTATCAGGGGGTATGAACCATAGAGAAGTTGTAATACAGTAGTTTTAACACCAATATAAATAAATAATGACTTCATTACAGTACCTTAAAGTGGTGGTTTGTTTCCTTATATTAACGGAGCTCATGAGATTTTCTGTTGAGTTTTGTGTTGTGAAGTTTTCTGTTGAGTTTTGGGTAAAGATTTGATGGATTATGGAATAAGGAGTGGCAAGAGCCTAAGATTGGGGAGTCCCAAGGCGCCCGAAGGTAAAATTCTAGGACAACCAAAAGCCTAAGCTTGGGGATGCCCCGGAAGGCATCCCCTCTTTCGTCTTCCTCCATCGGTAACTTTACTTGAGGCTATATTTTTATTCACCACATGATATGTGTTTTGCTTGGAGCGTCTTGTATGATTTGATTCTTTGCCTTTTAGTTTACCACAATCATCCTTGCTGTACACACCTTTTGGGAGAGACACACATGAATCGGTATTTATTAGAATACTCTATGTGCTTCACTTATATCTTTTGAGCTAGATAATTTTGCTCTAGTGCTTCACTTATATCTTTTAGAGCACGGTGGTGGTTTTATTTTATAGAAATAATTGATCTCTCATGCTTCACTTATATTATTTTGAGAGTCCTTTAGAACAGCATGGTAGTTTGCTTTGGCTATAAAATTAGTCCTAATATGATAGGCATCCAAGATGGATATAATAAAAACTTTCATAAAAGTGCATTGAATACTATGAGAAGTTTGATACTTGATGATTGTTTTGAGATATGAAGATGGTAATATTAGAGTCATGCTAGTTGAGTATTCGTGAATTTGAGAAATACTTGTGTTGAGGTTTGCAAGTCCCGTAGCATGCACGTATGGTAACCGTTGTGTGAAAAATTTGAAACATGAGGTGTTCTTTGATTGTCATCCTTATGACTGGTGGTCAGGGACGAGCGATGGTCTTTTCCTACCAATCTATCCCCCTAGGAGCATGCGCGCAATGCTTGGTTTTTGATGACTTGTAGATTTTTGCAATAAGTATGTGAGTTCTTTATGACTAATGCTGAGTCCATGGATTATACGCACTCTCACCTTTCCATCATCGCTAGCCTCTTCGGTACCGTGCATTGCCCTTTCTCACCTTGATAGTTGGTGCAAACTTCGCCGGTGCATCCAAACGCCATGATATGATATGCTCTATCACACATAAACCCCCTTATATCTTCCTCAAAACAGCCACCATACCTACCTATTATGGCATTTCTATAGCCATTCCGAGATATATTGCCATGCAACTTTCCACCATTTCATTTATTATGACACGCTTCACCATTGTCATATTGCTTTGCATGATCATGTAGTTGACATCGTATTTGTGGCAAAGCCACCATGCATAATTTATCATACATGTCACTCTTGATTCATTGCCCATCCCGGTACACCGCCGGAGGCATTCATATAGAGTCATATCTTGTTCTAGTATCGAGTTGTAATCATTGAGTTGTAAATAAATAGAAGTGTGATTATTATCATTATTAGAGCATTGTCCCATGTGAGGAAAAAAAGAGAAAGGCCAAATAAAAAAAGGAAGGCCCAAAAAAAAGAAAAAGAGAGAAGGGGCAATGCTACTATCCTTTTTCTACACTTGTGCTTCAAAGTAGCACCATGATCTTCATGATAGAGAGTCTCTCATTTTGTCACTTTCATATACTAGTGGGAATTTTTCATTATAGAACTTGGCTTGTATATTCCAACAATGGGCTTCCTCAAATGCTCTAGGTCTTCGTGAGCAAGCAAGTTGGATGCACACCCACTTAGTTTCTTTTGTTGAGATTTCATACATTTATAGCTCTAGTGCATCCGTTGCATGGCAATCCCTACTCCTTGCATTGACATCAATTGACGGGCATCTCCATAGCCTGTTGATTAGCCGCGTCAATGTGAGACTTTCTCCTTTTTTGTCTTCTCCACACAACCTCCATATTATATTCTATTCCACCCATAGTGCTATGACCATGGCTCACGCTCATGTATTGCGTGAAAGTTGAAAAAAGTTTGAGATTACTAAAGTATGAAACAATTGCTTGGCTTGTCATCGGGGTTGTGCATGATGAGAGCATTTTTGTGTGACAAAAATGAAGCATAGCCAAACTATATGATTCTGTAGGGATAAGCTTTCTTTGGCCATGTTATTTTGAGAAGACATAATTGCTTAGTTAGTATGCTTGAAGTATTATTATTTTTATGTCAATATTAAACTTTTATCTTGAATCTTTCGGATCTGAACATTCATGCCACAAAAAAGGAAATTACATTGAGAATTATGCTTGGTAGCATTCCACATCAAAAATGCTATTTATATCATTTACCTACTCGAGGACGAGCAGGAATTAAGCTCGGGGATGCTTGATACGTCTCCAACGTATCTATAAATTTTGATTGTTTGTAACGATCCGACCTCAGGCGGTCAAATCTCTGTGCATAAGTGTCATCCCTAGATCGGTAATGCTGACACACACAGTACTTGAAGGCTTTATAACAGAGTGCAATCACACACTTATTACATCGAATGTCTCAAAAGAGAACTTATTACAATTATATGGCTTAAGGCCATCTAAATAAGATAACAACTGAAGGCTTGGAAGATAAAGTGAGTCCATCAACTCCAACGGCATAGCTGAGTGCACGACAACGACCTAGCGCACCTTACTCTTCGTTTGAAAAGTCTGCAACATGATATGTTGCAGCTCAAACGGGTCAAGACATGGAATATCTTGGCAAAATAACCTGAAGAGAGCAATGAACAGGTAAATGCTATCACTACATGCATATATGGCTGGTGGAGGCTCTATGGTTATGATGTTTTGCGAAAAGCCAATTTTCCCTACATCAAAGGAATATATTTTGTTTAACTATCATGGTAGTTGATAAACATTGAGAATGGAAACCCCATCTCAATCCCAATTAAACAGTCATTAATGACCCAACAAAATAATTTAGAATGATGACATCAACATGATAATCCAAGAACCAGATACTCAAGATGTCCATAACCAGGGACACGGCTAACCATGATTAGTTTGTACACTCTGCAGAGGTTTGCGCACTTTCCCCACAAGACTCGATCTCCTCCGTTGGATTTCTCGCACTACATGGTGTTTGAGAAATGGATGACCGAGACATAGTCTTTCAGAAACATTAACTCTTTACTCTAGGTAGACAATACCAACCTAAATCCCCTACATCTGCTAGTCTACCACTGAAAGAGGTCATGCAACATACTCAACTATGCTAGAGCCCATAATAGCTTGTGGCTGCACACGGAATTTTCTAGCATGAATAATCTTATGATCCCTTTGAGCCTGGGTGGCAAACCAAAGACAACACTGGTATATCCCCAGGTGTCGCAACCAATCCACCGAGATGTGTATTTAAGTGGCCACCTTAAGTTAACCATTAATTAACAATCTCACATCTGACATGGATTACTCAAACCAAACCACGTCTACGAGCATAGCATAGCAACCTAAGCATAACGTAGATGTAACTCCCAGGGTTTGATAATAAAGGACATTAGGTTCTACCTCATCAACTACTTCCCAAACCCACAAGTTAAGAGATCCTACTCATGCAATGTTTGAGGGTTGTAACTAATGCATAAAAAATGGGCAATAAAGGGGTATGATCAAAGTGTTACTTGCCTTGCTGACGATCAGCAAAACCTAGAGACTATATCGCAAACAAACAATAGCATACAAGAGCACTCAAGCATAGATGCAAGGATAAAACTCAAATAATAAGATCCAAACTGAAAGTTCAACTGAAGAACTTCGATTTGCAAAAAGAATCAAACGAATCGGAGCTACAGAACTGAAACTACGATCAAAAGAACTTCGGATACAAATCTGCTTGAAACCAAATTTTTAAAATGTCAAAAACATGTTCAAGTTGATTAACTGGAAAGAGGGGTTCGAGACAAAGATTTCGGTGTTGGTTTCACTGGATTTGGACGAACGGTTAAAAAGTTGCAAGGGTTTGAAGATCAGGGCCTAATCTGCAATAAAAATAATTGCGGATAGGTCCCTGGCCGAAAAATAAACAGAAAAGAAAAATCTATCGGACGAACGTCTGCTAGCAGAGACGAACGAACGAAAACGTTCATTAAAACGAACTAACGAACGAACGTCGCGGAATAGACCTAAACCGAGAAAATCGATTGGTTAAAAAACCCGGAGTAGATCTAGGGTTAAAAAAACCGAAACGGACCAGAACAAAAAACCGGCGGCGGGTGGCGGCTCCAGCGACGAGCGGCTCGGCGAGGCGGCGGCATTGGCGCGGGCAGCAGCAAGCAGAAGGCTGGTGGCAGCAGCAGCAGAAGGCTGGGCGGTGGCAAGGCGGTGGTGGAAAGTGACGAGGGAGGAGGCGGCGGTGGTGCGGACGAGGGAGGAGGCGGCAGTGGTGGTGAAGTGACGAGGGAGGAGGCGGCAGACGGCGGCGGCGGTGGTGGTGGTGGGACGAGGAGGAGGAGGCGGGCGGCGGTATTTAAAGGGGCCGGGCTGCTGGCTTGGGAAGGGCAACGGCGGGCGATGTCCCGCCGGAGACGGCGGCGGGGGTTAAGCGGCGGCCGGACTCGGCTCGGGCGCTGGACAGGCGAGGCGGTGGCGCTGGGCTGGGCCTTTGGCCCATTCGGTATGAAAACTTTTTTTAAAAAAATTCGCCGAAAAGAAAAAATCATAAATAAAAATAAAATAAAAAATTCTAAAAATGCCAAAAACAATTTTCACCGCCTAAATAAAAATTTTAGAACAAACAAACAATAGCATACAAACTGAAAGTTCAACTGAAGATGCAAGGATAAAACTCACATAAGAAGATCCAAACTGAAAGTTCAACTGAAGAACTTCGATTTGCAAAAAGAATCAATCGAATCGGAGCTACGGAACTGAAAGTACGATCAAAAGAACTTCGAATACAAATCTGCTTGAAACCAAATTCTAAATTGTCAAATCCACGTTCAAGTTGATTAACTGAAAAGAGGGGTTTGAGACGAAGATTTCGGCGTTGGTTTCACTGGATTTGGACGAACGGTTAAAAAGTTGCGAGGGCTTGAAGATCAGGGGCTAATCTGCGATAAAAATAATCCCAGATAGGTCCCTGGTCGAAAAAATAAACAGAAAAGAAAATCTACCGGATGAACGTCCGTTAACAGAGTGGAACGAACGAAAACGTTCGTTAAAACGAACTAACAAACGACCGTTCGCGTAATAGACCTAAACCGAGAAAACCGATCGGTAAAAAACCCGGAGTAGATCTAGGGTTAAAAAAACAGAAACAGACCGGAACAGAAACCGGCGACGGGCGTCGGGTCAACGGCGACGGCGGCGGCGGCTCAGCGGCGAGCGGCTCGGCGAGGCGGCGGCGGCGGCAGCGAAAGCTGGGCGGCGGCGGCGGCGGCGGGCGCGGCTTGCGGCGACGGCGGCGCTGAAGTGGTGGTGCGGGACGAGGAGAGAGGCGGCGGGGCCGCGGTATTTAAAGGGGGCCGGGAGTCTGCTCGCTTGGGGAAGGGGCGACAGCAGGCGGTGTCCCGCTCGGACACGGCGGCGGAGAAGCCGGGCGGCGGCCAGACTCCGGCTCGGGCGGGAGAAGGGCGAGGCGGTGGCGCGCTGGGCCTTTGGCCCAGTTCGGTCCGGGAACTTTTTTTAAAAAAAGATAAATAAAATAAATTCCGCTGAAAAGGAAAAATCCTAAAGAAAAATAAAATAAAAAATTCTAAAAATGCCAAAAACAATTTTCACCGTCTAAATAAAATATTTAGAACACAGTGAACATTTTTCTGGCCTAAAATTCCAATTTTAAAAAATGCATATTTTTATAATTCAAATAAAATAACAAATAAAATCCAAATAAATTATTTATTTGATTTTAACATTTTGCTCCAATTATTCTTTTATTTTGGAGAAGTCATTTTATCTCCTCTCTTTTATTTTTAACATTGGAAATATTTTGAAGAGAAAAATAATTAAAACCAAAATGATCCTCTTTTCAAATTTGAGAAAATTCAAATATGGAAATAAACGAAATCCCCAACTCTCTCCATGGGTCCTTGAGTTGCTTAGGATTTCTAGGATCAAAACCAAAATGCAAAAAAATATGATATGCATATGATGACCTATGTATAACATTCCAAATTGAAAATTTGGGATGTTACATTGTTCCATGCTATTATATTATCTGTTTTGGATGTTTAATGGGCTTTATTATACACTTTTATATTATTTTTGGGACTAATATACTAACCAAAGGCCCAGTGCAAATTGCTGTTTTTTTTTTGCCTATTTCAGTGTTTCGCAGAAAAGGAATATCAAACAGAATCCAAACGGAATGAAACCTTCGGGAGAGTTATTTTTGGAAAAAACGCAATCCAGGAGACTTGGAGTGGCCGTCAAGGAAACAACGAGGGAGCCACAAGGCAGGGATGCGCGCCCCCACCCTCACGGGCCCCTCGTGGCTCCACCGACCTACTTCTTTCGCCTATATAGACTCATATACTCTGAAAACATTCGAGAGCACCACGAAACCCTATTTCCACCGCCGCAACCTTATGTACCCATGAGATCCCATCTTGGGCCTTTTCCGGCGCTCCACCGGAGGGGGAATCGATCACGGAGGGCTTCTACATCAACACCATAGCCTCTCCGATGATGTGTGAGTAGTTTACCATAGACCTTCGGGTCCATAGTTATTAGCTAGATGGCTTCTTCTCTCTCTTTGGATCTCAATACAAAGTTCTCCTCGATCTTCCTGGAGATATATTTGATGTAATTCTTTTTGCGGTGTGTTTATTGAGATCCGATGAATTGTGCGTTTATGATCAAGATTATCTATGAACAATATTTGGTTCTTCTCTGAATTCTTATATGTATGATTTGATATCTTTGCAAGTCTCTTCGAATTATCAGTTTGGTTTGGCCTACTAGATTGATCTTTCTTGCAATGGGAGATGTGCTTAGCTTTGGGTTCAATCTTGCGGTGTCCTTTCCCAGTGACAGCAGGGGCATGAAGGCCATCGAGGATAAAAAGATGGGGTTTATATCATATTGCTTGAGTTTATCCCTCTACATCATGTCATCTTGCCTAATGTGTTACTCTGTTCTTGTCGTGGAATTGTCACGGCAGATGTCCTCTTGCAAGGACTTAATTGTGGAGCCATCGCAACTAGTGTCGGATTTCGGGTTCCGGCAGACCCTTGAGGTTCGAACACTAGGGTGCGCGCGGAGATCCGACCCTCCACCGTCTCGTACCTTGCCGAATCGCTGGGACCTAAACTACTAAACGGAACAGCACAAGAGACACGAGATTTATACTAGTTCGGGCCACCGTTGTGGTGTAATACCCTACTCTTGTTTGTGGTGTGGTGGATTGCCTCTTGGGCTGATGAGGAACAATACAAGGAAGAACAGCCTTGCGAGGGTCTGTTCTTGGCGGGTGTGATGAACTGCTAGATGGTGTTCCGTCGCTCTGGCTTGAGCATCGGGTCTCTGTCTTTCTCTGGATTCCAGCCCTCTCTACCCTGTGGGTGGCTAGTCCTATTTATAGGCGAAGGCCCTGGGCCTCTTCCCAAATATTGAGCGGGAAGGGCGCCAACAATTGGCCATTTTGAAGGGGAACAACGGGTACACTTATCGACTAAAGTTGGTCCTCGCCGCCAAAGGCTCGTGATGACGCCTGCTTGGGCTCCACGATGACTCCTTCCAGCCGTTGGGGCTGGTCTTGGTCTTGTTGCACCAAACGGATGCCTTTGCTTGATGCTCTCGCCGCGCTTGCTCCCTTTGCACCAAAGAGGAAAGGAGGGACGCTGCGCAGTTGGTGCCCGATGGCGCCCTTGGTCGTCATGGCTTGCGTCATGGGCACCTCGCGAGGTACCATGCCTTGAACTCTGCCTCCTCATGAGCCACCTGACGAGGCCGTGCTCGAGAAGCTCCTTGTCGTCCGCCCATGAGGCTTGGCCTCGCGAGGGTCTTGAGCTTGTGTTGATGAAGACGGGCCGCCCTGGGCCTCCTTTGAGCCACGCCGCAGGCCGCAGCGAGCAAGTCTGGGACCCCATTCCCGTAACGCCGACAGAGCCCGGCCCACGGCGCGCCCGAACTTGGCCGAGTAGAGAGGCGAAAGGGCAAGTCGAAGCGTCATGGGCCCTAACAGCTGCGGCCTTAGGCGCCAGCGTGGCGGTTGATTGGACGTCGCGCATCGCTTCCCACGATGCCTCGGTAACCACCGGATTCGACGAGTCCCGCATGCGAGTTGGTCATGATTACGGTGATAGTGGAGGCCGACGGTTGGCCTTCGCCCGGCTATAACGGAACGGCGTCGCCCTTCGATCTATCCTTTCTTGTCTCTCCTTCTTCTCCATGGCTCCACCAAGGAAGTTCTCGGCCGCAGAGAAGGGAAGGGCCGTCAGGTCGAGTCTTCCTCTCCTCCGCCTAAGCGTGGTCGAGGTCGCCCTCGCAAGCATCCCGTGGCCTCCACGGCGGTCCCCGCGGTCGTGGGGGAGGCTCTCAGCATGGCGACGAGCGGCTGGCCATGGTCGGAGGGCGTGCCCGACGCGCGGCCCCCGAGGCAGCGCCTCCATGCCGCCAAGCACCGCGGAGTTCATGGTGAGGCGGAGGAGCCGTCCGGCGTCCGGCTTCAGCTCCCGTGCTTCCTCCTGGGTGAGCTCCCACATGGCGCCCTGAGTGGCCTCTGGCTCCAGGCGGATGGCTGCTGCAGCCGGGCTTCGTGGGCTTCTCTGGAGGTCTCTCTGCAGGAACCTGTTCGACCAGCTGGCGGGCGTTCGCTCGCTGCGTGGTCTTCGTCGCCGGTGCTCCCTGCACTTCAAGTACGACGGCGACGCCACCCTCTACGTGAGGGTGTTCGGGGAAGACGGTCGCTGCATGGGGTGCTGCCCTGAGGATGACGACCGCGGCCGAGGACTCAGCCCCGGCGTGGGTCGAGAAGGCAGCGCGCGGGCGGCTGGCGATGCCCGTGACTCCTCACGCTTCACCAGCTCTTCTTCGGGTGGTGATTCTTCCAGCAGCGGCCGCGGCCAGCCCCCACGCTGCCGCGCCTGCTTGGGGGGTGGCAGCGGGTCCGCTTGCCACCATGCCCCGGTGAAGCGCGAGAGGGAGTCCGGCTGAGCTCCGGAGGCGACTCGAGCCTTCCAAGAGAGCCGGCACGGGGCGTGCTTCACCTGCTTCTGTCCTTTTCCTTTCTTTTCTCCTGCGCAAAAAGGCAACAATGTGTGGCCCCGTGGGGGCGCGTTTAGGTTAACGCCATTAATTACTATATTGCTTTTGTTATCCTGGTACTGTTCCCTTCTGCCGTGCGCCCATTTGCAAGTGAACCCCAGCCGTGGCCACGGGGGCAACTGATCTAGGCCCCGTGTTCGCGTTGTGCTGCCCGTGAGGCATGGTCAGGAGGGGTGCTCCAGCTGTAGACCAGGGCCGTGAAAACTTGAGCGATAGGGGCAGGAACGCTGCGGGCTCTCGAGGCTTCGCCTCATGAGTCCCAGCAAGAGAAAAATCGGCAGGAGAGCAAAAAGATCAAGAACCACGGACCAAAAAGGCGATAGTTTCGATAAAAACTCCAAATGGGAATAACTAGTCAACTGTGAAAATCAAATGAAAAAGCTGCGTCCGGCACCTAGTCTAGTCTTGACGTCTTCTCACCAGCTGAGCTAAGTGCTGCCTTTGGGCGTGGGAGGGAGCCTGGGCCCTGAGGCGGCACTCACGAGACTCTGGGTGTACAGCCCCAACTCATTATTACGTGAGAGTGTCACGGGCGGCGAGCTTCACAGGCGTTGGCCTTCTTCACAGGCTCCGGGCCTTTCTTCTGGGAAGCAAGCTTCACGGGCGTTGGCCCTCTTCACGGGCTCCGGGCCCTTTCCAGAGCGCGACAGCTTCACAGGCGTTCGCCTTCTTCACAGGCTCTGGGCCTTTTCCAAAAAGAATGAGCTTCACAGGCATTCGCCTTCTTCACAGGCACTGGGCCTTTTCCAAAAAGAATGAGCTTCACAGGCATTCGCCTTCTTCACAGGCACTGGGCCTTTTCCAAAAAGAATGAGCTTCACAGGCATTCGTCTTCTTCACAGGCACTGGGCCTTTTTAGGGGTAGAACCTCCGAAGGTGCTGGATGTTCCACGCGTTCTATATAGGTACTCCCTCTTGAGTCTCCAAGCGCACGGAGCCAGGCCTGGAAACATGAACAACCTTGAACGGGCCCTCCCACATGGGAGAGAGCTTATGCGATCCCTCCCTGGAGAGGACCCGGTGGAGCATGAGGTCCCCTAACTCGAGAGTTCTAGGGCGGATGTTGCGGCAGTGCTATCCGGAGTGCCTGCTGGTACCTTGCCGCTCGCAGCGCGGCTTCTCGACGGCGCTCCTCCCCCAGCACGAGGGCCGTCCCCCGCATGGCGTCCTGCAGCGTTTCATCAAACGCCAGGACCCGCACGGATCAACGCTTGACCTCGTGAGGGAGGACCGCTTCGGCTCCGTAGACCAGGAAGAAGGGGTCTCCCGGTTGGCTTGGTTGCTACAGCGGATGGACCATAACACGGACGAAAAGCTCGTCATACCAGCCCCTGCCGCAGGCATCCAGTTTCTTCTTGAACGTCCTGGTCTTGAGGCCTCTCAGGACCTCTGCGTTGGCCCGCTCGGCCTGGCCGTTGCTGCGGGGGTGCGGCGTAGCATATCTGCATCCCAAGGTTAGCGCAGTACGTTTTAAAAAGGTTACTGGTGAACTGCGAACCGTTGTCGGTGATGATGCGGTTCGGCACTCCGAACCGGCTCACGATGCCCTTGATGAACTTGACCGCAGAACCAGCGGGGATGGCGCGGACGGCCTCTACTTCGGCCCAGTTGGTGTATTTGTCCACGACGACGTAGAGGTAGCGATAGCCCCCTGGCACCCGAGGAAAAGGTCCCAGAATGTCCAGCCCCCAGACCGCGAATGGCCAAGTGAGGGGGATGGTTTGCAGACCTCCTACTGGCTGGTGGATCTGCTTGGCATGGAATTGGCAGGCCTCGCAAGCCTTCACGAGTTCGATGGCGTCATTGAGCGCGGTGGGCCAATAGAAACCGCTGCGGAACGCCTTGCCGACGAGGGTCCGTGACGACGAATGGTGCCCACAATCTCCGCCATGTATATCGCAGCCAGTTCCTTCCCTGTTCCACGATGATGCAAAGACGAGGATACGTGCGTTCGTCGCTTCGGTAGAGCTCTCCATCCATGATGCTGTATGCCGTGGCTTGCCGAGCCACACGCTCTGCCTCCTCCTCCTTCTCCGGCAAAGTCCCACGCGTTAAGTAACTCTTGAGCTCCGTGATCCAGCACTCCTCTTGAGATTCCATTGTTAGGAGCAGGCGTGCTCCTGAGGCTGGGCCACAGGCTGGGGCTCCTGAGGCAGGTGGCTGAGGGAGCTCCTCCCGAGGCTGTGCTGTGCTTGATAGTGGCGGCAGGGCTGAGGGCTTGAAGAGCCGTTCCTCAAAGACGCCCGGCTCCTGGGGTAACCTCCTGGAGGCTCGTTTGGCGATATCGTCGGCCTCTTGATTGGTGCCGCGGGGCACGTGCTGCAGCTCCAACCCCCAGAACTATTTCTCCATCCTGCGGACCTCCGCAAGGTAGGCCTCCATGTGTTCATCTCTTGGCTCGTACACCTTGTTGGAGAAATTGACGAGGATCTGCGAATCGCCCTTGATGGTAAGGCGCTTCACCCCAAGGGCGTGGCAGCCTTGAGACCCTCTATCAGCCCCTCGTGATTCGCTATATTGTTGGAGACCTTCGCCGCCATCTTTGGAAGCAGAGCTGCACGACATAGTAGAGCTTGTCTGAAGGGAGATATGAGCACTTTGCCCCAGCCCAGTATACTGCGGAGAACGCTCCGTGGAAGTACATGACCCAACCCTCTGGCGCCGCTTCGGGGGAGGGACCGATCTCGCCGCCACGAGGCCGCTGCTTCTATCCATTCGGCCATGAAATCTGCCAGTATGGCCCCTTGATGACTCTGGTTGTGCTGAACTCGAGCTGGAATGCTTGCAGCTCAATGTTCCACTCGGCGACCCTTCCGGCCGAGATGGGGCTCTGAGCACCCTCTCCGGGGTATGCCGAGACAACCTTGATTGGATGACCACGGAAGTAGTGCAGCTGCTGCGAAGCCACCAACAGCGCGAGGAGGAGCTTGCGGCATGGGGTACCGTGCCCTCGCATCCCGTAACACGGTCTTGTGAAGTACACCGGGTGCTCGGCGAGGTTAGGGCGTCGGTGCTGGTGGCGTCTTCCGAAGTGTGGTGCCTCCCGAGGCGGCGCCTCCGGAAGCCGGGCGCTTGGATGGGGGGCCTCTCCTGCTCTTGGTGCGCTCTGCTGCGACGGCTGATCTTCTTCCATTGCGGTGCTGGCTTCTACTAGTTCCTTCTGATTCGGTCTTGCCTTAGCTTGGGTGGCCACCGTGGTCTTGGCTCGCGCTCCTCCCTAATCGCCACGAGCTGCGCTAGCGGAGTAGGGAGTGGCGGCGAGGTAGAGTACCAAGGGCTCCTGAGGGCGCGGGGCCACCATCACTGGAGGGCTGGTCAGGTACCTCTTGAGGTCTTGGAACGCTTTGTCGGCCTCTTCAGTCCATTCGAAGGGCCCCTTTTTCTTCATCAGCTGGAAGAAAGGCAGCGCCCGCTCCCCCAATCGGGAGATGAAATGGCCCAGCGCCGTTCTGGCGCCCGTGAGCTTCTGCATTTCCCTGAGGGTCTTTGGTGGGCTCATGTCTTCAACTGCCTTGACCTTTTCTGGGTTGGCCTCGATGCCTCGGTGGGACACGAGGAAACCCAGGAGTTTGCCTGAGGGAACTCCAAACACACACTTCTCCGGGTTGAGCTGCAGGCTCACTGCGTTGAGGCTCGCGAAGGTTTCTTCTAGGTCTTGTATCAAGGTCTTGGCCTCGCGAGACTTCACCACGATGTCGTCGACGTAAGCCTCCGCATTCTTCCCGAGCTGCGGGCCCAGGGTGATGTGCATGAGCCGCTGGAAGGTTGCCCCCGCGTTGCGCAGCCCGAATGGCATACATGTATAGAAGTACACTCCACACGGGGTTAAGAAGGCCGTCTTTTCCACGTCTTCCACCGCCATCTTGATCTGATGATACCCGGAAAAGGCGTCCAAGAAGCATAACAGGTCACACTCGGCGGTGGAATCGACGATCTGGTCGATGCGAGGGAGCGGAGCGGATCTGCGGGCATGCTTTGTTGAGGTTGGTGAAGTCGACACACATCCGCTCCTTTCCTCCCTTCTTTGGCACCACCATGGGGTTGGCCAGCCAATCCGGGTATTGGACCTCGCGAATAACCCCCGCGGCTTCTAGCTTGCGGGTCTCTTGGACGATGAAGGCCTGCTTTTCAGTGGACTGCCTTCTCGCCTTCTGCTTCACAGGACGCACGTTGGGGCACACGTTGAGGTGGTGTTCGATTACGCCCCGTGGGATCCCCACCAGCTGATCGGGCTCCCAGGCGAACACCTCCTTGTTCGCATGCAGGAACCTGACCAGGGCTTCTTCCTGTTCGGGCTCGAGGTTGGCGCCTATGGTGAAGGTGGCGTTTGTGGACCCGTCCTCGTCGACAGGTATCTTCTTGGTCTCCGCCTTGTCTTGAGTGAACAACTGCTTCTTCTTGGTCGGCGCTGCCCCCTTGGGCTTGAGGGCTTCCGCTTCGGCGGGCTGTGCCGCGGCCGCCATCTTGAGGGCGAGCCCGGCGCCCTGGCAAGACCGGTATCTCAGTGCAGTGAGGACGCCGCTGCTCCCGGGCATCTTCATGAGGTTGTACCCCGGGTGGGTTGTGGCCATGAATTTGGCCAATGCTGGATAGCCAAGGATGGCATTGTAGGGGTGGCCGATGGGGGCAATGTCGAAGTCGACCAGTTCCGCCTGGAAGTTGTAGTAGGTCTTTGAAGGTCCTTTGGAAGCGGATTTGCCCCAAGGAGCTGGATGACCCTCCTCCTATGCCCGAAAAAAGGCCGGCTGGGCTGCAGCCACTCCTGGGTATCACGAGAGGAGGTTGAAGGCCTCGGCGAAATGCGTTGAGGCGGCGCGCCGTCGATCGAGGTCTGGTGGCGGCAACCTGGCATATGGTGGGCGGCGAGCATGGGGGCGCACCGAGCCGGCCGAGTTGGTGGGGTGGTCCCGAGTCGAAGGTCAGCCGGTCGGCGACTCCGTCCGGCCGAGGGAACCCTCGCAGCGTGGGCGGCGCCGACCCAGCGGACGAATGCCTTGACATGGCGGTGGAAGGCGGCGCCTCCGAGCCGCCAGAGGGCTGCGACGACCGGAGGAACGGCGCGACAAGGCGGGTGGCGAGGAAGCTGTCGCGGCTCCTCCACAGGGTCGCCAAGGAGTGCAGGGCGATGCTTGCTGCCCGTTCCCGCCGGGCAGTGGCGGCGTTGGACGGCAGTGACGGAACGACGAGGCGCCCGCCGACGGAGCCGTCTCGGGCGACATGGGAGGCGAGGGCGGCTCGGCGCCGGGCGCTGGAGCGACAGGCGTCGGACATGGTTGCGGTGGTCGGGGAAGAACTAGGCGATGAAAGGCAGATTCCGGCGCACCCCTACCTGGCGCGCCAAATGTCGGATTTGGGTTCCGGTAGACCCTTGAGGTTCGAACACTGGGGTGCGCGCGGAGATCCGACCCTCCACCGTCTCGTACCTCGCCGAATCGCTGGGACCTAAACTACTAAACGGAACAGCACAAGAGACACGAGATTTATACTAGTTCGGGCCACTGTTGTGGTGTAATACCCTACTCTAGTTTGTGGTGTGGTGGATTGCCTCTTGGGCTGATGAGGAACAATACAAGGAAGAACAACCTCGCGAGGGTATGTTCTTGGCGGGTGTGATGAACTGCTAGATGGTGTTCCGTCGCTCTGGCTTGAGCATCGGGTCTCTGTCTTTCTCTGGATTCCAGCCCTCTCTACCCTATGGGTGGCTAGTCCTATTTATAGGCGAAGGCCCTGGGCCTCTTCCCAAATATTGAGCGGGAAGGGCGCCAACAATTGGCCATTTTGAAGGGGAACAGCGGGTGCACTTATCCTGACTAAAGTTGGTCCTCGCCTGCCAAAGGCTCTGGTGATGACGCCTGCTTGGGCTCCACGATGACTCCTTCCAGCCGTTGTGGCTGGTCTTGGTCTTGTTGCAATCAAGCGGATGCCTTTGCTTGATGCTCTCGCTGCGCTTGCTCCCTTTGCACCAAAGAGGAAAGGAGGACGCTGCGCAGGCTGGCGCCCGACTGGCGCCCTTGGTCGTCATGGCTTGCGTCATGGGCACCTCGCGAGGTACCCTTCCTTGAACTCTCCGCCTCCTCATGAGCCAGCCTCACGAGGCCGTGCCTGAGGAAGCTCCTTGTCGTCTGCCCTGCGAGGCTTGGCCCCTCGCGAGGGTCTTGAGCTTGTGTTGATGAAGACGGGTCGTCCTGGGCCTCCTTTGAGCCACGCCGCAGGCTGCAGGCAGGCAAGTCTAGGGACCCCCGTTCCCAGAACGCCGACAACTAGGAAGCTTAAAGGGGTTAATCGGGACAAAGGACACGAGAGGGTTTATACTAGTTCGGCTCCTTATGGTGAAGGTAAGCCTACGTCTAGTTGGGTTGGTATTGCTTGAGGTTTCGATGACCGGGGAGCGAGATACGCTATGCCCGGTTCTCGAAGTGTTGTTTCTTGCCCTAAGCCGCGTGAATGCGTCCCCTTATGGTGGGTTCCCCTTATATACACGGGTTGATGCCTCAAGCGGCTTACAAGAGTCTGGCCAGCTCATAAACAGTCTCCGGCTTGGACTTGGGCTTCTATCGGTAACTCTTTACGTAACCCGGCCCCTCCTGGGCGGCTTACACAAATAGTTATATCCCCAACATTAGGCCCCAGATTGATTTTAACCTGCTCATGTCAATCTTAAAATAACTTAAAACATAAATCTTGATCTTGGACTGCATAAAAGACTTTCTTTAACCCGGCGTGGCGTCACTCTTTGGATCCGTGTTAACCGTCATGGCGTCATCTTTCCTTTATCTCGCCGAATCATTAGCGGATCTTTGTCTTTATTGCCCGTTCCGAGAATCGAGGCGTCGGGGCTGCTGGATAGTAATTCTTATCTCCTTGTTTCCCGTGCCGTCTCAGTTATTCTCTCCTTACAAATAGGCGCGACCTGGGTTTTCATTTTTCCCCTTTCCAGTGGTCTTCCTCCGCTCGCTCTCTCCCTGTCGCTCGAGCTCCGCCGCCGCCGCAGTGCACCTCATCTCCGTCAACCTTGGCCGCTGCATCAACTTGAATCCGACCAGAGAACGGCAGCGCCCTCATAGCAGATCCAACCTTTGTAAGTTTCCCCTTTCTGCATCTTATATCTATGCTAGGGTTGACAGTTCTTCTGTACAGTTCGTAGTTCATCCCCTGTTCTTCGTATTTCCTCTGCTGTGGCTTCTTTTGATCCCATAGTAGCATAAATCTCGTGCGGTACCTATTCCGCATCCATTTTATATACTAGCAGATCTTATTTTCTTGCAAGGGATCCTCATTAGGATGCATGAACTCCTCTGCTCTGTTTTAGGTCTACAAAAAATTTCTTTCAGAACAATAATTTGATCCAAAATAATAGCTGTCATCTGTGAAACTTGTTTCTATCACCCGAAAAGCTTCTTCTGGTAAATGCCCTTAAACACAACTGTCCAGGTGTCCGGGTTAAATAAGTGATACTGAGCTGTAATCCTTGCCGTCTTCTCATGACTTTAAATTTTTTTAATCGCTCTTGATGTTTGTAGCGGCTTAAATATTGGTGTACAATCACCCTTATATCATTAGGCCCCTTTAAGCCGCTATCTTCAGCAATTTGAATATTTTCTTCTGGGTTAAAATTTAAGCCGGAACTTCTTATTTTGCAATAGACCAACTTGTTGTCATGGCGCCTAAGTCGACCAAAGCTCCTGTAACCTGCAACTGGGTCCCATCCACTGTCATTAAGAGTAAACTGGGCGAATTTGTGAAGTTTGGCCATCTGCCAAAAAAGGAGGTCATGTCTTATCGTGTTCCTGACCCATCCGAAGAAAAGCCGCAACCAAAAGACGGGGAAGTGATAGTTTTCACGGATCACATGAACCAGGATTTGCCCTCCGGCTCAAAATTTTTAGAGAAGTTCTGAATTTCTTTGACCTTAGACCTCAAGACATCGGGCCCAATTCCGTGTCAACTCTCGCAATTTTCAAGTTTTCTGCGAAATGTACACAGGAGAAGAACCAAATCTGCTTTTGTTGGAGAACTTTTTATTTGAACCGGCAAAGCGAGCGTGCTAGCGGGCCTAGTCTTGAACTTGGCGGCATCTCCATCCAGCGGTGAAGAGATTGTCTTTTCCTTATCTTTGAGCTGCCAAGTCACCGAAAATTTGGAACTAGGCGTGGTTCTCTGCCAAGATACATCACCGGCTGATGAGAAGCCTTTGCTGGCTTTCGCACCTGCGTCTCGAATCCAATCACCCGCTCGCGGATAAGTTATCCTCTATTGAGCGCCTTCCTCTCAACCCCACCATCAAGAAGATCAAAGCTCTTCTAGGAGCGGTTTAAATGGCATCGATCTGGTTGATGCGGGTCACTGGCGGATACTACCATTAAGCGCGCTCGACAATGTGTACTTATCTGAGCGAAAAGAATGACTCGATGAGTCATAGCTCTGATGATTTATCAGACGATGCGGTAGATGCTACAGTCCAATCTCTGTTGAAGGAAGGCACTGTAACCAGTAATGCCTTCGGCTTACTTCCCTTCTATAAGAAGAACCTGGCTCCTGCGGTAAGTTACTAGTCTTCACAAATACTCTTTTATCTGTTACCTTCTTATACTTATGATTCTTTATCTGTTTCACAGGCCGGTGATGATTTCTGGAAGGTCAAGTATGATCATGAGGCTGCTAAACAGGCCAGGGCGGCCAAGAAAACTGAAAGAAAAACCGCCAGGACGGGCACCTCTAAGAAGAAGAAACCCAGCGCCTCTGACATGTTTAAATTGGATGACTCTTCTTCGGATGAGGAAGAGGTAATCTTTTTCAATTTTGTTTAACTCCTTTGCTATTACTTTTCTTGACATTTGATCCTTTCGGAGGATCTTGAAGCAGATCAAGCGGTGGCGAAGAGGTAACTATAATTTCCTTCAACTCGAGCCTTTGCCAACACAAAAATCCGAAGGGTGACCGGAAAGTAAGGATTTCACACCTCTAGCTTACCAAGATCCTCAATTTCTTTTGAAGCAACAACAACTTGAGAACCGGAGGCAAACTCGGGCCCTCAAGGCGCAGAACTCTCCTCCGGCTTACCCGATATAACCAGAAGCGCCGGACGAGGTTATCTCAATTTACATTCTGCTTTTCCTTTGGCGGGTCTAATTCGTCGACCCCTCAATTCATCTGACTCCAATTATCAGGATACCTCTCCGTCTTCCGGCGAGTCGATGCAATCAAACATGCCGGCTTTTAAAACAGCTCCTGGGTAATGCCACCTTTCTTACTTTAAGTTTTCCCATACTTATTCATTGGTACTCATCCTTCCACTTTGACTGACAGCCTGCAAGTGAAGCCTAGCAAGAAGTCCAAAAAGAATAATTTGTCCCGAGACCCGGTGATCACTGAACCGGCAATTGACTCATCCGTTCCTGATAGCTCCACTCATCAGCCACCGCCTGAACCGACTTTTGATATTCCGGTGTCAACCTCGACCGCCCTGCGAAGGCGTTGTCCACGATTACGATAAGCGGAAATTCCTAGCCGGTCAAGGCAGTGAACCGAAGTTGAATTTCGAAAAGCCAATATGTTGAACCGAGCCAGCCTACTGTCCTTGCTCGATGCACTGCCAAGGAGGAGTTTGCCCAACGTCGGAAAACCAAACAGGACATCACTAATTATACTCACCTAAGCATTGGTGATATAGTCTCGGGCTATTTGAACCAAGTGCATAATAGCCGTGACCTGGAAATTGACATGGTGAAGCAAATACAACATAAATCTGAGGTATACCTTTAACCTTACTTACTGTATCAGCCCCCAAGTCTATTGCTTATGAATGAATATGTTGTAGACTTAGAAATCTACTTACTGTTAGTTTTGTCCGGCTTAAATTGAATATATTTAACTCGGTGATAGCATGAAACTTTGAATTTGGGTAACACATTAGCCCCCAAGTGTCAAGTGCCTTTACTTGTAAAGTGCTTGAGACTTAATATACATGACCCGGTAAAATAGGTTAAGAATTCTTTAAGCATACATTAGCCCCCAAGTGCCAAGTATCTTTACTTGTAAAGTTTTTGGGACTTGAATGTAATCTTACCGTGATTCTTACCATAACCTGATGTCGATCTGAGCCGCCATAAGTCAATTTGAGGCGGAGATTGCTGATCTGAAGAGTCGATTGAAAACCCAAGAGCTTGAAACTCGAAAGCCAACTCCAAGTTTGAATTCAGTGTCTCGAACAAGAGAAATGAAGAAAATTTTGAATCGGAGAAGAAAACTTGGGTTGAGGAGAGGGCTTCACTTGGTGACTCGGGCTGAAACATGAGAGGCATCTCTTTCGAGGCAACCCCGAGCTGTCCGGCTTAAAGCGCCGAGATATCTCAAATGGTCTCAGCAATCTTGATGAGATTACGATGTATAACTCTGAATATCACAATGGTTCCTTTGATGTCTATTTTAATTGTTAACTCCGGCTCACCTTATATGTATAAGCGGGCCCCAGAGCACGAACCTCAAGCGAGAATATCTGGTCAAGCTTAAGGCGGTGTACACTCTGGTGGAACAACTATACACCGGGTCATAACGTGCGTTAGCCATTGTGGCTTTATCAAATGATGCTCCTTATCTCCTGCAAGATGTACTCAAGCGGCTTGCCGTGTTACCTCAACGGATTCAGGAGTTAAGGTGAGCATCTGGTAGAGCCGGGGCCATAGCCGCCTTAAGCCGGGCCAAAGCATTGGCTCCAGAGCTAGACTTAAGCGATGTTGCTCTTGGATACCCCAGCAAGGAGGGCGGCTCGCATTGAGTCAATCAGACTTCACCACCTGTGTGAGAGTCGTACGTCCTGTGGCCACCATCATCGGCAACGATATTGATCTTACAAAGTACCAACCGTTATGACAACGAGAACCAGAGGATTCCAACTCCGCTTTATGATGATGTCAGCCTGATCCCTCCAACTCGTAAGCATACCTTTGCTCCTGAAGTTGACCCGGCCAGTTTAATAGATGATGAAGCTGAATTTGAAGCCTTAAGCGGCATTGGCGGACCTCGTCAACCTTCCGGACAAAGCAGCGAGCGAAGAGGTGGAGAAGGATAACCCGGAGTCGTCAAGTCCACCAAAGGAGTGATCCGCCTGGCACTTAAGTCTTTTGAAGAAAACAATACTTCATTATTCAGACTCGTGGAGTCTTGTAATAGGGTAGAAAAACTTCTTAACTCTGTCATGCCTTCGCGCATGTTTTGCGGTGCTTAACAATGTCTCAAGCCGCCAGCAATGTGCACTGCCGGCTTGCTTGAATCATCCAAAAGCTTTCTGCTTTACTCTGTGCATAAAACAAAAACTTCCTTTGGCATATCACCACATCCGGGGTCATGTAAGATAACGTTAATTCGGAGTAGGAACCAAAACATCATAAGTATCAGCCGGTTTAAGGTGTACCTTACCGGCTTACTTGATCCCAAAAAAGAAGACAGTTATACTTAACTTCTGAAAATTGGCACATATAATGTTTACCTGGTCCTTAGTATTATTTACTCTTTATAGAATAAATTAAACCTGATTTTCAAAGGCCTCTGATTCGAATACGATCAGTAGAACCGTTCCAGAGGGGTTAAGCTAAGATTCAGATACGATCATATAGCCCCCAATGGCTTTGGCGATGCCGATCAAATGGTATCGACAGCTATGTTCTCTTTGGTTCGAATACGACCTATGTTTGAACAGGAAGCCCCCAAGTGACCATGAGAGTTGTTTAATGACGCTGATCTGAATACGATCCACGTCAGGCCCAAAGAGGTTAAGCTATGATTCAAATATGATCAAGAAGCCCCCAAGTGGGTTCGGCAGTGTGCCAATCAATTGGGTATCGACAGCTATGTTCTCTTTGGTTCGAATACGACCTATGTTTGAACAGGAAGCCCCCAAATGACCATGGCTTGATTCAGATATGATCATAAGCCGGACCAATGGGAAAACCGGATTCAGATATGATCCGCTCCCTGTTAGTCGTTTCCATCACCTGGTAAAGAAGACAGATAAACCTTGTAGGATGGAAAAGAAAGAGGTCCTGCTTTATTGCTTTATATAATATATACATTGCTAAAAAAGAAAAGATAAATATACTCTGAAAGCCAGCGGCTTAAGTATAGTAGGGCCGGAGATGCGCTATGTTCCACGGCCGGTGGGTCTCCTCCTCCGACTTACGTGAGTCTTTGTGCTCTCGAACATTGATGAGGTAATATGACCCGTTGTTAAGATTCTTGCTGACCACGAAGGGTCCTTCCCAAGGAGGGGACAACTTGTGCATATCAGTTTGATCCTGGATGAGCCGGAGCACCAAATCACCTTCCTGGAAAGTTCTGCTTCTAACCCGACGGCTGTGATAACGGCGTAGGTCTTGCTGGTAAATCGCCGAGCGGGCTATAGCCAAGTCTCGCTCTTCATCCAACAAGTCAAGTGCATCCCGACGAGCTTTTTCGTTATCAGCCTCAACGTAAGCCGCCACCCGGGGTGAATCATGCCGGATGTCACTTGGCAGAACCGCCTCTGCTCCGTACACCATGAAGAAAGGTGTATAACCAGTAGACTTGTTGGACGTTGTGTTGATGCTCCATAGCACAGAAGGTAGTTCCTCCACCCAACAACCCGGAGTTCGCTGTAAAGGAACTAAGAGCCGGGGTTTGATACCTTTCAAGATCTCTTGATTAGCTCTTTCTGCCTGACCATTAGACTGGGGGTGAGCAACAGCCAAAACATCAAGCCGGATGTGCTCTTGTTGACAGAACTCTTCCATGGCACCCTTGGAGAGATTAGTGCCATTATCAGTTATAATACTGTGCGGAAAACCAAAATGAAAAACCACCTTTTTGATGAACTGAACCGCCGTGGCTGCATCACACTTACTGACCGGCTCTGCTTCAACCCACTTGGTAAATTTGTCCACTGCCACCAACAGGTGTGTCTTCTTATCTTTAGACCTTTTGAAAGGTCCAACCATATCAAGCCCCCAGACTGCAAACGGCCAAGTAATTGGAATCATCCTCAATTCTTGAGCCGGCACATGAGCTCGTCTTGAGAATTTTTGACATCCGCCACATTTGCTGACCAGATCTTCCGCATCAGCATGAGCCGTCAGCCAATAAAAACCGTGACGAAAAGCCTTGGCCACCAGAGACTTTGAACCGGCATGATGACCGCAATCACCTTCATGAATCTCACGAAGTATCTCCTGACCCTCCGTAGGTGACACACAACATTGAAACGCCCCAGTGACGCTGCGGTGATGCAACTCACCATGAACAATTGTCATGGATTTGGACCGCCTGACGATTTGTCTTGCCAAGGTCTCATCCTCAGGCAATTCTCCCCGGGTCATATAGGCTAAGTATGGGACCGTCCAGTCCGGGGTGGCATGGAGAGCCGCCACCAGCTGCGCCTCCGGTGCTGCATCGCAAGCTCTTCCTCTGTAGGCACTCTGACAGAAGGGTTATGAAAAACGTCAAGAAAGGTATTAGGCGGCACCGGCTTACGCTGAGACCCCAGCCGGCTTAAAGCATCAACCGCCTCATTCTTCCTTCGATCAATGTGCTCTACTTGATAACCTTTGAAGTGCCCAGCCACCGCATCAACCTCACGACGATAAGCCACCATGATGGGATCCTTAGAGTCCCGTGTGCCTGACACCTGTTGAGCGACGAGGTCTGAATCGCCCAAACATCTTACCCGGCTCAAATTCATCCCTTTGGCCATCCGGAGGCCATGGAGTAAAGCCTCATATTCAGCTGCATTGTTAGTACAGGGAAACATAAGCCGGAGCACATAACAAAATTTGTCACCTCGGGGAAGTTAAAACAACCCCAGACCCCGAGCCCTCAAGCTGCTGGACCCATCAAGTGAATAGTCCAATCGTGTTATCCGGCTTTTCCTCTGGTGCCTGCAACTCCGTCCAATCATTAATAAAGTCCACTAGGGCTTGAGACTTGATAGCTGTGCGCGGCATATACTTCAAACCGTGAGGCCCAAGCTCGATGGCCCACTTGGCAACTCGTCCTGTGGCTTCCCTATTCTGGATGATGTCTCCCAAGGGGGCTGAACTTTCCACAATTATAGGATGACCGGGAAGTCTTGTTTTAGCTTCGGCTCGCTATGAACACCCATAAACCAGCTTACGCCAATGCGGATACCTTTGCTTGGACTCTATGAGCACCTCATCGATGTAATAAACCGCCCGCTGAACGGATGCTCCTTCCCGATCTCCTTACGCTCCACCACAATAGCCACACTAACAGCACGTGAGTTAGCAGCAACATACAATAGCAATGGCTCTTTATCAATCGGACTGCGAGAACGGCGGCTCAGCCAATTGTCTCTTTAAATCTTCAAAAGCAGCATCATCAGCGTCCTCCTCCAGACAAAGGTGTACGCTTTCTTCATCATCGATACAACGGTAAAGCCTTCTCCCTAGCCGACTTATGAATCGGCTTAAAAAGCAACGCGACCCATGATCGCTGAACATCATTGATGCACGCCCGGCTTAGCCGGAGAGGTGTCGCCTTGATCTTCTCGGGTTAGCTTCAATGCCTGTTTGAGACCAGGAATCCCAAAAGTTTGCTGCGGTACACCAAATCGCACTTGTCGGGTTAAGCATCATCTTGTAGACCGGAGATTATCAAAGGTTTCCTTTAAATCGGAGATCAAAGTTTCCTTCTCTCTGGATTTCACCACAATGTCATCCACATACGCATTAACATTGCGCCCAATCTGATTGTGGAGACAATTATGCACACACCGTTGATAAGTCGCCTGGGCACTCTTGAGCCCAAACGGCATAGACACATAGCAGAAGGCTCCAAATGGAGTAATGAAAGCCGTCTTCTCCTGGTCCTTAACTGCCATCTTGATCTGATGATAACCAGAATAAGCATCCAAAAACCTCAACCGCTCGCAACCCGCAGTGGCATCGATGATTTGATCAATGCGGGGCAGAGCAAAGGGATCAGCCGGACAAGATTTATTTAGGTCTGTGTAATCTACACACATCCGCCAGGTGCCGTTTTTCTTGAGCACAAGCACCGGGTTAGCCAACCACTCCGGGTGAAAAACTTCCACGATGAACCCTGCCGCTAAGAGCGGCGACCTCTTCCCCTATAGCCTTCGCCTTTCCTCATTGAATCACGGAGAAACTGCCGACCGGATTATACTTTGGATCAATATTAAGAGTGTGCTTAGCGAGTTCTCTCGGGACACCCGGCATGTCAGAAGGTTTCCATGCAAAGATGTCCCGGTTCTCACGGATGAATTCGATGAGCGTGCTTTCCTATTCGGGATCCAAATTGGTACTGATGCTAAACTTCATGGAAGAGTCACCTGGAGTGAAGTCAACCAGTTTTGTCTCGGTGGCCGACTTAAATTTCAAAGCCGAGTCTTGCTCTGTGGTTGGCTTTTTCAAAGAGGACATATCTGCCGGGTCAACATTAGTTTGATAAAACTTCAGCTCCTCTTCAGCACAAATGGATTCAGCATAAGCCGCATCTCCTTCCTCGCACTCCAAGGCAACCTTTGGACTCCCATGCACAGTGATGGTGCCCTTGTAACCCGACATCTTGAGCTGCAGATAAACATAACACGGTCGTGCCATAAACTTGGCATAAGCCGGCCGTCCAAAGCAGAGCATGATATGGGCTTGATTTTGACTACCTCAAATGTCGACTTCTCAGCCCTGGAATCGTATTCGTCTCCAAAAGCCACTTCAGCTCGATCTTTCCAACAGGATCGCCCGACTTACCGGGTACCACCCCATGGAAAACAGTGTTAGATGTCCTCAAGTCTTTATCAGTCAGACCCATACGGCGAATGGTCTCATAATAGAGAATATTGATGTTGCTTCCGCCGTCCATGAGCACCTTTGTGAATTTATATCCACCAACCTGAGGGGCCACCACCAAGGCTAAGCGACCGGGTTATCAACCCGGGGTGATCTTCTCTACTCCAAATGATAGGCTGTTCTGACCACCTCAGATAACGGGGAACCGCCGGTTCAACCGAATTCACAGCCCTTTTATGAACCTTCTGGTGACGTTTACACAAGTTAGTGGTAAATGCATGGTATTGCCCACCGTTTAACTGTTTTGGATGGATCTGATAACCTGACTGCTGCTGCTGCTGTCCTCCTTGACCGGACTGCTGCTGATTATAGCCACCTTGACCACCTTGAAAACCGGAACTTGAGCCGCCACCCGAGCCATGGAGCCCACCTACTCCTGAACCACCGCCTGACCCGTGATTGCCATCAAACATGTTTGAATTCTTGAAAGCCTTCATGATCGCGTAGTCCTTCCATAAGGGGGTGGCAGGATTTTCTCAATCCGTGTCTTGGACAAGGCTCATTGAAGCTGCTCAAGAGATGGACTGAGGCACCGGATCGAGGAGGTCCTCTCCTTATGCTTCTTGTTATTACCTTGAGCATTAGCATTGGCCCTGGCGCGGGTTACCGTCCGACTACGCTTATTACCACTTTGACTTGCGGTTGTTGCTGCTGACCCTTTCCGTTGCCGTTCTTCTTTCCCTTCCTGTCTTTTCCTCCTCGGACACGGGATCTTGATGAGTATCGAATCGGCATATTTAACCAAAGCCGCCATCAGCGTACCCATGTCATTGCAATCACGCTTAAGGCGCCCAACTTACCTTCAGCGGCACAAAACGACAATTCTGATGGAGCATAAGTACCACAGAGACGGCATCCATCTTATCAGATGAATGTATTATTTCTTTGACCCGGCGCACCCAATGAGTTGTGGACTCACCCTCCTCTTGCTTACAATTGGTCAAGTCCACAATGGACATAGATTGCTTGCAAGTATACTTAAAGTTCTGGATGAACCGGGCCTTTAACTCGGCCCATGAATTGATGGAATTGGGAGGCAAGCTTTTCAACCAAGTTCGGGCCGTTCCATCTAACATCGTGGTGAAATACTTAGCCATTGCCGCGTCGCTGACTTCCAATAATTCCATGGCCATCTCGTAACTTTCAATCCAAGCCCCCGGCTGTAAGTCGGCCGTGTAATTCAGCACTTTTCGAGGACCCTTGAAATCCTTGGGCAGACGCACATCTCGTAGAGCCGGCACCAGATAAGGGACACCACCGGTTCTAGTGGCCACCCCTGCTCCAACAGAAGTCATTGGATACTCTGGGAAACCATCATATGCCGTCTGGTGAGCCGCTAATTGAGCCGCCCGTGCGTCCTCCTGACGCAATCGATCCTGCACCGGGTTATAGCCGCCGGGTTGGTTGCGACGCTGGGCATTACTTGATAAAGCCTCTGACTCCATGTGTCTGCTGTAACTCGGACTCCGGTTTGGTCGAGGTGCTCCCCAAGGCTGAGGAGTGGAATGAATCTTGTCCCTGCTGTAAGAATAGGCCTCTTGTTGTGCCAAGGCCGTCTGAAGAAGCTCCCTAACCCTCCGGGTTTCCACCGTCGTCGGGTCGTCACCATCCACTGGAAGAGCCGCCAGACGTGCCGATGCTGCTATCAGGTTCTCCATGGGGTTGGAGAAGTGGCCCGGAGGTGTTGGTATGTATCGGGGCGGGGCCATGCTCCCGTGAAGATGTGCAGTCTCTCGAGGCTGAACCGGCCCTCCTGCTCCGGGTGTCATAAATTTATTGGCTTTGGGCGGATTGCTAGGACCAGCTCCGGGTGTCGTGAAAAGATTCTGAGGATCATAAGCCGGAGGCAGACGGGACTGGGTTTTCTAATGTCTCCTTCTCATCACCTCATTGGATGCATTCAGACTCATGTTAAGCTGGAAAGCCTCTGACTGAAGTCGCTGCGCCCGTGCATCTAAAGCCGCCCGCTCATGCTAGCTTTCTTGTCCTCGGCCGCCAAGGCCTCCTTGGCACAGGCTATCTCCTCACGCACCTTTGCCACCTCCGCGTTATGCTCATATGGATTTGCAGGAATAACCGTGGAGGTTAACAAGGCGTCAACTTGTCCATAAGATCTATCGGCACTGAGCCGGTGAGCTGTATGGGCCTCCTGCCCGGCCGCTCCTAACCGGACGTTATTGTTGTGCCGGCCGTCGAGTTTTGGCGGGTTGGGTACCAGCCATGAAGACTCCTGCCCAGCTTGGCGGCTCATAGCAATCTGGGCGCTAGAGTTGTCGAACAGCCCCTAGCATGCCTTCTTGGACTGATCTGAGAGAATCTGTTGAGCGGAGGGCGAATCATCATCTGATGGGACGGCCGTCTCTTCGCCATCTTTAGATCCTTCCGAAAGTGCCTTTCCATGAACACAGCCCACAAAGGCACGCTTCATCACAGATTGAATCTGAGCGGGTCTCGCATGCTGAGCCGTCTCAATGAGGTCGGTACAGCTGTCCGGCTCTGGGCCCGGCTCACCAATCCGGCCGATGAAGACGTGAATTCCGCCAAAGGGGACCCGGTACCCGTACTCAATTGAGTCGGCCTCGGGGCCCCAGCCTTCGTTGTCGATGTAGATCTTACCGCGACGACTCTTGGTCATCCGGCCCACTGCGTATCCCTTGAGCCCTTCGAAGCTGCCCTTCAAGAACTCAAATCCACCATGCGCTGGCCCCACGGTGGGCGCCAATTGTCGTGGAATTGTCACGGCAGATGTCCTCTTGCAAGGACTTAATCGTGGAGCCATCGCAACTAGGAAGCTTAAAGGGGTTAATCGGGACAAAGGACACGAGAGGGTTTATACTAGTTCGGCTCCTTACGGTGAAGGTAAGCCTACATCTAGTTGGGTTGGTATTGCTTGAGGTTTCGATGACCAGGGAGCGAGATACGCTATGCCCGGTTCTCGAAGTGTTGTTTCTTGCCCTAAGCCGCCGGCGGGTCGTCCCCTTAGATACACGGGTTGACGCCCTGCGGCTTACGGAGTCCCGGGCGGCTCATAAACAGTCTCCGGCTCGGTGACTAGTCAAGTCTACCTTATGATACAAGTCATGCCATTATGGCGGTTTATTACAACGGGCTTTTAGTTGCCTGTGGGCCTTAGGCCCCTTGTTGAGACGCCATCTTCATGCTTGGACTTGGGCTTCTGTCTGGTAACTCTTTACGTAACCCGACCCCTCCTGGGCGGCTTACACAAATAGTTATATCCCCAACAGTTCTTATGAACTTAATACTCTAGATGCATGCTGGATAGCGGTTGATGTGTGGAGTAATAGTAGTAGATGTAGAATCGTTTCGGTCTACTTGTCGCGGACGTGATGCCTATATACATGATCATGCCTAGATATTCTCATAACTATGCGCTTTTCTATCAATTGCTCGACAGTAATTCGTTCACCCACCGTAAATTATGCTATCTTGAGAGAAGCCACTAGTGAAACCTATCGCCCCCGGGTCTATCTTCCATCATATTATTTTTCTATCAATTTTCTATTTCTGCCATCTTTTATTTTGCAATCTTTACTTTCCAATCTATATCATAAAAATACCAAAAATATTTATCTTATTATCTCTATCAGATCTCACTTTTGCAAGTGGCCATGAACGGATTGCCAACCCCTTTATCGCGTTGGTTGCAAGGTTCTTATTTTTTTGTGCAGGTACGAGGCGACTTGCGTGTAACCTCCTACTGGATTGATACCTTGGTTCTCAAAAACCGAGGGAAATACTTACGCTGCTTTGATGCATCACCCTTTCCTCTTCAAGGGAAAACCAACACATGCTCAAGAGGTAGCACGGATCAGCGCCGGGAGGGAGGGTGGATGGTCTAAGGGAAGCTCACGGGACAGAAATGCATGGTAGTGTGGGGTCAGAGGGAGTGAAACCTAAAGGGAGAGGAGCTTGGCGGTGGCATTCACGAGTGTTTGAAATAGAGACGGGAAAGTGTACTTGGATTATAACGCAAGTACATCACAACACCGACCGATGGGAAACTTAGGGGTCATGTTCAAATGATTAACAAAGACGGGCGAAGTATAGTAGTCGGTTAATGAGAAGTTTCAGTCTATTCTTCTTATAACATAGAACCATTACTAACCATTTTTTAAATGTGTGTTTGAAGAACTTGTCATAAAAAATGTTCACAAATGCCATCCTCCTTAGAGAACATTTGCTGGCTATTGGGGTCCTTTTTTAATGAATGAATATCCTTCTGAGCGGACTTCAATAAAAAAGTAGCTTCCCTTCGAATTAAAGCACATGCTCCAAAGAAATAGCTGGGCTAGTTCACATCATTTTACTATCTCTTAGTACAAGTATCTTACTGAGACTTTTGAAAACACTAGGAGTTTAGTTTATAGTAGATTATAGCGAAGCAATTTCTTCATCATCTTAGAGCATCTAAAGCAGGACTTCGCAAATTTGGGCCTCTAAACGTTCGTGGACATGTTTGGGCACAATCCCGGGCAGCACCAAAAGACCCATCATATATCCTGTCGGACAGCCACACTCATATCTAAACCCTCAAATCCATGAATATCACAAGATCATGGAGTAGTTTTTCACAATTTAAACATAGTGCAAACATAAAATTTATTTTAAGTGCACAATTGAAACATTAAACTCCTTGGTTTACTCCTTGGCTTTCATTGTGGATCCACATATGCTCGACAAGATCATTGAGTAGTTGCATGTGCACCTGTTGATCTCGAAGATTCCGATGCATGTACGAAAACTTCATAATATGCTTGCATCTTGTTTTGGGATGTGGACTTGTTCTCCAGGTTTATCAAAATCATGGGTTCGGTCTACCCTTCGCCCTTGTCCCGACAATCATATTACGCAAAATGACACAACATGTCATCAGCTACCACAACGTCTCTGATGCCCACACCATTGCAGCTCCGCAACAATTTCCAAACAAGCTTGGAGCACTTCGAATGCTCTCCCCACATCCTCTTGCATTGTTACAAAGTGGCCTTTTTTGTTGCCACGGGGATTGAATATGGTCTTCACAAACGCTACCCACTGAGGATAAATACCAGCGGCAAGGTAGTGTCCCATTTTTTAGTCGTGCCCATTGATAGTGTAGTTGCATGGCGATGCTTCCCCATTACAAAGTCTCATGAACACAGGGGATCGCTGGAGCACATTGATGTTGCTATGAGAATCAAGCATGCCAAATCAATCAATCCTTTGATGCCACTACTTCAAGTATGATGATGGCCTCTTTGATGTGACCTTGAAACATCTCACATAAATCTTTGGGGCAGTTCTTCCATTGTCAGGGCATGTATTAACAGAAGCGAGCATACCTGGAAAATCTCTTGCATCTCCAATAGCCATCAACATTTCTGTATCTTGCACATTTGGTTCTCTCAAATACTATGCTTCCAACACCTGCACCATGGCACGAACAAATCTCACAATTGTCTTTAGGCATATGCTCCCACCATCCGGACCATCTCACTAACGACATTGGCGACGGTACCTAGTGCAAGCTTCCTCATATCAATCATGCATTTCTACTTAGCAGAGAACGAGAGTTGTCCGCAACAATCCCTGGTGAGCCTGGAGTATGGATCATGTGCCTCCACTCCCTCCACCATGCACAAGAACGAGGGTTTGCACATACCGAATCATCGACAGAACCATCTACCAGGGAATGTTGGTCCGAATTGGAGTAGTCATTGTAGACAAGCCGTGCTTCAGTGACCCTATCCTGGTTCAAAACTCCCCCCTTTGATCGAACCCTTAAAGTTTGGAATGTGATCCACATGCCAGTCCGTTTCCTTCTGGACGCTCATGATCATCATCATCTCAGCATCTTTGTCCGACTTTGGCGAATCAATAATGAGAAATGGGATGTACATTTTTAGAACACATCAAACCGGCAAATAGTTTCAATTTCTTTTTTCATTTGAGACTTTAAATTCCATTGATTTTTATGCGTGGACAATTATTTGGATTTTATATTGATATAAATTCATTTTTCAAATTAGTTTGAATGTGACTCGAAATTTTGGGATTAAAAACAGTTCGGACCGCACCGAAATATGCAAAATTTCGTATAATTTTTTAACCGTGGCCATAATATGGGTTGTAATGCTAACAAACAGAATATGGGCTCCAAAAAAATTCTTAGGAATTAGCAAATGGGTTGTAAATTATTAGAAATAATGGCAGATGGGTCGTGTGCTGTTTTCCACAGATTTGAGGCTGACTTGTGCGACTACTATAGGTTGACGCGTACGCTTTCCTAATAAAAATGTTGACACGCATGCAAGGCCGTGTCAACTTAGTCAACACACGAGAGCAATGACTGTTGGATGTCCATCCAACAACCGTCGTGCTTCTTCAATCTCTGATCTTCCTGCTCCAGCCGCCCAAACCAGTGCTGGCGGGACTGCGTGCTCCCTCCACCTGTGGCCGGCTATGCCGTCGCCAGGCCATCCCTCTACCCACCCGCACCTCCTGTTATTTTCCGGCGATGTCAGCTTCACCCCGTAGCCGACCAGTCAGCCCTCGTACTCCCCTCAGCGTGGGCATCCGCTGTTGTGGCTTCACCGGCTCCGGGTCGTTCCCTTGCTGGGCCTCGCCGTTGTCCACCGTGTTGGTGCTCGCGGCGCGGCGTGGTCAACACGGTCAACAAAGAACAGCCATCGGAAGAGGAATGTAAGTGGAGAGGCTGATAGTAGGGACCCACAGAAGCAAGTGCCTCCTTATTACGTGAAAAAATGATTGCTCCTGCTGGCAGCTGGGACCCATCGACTGTATCTTCGCACGGAAGGAAGTGCCTCCTTGTTATGCGAAAAAAACTATTCCTCCCGATGACAGCTGGGGCCCGACAGATTTGGTGGCTGACTGATGTCTGCTACACAACCTTCTTCGTGTAGACGTTGTTGGGCCTCCAAGTGCAGAGGTTTGTAGGACAGTAGCAAATTTCCCTCAAGTGGATGACCTAAGGTTTATCAATCCGTGGGAGGCGTAGGATGAAGATGGTCTCTCTCAAGCAACCCTGCAACCAAATAACAAAGAGTCTCTTGTGTCCCCAACACACCCAATACAATGGTAAATTGTATAGGTGCACTAGTTCGGCGAAGAGATGGTGATACAAGTGCAATATGGATGATAGATATGAGTTCTTGTAATCTGAAAAATATAAAAACAAAAAGGTAACTAAAGATAAAAGTGAGCACAAACGGTATTGCAATGCGTTGAAACAAGGCCTAGGGTTCATACTTTCACTAGTGCAATTTCTCTCAACAATAATAACATAATTGGATCATATAACTATCCCTCAACATGCAACAAAGAGTCACTCCAAAGTCACTAATAGCGGAGAACAAACGAAGAGATTATGGTAGGGTACGCAACCACCTCAAAGTTATTCTTTCCGACCAATCCATTGGGCTATCCCTATAAGTGTCACAAACAGCCCCAGAGTTCATAGTAGAATAACACCTTAAGACACACATCAACCAAAACCCTAATGTCACCTAGATACTGCAATGTCACCTCAAGTATCCGTGGGTATGATTATATGATATGCATCACACAATCTCAGATTCATCTATTCAACCAACACATAGAACCTCAAAGAGTGCCCCAAAGTTTATACGGAGAGTCAAGGCAACGTGTGCCAACCCCTATGCATAGGTTCATGGGCGGAACCATAAGTTGATCACCAAAACATACATCAAGTGAATCAATAGAATAACCCATTGTCACCACGGTTATCCCACGCAAGACATACATCAAGTGTTCTCAAATCATTAAAGACTCAATCCGATAAGATAACTTCAAAGGGAAAACTCAATCCATTACAAGAGAGTAGAGGGGGAGAAACATAAGATCCAACTATAATAGCAAAGCTCGCGATACATCAAGATCGTATCACCTCAAGAACACGAGAGAGAGATCAAACACATAGCTACTGGTACATACCCTCAACCCCGAGGGTGAACTACTCCCTCATCGTCATGGAGAGCGCCGGGAGGATGAAGATGGCCATCGATGAGGTTCCCCCTCCGGCAGGGTCTTGGAACAGGGTCCGATTGATTTTGGTGGCTCTGAGAGGCTTGCGGTGGCGGAACTCCCGATCTCTTACATTTCCCGAAGGTTTTAGGGTATATTGGTATATATAGGTGGAAGAAATCGTCGTGAGCCACGAGGGGCCCACGAGGGTGGAGGCGCGCCAGTGAGGTGGGTGCGCCCCGCCTCGTGCCTTCCTCATTGATTCCACAGCGTGCACTCCAAGTCCCCTGGATTGCTTCCGTTCCAAAAATAACTTTCCCGAAGGTTTCATTCCGTTTGGACTCCGTTTGATATTCCTTTTCTGCGGAACACTGAAACAAGGGGAAAAACTGGCACTGGGCTCTGGGTCAATAGGTTAGTCCCAAAAGTAATATAAAAGTGCATAGTAAAGCCCATGAAACATCCAAGATGGATAATATAATAGCATGGAACAATCAAAAATTATAGATACGTTGGAGACGTATCAGCATCCCCAAGCTTAATTCCTGCTCGTCCTCGAGTAGGTAAATGATAAAAACAGAATTTTTGATGTGGAATGCTACTTGGCATAATTTCAGTGTAATTCTTATTAATTGTGGTATGAATATTTAGATCTAAAAGATTCAAGATAAAAGTTCATATTGTCATAAAAGTAATAATACTTCATGCATACTAACTAAGCAATATGTCCTCTCAAAATAACATGGCCAAAGAAAGTTCATCCCTACAAAATCATATAGTTTAGTCATGCTCCATTTTCGTCACACAAGAATGCTCTCATCATGCACAACCCCGATGACAAGCCAAGAAATTGTTTCATACTTTAGTAAGCTCAAACTTTTTCAACCTTCACGCAATACATGAGCGTGAGCCATGGATTTAGCACTATGGGTGGAATAGAATATAATGATGGGGTTATGTGGACAAGACAAAAAAGGAGAAAGTCTCACATCAACGAGGCTAATCAATGAGCTATGGAGATGCCCATCGATTGATGTTAATGCAAGGAGTAGGGATTGCCATGCAATGGATGCACTAGAGCTATAAATATATGAAAGCTCAACAAAATAAACTAAGTGGGTGTGCATCCAACTTGCTTGCTCACGAAGACCTAGGGCACTTGAGGAGGCCCATTGTTTGAATATACAAGCCAAGTTCTATAATGAAAAATTCCCACTAGTATATGAAAGTGACAAAACAAGAGACTCTCTATCATGAAGATTATGGTGCTACTTTGAAGCACAAGTGTGGTAAAAGGATAGTAACATTGTCCCTTCTCTCTTTTTCTCTCATTTTTTTGGGCCTTCTCCTTTTTTTATGGCATTTCTCTCTCTTTTTTTTATTCCTCACTTGGGACAATGCTCTAGAAAATGATGATCATCACACTTCTATTTATTTACAACTCAATGATTACAACTCGATACTAGAACAAAGTATGACTCTATATGAATGCCTCCGTGATGTACGGGATATGCAATGAACCAAGAGTGACATGTATGAATGAATTATGAGCGGTGGCTTTGCCACAAATACTATGTCAACTACATGATCATGCAAAGCAATATGATAATGATGAACGTGTCATGATAAACGGAATGGTGGAAAGTTGCATGGCAATATATCTCGGAATGGCTATGGAACTGCCATAATAGGTAGGTATGGTGGCTGTTTTGAGGAAGATATAAGGGGGTTTATGTGTGAAGAGCGTATCATATCACGGGGTTTGGATGCACCGGCGAAGTTTGCACCAACTCTCAATGTGAGAAAGGGCAATGCACGGTACCAAAGAGGCTAGCAATGATGGAAGGGTAAGAGTGCGTATAATCCATGGACTCAACATTAGTCATAAAGAACTCACATACTTATTGCAAAAATCTACAAGTCATCAAAAACCAAGCATTACACGCATGCTCCTAGGGGGATAGATTGGTAGGAAAAGACCATCGCTCGTCCCCAACCGCCACTCATAAGGAGGACAATCAAAGAACACCTCATGTTTCAAATTTGTTACATAACGTTTACCATACGTGCATGCTACGAGACTTGCAAACTTCAACACAAGTATTTCTCAAATTCACAACTACTCAACTAGCACAACTTTAATATCACTACTTCCATATCTCAAAACAATCATCAAGCATCAAACTTCTCTTAGTATTCAACACACTCATAAGAAAGTTTTTACTAGTCTTGAATAACTAGCATATTAGGATTAAGCAAATTACCAGGCTGTTTAAGACTCTCAAAATAATATAAGTGAAGCATGATAGTTCATCTATTTATTCAAAATAAAACCACCATTGTGCTCTAAAAGGATATAGGTGACGCACTAGAGCAAATGACAAACTACTCCGAAAGATATAAGTGAAGATCAATGAGTAGTCGAATAATTATACAACTATGTGAAGACTCTCCCATTTAATAATTTCAGATCTTAGTATTTTATTCAAACATCAATCAAAGCTAAAGAAAATAAAATGACGCTCCAAGCAAAACACATATCATGTGGTGAATAAAAATATAGCTCCAAGTAAAGTTACCGATGGAAGTAGACGAAAGAGGGGATGCCTTCCGGGGCATCCCCAAGCTTAGGCTCTTGGTTGTCCTTGAATATTACCTTCGGGTTCCTTTGGCATCCCCATGCTTAGGCTCTTGCCACTCCTTATTCCATAGTCCATCGTATCTTTACCCAAAACTTGAAAACTTCACACCACAAAACTTAATAGAAAACTCGTAAGCTCCATTAGCGAAAGAAAACAAAAAACCACTTCAAGGTACTGTAATGAACTCATTCTTTATTTATATTGGTGTTAAACCTACTTTATTAAAACTTATCTATGGTTTATAAACTATTTTACTAGCCGTAGATTCATCAAAATAAGCAAACAACAGACGAAAAACAGAATTTGTCAAAAACAGAATAGTCTGTAGTAATCTGTAACTAACGCAAACTTCTGGAACTCCAAAAATTCTAAAATAAATTGGTGGACCTGAGGAATTTTTCTAGTAATCATCTTCAAAAACAATTAACTAAATAGCACTCTCCAGTAAAAAGTTTAAGCTAATCTCGTGAGCGCTAAAGTTTCTGTTTTTTACAGCATGATCATAAAGACTTCACCCGAGTCTTCCCAAAGGTTCTACTTGGCACAAACACTAATTAAAACATAAAACAACATCTAAACAGAAGCTAGATGGATTATTTGTTACTAAACAGAGCCAAAAAGCAAGAAACTAAAATAAAATTGGGTTGCCTCCCAACAAGCGTAACGTTTAATGCCCCTAGCTAGGCATGATGATTTCAATGATGCTCACATAAAAGATAAGAATTGAAACATAAAGAGAGCATCATGAAGAATATGACTAGCACATTTAGGTCTAACCCACTTCCTATGCATAGGGATTTTGTGAGCAAACAACTTATGGGAACAATAATCAACTAGCATAGGGAGGCAAAACAAGCATAACTTCAAAACTTTAAGCACATAGAGAGGAAACTTGATATTATTGCAATTCCTACAAGCATATGTTCCTCCCTCATAATAATTTTCAGTAGCATCATGAATGAATTCAACAATATAACAAGCACCTAAAGCATTATTTTCATGATCTACTTGCATAGAAAATTTACTACTCTCCACATAAGCAAAATTCTTCTCATTCGGAATAGTGAGAGTATCATAAGAGACTCGAATACTATAAATTGTTTCCACATTAAATTAGCAATGATCATAAAAAGGGTAATCATAATCATGACAAGTTTTATAAATATAATCATCACTACTTTTTATAGCATAAGTTTCATCACAATAATCATCATAAGTAGCAACTTTGTTCTCATCATAATCAATTGAAACCTCTTCCGAAATAGTGGATACATTACTAAATAAAGTCATAACCTCTCCAAATCCACTTTCATAAATATTATATGATTCAACATCCTCCAAAATAGTGGGATCATTACTTCCTAAAGTTGACACTCTTCCAAACCCACTTTCATCAATATAATCATCATAGGTAGAAGGTATGCTATCATCATAACAACTTTGCATATCAAAACTTGGGAGGCTAAAAATACCATCTTCATTAAACGTAGCATCCCCAAGCTTGGGACAAACATTAATTGCAGCAAATATATTCTCAAAAACATCATCTTCATCAAACATAGCATCCCCAAGCTTGGGCCTTTTCATATCATAAGCATAATCACTCTCATCATTAATAGTATGGATAGCACCAATAGTATAGCAATTATCATATTCTTCCAAGCAAGTGCCAAAAATATTTTCAAGATCATAAGAAGTATTATTATCTTCCCAATCATAATCATCACAACAAGCAATAGGCATAACGATATCATCATCAAGTGCATCATCTTCCACAATTATTTTTGATTCATTTTCATGAGGCACAACAATAATAGGAGCAACATAATTTGGGAGAGATATCTTTTTACCTCTCTTCCTTTTTCTTTTCTTCTTCTTCACCACATCATGTGTGGGTTCAATCCTCTTTTTGGAGCTCCGTATTAATGAGGTTGGTTGAATAGAAGGCTCCTCCTCGTTACCTGATTCATCATAAGAAATAATAGGAGGATATTGGGAAGTCTCTTCCCTTTCATTAGTGTTCTCTTCATCTTCTATTTGCTTTCTTTTCTTTATGTAATTGAAAATATAAGGATTTTCAATGCAATTCACTACACAATACATATAAATTTCCTCTAGATCAAAAATAAGAAGTTTATAGTTAGTTTTACGTTTCATTTATTCATAGCCCATAAGCAAACTAAGTTCATTATAATGTGCAAGGGAAATCAAGTCATCAAAATTTTTGGACACGATTAAATCATGAAACAATTTGCATCGGATAGTTAAATGACCCCGCTCATTGCAAAGTTCACAAGTACGGCCAAGAAAATTTAAATTTTCAGCACAAACATCTAGCCTTTCTTGCAACAATTTAGTTTCTAAATGCGTATGCCTCTTGCAATATCTATCCTCCCTATTTGGTGTATACTTTCAAACCCAATGCACTCCACAAAAATTGACATGTTTATAGGAGACATTTTCATCATAACTAGTGCAATCATCATTAGTACTATGGATATTCAAGGAGTTCATACTAACAACATTGCAATCATGCTCATCAATTCAAAGATTCAGTGCCAAACATTTTAATGCATTCTTCTTCTAACACTTTGGCACAATTTTCCTTTCCATCATACTCATGGAAGATATTAAAAAGATGAAGCGTATGAGGCAAACTCAATTCCATTTTTTTGTAGTTTTCTTTTATAAACTAAACTAGTGATAAAACAAGAAACTAAAAGATTCGATTGCAAGATCTAAAGATATAACTTCAAGCACTCACCTCCCCGGCAACGGCGCCAGAAAAGAGCTTAGTTGATGGGGTGTGACTGCCGCTTACCTAGCCTCCCCGGCAACGGCGCGAGAAAAGAGCTTGATGTCTACTACACAACCTTCTTCTTGTAGACGTTGTTGGGCCTCCAAGTGCAGAGGTTTGTAGAACAGTAGCAAATTTCCCTCAAGTGGATGACCTAAGGTTTATCAATCCGTGGGAGGGGTAGGATGAAGAGGGTCTCTCTCAAGCAACCCTGCAACCAAATAACAAAGAGTCTCTTGTGTCCCCAACACACCCAATACAATGGTAAATTGTATAGGTGCACTAGTTCAGCGAAGAGATGGTGATACAAGTGCAATATGGATGATAGATATGAGTTCTTGTAATCTGAAAATATAAAAACAGCAAGGTAACTAACACTACAAAAAAAAGAAACATCCATGACATTTTGGGCCGAACAAATTTTTTTTCTATCATACATATGACACTTCTATGACGATAATTGTGACAAAACCGGTATCATCATAGATGTGGTGGGCTCTACTTCTATGACAAAAATCATGACGAGAAAATGGGCTTTTCGTCTGGGCGGGCGGAGACGCAGCTGCATGACATTCTTTGGGCGTCCATGACGGAAAAACCGTGGTAGAAGCGAGGGGAGGAAAATTTCGGGAGTTGCGGTTACGGTGGGAGGTCGGGGCGAAGCGATGCGCGCGTTCTCTTGTACACATACTGCTGCGTGTGTGCGAGGCATTGGCTCTAATCGAACCCGAGCAAGGCGTTGGGCTCGCTGAACCCGGCGATTGCCGCTGCGAGCTACGCGTTCTTGAACCCGAGCGATCGATCGATGGCTGTTAATCGAACCCGATCGGCGATTCGCCGCTCTGCTGCTAGCGAAGCCGATCGATGTTGCCTCAGGATGAGCAGTGGCGTTGCGGGGGGTTGGATGAACACGACCCATCCGGTTCCGACCCAGCCGGTTGGCTTCCACGCGTTCCGTTGCCTCCCGATGAACACGACGCATTCCGTTGCCTCCCCATGAACACGACGACGACGTTGTTTCTCCGTTCCGACCCAGCCATGTACACGAGCCCTGGCCGAACGTACACATACGTGGCCGTATTTTCTTTCTTGCACCCTGGCTGCTGTACGTACGTGTACATGCTACGTGTGCGCCTCTACTACAACACGTGCGCGCCTCTACATCGACCAATATGTACGTACATGTTCACGACCAGAATGACAACTCTACGTACGCTTCGACCAGGTGGGTCCCGACTGTCATGCACTTCCTTACGTGCGAAGATGTAGCTGGTGGGTCCCGGCGATCGAGGGACGAATCGCTTTTTTGCGGGACGCACTTCCTTGCGTGCGAAGATGTAGCTGGTGGGTCCTAGCGGTCGTGGGGTAATTGGTGTTTTTTGCCGGACGCACTTCCTTGCGTGCGTAGGTGTAGCTGGTGGGTCCCGGCGATCGGGGAAATGTTTTTCGCGAAACACGGTGGCCCGTCCGATGGGTCCCCGCTGTCGGTGGAGGAATAATTATTTTCCGCGTAATAAGGAGGCACTTCCTTGCTGCGGCCGTGGACCCGGTATCGGCCTCTCCACGTCACGATCCACGTCCGATGGAAGTCGTTCCTTAACCATATTGACCACGCCTGGCGAGAGCACTAGGGCGATGGGCGGCAGCGAGGCCTAGGAAGGGACGACGGGATCCGGGAAAACGCGGCGGTGGAAGCCAGCGGAGAGAATCGAGGTTCACTGGTTTGGCTACGGTGTGAGGCTACCGTCGCCCGCGAGGGCTGACCAGCGGTGGGAATAATAGGGGCGGTGAGGCCTCAGCGGCAAGACATCCGCCACGGCAGAGGAGCATGCGGCACGACCGGCGCTACTTTGGCGGTGGAGCAAGAAGACCAGAGGTTGAAGAAGCACTATGGCCGTTGGATGGACATCGACGGTCCTTTGGAGGTAGAATCGTTTATATTGACTAAGTTGACAAAACCCTCCATCCCGTCAACTTAGTAGGCCCTAAGTCAGCCTCCCACCAAGGTGGGTCCCGGTGGCGGGGGTATTCATTTTTGTGCGTAATAAGGAGGCACTTCCGGTGGGTCAGTGACAATGGGGAGCGTTTTTTCGCGAATACGGTGGCCCGTCGGCGGGTCCCAGCGATCGAGGGCAAACGTTTTTCGCGAAATCTTGGTGTCCCGTCCGGTGGGTCCCTGCTGTCGGTGGAGGAATAATTATTTTCCGCGTAATAAGGAGGCACTTCCTTGCGGCTGCCGTGGACCCGGTGTCGGCCTCTCCACGTCTGATATTCTTCCGATGGAATTCGGTCGTTAACCACATTGACCACGCCACGCCGAGAGCACCACGGCGGTGGACGACGGCGAGCCTAGGAAGGGAGCGGCGCGGAGCCGGGAAGACGCGGTAGTGGATGCCCACGGAGAGAATACGAGGTTCACTGGTTCGGCTGCTGTTGCCGTCGCCCTTGAGAATAACGAGGGTGTGGGTGAGTGGAGTGGAGGGATGGCCTGGCCAGCGGTGGGAGTAGTATGGGGTGGTGAGGCCTCCGTGGTAGCACAGACCCACCACGGAGGCGGGAGCAAGGCGGCACGACCAGCCTTTGCTTTGGCGGTGGAGCAAGAAGACCCGGAGGTTGAAGAAGCACTCTGGCCGTTGGATGGACATCGTCGGTCGGTCGAGCTGGAATCGTGCATATTGACTAAGTTGACAAAGCCCTTCGTCCCGTCAACTTAGTAGGCCCACTATCTTTGGGTCCCAGCTAGCGGTGGGAGTATTCTTTTTGGGCATAATAAGGAGGCACTTCCTTGCGTGCGAAGATATAGCTGGTGGGTCCGAGCTGTCGGTGGCGATAACGTTTTTTCGCGAAATCAGAGGCCCTTCGGTGGGTCCCGGATGTCGGTGGAGGAATCATTATTTTGCGGCGTAATAAGGAGGCATTTCCTTGTGTGCGGCCGTGGACCCGGTGTCGACCTCTCCACGTCTGATCCACTTCAGATGCATGTCGATCGTTGACAACGTTGACCATGCCACGCCGAGGCCTAGGAAGGGAACAACACGAAGGTAGGGAAGACTCGGCAGTTGTTTCCCACGCGGAGGGGAGTATGATTGTACGAGGGTTTACTGGTTCGTCTGCCGTCGCGGAGAATAACAGCGGTGTGGGACTATGGGTGAGTAGAGGATGGCTAGGCCAGCGATGGGAGTACCGTGGGCGGTGAGGCTCTTGGCGGCACACAGACCGACCAGCGGAGGAGGAGGGAAGCGAGCAGTCTGCGGCGCTTGTTTGAGCGGCTGGAGCAGGAAGAGCAGAGATTGAAGAAGACGACGGCCGTTGGATGGACATCCAACAAGATATCTGAACCATCTGTGGAAACCTCAAATCTGTGGAAAATAGCATACAGCCCATCTGCCATTATTTCAAATAGTTTACAACCCATTTGCTAATTCTTATGGGTTTTTATGGAGCCCATATTCTTTTGTTAGCATTACAGCCCATATTGTGGCCACGGTTAAAAATTATCTGAAATTTTGCATATGTCGGTGCAAGGGTCTGAACTGTTTTAATCCCAAAATTTGAGTCACATTTAGACTGATTTTAAAAATAAATGTATATCCATATAAAATCCAATAAATTGTCCACGCATAAAAATCAATGCAATTTAAAATCTTGAAATGAAAAAAAGATATTTGAAACTAATTGCCGGTTTGATGTGTTTTAAAAATGTAGAGCCCATTTCTCATTACTGATATGCCATTTTCTCGGCCAGCCGAATGAAGCTCTCCTCATCTTGAAAGATTTGCAGCCCAACAGGCCTGATAAAGCGACTTACTTGACAAATCACAAAAAAACTGGGCTAGCCATTTTCAGAAAGAAAAAAACTACTGGCTGGTTTGTGGTAAACATAAAAGAAAAGGTTGTCTAGACAGGCCAGAGTGTCCCGCACAGCCCAGTTGACACCCTGCATCTCAAAAACAAATTAGATAAATGCCACTCCAATTATGGCGAAAATGCCACTACAATTACCAAACTTTGAAAAATGCCACTGCAAATTTTGCAAACTTTGAAAAACGCCACTGCAGTTTGCAAACTTTGAAAAACGCCACTCCAGACTTGGAAAAATGCCACTAGAAATGGCATGAAATGGCATTTTTCAAAGTTTGGAAATTGCAGTGGCATTTCTCGGAGGCATTTATCAAATTAACCAAATCAAAAATAATCGGGCGAGCTCTTTGGGTCCACGGTGTCACCGCTCCACAGCAATTCTCTCGTTTATTGACTATGTTGACAATGGCATGGGACCCGGATGTCGAAATCCACTAGGAGGAGCCATTTTTATTGGCTTGAAATAAGGAGGCACTTGCTTTCGATCGCCATGACTTTAGCGGGCCATGTTGTCATCCTCTCCACGTACAATCATCTCCTGATTGTGTACGCGTCAACTTGCTAGGCCCACAAGTCAGCCTCTAAACCCGTGGAGGACAAATACAACCCATTTAAAAAATAACAGCCCATTCCATACGTTCAAAGGAAAGTTCAACATTGAGCAAAGTAACAGTCTGATCCACATATAAAGTCTTGAACTCCACGTTGACAACCATCATAGCCAAGTTAACTATCTACTCCCACTAATACTCTAGTAGCGTACAAGTACTAACTTACTCTTAGCTAACTAGACGATGCCGGCCGCCATCTGTAGTACACGCTAAACGCCGCACCGGCGTCCTGCGCCTCGCCTTGGACTTGCGAGGTGCGATAGGAAGCGCGTTGCTCGCGCGCGTTGGCCCTTTCCATGCGGCGTGGTCCACGAAGCTTGCGGCAAGCGGAAACCCACTTGACGAGCGGTAGTAAAATCAGCATCGCGACAGCGTGCGTGCCGACAACCTCGGGGCTATTTGCGGCGCGCGGCCTCCATGTAGTCGGTCGATTGCGGGCGCTCGCTTTCGCGACTCGAGCGTCGGTGCGCTGCTGCTCCATGTCCTGCTGGTGGCGCAAATCGGTGATCGCTGCTCCTCGCCGGCGGTCGCGCTCCAACAACTCCTGCTCCTCCGCCATGCGGTCGCGCTCCAACAAATCCTTGATCTGCGCATTGCCATCTAAAAGCAGATAGAATGCCTCCTCCTCCATCGCCTTCGGTGAAAAACCGAACACTAGTTCCGCGGTGATCGCCTCGGCGTCGCCTACGCGGACGGGCGGGGCATGTCGGACGTGGCGGCGGCGTCGGGCGGTGGGGGCTTATGAGGATATGGCGAGTTGGGTCACGGTGGCACCGGAGAAGGCGAAGCAGTACTTATAGGGGAAGGTAGCGCGACGGTCATCGAAATTCAATGCATAATGGCTTAGCGCCCGACTTGTCATGGAAAACTAGGGAAACTGAAATTATGGTATGCCGCCCCGTCCCGTCTGGGTCGCACGCCGGCATAAGCGGTCAAACGAGTGCACTCGAATCATCTCCTCCTTGTCAATAATGATTCCACGGATTTAAAAAGCCGCAACAATTAAAGCGTATCTTTTTCGCATCGAGTTAGCTGCCTTAATTACGGCCGGCTGCATGCGAGCACTCGAGAATCGCTTCGCGGCGATACGCGAAGCAGCATGCAACGATTCGCAGCCGAGGGAACGCATGCAGCCACTTAAATCGCTGGAATTAATTAGGCTTAAACTTCTGCATGTCGTTAATTATTGCCATGCCTTAGTCTTGCTGCTTTGCTCACGGGACTAATAAACTTGGACGAAGGGAGTACCTTGGTTGGTGAGAGGTTTGAATTAAGCCCTGCAAACCGGAAAGGAGGTACTAGTACATGCGTGATCCGCTATTTATTCGTGTAGGATTGAGTAGGTCGTTTCTTGAATTGAGCCCTGCAAACCGAAAAGGAGGTAGTACGTGCGTGATCCGCTATTTATCCGTTTAGGATCGATAGTGTAGCTTGTCAGTTTCTTTAGAGGTAGGCATTTTATCCGTGTAGGATCGATAGTGTAGCTTGTCGGTTTCTTGAGGTAGGCATTTTTATTCAAAAACTGCCACTTCGCATCTTCGCGTCATAAATAAAACTGCCAGGAGGCGCATTTGTAGGCTAGCTAGTGATCGATCGGTAACTTGTAAACACCGAGCAAACAGAAATAAGTAGCTGTTAATGCATCTCAATGATTCACAGATCATATACAAATATGTAGCTCCAAAAGCAAAGATCATCCACTTCGGATCTTGCGTCGCAACTAAAAATAACTAGTACGATTCCCATACATAAGATCAACATGTTAATGCATCTCAATGATTCACAGATCATATACAAATATGTAGCTCCAAAAGCAAAGATCAGCCACTTCGGATCTTGCGTCGCAACTAAAAATAACTAGTACGATTCCCATACATAAGATCAACATGTTAATGCATCTCAATGATTCACAGATCATATACAAATATGTAGCTCCAAAAGCAAAGATCTAGAAAAAAAACAACTGTTCTTCCTACTAACATGGATGCTTCTCTTGGCCAAAATTCAGTACAGACTTAAAGACAAATTTGTTTGTGAAGTCTACAATTCCTCTTGCAAACGTAAGTGGTTTCACCAACAGCTGGAACCATGAGAATGAACCACACATGATGGAGGACCATCCACTGCAATATGATTTGGTCTTCTCTCGATCACACCGCGAACTATTTTCGGAATACAAACTTTAACTTAGGCAAAATGATGCCCATTGTATAATCAGACCAAAGCAATGAAGCACCTAGTGTTGGCCAGTAAATAGTACAGTACTACTTTTCTGCAGTCCATGAAGTGACTATCCAATCTTTGTGTCTATTTTCAAATGGCCTTTGGATGCGGTGACTATACTATTCTCTTGTGCAGTTCAACCAAAATAGCAATGGGCAGACATCTCATGCGCACAAATATCAAGCAGCTAGTAAACATATACCACACCATGTTAGCAGTGATGGAAGAGGTGAAATCGATACAACGAAATTGAGCATCCAATCATTGAATCCTGTCCTGCACCTCCAATGTAGGTCCACCCCGCCAATAAATTCACATGCAAACCACTAGTTTTACTATCTAATGACAGTACAAAAGAGTAGCAAGATAGTAGCAAACCATGTACCTTCGTAATGAACAGCTCATAGTGCCACCAATTGGATATAAAGGTTTGGAAAAACATGCTCCTAATGTTGAACCAGTTGGACTTTTTGTGCAGTTCCACTAAAATCGAGCATCCCTGTTTGCATAGATATTGAAAGTGTGATTACTATAAAAGTGGCACTTGTTGAAGCATAGACTCACAAGTATAAGCATTCCAATTTCTTAATGGGAAAAGGTAGCAAGACTGTTTCTAACCACCTGTTTGAAGGAATAAATAAAGCAACATCGGTGATGTCGGGAAGGCATACATAGTTTTTTACGAAAAACTGAGCCATTCTGACCTTTCCTCTTCTTTTAAGCAAATTTTGTGCAGTTCTACTAAAATAAAATGCCATCACCGCCATGACAATTCAGTGACTTTGTGCATAAAAGGAAATGACTTAACCTTACATCATGATGTCGGTATGTAGTCGACAGGCATTAGAGACAAACATCTGAGACCTCCTGCGATAACATAATGAACATTAATTTTAACAAAGGTGTGACTAGCTTTACGGGATAATTTGAGTGAACTCTACACCCTCTGTTCCTTAATATAAGAGCGTTTTGCGGTTCAATTTAAAGTACCCAAATGTCTAGTATTTAGAAAAACAGGCAGTAGTTTTCTTGAGCACATATCTGGGAAAGCTTGCCACACTTTATTTATGTCCATATGCTAATGCAACACCATTGAATACTACAAATCTACACTAATCCGATTGGCTAGTGCAACGATAGAGTAGTTAGTTTATTACAGGTATAATACAATAGTTTTCTTGAACAGATTTCAATAAACTCTAGCTTTGGATGGTTTCTATAAAATTAACAATACAAAATGTAAAGGTAACAAGTTTGACATTGGTATACTAGCTGTGCATGAGCATTAAACCAAATACAAAAGTCCGAAGGTAACTAGCATTATGAACTAATGAAAGTATAAAAAAATTGCAAACCATGTACCTCCAAGGTAAATATCATTTTGAACTCGGGGGGACCTTAAAAATTGCTATCCCAATCTTGATAATCGATCAAACATAAAAACTTGATCGAGCGAATCAAGAGAACAGCCGGAGGAGGAGGTGCCCCTCTTGACCTTTCCTCTTGTCTTCATAATTGTCTGTGCAGTTTAACCAAGATAAAATGACATCAGCGCCTTGGCATTTTGGTGACACTGTACAAAAAATTAACTTATCTCATGAAAGTGAGGTATGTAATCTATGAGCATTAACAGTGCAAAAATCTGAAGGTAGTAACAAGTTTCATCGTTGGTATACTGGCTGTGCAACAGCATTAGAATGCCTTTTTTTTGAAAAGGGGGATCTCGCCGGCCTCTGCATCAGAGCAATGCATACGGCCATCTTATTAAACCAAATAAATAGGTTCCAACAAGGTCTCAAAGTCTCCAACTGAAAAAAGTGAAAAAAAGAGCTCACTCAGAGCCAAAAAATCTTTAATACATCCACAATCAACAACAAACCCTGAAATAATCCAGTGACATTAAATGGCATTGCTTAAATTTATCGTTGGCATTAGACTGAGAGCGGCATTAGTTAAATGTGGCATCACTTTAGCAGTAGCATTGCTTGACTTATTCTTTGGCGTTATACTAACACAAAAAAGTGGCAATAAGAGCATGGGAGGCCCATTCGGACAGTGGGTGCACCAATACGATGTACCTCCACGGACGCAGAGTGGTGAGGGAGGTATGGTTGCCCAGAGCAACAAATATCCAGGCAGCATATGTGGATTACGTCCCATTTTTGTTCTCTTTAGCCACCTTTTTCCTATGTGAGGACAACAAACTGATCGACCTGGTCATTCTCTATTGTGTTGTCATGCCTTTCTACCCTTCTCAACCAAGAGACACGAGACTCGTTCCTTAGCTACTGATTTTCCCCTTTTCAACCTAGATGCGGGTTCGATGCCTACTCTCTTGGACAGTACAGTCTCCCTTCCTTTCCTTATTCAACCCAGACATGGATTAGTCTGCATGAAGTAGGGTTTCCTTTAATAGTGCAAATTATGGTTTTCATCTCGTGGCTAGCAGAGCAGAGGATAGCAAATTGGGAAGATGGTGGAGTTGAAAAAGATCCACATGCAACGACGTGGCAGATGGGGCAATAGAACAAGGGTATGGTTCGAAAAGAGGTAGCATACGAGGGTCGGCGGGAAGTGGCCGCTCGTGGTCGTTGTCCTCCGCACACACTACTGACAGCGAGCTTGGGGACGGAGGCCATCCAGCTGGGTGCTAGGTGCGAGAGGGCGGCCTTGTCGTCGGTCGTGACCTCGCTTCGCCGATGACAAGTCGTCAACGCTGCACGTCCTTTTCTTTCCCGTGAATCTGTGACCACGGTGAGGAGGAGAGAGGGCCGTCTTTTTAGATCCGGAGAGAGGGTGGTAGTGTGAGAAGCAAGTGGGCAGCCCTTGGCAAGAAAGCTCAAGCTCCAGCCTATATATCTTTTTATACTACTAATCTTTGGAGGTGGACTAGTGGTAGAGTAGTTTATATTTTCTCTGCGTACAGTACCAGTTAGTCGTGCTTCAAAACTGAACGGCACGCCATTAAAAAAATAAAGGTCGATAACTAATGCGGCACCTCGGGCCAACACGGCCAGATCGCATTTTGCACGAGAAATTACACACCATGTTCCGTTGACATGTGATCCCGTTCCAACATATCAGTGAGACGACAGTGAGTAGTAGGAGTATCTCCGAACGGACGTGTAAGCCGGGGCGCCTCTTCGTGAACCGTGGCAAACTGGCAACCGTCCACCGACTCTTCGCCTTTCCCTCTCGATTTGGAACTGCTGTCGCACGCTCTTCCTCTCCCTCCTCCATTTTCCTTCAGCCCTTCACCCTTTCTTACGCCATTGTTCGATCGTCTTCTCCATGGAGGAACAGGCGGAAGCGACCCCGTTATTCTTGCCTCGATCTGAAAGATGACATGGTGGAGGAACTCATTGATCGGTGCGACATCATCACCTCGGCTAGCATGGCAGGTTCGTTCAAGCCCATTCTTGACTAACTAATAACATCATTACAAGGAACCCAAGAGTCAAATAACGGTTTGACCTCCCCTATCTTCTTCGTCGTGACCCTGATGTCTGGCACCGTCACGACGGAGGCCTCGCCCTGTGCAAGTTGATGTCGCTTGATAATGATACGTATGATGTTAAGATGCCATCGCTTGAGGGCAAGGCTTGGGCGGGCGCAAATGGAGATTGGGTTGTTTACATTGGGTCCAAGCTGCGAGTGGGAACTTGTGAATGTGTATACTCGTGACGGGTTCCACTTCCAAAAATCTCAGCAGACTGCCGGAGGTTGAGCACACGGTATTGTACGCACGTTCAAATACAATCATGGTGACTGTCTTCTCTGAAGATAGCAATTTGCCGAGTTCCCAACCGCTCTTGGAATTACAACAACTATGAAGTTGTTGCTATCTTCGACAAACTTGTTGCCGTCCTTGGTGGTTTGACTCGATGGATATTGCTCAAAATCAGTTTACGTACACAGATGAGTCTTGTGATGCAATTCAATCTGAGGGCCTTGTGTTTGCTGCCACCACTCGTGGTAATTGTTTTTGCATGGCATCCTCGTAGTTTGAGACGTTTGTCTTCCACTGTAATTATAATTGTTTCATCCACATGCATGCGGGATAGCAAGTTTCCCTTTACTAATTAACCTTCTTCTTGTGTTTCCAAGGTCCTGTGAACATTCCACCACCTATACTTGAAAAAATTTATAACCAAGGGGGAGATGACGATGGTGATGATCACGAGCTTGAGGACGAGCAGCGCCCATATACTCTATGGCGCCTGGCAACTAATTCCGATGGATCACCTCTTCTTGTGTGTATATAGCCCACTGATGATGTTACTGCTAAGGAAGCAGGTGTAGTCTCCCATGGTCGCACTCTCCGGACCTATTCCAACACCCGTTGCATGGTATTAGGGATGGATACTAGTGTGCTAGCGCCAACTCCTTCTCCCTGGTACAGAATTGATAGTCTTGGAGAAAACTCGCTCTTCCTTGGACAAAACTATACAATGATGGTGAAAGGCGATCCAACTGCTATTGACACAACGTTACTACCATTTATGAGAAGCAAGCGTGTCTATACCTCGGACATTTGGGTGGTTCCCTACCATGGTGCGATATAGTAGGCCGCTTTGACTGGATGATCAGTCCTGTGTTGGTGTCGGATCGACAATGGATGGCCCGTCGAGAGAATCACTTGTGGTTCAAAGCAAGCGTTTCCAACACCGAGGAATGGTTGAGTTGAAGTTCATTTCATTGCTTGTTATTTGTTGTGTGGTGAAAACTTTAGTATTTATAATGTATCCTCATTGTCGATGTGGGTTGATGACCTGTTGTATGTAATAAAATGATATGCCTGTGATAAACTTACTAAATTTATGAATGGCTTTAAGTCGCTTCTCGAGTGAGTGGTGCGACGAGGCAAAAAATATTTTCAAATACATAATTATGCGTGCATTGCAACAGGTTATCGGATGAGGCCAATCAATAATAGTAGTACACTATTTGTACTAGCTTCACATGCTTCGCGCGTCGGGCGTGTGTTTTTACTGTAGCCATATGTTAATGTGTTCGATGTACGTAACCAGCACCTCGAATCCTCGATACTATATAGTAGGAGTAAGTAGTAGGAGTAGTAGGGTGGCATGGGCCAGAACAAGCATTCACGTCCAGGAGGACGGCACACGCAACCAGCATGACTTCCATCTGACACCATATTATTTCTTGGAGTCCGTGCTAGAGCAATCTCTTCAACGGTCCTGTTTGGATATTCTAACTCAGTTAGAGGCTAGAGTTAGATTCTAACCCTGAACCAACCCTAAACTAACTCTAACCAAAGAGCTGTTTGGATGGTAGGGTTAGATCGACAATAAATATTCTTTCTCAATCATTTGACTACTTTAGACCATGTTTGGATGGGAGGGGTAACTTTTTTACTCATATTTTTAGTGGGCCCAAGAGAACTTACCCAAATAAGCTCCTCTAGTGTGGGCTAGTTTTTTGGGGTGGGTTATATCCAACTAACCCAAACTAAACCATCATGTTTGGATACTTTTGGGTTATTTGAGCCCCAACTAACTAAAACTAACTCTAACATAGGGATCCAAAAAGGGCCAACCTCGTCGTTTCTCTAACTTCAGCCGTCGCGCGGCGGGCGAGGTGGGGGTTTGCCGATAGTCTGTTTCCTTAACTGCGGTCCCACTTGTAAGGCCAACTCCAACGCACGACCCCAAACGGACCTCCGTTTTGCACGAACTCCAACGATAATTTTGACTAGAAAAGCAAGACCAAAGAAAACAAGAACCACAAGAATACATTTTACTACTCCTGTAAGTTGGATTAGTGCCTTCTCGATGCATTCATTGTTGATCTGCGGAGGCTCGATCTTGCGTGCTTCTTTCTTCTTGAGTGTAAAGAAGTAGGCGTTGCTTCCTCGCATCTAGTCTCATGTCTAGCCTCTATTCTAGTAGGAGTATCAACAAGTGCACTAATCTCATCTCTAGCCTCTGTGCTAGCTAAAAGTGATAGAACATCTACTAAATTGCGCTCTATCAATATATGGATGTACTCTTCTTCGCAATACAAAAACTTGCGTCCATTCTACTCCCTCCGTTGCACAATACATGCCTTCTATTTGTCAAAATATATATGTATCTAGACATGTTTTGGTATATAGGTACATCCATTTTTGGACAAATGGAAGTCAAGTATTTTGGAGCGGAGGAGTACCTAATAAAAATTTTAAGTTAGCACAACTAGTCTAATCCGAGAGCACAACCAGAAGATTTGGTGGGTTCTTCCTCCTTTTGCCGACACGTGGGACATCCAGCATCCAGGTCGTGTCATGAAAGAAAATAGAGTGGTAGTTGAAGCCACGAGATGTGCATATGTAAGTGCATCTAGTTCCACCCCTAGTTTGGTTTTGGAGTATTGGCGACAAAGCGTGGTTGAGGACTAATGTGTTTGTGAGAATTGCAGGATAACACGGTAGTAGTCCCTCCTTGATTGGTTTACCTACCGGAGATGACCCTAAAAATGTATGAAGACATTGAAGACAATGGTGGTACGTGAAGATATTCACATTGAAGACTATGACAGAAGAAGACATTGAGTGAAGACTATGGAGCGCGAAGACTTAGCTGTTTCGTTGTTTCTTTTCTTCTTTGTTGAGTCATAGGAACCACCGCACTGTTAAGTGGGGTCCAAGTGATCAAAGTCGGAGTGACTGAAGTGATGCTCAACCAGAATCCTATGTCTTCGAGCAAAGACAATGAGAACAAATCTTATCCAGAGTCGGATAAGTCAGCTTTACTTGTAGCCCAAGTCAAGCTGTCGCGTGTGTTTGAAATCTGACCGTTGTGACACGTGTCAGTTCCTTAGTGACCCAAGGTCATTTCGGACAAATCAGGTCGGGTTGCCTAGTGGCTATAAAAAGCCCACCCCCTACACCATAAATTGGTGGCTGCTCAGAGTTAGTGCACGGCTTTTGTCGTTGAGAGCAACCCACCTCCAAAGAGTTTGAGAGAGAAATCCTTGTGAGGACAAAGCCCAAAACACCCAGAGCCCAAAGAGTGTTTGGCATCACTGAAGTCTTTCTATCCGCGTGATCTGAAGACTTGTTACACTTGAGGACTGTGAATCCTCCAGCCGGTTAGGCGTCGCGTTCTGAGCATCCAAGAGTAATTGTGGATCGCCGGTGAACAAAGTCTGTGAAGGTTTGGAAGTCTACCTTGAAGACTTACTAGAGTGATTGGGCGGGGACTGTGTGTCCTTAGCTCAAGGGGAATAAGGTGAAGACACGGTCTTCTGAGTTCCATCTCAGCCTCCCTAACCAGACGTAGAGTTGTCACAGCAATTGGAACTGGTCGAACAAATCCTTGTCTTCACAACACACTGGTTCTATCTCTTACTCTCCTTACTTACAGTTTGTCTTTGTGAAGTCATTGCTTGATTGCTCTACCTGTTTGACTTCTTGTGTGACTACTTGTTACGATTGGCTTCATACTATCTTCTATCTGATCCTACTACCTAGCTGCTATTTGTCATCATGCTTTAGCTTCATACCTGTTTGACTATGGCTTGTCTAGTGTAGTTCATCTTCCGCTGCATGTTTATAGGTTTAGTTTTCATGCTTGTCTTCGGAACTTTCATGTTTTGAAGACTTTCATAAAAATCGCCTATTCACCCCCCCCCCCTCTAGTCGATAACTAGCACTTTCAATTGGTATCGAGCAAGGTACTCCTTGTTACGTGTGATTCAGTTTAACCACGGAGTTTTAGCTATGTCATTGCGGGGATAATCAAAGTCTCCACTGCGTGCCCTGTCTTCGATGGCACTGAATATCCCTACTGGAAGAATAAGGTGCGTATGCATCTTGAAGCCATTGATGTCAATCTGTGGTATGTCGTCAAGAACGGCATTCCCAAGACTGGTGAAGGTGTCACTCCTACTGATGTCAAGAAGTTCATTCAACTCGATTCTACTACGAAGAACATCATCTGTGGTCATCTGACCAAAGGGCAGTATGGCCGTGTGAGTGCTTTGGAAACGTCGAAGCTAGTCTGGGACTATTTCTCCAAAGTCAATGAAGGCGTTTCAACTCAGAGAGATCAAAGAGTTAGTGTCCTACGCAACCTCTTCAATCGCTTCAAGAGAAATGACAATGAAAATGTCCAGCTCACGTTTGATCACCTCACTGACATCACAAACGAGCTTCATGCTCTCGGCGCCACTGAGATTACCAAACATGAAATCGTCAATACGCTTCTGAGATCTCTTGACAGCTCATTTAACACTTTAGCTCTTATGATTCAAGAACATCCTGACTTCAAGACACTCGATCCATCTGACATACTTGAGAGGCTTAACACACATGAGTTCCAGCTATCTGAGAAAAGAGATATCTATGGTCCCAACTATGGCCGAACTCGCGCTTTGAAGGCAAAGGTTTTTTCCTCAGCTGAAGAAGAATCTGACTACAGTTCCAGTGAAGCTGAAGACCTTGGAAAGGAGCTCGCTATGCTTGTGAAGAAGTTCCAGAAGTTCACTAAGAAGAAAGGCTTCAGAAAGTCTTCACGATCCAGCTCAAGAAATGATGAAGCTTCTTCCCATGACCACAAGAAGAGAACCTGTCACAAGTGCAAGAAACCTGGTCACTACATATCTGAGTGTCCACAGTGGTACAATGAGAAGAAAAAGAAGAAGAGCAAGGAATATGATTCTGATGACAAGAAGAAGAAGAAATACTCAAAATCTTCTTCCAAGTCCTCTTCAAGTCTTCATCACACAAGAAAAGTTCATCCGCAAGGCTCGTGCTTTTGTTGGCAAGGAAATGGATTAGGAGGAGGAGTGCATACGAGGAGGCGAGATGGTGGAGTCTGAGGAGGAATCTGACTCTGGTGTTGCAAGTCTAGCTCTGGCTTCAGCCTACGTTGCCAAGTCCATCTTCAACACTGAAGACAATGTATCCATCACCAACGTTGATGCCATTGACAAGGACGACTCCACTCCCACTTACTGCTTCATGGCACGCGGTGCCAAGGTAAACTCACGTGATGCCTACTTTCAAACATCAAGTGAAGATGACTCTGATTGTGAATCCAAACCCAGCTACAAAACACTTGCTAAAATTGCAACTGAACAACGAAAGCTATGGAACATATTCAAAACTGTTAGACAAAAGCGATGATCTATTGGGAATGAAATGACCCAATCTCAGTCCTTAATTGAAGATATAAAAATCTTCATGTTAAGTACCAAGAGCTTGAAGGTCGTCATGAATCACTCTCAACAACCCATGAAAAGCTTTCCTATGATTATCTTCAAAGGAAGCAAGAACTTGAGAAGTTGAGGCGGCTCATGAAGATCTTCAAAAGGAAAAGCGAGTCGCCGCGCTCAACAGATCGGTCTCGCTCAGGAAGGATTTGAACCACCGTGTTTAAAATGTCTTGAGCGTGATAACGCTAATTCTGTTGTTGAGTGTTCTACTGCTGCTACTGTTTCAATATCTTCAACCATCAATGTGGTAACTAACCCCTCTGCGGAGGATGCCACTGATGTTGCTGATGAAAATGCTAGATTGAAGACATTGCTTGAAACAGGAATGTACAAAAGCCTCAAGGGGCATCAGACACTATGTGATGTCCTCAAAAAGCAGATCTTGAACCGAAACCCTAGGAAAGAGGGTGTTGGGTTCGAGAGGAAAATGAATGTTGATGGTTCTTACTGGAAGCCTGAGCAGTACCCCAAAACCACATGAGTTGCTGCAAAGGAACCTTCAATGGATCCATCCACCTTATCTGGATTTACTTGTGCTAACCCAATTGTTTTTGATGAATCCTTTGATGCAAACTATAAACTGTTTAAGAATCAGAATGGTGAAGTGTTTGCCAGGTATATTGGTACTAACTGCAGGAATGGACCACCTATGAAGAAGATCTGGGTGCCTAAACAGTGTATTGAGAATCTTCGTGTGAATGTCATCATGACACCACCAAGGAAGAAGACAAACCCCAGACCTATGGCTTCATATAGCCCAAAGGCTTCCTACAGATACAGGACTCATGGGAGTCGCCCTAACGCCAATGTTTTGCAGGAAAGACATACTCAGATGAATGAATATGAGCGTGTATCTTCAAACCTCTATGTTCACAAAACTAAGAATTTTTCTACCTATTCATATGAGTATTATTCACCTCCTGCGAGGCTATTTGCTAGGGCTTCAAAGCAAGTTCTCGAGATCTGCACTTAGACTCATTGCTTGAAGCCACCCCGAAAATGTGGGTGGTTAAGAACACTTAACTCTCTTTGGGGAAAGGTCTCCGGTAGGAAATCAAAGGCGTCTGATGCTATTGCTGGGGACCTAAAACACATTATGGGACGCAAGATAAAATGCCCAAATGGTCTTACTATGTATTTCGTTTCTGAATCGCTTGCCAGTCATACTATCAGTCCTAACCTTGAACCGAGCTTTGATAATCCTCTTGTGCGTCAAATGTTTATGCTTCACAATACTCTTTGTGAAGCCTATCCTCCTAACTACACTATAGGGTACGACACCTCGTGCTTCAGAATGGATTATGGACAGCGGATGCACTAACCACATGACTGGTGATCGAAGTCTTCTCATGGACTCAACCTTACGTCCATGTGATAAAAGTCACATCACATTCGACCTTTGGTAAAAGCAAGGTATTGGGCCTAGGTAGAGTTGCAATTTCAAGGGATCGACACATGGACAAAGTGATGCTTGTTGAATCCCTTGGTTTCAACGTAATGTCTATCTCAATGCTTTGTGACTTAAACATGATTGTGCTATTTGGAAAATATCGTTGCCTTGTACTAATGGAATCTGACAAGTCTCTAGTCTTCGAAGGGTACAGGAAAGATGATATGTACATGGTAGACTTCTCAGCAGGACCATAGATGGCCGTATGTCTTCTAGCAAAGGCTTCAGAGTGTTGGCTCTGGCATCGGAGGCTAGGGCATGCTGGCATGAGGAACCTACACACTCTCGCCAAGAAGAAGCACGCATAGGCATTGAAGGCGTCAAGTTCAAGAAAGATCATCTATGTGGTGCTTGTGAAGCTGGGAAGATGACAAGGGCCAAGCATCCCTCGAAGACAATCATGACTACATCTCAACCTTTTGAGTTGCTCCACATGGACTTGTTCGGTCCCACTCACTACTCTACTCTCACTGCAACTGCTTGTCTCTATGGTTTCGTTATCGTTGATGATTATTCAAGATACACTTGGGTGCACATAATTCTCTTCAAGACTGAAGTGCAGGATGTCTTCAGATGCTTCGCCAACCGCGCCATGAACAACAATGGCGTCAAGATCAAGCACATTAGGAGTGACAACGGCACTGAATTCAAGAACACAGGCCTCGAGCTTTATCTTGACACCTTAGGCATCACTCATGAGTTTTCTGCTCCTTACACACTGATACGTCTCCAACGTATCTATAATTTTTTATTGCTCCATGCTACTTTATCTATTGTTTTGGACTATAATGGGCTTTATTTTCCACTTTTATATTACTTTTGGGACTAACCTATTAGCGGAGGCCCAGCCCGAATTGCTGTTTTTGCCTTTTTGGTGTTTCAAAGAAACAAAATATCAAAGCGAGTCCAAACCGAATGAAACCTTCGAGCGTGATTTTCTCACGAGCGTGATCCAGGAGACTTGGACCCTACGCAAGGCACAAGAGGCGGTCACGAGGGTGAAGCGCGCCCCTAGGGCGCGCCCCTACCTTGTGGGCCCCTGTTGCTCCACCGACGTACTCCTTCCTCCTATATATACCTATGTACCCCAAAGCGATCGAGCAGGGCCAAAAACCTAATTCCACCGCCGCAACTTCCTGTATCCACGAGATCCCATCTTGGGGCCTATTAGGAGCTCCACGGAGGGCATCCACCACGGAGGGCTTCTACATCAACAGCATAGCCTCTCCGATGAAGTGTGAGTAGTTTACTTCAGACCTTCGGGTCCATAGCTAGTAGCTAGATGGCTTCTTCTCTCTTTTTGGATCTCAATACAATGTTCTCCCCCTCTCTTGTGGAGATCTATAAGATGTAATCTTCTTTTTGCGGTGTGTTTGTTGAGACCGATGAATTGTGGGTTTATGATCCAGCTTATCTATGAATAATATTTGAATCTTCTCTGAATTCTTTTATGTATGATTGAGTTATCTTTGCAAGTCTCTTCGAATTATCCGTTTGGTTTGGCCAACTAGATTGGTAGTTCTTGCAATGGGAGAAGTGCATGGCTTTGGGTTCAATCTGGCGGTGTCCTTACCCAGTGACAGAAAGGGTTGCAAGGCACGTATTGTATTGTTGCCATCGAGGATAACAAGATGGGGTATTTATCATATTGCATGAATTTATTCCTCTACATCATGTCATCTTGCTTAAGGCGTTACTCTGTTTTTAACTTAATACTCTAGATGCATCTTTGGATAGCGATCGATGAGTGGAGTAATAGTAGTAGATGCAGAATCGTTTGATCTACTTGTCTCGGACGTGATGCCTATATACATGATCATACCTAGATATACTCATAACTATGCTCAATTTCATCAATTGCTCAACGATGAATTTGTTCACCCACCGTAGAATACTTATGCTCTTGAGAGAAGCCACTAGTGAAACCTATGGCCCCGGTCTATTCTCATCATATCAATATCCATCACTTTTATACTTGCTTTGTTTTTGCTTTGCCTTTACTTTTCACTTTGCATCTATATACCAAAATACCAGAAATATTATCTCTATCGATCTCACTCTCGTAAGTGATCGTGAAGGATTGACAACCCCTAATCGCGTTGGTTGCGGTAGCTATCGTTTTTGTGCAGGTACGAGGGACTTGTCGTGGCCTCCTCTTTGGATTGATACCTTGGTTCTCAAAAGCGAGGGAAATACTTACGCTCTTGTGTTGCATAATCCTCTCCTCTTGAAACCCAACGCAAGCTCAAGGCGTAGCACACACCTCGTGAGAATGGCATCATGGGCGCAAGAACAGAACCCTTATTGAGATGGCTCGGACGATGCTTGCGAATACAAGACTCCAAGGAAATTCTGGCCTGAAGCCATTGATACTGCATGCCATGTCATCAACCGTGTTTATCTTCACAAGCTTCTGAAGAAAACATCCTATGAGCTTCTAACTGATGGAGTACCTGCCAGTGAATCAATCAAGCTAATGGGAACAGGAGAGATCATACCATCAGAGGCCCAGCCTGAAGAGGAACTTATCATTTCCGCACCTGATCAACCTGAAGACGCTGCTCAGCCTGAAGCTAATCCTCAATATGAAGACAATAATCAGCAAGAGCAAAGTCTTCGTCCGATTCATCCTCGGGTTGCTAATGAAGTTCAGATTGAGAAAATAATTGATAGCATCAATGCACCTGGTCCACTCACTCTTTCAAGAGCTACTCAAAGAGCAATATAGCTGACTAATTTCTATGGACATTTTGCATTTGTTTCAATCTCAGAACCTAAGAAAAGTCGATGAAGCCTTCTTGGAACCTGAATGGATTCAAGCCATGCAAGAAGAGCTTCAGCAGTTCAAGTTGAACAATGTATGGGAACTTGTCAAGCGTCCTGATCCTCGCAAGCACAACATAATAGGCACAAAATGGATATATCGCAACAAACAAGACGAGCATGGTCAAGTTGTCAGAAACAAAGCACGGCTCGTTGCTCAAGGATACACACAAGTTGAAGGAATTGACTTCGATGAAACATTTGCTCCAGTGGCTAGGCTTGAAGCCATTCGCTTACTGCTAGCTTACGCAAATCATCATAACATCCTTCTGTATCAAATGTATGTGAAGAGTGCCTTTCTCAATGGAAAGATTGAAGAAGAAGTGTATGTAGCACAACCGCCTGGCTTTGAAGACCCAAAACATCCTGATATGGTATACAAGCTCAACAAGGCACTGTATGGCCTCAAACAAGCCCCTCGTGCTTGGTATGACACACTCAAAGACTTCCTGAAGAGCAAAGGCTTCAAACCTGGTTCTCTAGATCCCACTCTCTTCACGAAGACATATGATGGTGAACTGTTTGTGTGCCAAATCTATGTGGATGACATTATCTTCGGCTACACCAACAAGAAGTACAGTGATGAATTTGGTCACATGATGCAATAACAATATCAAATGTCCATGATGGGAGAGATGAAGTTCTTTCTCGGTCTTCAAATCCGTCAGCAACGTAATGGCATCTTCATATCTTAAGAAAAATATCTCAAAGATTGCCTGAAGAAGTTTGGAATGCAAGACTTCAAAGGATACACGACGCCAATGCCAACCAAAAGTCATCTAAGCCCCGACGCCAATGGTAAAGATTTCGATCAAAAGGTATACCTCTCCATGATTGGCTCCTTACTTTATTTATGTGCATCTAGGCCAGATATCATGCTTAGTGTTTGCATGTCTGCCCGATTCCAAGCGGCACCAAAGGAGTCGCATCACTTAGCTGTGAAGCGAATTCTTCGATATTTGGCTTACACCCCAACACTAGGATTATGGTATCCAAAGGGCTCGGAGTTTGATCTGGTTGGATTTTCGGATGCTGATTATGCTGGTGACAAGGTGGATCGCAAGTCTACATCAGGCACATGTCACTTTCTGGGTCGATCTCTTGTCTGTTGGTCTTCAAAGAAGTAGAACTTTGTATCACTCTCAACTGCTGAATCTGAATACATTCTTCTTTGGATCTTCTGCGCTCAACTTACGTGGATGAAGCAAACTCTTAAGGACTATGGCATCCATCGAAGCATGTGCCACTCTCTGCGATAATCAAAGCGCTATCAAGATTGCTTATAACCCAGATTCAGCACTCGAAGACAAAGCACATTGAAATTCGTCATCACTTCCTCAGAGATCATGTTATGAAAGAAGATATTAATATCATTCACGTCAAGACAGAAGAGCAGTTGGATGATATCTTCACTAAGCCCTTGGATGAGAAAAGGTTTTGCAAGTTGCGGTTGAGCTAAATATCTTGGAATCCTCGAATGTCCTGTGATTAGGCACACATCCTAACACTTATGCATTTTGATGACTTAGATGTGCAACACATTAAGTAATGTATATCTTCAATCAATGAAGACATACACTCTAAGTGTGAATACATTAATGTGAAATTGACTTCAGAGCGCCACGATAATTGTGCGCCATATGCAGGTCTAATACTTCCTATACGATGGGTAGCGCCACCACCAAACTTTTATGAAGTGTTTCCTCATGGCGCCATATTTGCAAAGTCTTATAATTGATTTAACTTCAACATTAATTTGACTTTGTGATTATTGATTTGGCTTTGCTCTATATATATATATATATATATATATATATATATATATATATATATATATATATATATATATATATATATATATATATATATATATATATATATATTATACTCTGTCCTCTACAACATTCACTTATGGCTATGTCTTCTTGTTTGAATCTTTTGAACTAAGTGAATGTGATCGGACCCTAACCTCTCTATGCTTTCTACCTCAACCTCTATCTATCCAAATCATATGCATTTTGTTGAAACTGTCGAATGTCTTCTCTGCGTCCTTGTCAGCAGAAGATACAGAGACAAACATTTGTATCTAGTTTTAATGACATATCCTTTTGCCTGAAACCCGGAGAATTCGGAATGACCACCCCGACAATCCAGGCGCGCGTGGGAACGTGGAACAACTCTCAATGCGTTGCATGTTCGCCATGTGTCCATCAGATGTGAACCGCCAAGGGCACCTGCGTAATTGCCTTGTGCTGTCTCTGTCCTTATAAATACTTGTCTCGTCTCGGTCAAAAATCCTTCTTCCTCCTTCGCCATCTCTTGCAAACCCTAGCGCCTCCGCTAGCTCTCGACGATGCCGACGATGAAGCGCTTAGCTGCTGCGACTTCCTCAACACCGTCCTCACGCCGGCTGCGGACCTCATCTTCTCCGCCGTTGCCGTAGGTGTCTTCTGTCGCCAAGTTAGGGCATGGGAGATCGAACTTCTCGGCATCCATCTTCGCTCCGTCTAGGAGTTCTTCGTGTGGTAATAAAAGTTTACTTTTTACCGTATTTTTGGTCTGATAGATTCATCCTTTCCTACTAAAAGTGGTTTCTAGATCTTCAAACCTGAATCTATCTCTTTCTGCATCTCATATTCTGCCTAGTATATTCACTTATGCTTCTTCACAAGTTAGATTCCTCACTTGTACCTATTCTTGGATTTGTACAACTCTGGAACCAACTCTCATCATATAAGTGAACGTCTTTGCGTTATGAGGTCAATGTCTTCAAACTGATTTATCTTCAAAATCTTCTGAGAATGCATATGACCTCTTCCCTTCCTCGCACCTCTAATCTTTATCACGGTACATGTCCGTGGGAGAATCCTTGGTTCTCATAGTCTGCATTCATTTGCAGAATTCTTGCAGAGTCACATCAACTCACCTGAAGCGAGTTCCTGTCAGACCAGCCATGAAGCCATTGCACGTACTGAAGCCCTTCAGTTTACACTTCATGGCAACTGAAAAGTCAGCAAGAAAGGTTTGCACGAGATGTACAAAACTGACCCAGAGGAAACCTATACTGAACGCAAGAATCGAATCCAATGGATTCGAAGATATTGGGCAGAAGAATGGTTTAAATATCGCTTCATCACTGAAGAATATGCAGAGAAGAATGCCATCAAGGCACCCTAGGGTGATATTTTGTACAAAAATCTTCCACCCAGGACTCACGCTGAAGCTATTGAGCAAGGCTTCTATCCTTGCATGGTGTGCGGACCACAGCCTGAGAATGCTGACCCTTCTTCACTACTCTGGTGTCGTGAAGACAATCTGTTCAAGCGCAACTACCAGTTCGCCAAAGACTCAGCTGTGAAGAACAAGAAGGATCTAGGGCTTGACTTCAACCCTGGTCCTTCCTCACCTCGGGACAATGGCACCCGTGAAGCCAACGAGAACAGGATCGGCCCCTTCTACAACCTTGTTGTCCTCATCACTCACATTGTTGTTCAAGGTGCCAAAGTGGATCATTCTGATGATGATGCTGACACCAATGAAGCTCCAGCTCCTAACCCAAAGCCGCAGAAGCAAAAGAAGACTAAAGCTTCAAAGTCATCTGCTGCTCCAAAAGCTTCGAGAGTGAAGCCATTGGCAACTTATACGCTCCCGATAATAACTCGAAGATCTCTCGCATCTCCATGAGGCGTGAGAAGCCACAAAAGACACTGTTCAGCAATCGAAGTCATGCCTCGCACCTGCTGCCATTCTCGAGGAACGAATCTGAAACCATTGACTTGTCTTGGATGAAGAATTTGGTGAAGATGCTCGAGCAAGCGATCAAGAGCAAGCAAGAGGCGGAGATCTTCAATGATCTGCCCTCTTTGATGTAAACATTCGAAGAACTTCATTGATGAGTGGTTCGACAATCAAGATCTCAGCTTTGATGACCTTGACTTCCCATTGGCGTCGGCGTTGCTTTCTAAGGCGCCATTGCTCTGAGCTTGCTCGGCTCGGTATAGTTGAGCTGAAGCAAAAGATAGACTTCGAGAAGGAACAGTTCAAGAAGCATGTAGCCAAGCTGAATGTGGTTGATGTGCAAAAGTTCAAGGTGATGCTTAATGACCTCAAGGAGTCATTTCGGAAGAAACGTGAGGAAGCCAAAGGCTCAAGAGAGCGCATGAAAGCACTCGCAGACAAATGCGTTCAAGCCTACAATGAAGCTGAAAAGCGCAAGGCACTTGGTCGCCCTGGCATTGACTCCTCAATGGCTGCCAAGAAAAAGAAGAAGTCAACTAAAGCCAAAACTGAAGCACCACGGCAGGAAGAACCCCACATTGTCTTCCCTGCCAAGAAGCGCTGACTCAAGCCTAAGGCTCCTTGGTGGCTTCGAGCGAGAAGAAAACCAAGGCAGCTGAAGCCAAGAAGTGAAGCGGAAAACCAAGCGCACCACCGATGAAGCACCACCCCCAAGAAGAAAAACCAAGAAGAGATCGGGCTGCTCCCACAGGCCCTTGTTGTTGAACCCTTGCTTTTGTTCCCCTCCGCTGCGCAAACCAAGAGCGTCAAATGATTGTTCATGAGCACGCTTCCACAGAGGTTCCTGAAGCTCAAGAAGTTCCAGTCATCGACCCCATCACGACTGAAGACATTGGTCAAGATGATGTAGTTCTTCCTCAGATCAAGCGCCCAACGGTATCATCGCCTGTTCAAACGAACAGTGAGCTTATTGGTATTGGTCGCCCTTTGACGCCAATCTCACAAGATGCATCGTGGGCTGATCGCCCCCAGCAAGCAACCCCAAATCAAGACTCACCAAGTACACCCCAACCGTCACCTGCGCCAGTCATCAGCCCCATATCCAATGATGACAACTACATGGAGACCTCACCGTCACCAAAGGCGTCGCACATATTCCAATGGCTTCACAGAGGCCAGAGGCCATCCGTCTCCATGACCACCATCACAGAAGAGGCCTCCAACTTGTCAAGTTCAGTGGCACGTCAAGTGTTCCCTGAAGACAATCCTTCTGTGGCAGTCCCTGTGTCTGAAGCCAATGCTGCTGAAGACCCTCCGGCTGCATCAGCCGGAGCAACACAAGAAGAAGAGCATGTCGCTACTCCCCCTACAACTCAAGAAGAAGTTCATGAAGAGAATCAGTCTATGCCAGAACCTCCAGCTACTCAAGTGGAGGGTGAGAATCCTGAGGCTGCCACAAATGACATTCCTGAAGCTAATGACGTTGTCATGGCCGAAGCAAATGTGGAGCCTACAATGGCCAATGTACCAGTGGCCAATGAAGCCCATGAAGCAGATGAAGTCAATGCTGCACCTGACACAAATCTGCAGCCTGAAGTCAATGCTGCACCTGACACAAATCTGCAGCCTGAAGTCAATGCCACTACTCCTGTTCCGCAACTAAGGCCACATACTATCGAGCAAGCATTCAACTATTGCCAGCTTGTCACTGTCAAATGGCCTATTCTGGTTCCTTCACCTGCTGCTGGTCCTCAATTTGATTACCATGTCGAGCACAGGCCTCAGGTTCAGAAGCCAAAGCCAAGACTGCCCAGATTTCTAGGTACTGCCACTTCGCCAGGATCTTTCAATGTCAACGGCTTCATTGCACACAACACCTTCTTCAATAGCGCAAAGAACCCATACACCAAGCCCAAGATTTCATCTGATCGGTTCTGGAGTTATCAACAACGCAGCTATTATTCATGCATTCTGTACAACCAAGGCCGCATATTTCCGCATATGCGCCTTGATACTGAAGCCATAGCTGGCCTACCCTACTTAGAAGAAGCTCTCGATTGCTTCATTGAGGCTGGCTTACTGCATTTTGTCACTGATAAGGAGCACTAGAATGAAGAGTTGCTGCTTCAATTCTACGCCACTCTTCATATCAGAGGCTACAACAGGGATCCAAAGACTTGGGTCCTTGAGTGGATGACAGGAAATGTCCATCATGAAGCCAAAGTATTTGATGTCATTGAGCTTCTTGGCCTTCCCTCCGGTGATCTCTATGAGCCTGGTTGTCGACTTCTGCTTTGCAGCTTTGGAGAGCATCTTTCACAAGTCGAGAACCCGACATGAGCGGATGCTAAGCATGATGAAGCCATTGCCTCCAGATGAGAATATCCTAAGGAGTTCTTTGTTGAAGACCTTGAGTATCGCCACGCACAATCTATCACATCATTAGGCGAACTCTCGGCCCATCAAGGACATTCTCCACAGGCTAAGCTAGAAGGTGCAATGAAGACATTGGTCTTCCATATTCTTCATGGCAAATGCTTCAATGCACAAGATTTCTTCATCCGCCAACTTGCTGCATCAGGATCTGACCTTTTTGGCTTGAAGTTCTATGCTCCATGGATCATGCGTCGATCAAGCTTCACTGCGCTTTCAACTATCACCATCCGCACGCAACCACATTGTCTTCTTGCGGATGTCGATATGTCTGTTGAAGCCATCTATCCAGTCGACAAGAGCCACTTTATCTTCATAATGTTGATCGTCGAGCTTCACTCAGCCCATTGAAAGTGTGATGGCTGCCACACGAGTCTATCTGTTGGCGGTACTACCGTGCACCTCACCGTGCCCAAACCGAAACCAGCGGCAAAGACAATTGCTCAACGGCCTCGAAAGCGATCTCGTGTTCTCAATGACTGAGAGCTTCTCATTGGCCTGCATCAGAAACAGGATAGGCGTCATGATTGGCTCAAGTGCCATATGCAGAGCCTCATGACTGTTGTCAATCGCATTCGCAACCTTGCCACCAAGAATGCCTTTGTTGCGCATGAAACCTGTCGACGCACATGGAAAGGGCTGACGCTTATGTGTGCTGAGGAAGATCTTCAAGACGATGCCTTCTTAGAAAGATTCAAGTTTGATTCCACTCCGCCCAGAAAGGTTGTCCTGTGGCGCACTCCATCTCTTGAAGACTCAGAGTACTCCTCTTCTGCTGCAACCGTGAATGGTCGTGTGATCGATGATCAAGATGATGCTACTTCGCCACCTCCAACACGTATCGACACTGCTCCAAGTTCGTCTGCACCACCAAACCTCGACACCAACCCTGCATCTTCTCCTACTCATACGGGAGCGAGTAGAGGCTCAATGTCTTCAACCCTTTTGGTCCTTCTTGACAAAAGGGAAGAAGCTATGAGTTGATAGTCTTCAAGCGGGTTCATATGGGCGGTTGCTTTATATTTTGCCGAGTGTTTACAACTCTTGCTCTTGATACATTTGGTTCTCTGAGTTGTAACACTTAAACTCGATGGTCGTCTGCTACTTATTTGCTATTTTGTGATGCGACGATAAATTCCGCATGTGCGATGATAACTTCCGCACTTCAATCATTTTGCAGACGTCCATTTTTCATTATGCATGTCATTATCTTCGTTACATCGAATCATGCATGATGAATTATCTTCATAAGTTGAAGAGGATCTCCACAAGTAGTACCTGCCATGTGCATTTGCATTCCAAAAGCAAAATTACTTATATGCACATCTTCAGGGGGAGCCTTTTGCTACTTATGAAGACAATACCTCATCCTTTACAATTTCACATATTTATATTCCCGTTGAAAACTTCAAACAGTTTGTCATCAATCACCAAAAGGGGGAGATTGTAAGTGCATCTAGTGCCACCCCTAGTTTGGTTTTGGAGTATTGACGACAAAGCGTGGTTGAGGACTAATGTGTTTGTGAGAATTGCAGGATAACATAGGTAGTAGTCCCTCCTTGATTCGGTTTACCTACCGGAGATGACCCTAAAATGTATGAAGACATTGAAGACAATGGTGGTGCGTGAAGATATTCACATTGAAGACTATGACAGAAGAAGACATTGAGTGAAGACTATGGAGCGCGAAGACTTAGCTGTTTTGTTGTTTCTTTTCTTCTTTGTTGAGTCATAGGAACCACCGCACTGTTAAGTGGGGTCTAAGTGATCAAAGTCAGAGTGACTGCAGTGATGCTCAACCAAAATCCTATGTCTTCGAGCAAAGACAATGAGAACAAATCTTATCCAGACTCGGATAAGTCAGCTTTACTTGTAGCCCAAGTCAAGCTGTCGCGTGTGTTTGAAATCTGACTGTTGTGACATGAGTCAGTTCCTTAGTGACCCAGGGTCATTTCGGACAAATCAGGTCGGGTTGCCTAGTGGCTATAAAAGCCCACCCCTACACCATAAATTGGTGGCTGCTCGAGTTAGTGCACAGCTTTTGTCGTTGAGAGCAACCCACCTCCGAAGAGTTTGAGAGAAATCCTTGTGAGGACAAAGCCCAAAACACCCAGAGCCCAAAGAGTGTTTGGCATCACTAAAGTCTTTCTGTCCGCGTGATCTGAAGACTTGTTACACTTGAGGACTGTGAATCCTCCAGCCAGTTAGGCGTCGCGTTCTGAGCATCCAATAGTAATTGTGGATCGCCGGTGAACGAAGTATGTGAAGGTTTGGAAGTCTACCTTGAAGACTTACCAGAGTGATTAGGCGGGGACTGTGTGTCCTTAGCTCAAGGGGAATAAGGTGAAGACACGGTCTTCTGAGTTCAATCTTAGCCTCCCTAACCAGACGTAGAGTTGTCACAGCAATTGGAACTGGTCGAACAAATCCTTGTCTTCACAACACACTGGTTCTATCTCTTACTCTCCTTACTTACAGTTTGTCTTTGTGAAGTCATTGCTTGATTGCTCTACCTGTTTGACTTCACTGTGTGACTACTTGTTCTGATTGGCTTCATACTATCTTCTATCCTGATCCTACTACCTAGCTGCTATTTGTCATCATGCTTTAGCTTCATACCTGTTTGACTATGGCTTGTCTAGTGTAGTTCATCTTCCGCTGCATGTTTATAGATTTAGTTTTCATGCTTGTCTTCGAAACTTTCATGTTTTGAAGACTTACATAAAAATCGCCTATTCACGCCCCCCCTCTAGTCGATAACTAGCACTTTCAGCATCTTGGGTTAAACTGTAAATAGAATCTTACTACTCTTGAGTAACTCCAAAAGCGGCCACCGAAGATCTTTATTGGATTTGTTTTTCATCACCAGCACGTCGAGGTGAAAGATGTGCAGGTTCAGTGGGTCCTCTTGCGTTTTCACTGACATGTGGGGCCGCATGTGAGCAAACAGTCGATGGGCTCCGCGCGTCCGCTGGCTGGCTGAGAAGAGAGATAGAGGAGGGCTGGGCATAGACTGCAGGAAATTTGTTCTGCGTACCTCGATATAGGCTCGATATAGTGGGGTGGCATGGGCCATAACTAGCATTCACGTCTAGCAGTACGGCACACGCCACCCACACGAGTCCCATCGACACCAATTTTCTTGGAGTCCGTGCTACAGCCATCTCTTCTCCCTCCTGTTTTCTCAGCCATCAGCGGTGGGCGGGGTGGGGGTTTGCCGATAGTCGGTTTGCTCAAGCTGCGGTCCCACTTGTAAGTGAAAATGCAACACTGCACATTCCGCTTGGCGGCGTGCGGACCAACCATGTGGGGGTGCGACGCGAGCGGCAGGCTTTTCCTTTTGAACTCGTAACTTGTAAAATTTGGTTCTGCTCCATGGCGCGACCGATAGATAGATAATAACGATTTTGCCTAGAGTAATGAGAAGTTTGGTTCTGGCGCCGTTCATCCATGGGCGCGTCGGCTGGAGGCTTACGTCAAAGTCGTCCGCGAGCTTCTTGACGACGGTGAACTTGTCGAGGAAACCGACAAGGACCTCATCGAACAAGGAGACGAAGCTGTCGTCCAAGCGACCCCTGCATACACTGGCGGCCTCAAGCAATACTACACAGAGGCGTTCTTGGTGCGGAGCGCGAGGCAGCGTCGTGGACCATCTGGCACAGCGGGTGATGCTCGCGCTCATCGCCTCCATGGGTCTAGCTTAGCTTCTAGTCAACTGATCTTGCGATTCGAGTGATCACTCTTGCCCTTGGTTAGCATGCGTAGGAGCGTAGGATTTCATACTACTCCTCGGCCCTCTAATGCACCTTCCTTTGGCTGTATGATAGGTGGGCCAGCCACCCCTGGGCCCACGTGTCATTCACCCAAAGGCAGTTGCCGTAAGTCAATGAAGTTGCGTCCCCCTCCGTGCCGGTGCAGTATAGTCATCTCACCGGACCTCTAGTTGGGGCCAACCGAGAGAAGTTTCATGTTTGCTGGTTTATTGGTCCCCTTTGCATTTTGCGCCAAGTTTTGACCTTTCATCTAACTAATAAAATGTTAATGCATGTAAACAAAAATGTTGTGTAAGTCACCATACGAAAACCAAATAATCCCAAAACACTTAGGCACGATGCATTAACTCCCTCCTTGTTTCTTATTTCGTGACATATCAACCAATGAGAGATGTGGGTCGTGCATGCTTTCAATGACTTGAGACTACCAAACATGACATGCAGTGTTTAGTTCATTGCATGTAATCCTATTAGTACTCTAGTTAGCAAAAAAACATTAAGTTCTCTCGCCGATAGGAATAAAACACCATGTATTTATTTACAGAGGGAGTAGTACTCGATATTGCTAGTCAAATACTAAAATCCAGATGGACGTGGTAGTACTCCTAAATCCAGACGGTGGTGCTACTAGTACTAATAGTAGTACTACCAATGTAGTAGTAGGAGTACTAACCTTTACTACCCGTTGGTCAAATTATTACGTGTTGCTCCTCACGGTGAAGTGACAAGACCTGTACGGAGATGACACCTGAGTATAGGCGCCGTGTTCGGCATACCATAGTCAGCCTCACCGTCTGCAGTCACTATCATAATGGCTGTAGAGCTAGCCTGCTTACAACTAGCCTTGTTCGACATAATTTCCCGTGCATAGATGCCCGTGCATTGCACGGAACACCAAGATTGGGGGTGGACGGCTCCGACAGCGGCCATCGCGCCAAAATTTTCCACGGCCTTGGAACAAGTGCTGATTGTGAGAGACAAGGAGTTGTTTGTAAATAGGTAACAAGTGCGGCCATCTTTTTGCAAAAATGGAGAAGCTGGGTTTGTATGCGTCAGATCTAGATCCGCCGGCTATTGGTGAAAGATGGGAGGCACAACATCATCACCAACTCAGGACCTGTTTGATTCGCAGGATTTTGAAAACGCAGGAATAGGACACGGCAATATTACAAGTTTCAAACTGATATTACAAATGTTAGGAGTAATGCTGCACCTACGAAGAGGGAATTACTAGGAAGTTTACGTAAGAACTTTCATTACTTTAGGTGGATGCATCATTATCGTACAAACTAAAATCCACATACGACAAGTCACTAATGGACAAATAAGTTTTCGAGTCTCGGCCACTTGATGTTTCAAAACAAATTCAGCCTCTGCGGAGACTTTGTCATTTAGGCTTAGACACTTGCGGTGATCAACACGCCATTCATTATTGCGCCGAGAGCGCCAAACCTCATTACCTTGAGCACACTTGCCTCCAGAACAAAGAACCTGGCCAATTTAATCTCAGATGTGCTGCCTCGGTAGTCGATCAAATCAATTTCTGTAAGATGGAGATCAAGGCATTCGATGAGATTGTTATAGTGCAGCACATTTTTCACTTTCGGGTCTTTTTTTATCTGCAAAAGAAGAGAACATATTAGAGCAGCTGGCTGCATAAGATTGTCGTGTCATCAAGAGGTACCAATATCATTCGCTCATACGATAGGGTTGGCTGGCTAGTGATAATTTTTTCACTCTCTCTCTCTCTCTCTCTCTCTCTCTCTCTCTCTCTCTCTCTCTCTCTCTCTCTCTCTCTCTCTCTCTCTCTCTTCTGTTTCCTCTCATTTAACTAGGAGCACGTGAAGAGTTTGGGCATTTGTTGCCTTCCACTATGTGGCCGATGCCATATTTCACAAAAGTATGCCACATAATACGCATCGATGTCCAATCAAAAGATTTTGGCACCGCTCTCGCGATGTGAGAGAGTTGGCACCGCTGTGCACACAGACCCACATGTATAAACAAATCAATCAAACCAACTACACTAGCCTCTCACTCTCCCAAACAAGTGTATTTTTATTGCCTCAGTCCTCTCTCTCTCCCATGCAGTGTTTTTTTCATTGCGTGAGTTAATTTGGCACCGGAGCAAAGTAGGTGATCCAGATTGGGGCACCAGGTGAGCAATGGAGGGGCATCGATACCAAATGCATCACAAGTGAATTTGGCACATGTTTTGGCCTACATAGCCCACTTTTGTACTCCCTCCGTCCCAAAATTCTTGTCTTAAATTTGTCTAAGTACGGATGTATCTAGTTACATTTTAGTGTTAGATACATCCGTATCTAAACAAATGTAAGACAAGAATTTTGAGACGGAAAAATCTCTCGTATTTAGTATAAAATTTTGACCATAGATTTACCTAAGAAAATGTCAATACATGTCACTAAAAATTACACCATTTGAAATTATGTTCAAATACGAATCCAACGATATAGTACTTAGTGACATGCATTAACATTTTGTCAGTTAAATCTATGGTCAAATTTTGATACTACAAAATTGGAAGAGTAAACCAGGTCGGAGGTAGTACTTTCTCTTAGGGTAACCATAGAGTTACTGGAGTAGTCTAAATTACTTTCCACTATGACTAGCCTAGGCTATTATAGTAGTACAGCATAAAAACGATGCAGGTGATCATGTGAGAAAAAAATACTAAAAGCATTTCTTTCCGTGTAGTGCGTAGATGCAGTTTTGAACACTGCAATTGTCATCATAATTTGGGAAAATTACAAAAAAATTGAGCTACGTTGTGATTTGTGATTACCGTTTACTTAAATGAAAGAAGTTTCACCTCGATGAGTAGCTTCTCCATGCACGGAAAGCATGTAAGGAATCCAACAACTTGATCCAGATTGGGGCCGATAGATTTTAGTGCTAAGGTCTTCCTTGTGCACATGGATAGGTCAAGCTTGTGGGAATCATTTTACGGAAGGCGGTCGTAAATCGTCAGAAGAAATTTAAAATGTGAATTTCAAGAAGATGGAGAAGAAGATGAGTGTTGTACCTGAGCGATTACGGATCAATAAAGAGTTGAAGAATTTGGCGACGAGTAGACCAACATTTGTCAATTTGGTAGCGTCAATGACCCTGATTTTTGTTGGACCTTCTAGATCCGATACAAGCAATCTCTCAAGGAAAGGCGCATTCTCAATGACCATAACATGGAACAGCTGGAGTGATCTCTTCGATCGATGTCTTGTTGCGGGGCCAGCAAGACACATAAATCCATCGGAGATTCGTTGAGGCGATGTGGAGGCTAATGAACCCATGGATCTGCTCAAGGCGAAGGTACTCGGCCTTGATACAGCTATGGGCGGGTGCTCCATAGCCTTCTTCGAGATGACAACGTCGAAGAGGTCAAGCTGCTTGAGTTGCGGAGAAGAAGAGGCGGCGCGACATTAATCTGGGAAGATAGCAGGGCTGAAGCGGCGGGCGTAGCGTTGGCGTGAGTGAACACGGACGACAGCGAAGGCGACATCGTCCAGCTTCAAATCTGAGCTCCTCGAGCTGATCTAGGGCGGGGATAAGAACCACTCGTCGAACTTGGGTTGGACCTTGCGGTTGGTACTGAACATGCGGATGTCAAAGCGTCACGGCTAGCCTGTGGTGCGATGAAAGGATCTTGGAGACTGCGGCCATGCGTTTGCAATCCCGTCGCGAGGCAGCTGTCGACGGTGAGGTTGAGGGGACACTGGCGCCGGGCGCCACCGCCGAGAGCAGAGGCGGTCCGCACGGCAGATTTGGTGGGGAGGAGGCCGATGATGACGAGCAGCATGTCGTCGGGAGGCTCTTGATGAAGTCGAGCTCGCCGGATGCGGTTTTAGCTCGAGCCGCCTCCGCTTGTTGGCTGCCTCACCGTCCATCTCAACCGTGGCGGCGCGGTGTACACGATGTGCTAGTGTGTGTTGTGTGCTGGGTGTGCTTGTGAGTCGTCATACATGCATGCCGCTTGTGGGTGGTGAATTGTCTTGTGAGTCGTCCTTGAGCGCAAGAAGTTTGTCCTCAATCGCCCTCAATTTACTAGCGTGCGAGGTGCTACCCAGTGGTTTCAACTTTGTTTACTTCACCGTGTGTCGAGATGGGCCTCTAGTTTACTTAATTTCACCCACTGCCACATGGGCCAAGCACGAAGATCTGAGAACACGGTGACAAGGCAGCATGTGGATTGGTTGACGGTCAACTAAACAATATCTGAGCTATCTGTGACACGATGGCGTATAATCCGTCGGTATAGAAGTTCGAGTGAGAGGGAGGCCCGTGAGAGATAGCGAGAGAGAGAGAGAAAGAGCTACTCCCTACATTCGATAATGTAGTTCAACATTTTTTAAGTCAAACTTTTGAAACTTTGACCAAGTTTATAAAGAAATTACTTATTATATCTACAATACCAAAGATAAATGATAGTATGAAGTAAGTACATGTTGTGATGAATCTAATGATCGTTCCAGATGTAAATGTTTTCTCCACATATACCTGGTCAAACTTTTCTAAGGTTTGACTTTTCAAGCTATCCATATGTTTATGGGCGTGTGAGTCCCTAACTAGAGAGAGAGAGAGAGAGAGAGAGAGTGTGTGTGCGTGTGTGAAAGAGACATGGACAACACACGATAAAAATAGAGAAAAAGCATGCGTGTCTTATGCAAACATATCACACATGCATCTTCGACAACGGAGGCAAGGTGAGGAGATAGTGTGTGGTTGTTTGGAACCGAGAGAGCAAGACCCTAGCACGTGGCCAAGAGGGTCTAACAAACAAGGAGAGAGGCCGAGAGAGGCGTCTGAGAGAAAATGCAGACACAGGGGAGGAGAGAGTGTATGTTTGTCATAGAGAGATCCCCTGGAGATCATGATGGGATTATATGGGTGGGAGATCGAGTGACAAGGTGTGTGCGCGATAGAAGATGCCCCGAGAGATATCGAGATAGACGTATGGATGGAAGGAGACAATACGTGTGCGCATCCATTCTAAGAAGCGTGTGCGCATCCTCGCATCATGAAATTTTATAGCATTCTGATCATATTTTCTACATGTTTCTTACCCATCTCTCTTTTAGAAAATAAGGTTAAACTATAGAAGACTTCCTCCATTTGGATCGTATTCAAGGAAAATATCTTGCGGGAATTCTCTGTGCTCCAATGCTGATGTAAGTACTGTTGTATATCACTATATTTTACATCAACATGTATTTTGTTAATCGGCGTGAATCTAACCTTTATCTGATCTAAAATTAGTTGTAGCAAAATGTTAAAAGGCGTAATGTTGATTTTTGTAAGGAAAACTGCCTAGTAGTTTTGCATCTTGAGCTGCATGAATGTACTATCTCATATCCGCACATTCTTGAATTGTAGTGCTTCTCTAGTTGCCCATTCATTCATTGTGTCAATGTTGCTTTCGTACTACCTTACGGCTGATGATAGTTGTGCCATATTGTGTTAATTTGGTGTAGGCTAGTTGCCCAAGCGTTCGTTGTGTCAATGTTGCTTTCCTATTATCGACTTGGCCAATGATAGCAATGCTAGTGTGTTAATTTTGTGCGAGCTGCTTGAAGATAAGAAGACAAACTCTGAAAACAGCAAGGCAACCCCATTGTTTCTTTCCAGTAAATCTAGGGCAGGTAATATGGAAATAACTCATGATTAATCTGTTTGGTTCCCGTCCTAATTTATGTTATGATGTACTGGTCGAGACACTCTCCACTATAAATAATACAAGCCTGCCAAAATCGCCATCTGAATCTGTTCAGTATCCTCTGCCTCGAATGCAACAGAATAAATGTATGTTTGTGAACCAATTAATGGCTGAAGCAATGATGGAAATGGTGGATAAATCAGAGGTGCAGAGTCGTGCGACACAACAACTGATCAATGTTTTCAGAGACAGTGTAGCAAAGCAGCAAGAACTTACCCACATGCTTATGGGCGTTGTCGGATTTCGGGTTCCGGCAGGCGGGTGTGATGAACTGCTAGGTGATGTTCAGTCGCCTCTCTCTATCTCTCGCTTGTTCTCTTGCTATCTTTCTTAACGTTCGTCCCCTACCTTGTGGGTGGCTAGTCCTATTTATAAGCGAGGCCACAGGCCTCTTCCCAAATATTAGCGGGAAGGCGCCAACAATTAGCCATTTGAAGGGAACAGCGGGTACACTTATCTGACTAAAGTTGGTCCTCGCCTGCCAAAGGCTCTGGTGATGGCCTTTGCTTGGGCTCCATGATGACTCCTTCCTGCCGTTGGGCTGGTCTTGGTCTTGTTGCACGAAGCGGATGCCTTTGCTTGATGCTCTACTGTGCTTGCTCCTTTACACCAAAGAGGAAAGGAGGACCTGCCTTGGCTGGCGCCGGTGGCGCCCTTAGTAAATCATGGCTTGCGTCATGGGCACCTCGCGGTACCTGCCTTGAACTCTCCGCCTCCTCATGAGCCATCTGACGAGGCCGTGCACGAGAAGCTCCTCGTCAAATCCGCCCGCAATCAGGCCCCTCGCGAGGTCTTGAGCTGCGTTGATGAAGATGGGCCATCCTGGGCCTCCTTTGAGCCACACCGCAGGCGCGGCGAGCAAGTCTGGGACCCCGTTCCCGAGCGCCGGCAGTAGCCCGGGCCTGGCGGCGCCCGAACTTGGCGGAGAGAGGCGAAAGGGCAAGTCGCGGCGTCACAGGCCTAACGACCTGCTTGACCTTGGGCGCCAGCGTGGCGGTTGATTGGGACGCGTCGCGCCTCTGCAACAGCGTGGGTTGATAATAGGCGGCATCTTCCTTGCCTCCTTTACTTTCTCCGATTGCGCTCAGATCCCTTTCTTGCGCCTCTCCTCTCCGCTTCCAAGATCTTTAGATCCACTCCGCTGCGTGCCCTAGCGATAATGGCTCCTCACCAAGCCTCGGTGAGACTTGGTACTCTCTGCCTTGGACCCGCCAAATGTGTCGAGGCGAGCCTGCATACTGAGTGCGCCCGGTTGGCGGAGGCACAGGCGTCAATGGAAACGGAGGTGTTCAAGGCGGCCGCCGCCCCGAGGTCGAGAGTACCTTCTACCTGTTCTTCGTGGCGCCATCATTGCTGATGCGGTGCCTCCCTTCTCGAGTTCTTCTTCTCCGTCCTCCGTCATTACAACATTCAAGCTCTGCACCTCCATCCCAACTCCGTCCTTCTTACGGCAATCTTAGCCTACTATTGTGAGGCCCATGTTGGGGTGAAACCCTCGGTGGCCTTGCTGCGCCACTACTTCTCCCTCGAGCGTCCCGTGGTTCCGCCTCAGCGTCTGCTGAGCTTAAATCGCATATGGCGGGGCCATCGCCATTCAAACCACAGGGAAGCGGATTGAGGGCTTGAGGAGCAAGTGGGTCTTGGTGGATCTGGGCGCATCCACCCTCGTGATCCTGCCCACGGAGTGCCAGAGCTCAGGCGATTGGTCCCAGTGGAGCTTCAGGATCCCAGCGAAGCTGGTCTTTGGAGAAGATGGATGCAGATCTGAAGCCCGGCCAGAGCGGGTGAGCTGACCAGTCTTGTCGGCTGCTGAGGAGTTCTGGAGCACCAAGCGCTCCGCCGCGATGCTAAGCTTCGATGTGGAGGCTGACTCGAGCCCCACGGCCTGGCCAGCGGGGATCTAGCAGCAGTCCTCAGTCCTTGGTTAGAGGCGATGTGGCGAGGCGGGCGCCCCGCCCTTGTTCGCCGTGAGATTGGGAGGCGGTAGTGGGGCCCATGCACTGTCTTCAATGGGGGCCGGGCCCGTGCCGTGGAGGCTCCGGAGGACTGGTGGGCGTGTCCTCTTCCGACTCCAATGAAGAGATGGAGGAAGAGAGCCGGAGAGGGGTTGACTCGGGTGCGGAGTCAAGGGCTCCTCCTGCTGGCGCAGGTCCGCATTCTCCACCTTCCCAGTGGCGGCAGCGAGGATGAGGATGAGCAGGGGAGGCCTGCCTGCCCGATCCCGAAGAAGGACGGGTGAGGCTGGTACCCAGTGGGTCCGCCCGGCCCGGGGTGATCCGCGAACCGCCTCCTCTGCTCCTGGTCCCCTTGAAGCTGATCCTGCAGCCGGCTCTCGGGCTTCAAGTATGGTCGGAGGCTGCTCGAGTCCACCGGCGGCGACTGTAAGTGCACCTTCCCGTCTTGATTATTGCTCGTCGGCGAGATCGATGTCCATGTCCTTGGCGGTGGCGCCTGGCAATGAAAGCTGAAGGGGCTCTCGGCGCCCCATCCGTGGCGGTGCCTCTGCCCGAAAAAAGAAGGTGATCGACACCCGGGCCTCTCTCTGCACAGGCGTCCTCGCGAGACTGGCTGAGCCCGGCAAGCGGCTCAGCCCCTGACCAGGCGACTCGAGGTGTCCTTGCACGATGCCGCCGCCACATTTGTTGAGGCGCGGCGAGTCCCGCCTCCGCGATCTTGTGGTTACGCCGCCGCCATCTCCTCCTACTCCACCAACTGCTGTCTCTCGACTCCTCCCCTTTGTCTGGATCGTCTTGCCGCTGAATTGGACCGGCTGCGGCAGGATCTTCAGGCGCCGACCCTCGCTTGGTGGCGGGCGCTTGGAGCTGGCCTCTGGCTGGATTCGCTCGGCCAGCCCGATCCGGGCGGCGCTGGTCCGAGCCTCGGCGGCTTCGACGAGGAGAAACAGAGCTGTCCGTGGCGAAGATTGCCCGCGATGTTGCCACAGGGGAGGCAGCCAACATCAAGGTCGTTGTGAGGCACGCTGGAGGCGAGCTGAAGGGCCTGCAGAACCAGCTTGCCGAGGAGGCCCGCCTCCACCGGGAGCAGGAGGAAAGCATGAAGGCTTGCGGCGCCACCAGGACCGGGAGGCCGGTGAAGCGCCCGTGACCGCCTAAGTAGCGCTGGAGCGAGGCTGGAGGCGAGAAAGTCGAGGCTGGGCGACAAAGCGCGGGTTCTTGCCGAAGATCGTGTGGCCTTCATGGATATGGAGTGAAGGCTCGCGCCTTCTTGAGAGAGCTTTATGATAGCGGCTGGAGAGCCTTGGCGGCGTGAGGACGGCCCATGAAGCTGCTTCCCTTCTGGTTCGCGCTCTTGAAGATGTCTCCCTTGGTCATGGCCCCACAGTGGTGAGGCGGTAGCGTCTTGTCTTCTGCAGCAGCGGGTCCTCACCACGTCTACCTTCGTGATCCAGCGTCGGCACTGGACCTTCTTTGGAGCAACAAGCAGCAAGCATGCGATTGCCGCTGCGAGGAAATTTGTGAAGGTCGTATGGAGGCTCTGTTGGGAAGTTCAGACCTTGACGCAAGCGAAGCATGGCGCTGCCGGCCCTACTGCTCCGCAGGCGAACCCTCCGCGCTGCTCCACGCCCGACAAGTGACTCCGTTGTGGCTCACAATCTGCTTTTAATTCCTGCACATGTATCATGCCTCGGGGAGGCGTTTAAACTTGCATTTGGTATTGCGATACAGATGTGGACTGTAATGTTTGCTTTTGAATTCCTTGAAATTTGCGCTTCCTACTTGCTTATGTTCTCGCCGTGAGAGCCCGCCCTTGCCCTACCTCAGCCATTTGTTAGCCCGACCCCGGAAACCGGGGCCGGGACCAAGGAGTGAGGGCTACGTGACAAGTTAGGCTCTGAGTCGCGATGCTGAGAGTCCCCTTAGCGCCTGAACAACAAGTAGGGAGGTGAGGCGTGGGGCGGATCTACCGTTCTATGTCTGCAGAGCCCGGCCCAGCGCATACCTCAACAGCCGTTAGCCTTCCGGAACTAAGGGGTGAGGGGCTCACGTGACCAGTTAGGCTCCTAAGTCGCGATGCTGGGAGTCCCCTTGGCGCTCAAGCGGCATTCGTACCTTGGCTCCTTTCGGGGAGTGGCGTGCACGACGAACCAGGGCCGAGGGGCTGGCTGGAGTGGCGTCGCGTCTGGCGTGACAAGCGCAGCCCCCATGTCCAGCCCCTCGTGGCGCTCTCAGCGGGAGGCGTTGCGATGAGGCCTGCTGAGCTCTGGGCTCCACCGAGGTTGATCGACCCGGAGGCCACCCTCGGTTGTTTATCACCAGGCCTTGAGCATAAGCGCTTCCGCATGCGTCTGGGCATAGCCGCTCCTCGGTAGTGTCGTCGACCCGGCCTGAGAGCATGGTGCTTCCCAGTGCGTGGGAGGGGCTCCCCTCCGGGAGGAGCCCAGGCGTATACAGCCCTGCGACACGTGGGCTGGCACGGTAGGGCTGGACGAGGTGTCTGGGCACCCGTGAGCGGTAGCGGGACTCACGAGGGCCCCTACCTCAAGCGGGTTGCGCTGGCTCAGGCCTTATCTTTGAGTGTGTTCCTGCAAATTTGGCGGATGCGGTGCTCTCGTCTTGGTCCCGGCTCTGGGCTGGTCTCAACCGTCGGCAGCAAGCCGGTCGCGATGCCATGGACAAGACCGGAGGTGAGGGCGGAGAGCGGTAGGAGCCACAGTCGCGATGCTCGGGCACCCCCCTTTAGCATAAGCTGGGTTAGATGGCGCAACTCGTCCTCGGGTCCGGCTCTCGGGCTGGTCTCGGCCGTCGCTAGCAAGCCGGTCGCGATGCCATGGACAAGACCGGAGGTGAGGTCGGAGGCCGGTAGGAGCCACAGTCGCGATGCTCGGGCACCCCCTTTAGCGCAAGGCTGGGTCGGATCAGCAGCAACTCGTCCTCGGGTTCGGCTCGGGCTGGTCGCGGCCGTCGTGGCAAGCCAGGTCGCGATGCCATGGACAAGACCGGTGAGGGCGGAGAGCGGTAGGAGCCGTGAGTCGCGATGCTCGGGCACCCCCTTTTAGCATAGGAGGTTAGATAATGAAACTCGTCCTCTGGTCCCGGCTCGGGCTGGTCTCGAGGCGTGTTGGCAAGCCAGTCACGATGCCATGGACAAGACCCGGTGAGGGCGGAGAGCCTATAGGAGCCACGAGTCACGATGCTCGGGCACCCCCTTTAGCGTGCAAGATTCCGCCACCGGAAAAGGCACCAAATAACAAGCATGGTGGAGCGATAGCATAATCCTAAGGAAAAGTAGGAAGGATACATGCAGCTGGGGACTGGCCCGGCGGCTTGGGGGATGATGCAGCCGAGGCGCCCCAGAGATAGGCTAATGACATGAAATAAAGGGATACATGCATGAGGACGGACCCACGCAGCAGGAATAATGCAGCCACAGAAGGCGCTCCCAACCGGAAATAAAACTTAAAGATGTCACCTCGTGATGTTGGGGACGAAGGGGTGTTGGTGTAGCAGACTCGGTGGGCTGGGAGCCGATCCTCACGAGCCCCGGGCCCGGAGGCCTCGGGAGCCTCGGGGGCGGGTGGCTCCTCATAGACCATATCCATCTCCGCGGGGCTGCGGAGCGCCTGGCCTCTTGAGCCTCAGGATGTCCCTCATGAGGCGGTGGTGCGCGGCTGCCGTGTTTGGCAGGCCACCACGGCATGCACCGCGTGGCTGTGGGGCGGACCCTCAGCGTCCCACTCGCGAGGGCAGGCGCTCTTGAGGCGGCCGGTTGAGCCACAGTATGTCGATGAGACGCGCAACCCACCATCCTCGCTGGATGGGGGGCCACAGTGAGCGGGGCGGCGGTTGCCCTCATGACCCTTGACTCTTGCAGCTCTGAATGGCCTGGCAGCGAACTCACGAGGGTTCGGCCCTCCTTGCCTTGCTCACCTTGCAGGGAAGCGTGCATCGAAGCATGCCTCACGTGGTGCCCAAGCGCCTCCCTCGAGACCTTGTTGAGGTCGGCGGCCCTCGAGGAGAGCCCCGAGCCCTGCTGAGGAGGCGCGGGCGCGCTTTCCTGCGATGGAAGGAGGCTCCCCCTGGCTGGCCCAGGCCTGAGGGGCCTGCCTCTTGAGAGCCAGACGGTCGATGTCTTCTTCTTCTTGGAGTGCGGCCTCGGGAGGCCTCCTGCTGTGGTGCAGGTCTTCTAGCGTCTGCGGCTGGAAGGCTCGCTCCGGGGAGCTGCTGCGCCTCTCTCTTCACAGGGCACCGTGATGACCTGCCGCTTCACGGCATCTTGAGGGCGTTGTAGCCATGGTGGGTTCTGACCATGAATTTGTGCGCTGGGTACCGAGGATGGCGTTGTCTGACGGCGAATGTGGGAGGCGTCGAAGTCGATGAGCTCGGTGTGGTAGTTGTCGCGAGCCCGAAGGTGGCGGGGAAGGCGGACCTGCCCGGTCGGGACCGTGGAGCCGTCGGTGACTCGGAGAAAGGCTTGGTTGGCTGAAGGCGGTGTAAGGCGCGAAGATTGTTGAATGTCTCCACGGACATGGCGTTGAGCCTTGCTCCGCCGTCGATGAGGGTCTTGGTGACCAGCCGTTCGCGATGATTGGGGAACAAAGCATCGGAGAACTCCGGCTGTGGCGCGCACTTGAGCTGATCCGTGAATTTGAACATGATGGCGCCGCCGACCACGAGAGGCGCATGGCCTTGAGCTTGGGGAGGACTGCATTCACTTCGCAGGCGAACTGCTGCGAAGATCTGTTGAGAGGCTGGGGCTTGAGCTCCGCCCGGGATCTGACGATCGCCGCAGCGCCTCCTGAAGCCCCAGCCCCTCGTCGATGGCGGTCTTCAATTCTCCTTGGCGGCGGCGGCAGCGGAGAGGAGCCTCGTTCCCCTGCAGGCGATCCTCATGAGGCTGATCCCTCCGGCCTCCCTCGCATGGCCAGGTCTTGCCAGCGGTCCTCGCGAGGTTGGTCGCGCCACCCTTGGCGTGAGCCCACGGTCTTCCCAGTCCTGCATTCCTTCCTCCTCCTCGGCCGTAGCCCAGTCGCTGCCTTCTGAGGCGTCTGCCGACCCCCTTCACGTCTGGCCGGAGCTCTTGGCATTCATTGGTGTTGTGGGTGTGGAGGTGCGTGGTACCGCAGATGTCGGCTGCCCTTGGAGGACTCTGGCTGATCTCGCCTCGCTTGGTATGCGGATTCGACGCGAGCACAGCAGTCCCCTGCGCTTCACGTCCTTGGCCTTGGACTTCTTTTCTTGGGATCCGGCAGGCAGCTCGAGGAGGAGGCGCCCCTCCTCAGCCTGGCGCTTGGTCGCCAAGTTGAACAGCTCCAAGGAGGTGCCACAGATCTTCATGCATCGCCAGCTCCTCCTTCATCTTGGCGTCGCGCCGCCCTCGGAGAAAGCGGAGATGATGGCCTCCTCCGTTACCACAGGGATCTTGAGTAGCGTTGTTGAAGCGCTGGATGTACTGGCGGGGTTTCCCAGCTCTTTGCTGTGATTCGGCGCATGTCGCTCACAAATGGTGGCGGTCATGAGTACCACAGAAGTTGGCGATGAGGCGGGTCGCATCTCGGCCGAGAAGAGATCGTGCACAGGGCGATTCAGAGGGCAGTGCGGGCTCCGTCCTTGGCGCCATGGGAAACCAGTTCGCCATGACCTTTTCATCCCGTTAGCAACCTCGATGCCCAGCTCGTAGAAGGCTGGAGGAACTCCGTAGGGTCATTTGTGCCGTCGTAGCGAGGAGGCAGGTGCAGCTTGAACTTGGCGGGCCACGCGGCTGCTGCGCCTTCGGAGGTGGCGCGGCAGCCCGCCCGTGGCGCGGGGGCCTTGGGCGACACGAGCTTGGTCTTGCGGGCCTCCCTGCGCGCGGCTGGGGGCAGCGCGAGGTCTTGACATGCCGGGCGGGGGCGCCCGGGCAGCTTCTTGTGGGCGAGAACTTCTTGACAGCTCTGCTCTTGCTGCGCGGCGCTGCCGGAGCAGGTTCCGCCAGGGCCCGCGCCTTGGGGCGGGCACCTTCTTGAGGAGTAAGCGGTGGCGCCGGGGCTTCATCGCCCGGCGAAGCGCGGTGCGATCTGGCGGAGCAGGCGGTGCGAGGTGCCTCCTGCTGCTGTGAACGAGCTTCGGTGACTTCGGTCGAGCCATTCTTCGTGAACATCGTCGGCAGAAGCGATAGCGTAAGGCTCGTTGCCGCGATGAAAGTGCAGCTTCGGGCCTCCATGGCCTTGAAGCGCGTGGCGAAGAACCAGCGAGGGTGGCGAAGGCGTGGCGGTGCGGCCGTCCGCCTCATGGGCCAGTCTTTGGGGCGATGCTTGCTGCCGTTCCCGCCCGGGCGATGGCGGCGTTAACGGCGGCGGCGAGGAGCAGCGAAGGCGCCCGCCGGCGGAGCTGTCAGGCGACATGGGGGCGGCGGCTTAGCGCTCAGCAGCGAGCCCGGCAGTGTCGAACATGGTTGCGGTGGTCGAGGAAAACGCGGCGAAAGGCAATTCAGCGCACCTACGCGCCAAATGTCGGATTCGGGTTCGGCAGATCCTTGAGGTTCGAACCTTTGGGGTGTTGGAGATCCAACCTTCCACCGTCTCGTCCCCTACCTTGTGGGTGGCTAGTCCTATTTATAGGCGAAGGCCCTGGGCCTCTTCCCAAATATTGGCGGGAAGGCGCCAACAATTAGCCATTTTGAAGGGAACAGCGGGTACACTTATCCTGACTAAAGTTGGTCCTCGCTGCCAAAGGCTCGGTGATGGCCTGCTTGGGCTCCATGATGACTCCCTTCCTGCCGTTGGGCTGGTCTTGGTCTTATTGCACGAAGCGGATGCCTTTGCTGATGCTCTCGCTGCGCTTGCTCGTTTGCACCAAAGGAAAGGAGGACACTGCAGCGGGCTGGCGCCCATTGGCGCCCTAGTGCGTCATGGCTTGCGTCATGGGCACCTCGCGAGTACCCTGCCTTGAACTCTCCGCCTCCTCATGAGCCAGCCTGGCGAGGCCGTGCTGAGAAGCTCCTCGTCGTCCGCCCAGTCTGGCCCCTGCGAGGTCTTGAGCTTGCGTTGATGAAGATGGGCCGTCTGGGCCTCCTTTGAGCCACGCCGCTTGAGCATGAGCGAGCAAGTCTGAGGACCCCGTTCCCGGAAGCGCCGACGGCGTCATCATCTTGAGGTTGCAGATTGTGGCGTTGTAGATGGTTAGGTTCTGCTCATTTATTTGCAATGGCATCAATCTTTGATTGCCCGTGGATGTAATTTTATGTAATATCTGTTGGATGTGCAACATTATTCTCTGTATGCCATTACCTTTGCTTGATCGGTTTTGGTCACATGCATAATTGCTCGTCGTAATGGGCTCAAATTGTCTAATTTGGCCTAAAGACATGTCACGAACTTTAGTGGGCCCATTAAGTTAATGGGCGTTACTAAACGAAAGTTAATGGTGACCCCTTACCTCCCGATGTAGTTAACGGACCGACATCGAAGCGAGCAAGCGGTGGCTAATTTATTTCACGGGCGTTAACGAGGCGTTACTAAGTTTGGGCTACATATGGCCCAACTATCTGTAGGCCTTTAGCGGTGAAGGAGACAACGAACTTGTCTTGGACCATGAAGAGCATGGGCAGCTAAGACGAAAGTCATATCCTATTGTAAATGGCCCAAGCGTGTTGTGGGCCTTTAGCGAGACGAAAGAAGAAACCGGGCTGGTATTGGACCATGAAGGGCATGGGCCGTTAAAAACCAAACTAAGGTCCGACTACAAATGGCCCAACTCATTTATGGTTCGTTAACAGGCCAAAAAGGCACCGGAGGGCAGAATTATTTAACACTTAAATGGGTGCTAAAGGCCAAAACTCAGGTCCGACTACAAATGGCCCAAGCTGATTTATGGGCGTCAACATCTTGAAAGTGACAAGGGCCAAAATTATTTAACATAAATGGGCGCTAAAAGGCGAAACTTCGAGTCCGGCTACAAATGGCCCATCAGATTTATGGGCGTAACAGGCTGAAAAGACACCGGGCGAGAAATTAGCCAACATTTAAATGGGTGGCTAAAAGGCGAAGATGTACATCACGGAAATTGGCCCATCCATTAAATGGGTCGTTAACGGCCGAAATCTCATCGGGCGATATTGAGCCCAATTATATAGCGGCCTATTAGCGGGCTCGAGGCGGCGATGGGCTGCAATGGTGTCAAATCTTTAGCGGGCGTTGGCGGGCCCAATTAGCACATCTCGTATGGGCCGTGGGCTAAATGGACTGACACAAGTAGGCCTTATATGGGCGGCCTGCTAATTTTCTTGGGTCGGCCTTTTTCACGGAATGGGCCCTTTGTTGGGCCGTGCCACGTGTCGACCTATCATAGGTGGCTTCTGTCCAATGAGTGGATGACATCTGTCCCAACGATGAGCCGACACATGTTTCCTCAAGCCAATGATGTTTCACATGTGGAAAATCCCCATTGGTGGGGGCTGTTAATGGGTTATCGGATCCAAAACCTGACCCGATAGCTTAACGGCGTTCTGTTACGATGGATGCCACGTGTCGGTCACCCTTGATGAAAGCACTTCTGTGACGCGCGATTTATCGTCATGGAAGTGGACACTTCCGTGATGATAATTTTGGTAATGTCATGGAACACTTCTATGACAGCACAGATATGACTATCTTATTCTTTCATAAAATCATGATGGATGTACATGCATGACAAAAAACGCGACCTACTGTGACAAACACGTATCATCACGGAAGTGTATTTTTTTGTAGTGTAAAGATAGAAGTGAGCACAAACGGTATTGCAATGCGTTGAAACAAGGCCTAGGGTTCATACTTTCAGTAGTGCAAGTTCTCTCAACAATAATAACATAATTGGATGATATAACTATCCCTCAACATGCAACAAAGAGTCACTCCAAAGTCACTAATAGCGGAGAACAAATGAAGAGATTATGGTAGGGTACGAAACCACCTCAAAGTTATTCTTTCCGATCAATCCATTGGGCTATTCCTATAAGTGTCACAAACAACCCTAGAGTTCGTAGTAAAATAACACCTTAAGACACACATCAACCAAAACCCTAATCTCACCTAGATACTCAATGTCACCTCAAGTATACTGTGGGTATGATTATCGATATGCATCACACAATCTCAGATTCATCTATTCAACCAATACATAGAACCTCAAAGAGTGCCCCAAAAGTTTATCTGGAGAGTCGAGGAAAACATGTACCAACCCCTATGCATAGGTTCATGGGCGGAACCATGAAGTTGATCACCAAAACATACATCAAGTGAATCAATATAATAACCCATTGTCACCACGGTTATCCCATAAGACATACATCAAGTGTTCTCAAATCATTAAAGACTCAATCCGATAAGATAACTTCAAGGAAAACTCAATATATTACAAGAGAGTAGAGGGGACATAAGATCCAACTATAATAGCAAAGATCGCGATACATCAAGATCGTATCACCATAAGAACATGAGAGAGAGAGAGATCAAACACATAGCTCTTTGGTACATACCCTCAGCCCGAGGGTGAACTACTCCCTCCTCGTCATGGAGGCGTCGGGAGGATGAAGATGGCCACCGTGAGGTTCCCCCTCCGTGAGTCTTGGAATAGGGTCCGATTGGTTTTTGGTAGCTCTGAGAGGCTGGCGGTGGAACTCCGATCTCTTACATTCCCCGAAGGTTTAGGGTATATTGGTATATATAGGAGGAAGCAATCGTCGGGGGGGCCACGGGGCCCATGAGGGTGGAGGCGCGCCCCTGCCTCGTGCCTTCTCGTTGATTCCCTAACATGCACTCAAGTCCTGGATTGCTTCCGTTCCAAAAATAACTTTCCGAAGGTTTCATTCATTTGGACTCCATTTGATATTCCTTTTCTGCGAAACCTTTGAAACAAGGGAAAAAGCAGAATCTTGGCCTTTGGGCTCTGAGTCAATAGGTTAGTCCCAAAAGTAATATAAAAGTGCATAGTAAAGCCCATAAAACATCCAAGATGGATAATATAATAGCATGGAACAATCAAAAATTATAGATACATTGGAAACGTACCACTGACTTGTGGGCCTACTAAGCTGACGCGTACGCAGGGCTTTGCCAACTTAATCAACAAATTATTCTAGCAGCTGGACCATTGGATGTTAATCCAACAATGATCTTCTTCTTCATCCTCGATCTTGATTACATCTCCCGTGTAGCGATTTTGCTGCCTTGCACCAGACCAGATCAAGTTTCCCACTCCTCTCCATCCGCGACTCCACTTCCACGTCTTCCCCATCTCCGGGTCGTTCCAGTCTGGGGCCTCGCCGTCGTCCACCGGCCTTGGTGCACTCGGCACGGTGTGGTCAACATGGACATGGTCAACAAACGAGAGTCATTGGAAGATGACTATACGTGGAGAGGCTGACAGTGGGGACGTACCACGCGCATGGACGCATGCATGCAACTGCATCCTTTTTACCCTGAAAAATAATGTTTTTTCCCCCTGACAGCTAGGACCCACCAGCTACATCTTCGCACGCAAGGAAGTGCGTCCTTATTACGGGCAAAAAAAATGATTCCTCCCCCTTATAGCTAGGACCCATAAATTATATCTTTGCACGCAAGGAAGTGCCTTCTTATCCTCCCTGACAGTTGGGACCCACCCGGTCAAACCGTACGTAGGGTTCTCTCTCTGGTAGCGAATGTGTACATACATACTGGTCGATCGGTCTCTCTGCAAGGATGAACCATGACCGAGCAAGGAGCGGCACGTGTGACGTAGTAGTTGAGGCAGTCCTGTATAAACCATGTACATATACGTACAGCCACGCTGCAAGAAAGTAAATACGGCTACATACGTACATGCGGGCGGGGTCTCAAACGTGTACAACGACGAAGTCCTATTCATCGGCAGCCAACCGACTGGGTTTGAACGGAGAAACAATGTCGTATTCATCGGGAGGCAACAGACTGGGTCGAAATGCATCGTATTCATCGGGAGCCAACCGGCTTGGACGGAACAGCCGAAATGGGGCTTGGTGTACCGCAAAACGGAGGAAATAAACTTGTGTTCGAGTGCCTATTGTCGAAACGGGGTGCAGTTGATCGGGGGGAGGGGGGTGTGGCGTACCGCAAAACAGAGGAAACAAACTTGTGTTGGAGTGCCTATGGTCAAAATGGGGTCCTATTCATCGGGAGGGGTGTGGCGTACCGCAAAATGGGAATCCACGGGGCTACTGTTCATCCACCGTATACTACCTCGCTCCAGCCTCCACGGGCTACCATTCATCCACCGTCAACTTCCTCCAGCCTCCACGGGCTACTGTATATCCACCGTCAACTTCCTCCAGCCTCCACATGCTACTGTTCATCCACCGCGACCTTCCTCCTGCCTCCACCAGCTACTGTTCATCTAGCCTCCACCGGCTACTATTCATGGAGCCTCCACGGGGTCCTGATCATCCACCCCCAACCGGCTCGGGTGTGGCGGCCTCCTCGATCGGGGTCCTGTTCATCCAGCGGCAACGACCTCTACTACCACGGGGGCCTGTTCATCCAACCCCCCACCAGGAACTATTCATCCACCCCCAACAACAGTCACTATTCATCAAGAGGCAGCAGTTTCGATCGGCTTCAGTTAGCAGCAGTAGCGAAGGAATCGCCCTGGTTCAGTTAATAGCCAAGGGATCGATCGCTCGGGATCAGTAACATAGCTAGTGCAATCGCTCGGGTTCAGTTAGAGCCCAACGCCTTGCACATACGCGCTTACGTGTACGAGAGAAATGCACAAACATTTGTGCATCGCTCGGCCCCGACCACCCATCGTAACCGGGAACTCCCCGAAATTTTCCTCACCCTCGCTTCTAGCATGATTTTTTTCGTCATGGACGGCCCAAAGAATGAAATGCAGGTGCGTCCCGGGCCCGCCCAGGACAAAAAGCCCATTTTCTATCATGATTTTTTGTCATAGAAGTAGGAGCCCACCACATCTATGATGATACGTGTTTTTGTCACAATTATCGTCATAGAAGTGTCATAAGCATGACAGAAAAAATTCCTTCGACCCAAAATGTCACGGATGTGCCTTTTTTGTAGTGAGCATGTGATGCTATTATGAATTGCCTGAGATGTTTATCCCTTTATAGTTTGCACCCTTTTGATTGTGTAGTAGTCAATTATTAGGATGGTCTCTCACAGTAAATATCAAGTTAAAAGGTGATCTTCCCAGTGTAGCAATCGTCTAAAACACTTAATGATCCGGAGTGCGTCATGTCCACATGAGTACAAACGGGTTTTGAGGTGTAAGGCAGAGATGGTCAGACCATACAAGCAGATTGCACTTGGTTGTCTTGAATTTCTATCTGAATAGATCTGAGCTCGGAGCACAAAGCATCGAAAGATGAACAAGAATCATATGGAGATATGACTGGCAAAAGATTGCCTATCGGTCAAAATTCTCGTCATTAGTGGTGCACACATCAATGACTGAGAACTAGACTTGGATCTTGAATCACTCACTATTAATTATGAGAGATATTAATTTGAGTGGGAGTGCGCTATAAATTAAAACTTGTTTAACACTATTGCTATAATAAATTATGAATTCTGTCTAAGACTATTTGTGTGTTTGTCGTTGTAGATGGCTCACAATATGTTCAACTTAGCCCCTATGCTTGAGAAACAAAAGTTGGCTACAGATGGTGGAAACTATGTGGATTGGATCTGAAACCTGAGATTTGTTCTCAGGAGTGCTAAAAAGGAGTACATGCTGGATCAACCCCTAGGTGATACTCCTTCAAATGATGCTACACCAGAAGAAGTTGCTGCTTATGCTACTCGTAGTGATGACTATGAGTCAGTCCAGTGCCTCATGTTAACTTGCATGGATCCTGAACTACAGAAGCGTTTTGTACGATGCACTACTCAATTTATAATTGGGTCACTGGAAGTTCTGTACAACAAATAGGCAAGGACCGAATGGTTTGAATTAACCAAGGCCCTGATAGAATGCAAGATGAAAGAGGGTTCCTCAATGAGTGAGCATATAGTGAAACTTCCTTGCTATGTTGATAGGCTTGCTTCACTGGAATTTGAAATTCCGCCAACATTCGGAACAAATATTGTGCTTGCTTCTCCCCCCATCTTACGATAGTTTTATCATGAATTATAACATGAACGGGATGGAGAAAAGTGCAAACGAGTTGTTTGTTATGCTCAAAACTGCGGAATCTGGGATGCAGAAGAACAAAGAAGTGTTGATGGTCAACAAGACTACCAATTTCAAGAAAAAGGGCAAGTCCAATGAGAAATCTACTGGTGCCGGTAAGACCGTCTCCCATAAGAAGAACAAGGGCGGAGCCAACAAAGAGACTTAATGTTTCTCTTTGCAAGCGAAGGGTCCTTTGGGCGAGCGCAAGAAGTACTTAGCAGATAAGAAGAACGGTTCTTCGGACAAAGGTATAAAAATTATACAACATTAATGTTGTTTTACTTGTTTCTGTATGTCACACGGTATCTGATACTAATCAATTGCTCTTATTCGTAATATGATATAGGGACTACACAAAGCTCACAAGTTGAGAAGAAATAAAGACGTGATCAAGGATGGTGATGGGATCGCTACTCAAGATTGATGGAGTCTGTCTTCAAGATTTATCTTAGGATCGAATAATAGTTATTACATTTTGGAGTAGTATAAGACATTATGTTTTGGATTCTGCAATGGATATTCTTATTTAAGTTTTTAACAATAGTTGTTGAAGTGGTTATAAGAATATATGTTGGATTTAGCACAAAGTTACGATGGTTTATTCATAAAATCTTGTCGGTGGGAAACGACACCTATGGGATCACTGGAATCCCTACTACGGTTCTTGGTAGCGAGGGGATGCGTGAGAAGAGTGGGACTAGTAGACAACACAAAGGGGATTTACCGAGTTGGGCTACAAAGATCGTAAAACCCTAGTCACCTTTGGTGGGTGTATTTACGAGAGTTCTTGAGCTCTCGAACTAGGCTGTGGTCAGTGGCGTGGTTCGAAAAGAGCGAATCCCCCTCCGGTATGCCATGGGCCTCCTTTATAGTCTGAAGGGCTGCCACAATGGCACACGGGGAGGTGGAAAAGCGTCTGGTGCCACTGAGCTTATCGCTCGCGTTCTGGGACAAAGCGCATTTAATGCGAGGCAGATTGTCCCTTCGCTTTGCTCGGGGATGGGAGCGAGGTATGTCCCGTCCGTCGCCGCTCCTCCTCGCTTCGACACGCGCCCTGGCCAGCGGTGCATGTGGTGCCATGTAGGCAGGCAGGCAGCTGAGGTGGCGCGGTGGTGGAGCCTCCATGAAGGGTTGCATGTTGTCACACACGTACCTGCCCAGCTGGTTGGGTCGGCATTTGCATCTGAGCGGCGGAGACTTGGCTGGTGCGAGGCTGGCGGTGGCCTGTCGGTAGCGCTTAGCGGCATCTTGCCGGGTGGCGGGTCTTGCCGTGGCGCAGGCGTCCCCGGCAAGGATCTTGCCGGGGGTCTTGTGGGTTTCTTCGGTGAGGATGGTTGCCTTCTATCCCCATTTTATCTTGACTATTCTTTGTCTTCACAAAGATCGCATGCCACCACGGAGGTGCCTCCCGATCCTGTCCCAATGCGTTTGTCGGCGTTGGTGGGCTCAAGGTGGCTCGCTCATTTGGCGTGGGTGAGCTTCCCGGCAAGGGTCTTGCAGGGGCGCTGGCTACTGCCCAGCAAGGGTCCTTGCCGGAAACCTCACAAATCCATCTGATCTTTGTGGCCTTGGTCCTTGTCGTTGCTTCGCTTTGTCTTGAGCCGGTCTTACCTTGGCTCACCTCCTGCTCTGCTTGGTGTGGTGGTAGGCAGCGGCTCTGTTGCCCGTGCACAAGTAAAGGGTACAAAAGTGTGCCCTCTTTTTGTACACCAGCAGGAACCCCGGCCTGGGCCACACATAAGCGCGACACGTTGTTGGGCGGGCCCAAAAGCAGTCTTGTGGCAGGTGGGGCGGTTTTTACCGCGGTAAGATTCTTCGCGCGCTCCGCCTCCCATGACCCGCGCGTGTTGCGCGACGTGGAGGGGTGTGCGTAATGTGGGCAGCATGCGTGGGGCGGTTTTCACACGCATGTGTCACATCCTGATAAAAGGCGGCTTGTGCCTTCCTCGTAAAGAGGCGTGGGCGCGGCTCATTCTTGAGCGGGGCGAGCGCAGATCTTCAAGCGTCCACTCCCCGCGATCACGGGGTGGGAGAGGTCACTCGCCTGTCCCTCGGTTCTGCCGTCCATACGCGTCCCCATGCACTTTGGGGTAGCAAGCGGCAGGCGGGAAGCGGGCGTCGCTGGTTGGAGCAGCGGTCGGTCCCGATTCCGCGCACCTCTGGTGGCTGGATTGGCTGAGCAGGCGGCCGAGCCCGACCCGCTCCTTTATAAGGAGGAAGGGGGATGGCGTCCGCACTCTTCTGTCATCTATCTCCTCTTATACGCTTCTTCCTTTCACTCGCCATGGAGAAAGGAATCCTGGTCGCCGTCGGTGGCGGCGGTGCTGCTCGACAACGCGTCCCTCCTCCTCCTGAGCCAGCGGTGGTGGAGTGAGCCTTGAGGAAGGGGGGCGAGGCAGGGCATAGGTCGCAGTGCTCGGGGAAGAAGAGGAGGGCAGGCGGCAGCGCCCGGCCGCCCCGCCAATGATGCATTTCCCGATGGAAGGCCATGTCAGAGACCAACCCCGCGAGTTCTTCATCAGGTTGCGCCGGCCTCCGCGTCGCCTTCTTCGTCTTCCCGCCCCGTTTTCTCGAGAGATGGAGCGTGACCGACCCCAATCCCTCAGATTGCACATGAGGGGATGCGGGAACGGAGGCACGCGGGTCGACGTCGACTTCCCGGCTCCTCGAGTCATGTACCTCCATCATGGGTGGAAGACGTTCGCTCGCATCCACAACCTGACGGCGGGGCTCATCCTCTACTTCAAATTAATGGAGGACGGCCTACTCTCCGTCAAGGTCTTGGAGAGATTCAGGACTCACCTGAAGTGCTGCGTGGAAGCTCCTCGATGGAGATTACGGCGATGGAAGCTCTTCCTCGGCCGAAAGTGATGAGGGAGGACAGCAGAGGCGGATAGCGGGGGCGAGTCCGACTAGGCGTCGGGCGCCCAGCGCTGGCGGGTCTTGGCGGCGGCATCTGCACCAGGCCGCTTCTCCGGCGGAGAGGTTTGCGAGGCGGGGCCAGCTCCTTGAACTTTCGGGGCCGTCTCCTTGGGCGGTGGCATCGGAGGCTGCGGAAGAGGAGAGAGGCGGGCGACAAGGCCGTCAACTCAGAGTATCACGGGCACCGGCGCCTTCATCAGCGTATTGCGGTCTGTTGCCTCGTCTTCCGGCTCCTTTCGGTACCGTCATCACCGGCCCGCCCGTGAAGCGTCACCGAGTGTTCTCTTGGTGCTTTCTGCTGCTCGTAGCTCGCCTAGGCGCCCCTTTTGCCCTTTCGCATCCTTGACATGCCTCCTGAGGAGAGGGACAAGAAAGGGATTACGGGCATCTTATCTCTTTTTTAGTTTGTAAGCCTGCGGGCCTTTGTTAACTTTAGAACTTGTAATCCCCATGTTTATGTTTTTTGTTTCGTATGAACTGTACCTGTACGGGATGTTTTTTAATGAAAAAGGGATGTTTGCCGGGATTTTCGTTCGCGGGTGGAACCCACGACAAGGAGTGAATCCTCGTTATCCTTAAGATAAACGTTTTTTTTTGCCCGGCAACAAGCCTTGCCGTCCCCCCACTTCGCTCGACCTTTCTCATGCCCTTGGTGGAGGCAGGGATGAGGTGGGCTTAGGCTCCTCATTTCATTTCCTTGCTGCCGCGACTACGATCAAACTCGGTCCCTAGGAGACGAGTCCTGGGGTCCGGAATGAGGGGAGCACGGTAGCCTAAGGATAAAATGAGGTTTCACATACCTCAGTCCATAACGAAACGCATGATAAGGGATGAGAACTTATCTGATTCTGCAGCCCGGCAACCTTGGCTTGTCGCGGGTGGATCTTTGCTCTTATGGCCCCGGCAATATTGGCTTGCGGGGCCGGACGCCAGTCCGTCCCTTTCTTCAAAGCAGCTCGGCAAGGATATTCATGTGTCCTGCGAACCAAAGAAAGCAGAGAGAAAGACAGAGAGCACACTTTCGACCTCTAAGCTAGGGGTTAGCGCCGCTAAGCACTATCAACCCTAACCAAGGAAGATACTCAACCTAGCATGCATGCTATAACTTAGGCGCCAGCGCCCGTTTATTGTTCTCGGGGTCTCGCTGGAATTGTACAAAGGGTTACATGCCTTGCAGCAAAGAGGCTTGTACAAAAAGGTAGCTGCGGGGAGGCCGGCTGCTGCGGCTTATGGGTAAAACTTGTGGAGATGCTCGATGTTCGAGTTGCTCTTGGAATGGCATCTTGGTCTCCAGCCGGACGCGCCGGGCTGGTGACTCGTGTTACCGATAAGGGCCTTCCCACTTGGCGTCAACTTGTTGGAATTCTTGTGGCCCAGGCGTGCGAAGAACAATGTCACCTTCCTCAAAGCTCCGGGCATGAACCTTGCGGCTATGGTAGCGGCGCAAGGCTTCTTTGTAGCGTGCTGCCCACACTGACCGCCGGAGCGATCTTCCTCAAGGGCGTCGCATCATCTTGCCGCAATCGCTCTTGCTCAAGCTCATCATAGCGAGCACTCGAGGTGACCCATATATGAGTTACGTGGGAGAACTGCTTACGCCCGTAAACCGGGGCAAAGGGTGTCGACCGGTGGCTCGATTTGGCGTCGTTTGATCGACCAAGAACATGGCAACTCATCAATCCGATGCCTTCCACTCTTGCGCGACTTTGTCGAAAGTCTTCGTTCTTAAGCCTCGCGATACTTCAGCATTGCTCTCTCCGGCAGTGGTTGCTCGTGGGTGTGCCACGGAAGCAGCGCGAACCTATGTCGAGATCCTCAATGTCTTGCATGAACTCATGGCTTGTCAAGCGTGTGTCGTTGTCGGTGATGATCTGTTGGGCACCCCAAAGCGGCACACTAGTCCCTGAAGAACTTGATGGTTGGCTGCGGTGTCACCTTCCTCCTTGCTTCCACCTCGGCCACTTTGTGGACTTGTCGATTCTGACGATACAAGTACTCAAAGCACCCGGCAACACGGGGAAAGGGCCCAATCTGCCGAGCCCCGGACGAGAAGGGCGGAGAGAGAGGGGATAGTTTGAAGGGCTTGAGCTGGTTGATGGAGCTTCTTTGAATGGGCGGCATGCTTCACGGTTGGTTACTAGTGTCGTTGCATCACGGAGGCGGTGGGCGGAAGAAACCTTGCGGAAAGCCTTGCGGCAGGGCCCTCGACCCTATGTGGGAGCCACATATGCCTCCATGTATCTACGCCAACAGCTTTAGTCCTTCCTCCGGGAGATGCACTTCAATTTACCCCATTCGGTCTTCTTACATGCGATTTCGTTATCAGCGAATTGGTGAAGCAGACCGCGGGCTCTCTTTTGCCTCTTCCTGCTCCACAGAAGCTCTCCTTCTGAAGGAATCGGGCGGTGTGATGCACCCATGCGGAGCTTTGTGGCTCGACAACAAGGACCAAAGGCATTTCTTACGCTTCTGGGAGGCGGCGCCTCCACGGCCATGACACGAGTCTGCCATGATCGGTTGCCCGTGGCGAGGATCGGCATCCACGGCAACATCTTCGCGGCGGCTCCGGGGCTTCGGTGGGGAAGTACTTGCGGGCCTAACTTCCTCGCTTGTTCTGCGGTCGGCGGCTCAGCAGACGGCTGAGTTAAGCGAAGCACAAAAGTACTGGTTCCACGGGTAGCTTGAGGGCAGCAGCACAGCGGTGGTCGGCGATGTCGTTCTCCGCCCGAGGGCGTGCTCCACTTGTACACCGTCAAAGCGTTCCTCCGGTTTCCTCACCTCATCTCGTAAGCTTCCATCAGCGGGCTTTGAAAATCTTTGTTGATCTGCACGGCGGCGAGCTGTGAGTAGCCACGGCGATGAGCTTTTTTAACTCCGAGGTCCGCCGCGATCCTGAGACCGGCAAGCAAACCCTCATACTCGGAGGTGTTGTTGGTTGACATCTCCCGGGGGAAGTGCATCTGGATGACATACTTGAGGTGCTCTCCGGTGGGTGTGACAAGCAGCACACCAGCACGGCGCCTTCGTGAGAAGGCACCATCAAAGTACATGATCCGATTCTTGGCTCGTTTCCTTGCGGGGAGAGTGGTCTCTGTACCTCTTAAGTCCGGGCCGGGGTCCATTCTGCAACAAACTCCGCCAAGACTCTGCTCTGAATCATCGATGTACTTTCAAACTTCAAACCAAAACTTGACAGCTCCAGGGCCCATTCCACGATCCTCCCTGTTGCATCTGGGTTATGCAGTATCCGTTGCAATGGGATGCGGGTGACCACTGTGATCTCGTGCGCTTGGAAGCAATGGCGCAGCTTCCTCGAAGCCATAAGGAGGCCGAAGAGCAGCTTTTGCACACCTGAGTACCTCGACCTAGCCCCCTGCAAGAGGGAGCTGACAAAGTAAACTGGGTGTTGTACCATTTTCTTCTTCTGCGCCTCCTCACCCGGTCGCGTGGGTCCCGTCGTACTGGGGCCAGTCTTGCCGGGACCGAGCCTTGCCGGGGACTCAGTCTTGCCGGGACCGAGCCCTGCCGGGGAGGGTTCCGGCCCGCCAACCGTCGACTCTGCCGCTGCCGCTGTCTCCTCATCAACCTCTCTCTGTGCCACTAGTGCGGCGCTAACCACCTGATTTGTTGTCGCTAGATAAGCGACAGCGGTTCTTGTGGTTTTAGGCGCAACCAACCTTCAGGGTAGAGGAGAGTATTTCTTCAAATCTTGCAGCGCTGCTTGACCTCTGGGGTCCACTCCACGGCCCTGCCTTCTTCAAGATCTTGAAAAAGGAAGGGCCGCCCATGCGGACTTGGAGATGAACCGGCTCATGGCAGCAAGCGCAGCCCGGTGAGCCGGCCTTGCGTCCTTGATCCGTTTGGGTGCCTCAATCTGCTCGATGGCCTTGATCTTATCTGGGCTTCAATCCTTGTTGGGACACAAAGAACCCGAGAAGCTTGCCGGACGGGACACCTAAGACACACTTCTCAGGGTTCAATTTGAGGTTGATCTTGCGCAGGTTCCCAAATGTTTCCTCCAGATCTTGTACAAGTGTTGCTTTGCCCTTGGTTTTGACCACTATGTCATCCATATAAGCTTCCATATTTCTATGTAGCTGGGGCTCAAAACCAATTTGGACTTATCTTGCAAAGGTTGAGCCAGCACTCTACAACCCGAAAGGCATCCGTAAAAAGCAATACGTACCACATGGGGTGATGAATGCTGTCTTTTCCTCGTCTTCCTTTGTCATGAAGATCTGGTGGTATCCTGAGTAGGCGTCAAGGAACGATAAGAGGTCACACCCAGCCGTGGAGTCAATAATCTGGTCAATCTTGGCGACAACGGAAAGGATCCTTTGGACATGCCTTATTGATATACGTGTAGTCAATACAGCCTCCACTTCCCATTTGCCTTGCGCTTTTCTCTTTGGATTGGCCAACCACGTGGATGGAGTACTCCTCTCACCAAACCAGCCGCCTCTAGCTTTCTGATTTCCTCCGTCATAAATTCCTGCCTCTCCAGAGCTTGCTTCCTTACCTTCTGCTTGACGGGCCGCGCATGAGGACAGACAGCAAAGTGGTGCTCAATCACCTCCCTGGGAACGCCGGGGATGTCGGAGGCTTGCCATGCAAACACATCGACATTCGCCCGCAGGAAGGCGACGAGCTTGCTTTTCTATTTGCCGTCGAGGGTGGAGCTTATGGTAAAAACTCCCCGCATACCGTCCTCCTTGACGGGCACCTTCTTGGTCTCTGGTGGTGTGGCTCTGGACTTCTTGCTCTTGCCGGCGGAGCTCTCGCACGTCCTCAGCAGGGGGCGCAACACCCGAAGAGGTGCGCTTGCGAGTGGGTGCGAGGATCTCGCGGTCTTCTTCCTCGGGCCGTCGGCAGAGGCAGGTACCTTGGCGGCAGCTGCTTTGCTGCTTCCGGTAGAGTTGGTGGCTCAGATCAATGCATCTTTTTTGTCGGAGGGGCGGTGATGATGTTCATCGGCCGGGCATCTTGAGCATGTTGTGAGGCGTGAGTCTGAAGCCGCCATAAACTTGGCGATGCCGGGCGGCGAGGATCCCGTTGTAAGGCAAGGGATCTCGGCTACATCAAAACAATCCTCTTCGTCCTGTGGTTCAGCTCGCCTCCGAATGTCACAGGCAGTGTGATCTTTCCCTTTGGCTGGCTCCTCCCCGGGTTAACCCCTTGGAATGTGCTCATCTCCTCGAGGTCTCCATCGGGGATCTGCAACCTTCCGACCACAACGGGCGAGATCAAGTTCAGGTCGGCCCCGCCGTCAACCAACATCTTCGTCACCTTGAGGTTGCGGATTGTTAGTGAAACCAACAATGGCAAACACCCGACCGCAGTAGTGCGGTCGGGGTGGTCCTCGGCGTCGAAGATGATGGGTGTGCTGGACCATTTCAGCGGCTTCCGTGCGTCGAACGATGGCTCCACCGCTGTGATCTCACGCGCCCACTACTTGAGTTGGCGGTGGGATGAATCCAGCGAGGCGCCACCGTCGACGCACATGGCCTCTGTGGCTTTCCGAAACTCGTGGTCGCCGGACTCGTCATCCTCGTCATGATCATCATCTTCCTGCTTCTTGTCGCAGCACCGGGTGGGCCTCTCTTGCTGATTATCCTTGCTGCGGCGGCCTCCTTGGCCGCCACATTTCTTGCCGGACCCCTCGGTACCATCTGGACCTTTCTCCTTGTCCCGCCGATCATACTCGGCTTTACGCTCTCGGCGACAACTCTACCTGCGGCAGTTTTGGAGGTCATGGCCCTTGGTGCGATGGATCTTGCGATCTTGCTTGCCGGAGCCTCTGGCTTGTCGGCCCCGCCAAGGCGAGCAAGCGACACACCGGCAACCTCCGTGCCGGGTCGCTTCGCCTTGGTCTTCTTGGTGGTGCGGTGTCGTCGGATCCCTCGGCAGCAAGCACGGCCTTGCCCTTGCCGGTTCCTGTTCTGGCGTCGACCCTTCTTCGCTGGGGTGGTGGTGTCCGCTAGTGGAGTCGGTTTCCGCCGGCATCTTCGCATTGGGTACTTCCTTCCCTCTTCGGTAGCGAGGGCATCGATCGGCCAGGACATGAAATACGCCACATCCTTAACCTTGTTCGCCGCCAGACTCTTCACGCATCTTGCGGTTGCGCGTATTACGATGGAGCGCCGATCACGTCGATTGGGATGAACGCCGGGGATGTTATTGCACCGGCTGAACCTTTGGATGTACTTGCGCCATTTTCTCCTTCCATACGGGTATGATGTAAATCACTACTTTGGCCATGAGCTTGGTGACCTCCGGTAAAGGCGCCAACAAACTCATGGCACAGATCCGCCCAAGAAGAGATGGAATCCACCGGAAAGTGCATCAACCATGACATAACATTATGCTTGAGTGCCAACGGGAAGTAGTTGGCAAGCACCTTATCGTCGCCGGCCCTAGCAGCTTGCATCACGATGGTGTAGATGCTGAGGAACTCTGACGGGTGATTCTTGCCGTTGTACTTCTCGCCGACGTCGGGCTTGAACATACGGTGGGAGGGCCACTGGAACTTCCGCAGCTCACGAGTGAAAGTCGGACAACCCACCTCGTAAGGTAGGCCACCGTAGCTTCCCGGTGCTGGGCGGTCCATAGCGGGCCTTGCCGCTGTCGGCGACAGTGGCCTTGCGTCCACGTCGGCGCTCGATCGTAGTTCGAGCGTCCTCATGAGTCCGCTCCCGAAGGACTTGACGCTGATCGCGGTTGGTTCGCGTGTCGGACGATGCGATGGAGATACCATCACGAGCGTCGTCGCGATGGACCGACGCCCGGGGCAACCGGGATGGAGGTGGGGAGTACACGTGGGCGCGCCGCCTCGGCCACGGCCTCGCGCGGCATCACGGTGGCCCCGGCGACGACGGCCTATGGGTCCCGCCGTTCGCAACTCATTGTTGTTGGCGATACCGACGAGGCTCCGGACAGTGGCCCTCCATTCGTCGAGCTTCTCCGCGGTGGGAGGAAAATCGAGGAGCAGCTGCGCGCGTGCTAGGGCCTCCGCTGGCGTGGGTGGCGGAGAAAGCTGGGTGGACCGCGTTGCGCCTCGACTTCTAACCAGGTTAGAAGGAGCCGCGTCAGGGCCCCGCAACTGATCTCCACCTCCATCAGCACCTCGGCGCGCATGCTGGCCCTCTTCTTCATATGATGGGCGCGCGGGACTCTTCCCGAGTGGCCTTGGTCAGTCCAGCGCCTTTGCTCATCACGCACAACCTGGGAAGAGCGCGTCGTGGGCGCTGGTGTTGGCATCTTGGAGGTCGCCATGCCGCCGTCTGGCGGGATGGCGGCGCCCCTGGAGGGCCCCGCACCGCCCGCGGGGGCCCCGACTCCACCTCTGGAGCCCGCAACTTGTGGCTCGTCGTCGGGCGCGCGAACGACTCCACTCGCCAGGCCTGGACCATCAGGGTGATGTGGATGCTCGCGGGCTGCGCCACGGGCTCTCTCCGCAACTAGCCCGGACGAACCGATTGTCCAGGTCGTCTTCTTCTTAGGAGCCATGGTGATGAAGAACATCTGGGTCAACTGCTAGACCGGATTCTCACAACTGCACCCCCTACCTGGCGCGCCAAAGATGTCGGTGGGAAACGACACCTATGGAATCACTGGAATCCCTACTATGGTTGCGGGGCGCGGGGATCGTGAGAAGAGCGGGACTAGTAGACAACACAAAGGGGATTTACCCAGGTTCGGGCATAAAGATCGTAAAACCCTAGTCCTGCTTTGGTGGGTGTATTTCTGAGAGTTCTTGAGCTCTTGAACTAGCTGTGGTCAGCGCGTGGTTCGAAAGAGCCGAATCCCCCTCCAGTATGCCATGGGCCTCCTTTTATAGTCTGAAGGGGCTGCCACAATGGCACACGGGAGGTGGAAAGGCGTACAGTGCCCTGAGCTTATCGCTCGTGTTACAGGAAAAAGCGCATTTAATGCGAGGCTTAGGTGTCCCTTCGCTTTATCGGGGATGGGAGCGAGGCATGTCCAGTCCGTCGCCGCTCCTCCTTGCTTCGACACGCGCCCTGGCCAGCAGTGCATGCGGTGCCATGTAGGCGGGCAGGCAGCTGAGGTGGCGCGGTGGTGGAGCCTCCACGAAGGGTTGCATGTTGCCACGCAGTGCCTCGCTTGGCTGGTTGGGTCGGCTGACTGCATGCGAATCAGCGGCGGAGACTTGCTCAGTGCGGGCTGGCGGTTCCTGCGGGCTTAGCGAGAGTCTAGCCGGGTGGCCCGGCAAGGGTCTTGTCGTGGCGCGGAGGCGTCCCCGGCAAGGATCTTGCCGGGGGTCTTGTGGGTTTCTTCGGTGAGGATGGTTGCCTTCCTATCCCCATTTGATCTTGACTATTCTTTGTCTTCACAAAGATCTGCATGCCACCACGGAGGTGCCTCCCGAGCCCTGTCCCAATGCGTTTGTCGAGCGTTGGTGGGCTCAAGGGTGGCTCCCTCGGCTGGCGTGGGCGAGCTGCCCCGGCAAGGGTCCTTGCCGGGGAAACCTGCTTCGTCCATCTGATCTTTGTGGCCTTGGTCCTTGTCGTTACTTCGCTTTGTCTTGGGCTTCGGTCTTACCTTGGCTCACCTCCCCTGCTCTGCTTGGTGTGGTCGTGGGCGCGGCTCTGACTGCCCGTGCACAGGTAAAGGGGTACAAAAGCGTGCCCCACTTTTTGTACACCGACAAATCTTAATTTAAATGTATTACAACATTTTTGCTAAATGTCTTGAGAAGGCTGATAGGTTCCACATGAATATATCTCTGCTTGGATACATCAAAATTATATTAATATAGATGAAGTAATCGGTTATATTTGATCGATAAAAAAAGCATAATGATGTATAAAACCGATAAATAAAACAAAGTATTGTGGATAATTATGCTTCATTAAAATAAGTAAAAATGTTTTACTCAGATGAAATATTTGAATAGTTCAAAGAATTTCATAATATTTGAAGAGTTCAAATATTTTAATGAAGATTAGGGATCATTATGACAATTGATAATGTGATTCTTCATTTGAAGAATAGACCTAAAGTCATAAGTTTAGCAAAACATTTGAATTATTCTATCTGCCTTTTATATTAAGGGTATAACTGAAACATCAAGATTTACACTAAATAGAAAAACCGCATACAAATCTGGTTAAAAGAAAAATCATATGAGTTATGAAATTATTTAACTAGATAACAGTTGGATTGTAGAATAATATATAACATGATTCCTCTCATTGAAATGACCAAAAGACAAATAGATTCGTCACAAATGAAGGAAAAGGTTTTCTTGTCAAAAATAAGTGTGAGGATGTTATAGCCTGAAGAGATTAATGAATCCTTAGCGGTGGTAAATTGAATCAATAATCAGAATTTGTTCCGATAGATTGTATGCAAGATATCCCGTTAATTACTACATTGGAGGTAGAAAATTCTAAAAGCTAATAACATGATCATGAATATCGTTGAATTTATGAAAAGATGCGACGAAATATTCATCTTGGAAGAAGATGAACTTAAACACTACAAGGAAACACTAGCGGCGCCTAGTTCAAAAGGGGAATGGCCCTTGGCCATGCACACCGGAACAGAATTTATATACAATCAAGTTTAGAACTTAGTTGTTAATTTTCATACATAACTGACAAGTTTAGAACTTGATAGAAACTTCAAGTAGTATGTTGAAAGGAGTATTAATTTGGGAAAGGATGCATGACTGATACAAACAGAAAGGTTTTAAATCCTCAAGATAACCGGATAAATGTGCGGAACTTCAAAAGGATTTTTGAAGATTTAAACTAGCATTGAGATTCTGGACTTGTCCAAAAGTATTTTGTGTAAAATTCAGTGGGAGTTATATAATATTTCTAAATCTTAAGTCATATCATGAAATGGAAATAATATAAAAGCTTCCGGGTACTAACAAAATAGTTTTGTAAAATCCAGTGGGAGCTGTATAATGTTTCGATCATATATGTATATGATGTATTATGAGATGAAAACAATATAAAGTTCTTTAGCACATAATAAAATAGTTTTGAAACAAATTTCCATCGAGTATTAGGCAAAATATCGGGCATGGAAGAATCTATGGAGATATATCAAAATGTCGATTAAGCTAATATAAAGTTTATATATATCTTGACAAAAGATTTAAAAGGATTTAAAATATATATAAAGAAAAATTGTTTTCTCTAAATGTCATATAACTTCATACTTATGAATGATAAGATTGGAAGATGATATCATCCTGATAAGTTATGATATACTCCCTCCGTCCGGAAAAGCTTGTCCCTCACATGGATGCATCTAGCACCAAGTTAGTGCTAGATACATCCATTTGGGGGACAAGCTTGGGACAAGCTTTTTCGGACGGAGGCAGTATATAATAGCCAAAAGAATATTTACTAAAAGTTAGTAAATAAAACATCAAGGAACTCAAAAGGATAAAATGTTTATTTTGAGTAACCGAGGTTGAAATTCATTATTGAAAATATATGAATATCAAACTTTATAAGACTGGCTATGATAATTCAGAAATATTTATGAACAAAAATTTGTTGGAGCTATAAACGATAAAGCTATACATCTTGAAAACATGAGATGTTTCAATTTTATATGGATCAAGAAATGTCTTGATATAAATGTTTTGTTTGAACGAATGTTATAAGAGTTATAATAGACCCATAAAAGGTTTTGCAAGAAGAATCTTTACAAAATGGGTTAATTCAAGAAATGACCAAGAAAAGTCTTGACATAAAAATGATCCTAAATCCTATAAAATATTATAGCTTGAAAGCAAGATGGATTAAGATCTTAAAATCATACGAAGCTGTTGGGGAATGTACTCTCTCCACTAAGGCCCATCGAGGCCCATTAGTTCCCCCGGGGTTTCCGATAACCCTCCGGCACTCCGGTTTTATTCGAAACTTCTCTGGAACACTTCCGGTGTCTGAATATAGTCGTCCAATATATCAATCTTCATGTCTCGACCATTTCGAGACTCCTCGTCATGTCCGTAATCACATCCGGGACTCCGAACAAACTTCGGTACATCAAAACTCATAAACTCATAATATAATTGCCATCGAAACCTTAAGCGTGCGGACCCTACGGGTTCGAGAACTATGTAGACATGACCTAGAACTGTTTCCGGTCAATAACCAATAGCGGAACCTGGATGCTCATATTGGCTCCCACATATTCTACGAAGACCTTTATCGGTCAAACCGCATAACAACATACGTTGTTCCCTTTGTCATCGGTATGTTACTTGCCCGAGATTCGATCATCGGTATCTCAATACCTAGTTCAATCTTGTTACCGGCAAGTCTCTTTACTCGTTCCGTAATACATCATCCCGCAACTAACTCATTAGTTGCAATGCTTGCAAGGCTTAAGTGATGTGCATTACCGAGTGGGCCCAGAGATACCTCTCCGAGCAATGACAAATCCTAATCTCGAAATACGCCAATAGAATCATACACAAATAGTGAAAGCTGATGACAAAGGCTATACCACGAGAAAAGCATTGATAAACACCAGATAAGCTATTTGGTGTTAGGCAACTATATCATTGACTCTACTGCAAGTGGGAGACTGTTGGGAATATGCCCTAGAGGCAATAATATTGTATTATTATATTTCCATTATTCATAATTAAGATTTATATTTCATGCTATAACTGCTATGATCCTAGAATATGCGATTCAGTGGAAAACTAATATGCATGTGTGAAATGATAAATGGTCAAACAATGGGTTCTCGGTCCAGCCTCTAGGACTGGCTCAAGTGTTGTTGGTGATCACGTTTTCCGGGTCTTAAAGTATCATTAGGTGTAATGATAGTCCTAAAACAACATTGAGGGTACGACGTTAGAAGAATGATCATATTGAATCGACCCAATCTTGTATGTTATACTTAGTGATCATATCGTCTAAAATCGTCTGTTATAACACGGAGTGTTAGCATGTGTTCTTTAGTTCCTCAGACCATGAGAGTGTCTCGGTCACTTCCTACCAGACGATGGACTTTGGGGTTGCTCAAACATCATCTGTAACAAGGTAATCATAACGACAACTTCTAGGCTCACCGGAAAGTTTGACAAGTGAACGAACAGCTCAAGAGTGGGATTTGCTCCTCTAACAATGGAGAGATATTCTTAGGCCCTCTCGGTGTGATGCCATCCATCATTCTTTGGCCATACACATGTGACTTCATCACAGAGATGCCGGTGTTGGGAACGTAGCATGCAATTTCAAAAAAATTCCTAAGCTCAAGCAAGATCTATCTAGGAGATGCGTAGCAACGAGAGGGGGAGAGTGTGTGCACGTACCCTCGTAGACTGAAAGCGGAAGCGTCTGACAACGCGGTTGATGCAGTCTAACTTCTTCTCGTTCTGACCGATCAAGCACTGAACATACGGCACCTCCGAGTTCTGCACACGTTCATCTCGATGACGTCCCTCGAACTCTTGATCCAGCAAAGTGTCGAGGGAGAGTTCCATCAGCACGACGGCGTGGTGACGGTGATGGTGAAGTAATCCACGCAGGTCTTCGCCTAAGCACTACGTGAATATGACCGGAGGCATAAACTGTGGAGGGGGGCGCCGCACACGGCTAACAATGTTTGTTATCTCCTCTAGGCGCCCCCTTCCCCACATATATATAGGTTTGAGGGGGGAAGAGGCAGCCAGGGGGCGCCCAAGTAGGCCGAATCCTACTTGGGCTCCCACCCCAATTCGCCCCCCTTCCTTGTTTCGGCACTAGGAGAAGGAAGGAGGAGGTGGCGCCCCCCCACTTTCCTTTCTCCCTTGAAAAGGGGAAGGAAAGAGGGGCTAGCCCTCCTCCCCTGCCTTCCCTAGGGTTGTACGTCCTGGTGGAGGTGTGCACCAGCCCCCTGTGGGCTGGTATATCCCTCCCTAGGCCCATTAAGCCCATATAGCTAGCAGGGGTTGCCCTGAACCCCTTCCAGTGACCCGATTCGTACCCGGTACCCCAAAACACTTCTAGTGTCCAAATACTATCATCCTATACATGAATCTTTACCTCTCGACCATTTAGAGACTCCTCATCATGTTTGTGATCTCATCCGGGACTCCGAACAATATTCGGTCACCAAATCACATAACTCATATAATACAAATCATCATCAAATGTTAAGCGTGCGAACCCTACGGGTTCGAGAACTATGTAGACATGACAGAGACACCTCTCCGGCCAATAACCAACAGCGGAATCTGGATGCTCATATTGGTTCCTACATATTCTACGAAGATCTTTATCGGTCAAACCGTAATGACAACTTACGTAATTCCCTTTGTCATCGATATGTTACTTGCCCGAGATTCGATCATCGGTATGTTCATACCGAGTTCAATCTCGTTACCGACAAGTCTCTTTACTCGTTCCGTAATACATCATCCCGCAACTAAATAATTAATCACATTGCTTGTAAGGCTTATTATGATGTGCATTACCGAGAGGGCCCAGAGATACCTCTCTGATACTCGGAGTGACAAATCCTAATCTCGATCTATGCCAACCCAACAAACACCTTCGGAGATACCTGTAGAGCATATTTATAATCACCCAGTAATGTTGTGACGTTTGGTAGCACACAAGGTATTCCTCCGGTATCCGGGAGTTGCATAATCTCGTAGTCAAAGGAATATGTATATGCCATGTAGAAAGGAATAGCAATAAAACTTAACGATCATTATGCTAAGCTAACAGATGGGTCTTGTCCATCACATCACTCTCCTAATGATGTGATCCCATTCATCAAATGAAAACACATGTCTATGGTTAGGAAACTTAACCATCTTTGATTAATGAGCTAGTCTAGTAGAGGCTTACTAGGGACACTGTGTTTTGTCTATGTATCCGCACATCTATCAAGTTTCCGGTTAATACAATTCTAGCATGAATAATAAACATTTAGCATGATATAAGGAAATACAAATAACAACTTTATTATTGCCGCTAGGTCATATTTCCTTCAATCTCCCACTTGGACTAGAGTCAATAATCTAGTTCGTATCGTCATGTGATTTAACACCAATAGTTCACATCTTTATGTGATTAGTTCACATCACCATGTGACTAACACCCAAAGGGTTTAGTAGAGTCAATAATCTAGTTCACATCGCTATGTGATTAACACCCAAAGAGTACTAAGGTGTGATCATGATTTGCTTGTGAGAGAAGTTTAGTCAACGGGTCTGCCACATTAATATGTATTTTGCAAATTTTCTATGTCTACAATGCTCTGCATGGAGCTACTCTAGCTAATTGCTCTCACTTTCAATATGTATCCATATTGAGACTCGGAGTCATTCAGATCGGTGTAAAAGCTTGCATTGACGTAACTCTTTACGACGAACTCTTTATCACCTCCATAACCAAGAAATATTTCCTTCGTCCTCTTAGGTAACTAAGGGTAACTTTGACCATTGTCCAGTGATCCACTCCTGAATCACTATCGTACCCCCTTGCCAAAGTCATGGCAAGGTACACAATAGGTCTGGTACACAACATAGCATACTTTATAGAACCTATGGTTGAGGCGTAGGAAATGACTTTCATTCTCTTTCTATTTTCTGCCATGGTCGGGTTTTGAGTCTTACTCAACTTTACACCTTGCAATACAGGCAAGAACTCCTTCTTTGACTGTTCCATTTTGAACTACTTCAAAATCTTGTCAAGGTATGTACTCATTGAAAAATCTTATTAAGTGTCTTGATCTATCTCTATAGATCTTGATGCCCAATATGTAAGCAGTTTCACTGAGTTCTTTCTTTGAAAAAATCCTTTCAAACACTCCTTTATGCTTTCCATAAAATTCTACATCGTTTCTGATCAACAATATCTCATTCACATATACTTATCAGAAAGGCTGTAGTGCTCCCACTCACTTTCTTGTAAATGCAGGCTTCACCGCAAGTCTGTATAAAACTATATGCTTTGATCAACTAATCAAAGCGTATATTCCAACTCCGAGATGCTTCCACCAGTCCATAGATGGATGGCTGGAGCTTGCACATTTTGTTAGCACCTTTAGGATTGACAAAACCTTCTGGTTGCATCATATACAACTCTTCTTTAATAAATCCATTAAGGAATGTAGTTTTGATATCCATTTGCCAGATTTCATAAAATGCGGCAATTGCTAACATGATTCGGACAGACTTAAGCATCGATACGAGTGAGAAAAACTCATCGTAGTCAGCACCTTGAACTTGTCGAAAAACTTTTTGCGACAATTCGAGCATTGTAGATAGTAACACTACCATCAGCGCCCGTCTTCCTCTTGAAGATCCATTTATTCTCAATGGCTTGCCATCATCGGGCAAGTCCACCAAAGTCCACACTTTGTTCCTTATATATAGATCATATCTCAGATTTCATTGCCTCAAGCCATTTATCGGAATCTAGGCTCATCATAGCCTATAGTTCGTAGGTTCGTCATGGTCTAGTAACATGACTTCTAGAATAGGATTACCATACCACTCTATGCTCTGGTTGACCTATGAGGTTTGGTAGTAACTTGATCTGAAGTTTCATGATCATCATCATTAGCTTCCTCTCTAGTTGGTGTAGGCATCACAGGAACGGATTTCTCTGATGTGCTACTTTCCAAATTGAGAGAAGGTACAATTACCTCATCAAGTTCTACTTTCCTCCCACTCACTTCTTTCGAGAGAAACTCCTTCTCTAGAAAGGATCCATTCTTAGCAACAAAGATCTTGCCTTTCGGATCCGTGGTAGAAGGTATACCCAATTGTTTCCTTAGGGTATCCTATGAAGACGCACTTCTCCGATTTGGGTTCAAGATTATCAGGCTGAAGCCTTTTGACATAAGTGTCGCAACCCCAAACTTTAAGAAATGACAACTTAGGTTTCTTGCCAAACCATAGTTCATACGGTGTCATCTCAACAGATTTAGATGGTGCCCTATTTAACGTGAATGCAATTGTCTCTAATGCATAACCCCAAAACGATAGTGGTAAGTCAGTAAGAGACATCATAGATCGCACCATATCTAATAAAGTACGGTTACGACGTTCGGACACACCATTACACTGTAGTGTTCCAGGTGGCGTGAGTTGTGAAACTATTCCACATTGTTTTTAAATGAAGGCCAAACTCGTAACTCAAATATTCGCCTCCGTGATCAGATCGTAGAAACTGTTTTTTCTTGTTACGATGATTCTCCACTTCACTCAGAAATTCTTTGAACTTTTCAAATGTTTCAGACTTGTGTTTCATTAAGTAGATATACCCATATCGACTCAAATCATTTGTGAAGGTCAGAAAATAACGATACCCGCCGTGAGCCTCAACAATCATCGGACCGAATGCATCGGTATGTATTATTTCCAATAAGTCAGTGGCTCACTCCATTGTTCCGGAGAACGGAGTTTTAGTCATCTTTCCCAATGAGGCATGGTTCGCAGGCATCAAATGATTCATAATCAAGTGATTCCAAAAGTCCATCCGCATGGAGTTTCTTCATGCGTTTTACACCAATATGACCTAAATGGCAGTGCCACAAATATGTTGCACTATCATTATCAACTTTGCATCTTTTGGCATCAATATTATGAATATGTGTATCACCATGATCGAGATTCAATAAACCAGTTACATTGGATGTATGACCATAGAAGGTTTTATTCATGTAAACAGAACAACAATTATTCTCTGACTTAAATGAATAACCATGTCGCAATAAACATGCTCCAATCATATTCATGCTCAACGCAAACACCAAATAACAATTATTTAGGTCCAACACTAATCCCAAAGGTAGAGGGAGTGTGCGATGGTGATCTCTTCAACCTTGGAATCACTTCCAACATACATCGTCACCTCGCCCTTAACTAGTCTCTGTTCATTTTGCAACTCCTGTTTTGAGTTACTAATCTTAGCAACTGAACCGGTATCAAATACCCAGGGGTTACTGTGAACACTAGTAAAGTAAACATCAATAACATGTATATCAAATATACCTTTGTTCACTTTGCGATCCTTCTTATTCGCCAAGTATTTGGGGTAGTTTCGTTTCCAGTGACCATTCCCTTTTGCAGTAGAAGCACTCAGTTTCAGGCTTAGGTCTCGCTTTGGACTTCTTCACAGGAGTGGAAACTTGCTTGCCATTCTTCTTGAAGTTTCCTCTCTTTCCCTTGCCCTTTTTCTTGAAACTAGTGGTCTTGTTAACCATCAACACTTGATGCTCTTCCTTGATTTCTACCATCGTCGATTTCAACATCGCAAAGAGCTCGGGAATCATTTTCGTCATCCCTTGCATATTATAGTTCATCACGAAGTTATAGTAGCTTGGTGATAGTGACTTGAGAACTTTGTCAATCACTATCTTATCTGGAAGATTAACTCCCACTTGATTCAAGCGATTGTAGTACCCAGACATTCTGAGCACATGCTCACTGGTTGAGCTATTCTCCTCCATCTTGTAGGCAAAGTATTTGTTAGAGGTCTCATACCTCTTGACCCGGGGATAAGTCTAAAATACCAATTTCAGCTCTTGTAACATCGCATATGCTCTGTGGCATTCAAAATGTTTTTGAAGTCCCCTTTCTAAGCTGTAAAGCATGGTGCACTAAACTATTAAGTAGTCATCATACCGAGCTTTTATCAAATGTTCATAACGTCTGCAACTGCTCCTGCAATAGGTCTGTCACCTAGCGGTGCATCAAGGACATAATTCTTCTATGCAGCAATGAGGATAATCCTCAAATCACGAACCCAGTCTGCATCATTGCTACGATCATCTTTCAACTTAGTTATCTCTAGGAACAAATCAAAAATAAAATAGGGGAGCTATACGCGAGCTATTGATCTACAACATAGATATGCAAATAGTATCAGGACTAAGTTCATGATAAATTAAGTTCAATTAATCATATTACTTAAGAACTCCCACTCAGATAGACATCCCTCGAGTCATCTAAATGATTATGTGATCCAAATCAACTAAACCATGTTCGATCATCACGTGAGATGGTAGTCTTCAATGGTGAACATCTCTGCGTTGATCATATCTACTATATGATTCACGGTCGACCTTTCGGTCTCCAGTGTTCTGAGGCCATGTCTGTACATGCTAGGATCGTCAAGTTTAACCTGAGTATTCTGCATGTGCAAAACTGTCTTGCACCCATTGTATGTGAACGTAGAGCTTATCACACCCGATCATCAAGTGGTGTCTCAGCACGAAGAAATGTCGCAACGGTGCATACTCAGGGAGAACACTTATACCTTGAAATTTTAGTAAGGGATCATCTTATAATGCTACCGCCGTACTAAGCAAAATAAGATGCATAAAAGATAAACATAACATGCAATAAAAAATACGTGACATGATATGGCCATCATCATCTTGTGCCTTTGATCTCCATCTCCAAAGCACCGTCATGATCTCCATCGTCATCGGCTCGACACCTTGATCTCCATCGTAGCGTCGTTGTCGTCTCGCCAACTATTGCTTCTACAACTATCGCTAACGCATAGTGATAAAGTAAATCAATTACATGGCGTTTGCATTTCATACAATAAAGCGACAACCATAAGGCTCCTGCCAGTTGCTGATAACTTTTACAAAACATGATCATCTCATAGAATAACGTATATCACATCATGTCTTGACCATAACACATCACAACATGCCCTGCAAAAAACAAGTTAGACGTCCTCTACTTTGTTGTTGCAAGTTTTACGTGGCTACTACGGGCTTCTAGTAAGAATCGTTCATACCTACGCATCAAAACCACAACGGTGATTTATCAAAATGTAACATCCCAAATTTCAATTTGGAATGTTATACATAGAGCATCATTGCATATCATATTTTTCATTGCATTTTCTTTGCATTTTGCTCGATCCTAGAAAATTCTACACAACTCAAGGACCCTCGGAGAGAGTTGGGGATTTTTGTTATTTCCATATTTGAGTTTTCTAAAATTTTGAAAATAGGATCGTTGATTTTAATTATTTTATCTTCAATTATTTCTATTACAAAAATATGCGAGAGGGAATAAAATGACTTTCCCAAAATAAAGAAATAATGAAGATTTAATAATAAAATCAAATAAGATTTTATTTTGGAGTTTTTGCCATTTTATTTGAATTTAAGAAAATGCGCTTTTTCAAAATTGCATCTAGGCCCCAAATAAATGTTCATTAAATCCGCTTGATTTTAGAAACCGGGAAAATTTATTTCGGGATTTTTGGAGTCTGTTTGGTACTTCTTTTGATTTTTTCTCACGCGTAATGTTTTATTAAAAAACGAACCGCCTTCTCGGGCGTGCCAGCGGGACTCCGCCGGGCGCTTTAAATAGCGGCCACCCCGAGCCGCTAAGCCCACCCGAGCCCAAATTTCACCGCCATCGCCGGAGTTCGCCGAGGTTCGGCGTGCATCGATTTCCGTGCCGATTTTTATTTTTAATTTAAAAAAACCGATCGGTTTTCTTTGGTTTTTTTTATTATTTTTATTTTTATTTTTTTTATTTTTCCGTTCGAATCTGTTCGTCGTATTTTTCTTTTTCTCGGATTTAATCCGCGATTTTTCTTATCGTGATTCGAGATCCGATTTTCGTTTTAGTATAACTTTTAAGCTCGTTTATCGAATCAAGGCGATTCAAGCGCTGGAGTTTAATCTCAAAACCTCTTTCGAATAATCTACTTAAACAAGTTTTTGCATCTGTAAAATTTGACCTAGATCCAGATTAGTAAAACGAAGCTGTTTTCTTCCGCCGTTTGACTTTCGTTGCTTCATTTGATTTGATTCTTTTTGCAAACCGGAGTTCTTAATTTGAACTATCTGGTTAGATCTATTTGAGTTTTACCTGTGCATTAGATGAGTACTTATTGTATGCTTGTTTGTTTGTCTGCGATAGAATACCTTGAGTCGCCGCTTGTTACTTGAGTCTCTAGGTTTGCGGATCATCGAGCAAGGCAAGTAACACTTTGATCATACTTTTCTCATACCCAGTTTTTATGCATTAGATCTATTCTCAAACACTTGCATGATTAGGATCTAATTAAATTGTGGGATGGGAAGTAGTTGAGGTAGTACCTATTACCTGCTTTATTATCAAACCTTTGGGAGTTACTTCTCGTTTGCTTATTATGCCATGCTATGCTAGTAGGCGTGGATTGGGTGAGTGTATCCATGATGATGTGAGATTGTTATTTAATGGTTTATTTAAGGTGGCAACTTAAACACACATCTGGGTGGATTGAGGCACCTGGTTTCTATCAGGACTTACTGTATTTCTTGGACCGCCACCCAGTGCTCAAAGGGATCATGAGATTATTCAAACTAGAAACTTCCGTGTGCAGCCACAAGCCATTATGGCCTCTGGCATAGTTGATTAAGTTGTGCGAACTCTTACGGGTAGGCTAGCTGATGTAGGGGTTGTAGGTTGGTACGGTCTACCCACATGTAAGGTGCTAGCGCTTCTGAAAGACTATGTCTCGGTCATCCGTTTCTCAAACACCCTGTAGTGCGAGAAACCAAACGGAGGCGATCGAGTCTTGTGGGGAAAAGTGCGCAAACCTCTGCAGAGTGTATAAACTAATCATGGTTAGCCGTGTCCCGGTTATGGACAATCTTGAGTATCTAGTACCGGATATCATGTGAATCTCATCATGTTACTTCTAATTAATATTGTTGGGTTTAATGAGTACTTTTAATTGGAATTGAGAATGTGTCAACCATTCTCAATGTTTCACAACCACCATGATAGTTAAATAAATTTATTCCTTTGCGGTAGGGAAAAATTGGCTTTATGCAAAACTGTAATCAGTAGAGCTTTCCACCAGCCATATATGCATGTAGTATAGGCTTATCATTCCATTATTCTCTATGTGTTACATTGCCAAGATATTCCATGTCTTGACCGTTTTGGGCTGCAACGTTTCATGTTGCAGACTTTTTGAACGACAGTAAGGTGCTTAGGTCGTGGTTCTATACTCGGTGATGCCGTTGGAGTTGATGGACTCGCTTAATCTTCCAAGCCTTCCGCTGTTATCGTATTAGATGGCCTTAAGCCATATTTATTTTATTAAGTTCTCTCTTGAGACATTCGATTGTAATAAGTGTGTGATTGCTACTCTGTTATAAATCCTTGAAATCTTGTGTGGTGTCGACATCGATCCAGGATGACACCGAGCACGTAGACTTGATCCATTCGGGTCGGGTCGCTTCTGTAGATGGTATCGAGCACACGTTGATCGTAGGACACGACCATTAAGCTAAAGCCCTAGATCACTACTCTCTCTTCTCATTTCGACTCCTCATCTTTTCTACTCTTTTAGGATGACTAAGCGAGGATCAAGTTCACCCACCGGATGAGGATACACCCTTTGGACGACACCGAAGGAAGTCACTAGGTACCTTAACATAGGATTACCAAGCTTCACGGGACCTACAATTCCACTTTACCCAAGAGGAGCGCTGAAGATTCAAGCTCAAGTTCCTAAGAACGTTTGCGCCAATCACGGAGCCCATAGAGTGTGTTTTCAATGCACCAACACGAGTTTGGGAAAGAGCATGGCAGCTCACATAACCATGGGGCGATTGGAGAAGTTTATAGAGAAGACCTCAAGGATACTATCTACCAGATTTGCGGACGCCGAGATGAACAATGGGAGATAGTTGGCACTAAGAAGGATCGATCCATTGCAGCTTTCATCCAGAGTTAAACCAGCACATTCGGACGCCAGAGAACCGGAGTCTTGTGCAGACATGATGGAGTTGAAGACAGCAAAAGCCAAGATTATCGAACTAGAAGGAGAACTGAAGGCCACTCGCAAGGACTACATGGAGGAGATTGTAGCTCTAGTGAGACAAAATGGCGATCTTAAGGAGAAGATTGAAGAACTCATGGGAAATTCAGCACCCGGAGGAGAAGATGAAGATATCACCTGTCCAGAGAACTACATCATCATCGACGACGCCGATTTCGATCCTAGTGATGATGATTACGAAGATGAAGCTGGAGCAGATATCATGGAGTCTTCATCGGAGCAGTTTTTCTAGTTGACCACCATAACAATAGTAGATTACCCCCATGTATATTGGTTTTAGTTTCAGCACTTTGTAACGATAGATAGACCGTTGTATGCCCTTGTTTGAATTGATTGGAGTGATATTGTGTGATTTGTCTCATGTGCATATGGGTAGTGTTTCCCTCTAGACCTCATTCTATTCTAAATTCTCTTCTTTTCTTAAAACCCTCAGATGCCTCCGAGACACGACCCCGAATTTGTTTTCCCGCCAGAGATCACCCAGTTGATTCAGCAGCAGAATACCTTGATTCAAACATTGGTACAGAACCAAGGCAACAACAACAACAACCCACCGCCACCACCACCGCTGACCATTCGACCTGTTTCTTAAGGCTGAATCGCGGTGTTTTCCAATAGCACCGAGCCGATTGTTGGCAGATGATTGGCTCCGTAAGATAGGGAGGAGTTGACCACTGCAGGATGTACAGATGGAGAAAGGGTGAAGTTTGCTGCACATCAGCTCGAAGGACCCGCAACAGCATGGTGGGAAAATTTTACACCACTTACCCAGAGACACCGCCACATGGGATCGGGCCAACAAGCTTTCCGTCGCCCATGTTTCAGCAGGAGCTATGGCCATGAAGAAGCGTGAGTTTCGCAACTTACGCCAAGGAGGACAGACAGTTGGCAAGATGTAGATGATTTGAGTAAGCTAGCACGTTATGCCCCGGATGAGCGTTACTACGGACGCAGCTAAGCAGGAGAAGTTTCTAGAAGGACTGAATGATGAGCTGAGCATGCAGTTGATGGTAGCCACTTTCAATAACTACCAGGAGTTAGTAGATCGTGCGCTTATGATTGAAGGGAAGCAGCAGCAGATTGAAAATCGCAAGAGGAAGTATGGACAGGGGAAGAATAACTCTGGAGCTCAGCAGAAACTTCGCTTTACCCCGAAGCCAGGAGGACAATTTCAGCATACCCATGGAGGAGGTAGCTCGACAACCATAATGGCACCAAGAATGGGAACGGAATGGAGGAAGCAATGGATAGAACCGCACCAACCCGTCAACACCATCCAAGGTAGACTGAGCCACGCACTTGCTTTAAGTGCCGCAAGATCGGGCATTATGCAAACGAATGTCCGTAGGCCGTAATGGAAATGGCAATGGAAGCTCGGGAAAGAAGCGAATCCTTTCAACAAAGGACAAGTGAACCACGTTACCGTGGAGGAGGTTGAAGCTCAGCCGGATGCGAGAATAGGTAAGTTTTTGGTTAAGTCATTTATCGCAGCTTGTTCTTTTTGATCTTGGTGCATCGCATTCATACATATCAAGGGATTTGTGGATAAGTACAAATTACCAACCCAAGCCCTTAGGTCACCCATGCTAGTAACCTCACCGGAGCAGAATACATGGCTAGTATATGGTGTGATCGATCGCCATTAAGGATTGGACACTATGTTTTCCCTCGGACCTAATAGTTCGGAATCCCAAGGATTGATGTGATATTAGGCATGGATTGGTTATCAAGTATGGAGGAACATAGATTGCGCCAAGAAGTCAATTTTGCTTACCACCCCGAAGGAAGGAGAATCAAGTATGTATCACGGCATGAGCCGAGGAGAGCACATGTAAATTCCTTATCGAGGAGTTGTGCAGAGGAAGTACCAGAGTAAAGGATTACCGGACGTGTTTCGGAAGAGTTGTCGTGCATGCCACCGGATAGAGACATTGAGTTTCGATTGAACTATTGCGAACCCGGACCGATATCTAAGAGACCGTATAGGATGCCAGCCCAAGATTTGGAGGAAATTAAGAAGCAGATTAAGGAGTTCTTGGATAAAGGTTTTATTCGCCCAAGTTCTTCGCTTTGGGGATCACCAAGATTTCGGTGGAGAAGAAGGATGGATCCTTAAGAATGGTTGTTGATTATCGTGGATTGAATGAAGTGACCATTAAGAACAAATACCCATTGCCGATGATCAATGACTTGTTTGACCAATTGCAAGGAGCTAAGGTGTTTTCAAAGATCGATTTGCGATCGTGGTACCATCGATTGAAGATTCGAGAGCAGGATATACCTAAGACAGCTTTTACCACTGTGCACGGGCTGTATGAGTACACCGTTATGTCATTTGGTCCGACTAACGACCTTCCTATTTTATGAACATGATGAACAAAGTGTTTATGGAGTTTTGGATAAGTTAAATCGTGGTGTTCATTGATGATATTTTGGTTTACTCAAGAATGAAGAGGAACATAAGGAGCATTTGCGTTTGGTACTCGAGAAGCTCGTGAGAACATCGGTTATATGCCAAGTTCAGCAAGTGTGAGTTTTGGTTGAAGGAAGTTGGATTTCTTGGACATGTTATATCCGGAGAAGGTATAGCGAGAGACCCCACTAAAGTTGTCACCGTAACAAACTGGGAAGCACCAACAACAGTTGGAGAGATCCGGAGTTTCCTTGGACTAGCAGGATACTACCGGAGATTCATTGAGAATTTCTCAAGGATTGCGAAGCCTATGACAGAATTGTTGAAGAAGGATACCAAGTTCATTTGGACCGAGGAGTGTGAAGCTAGTTTCCAAGAGTTGAAGAAAGGTTTGGTTACCTCACCAGTGTTAATTCTGCCAGATCAGACCAAGGATTATGAGGTGTATTGCGACGCTTCACGTCGAGGACTTGGAGCAGTGCTTATGCAGGAGGGGAGAGTTGTTTCGTATGCTTCACGACAGCTTAAGCCTCATGAGCTAAACTATGCTACGCATGATTTGGAGTTAGCAGCCGTAGTACATGCGTTGAAGACATGGAGACATTTCCTCATTGGAAATCATTGTGAGGTGTATATGGATCACAAGAGTTTGAAGTACATCTTCACGCAGAAGGAGTTAAATCTCAGGCAAAGGAGATGGTTGGAACTCATCAAAGATTATGATATGAGATTGCACTATCACCCCGGAAAGGCTAACGTTGTAGCAGACGCGTTGAGCCGTAAGAGTCACGTCAATACATTAATGACGGGAGAAATACCAAAGGAGTTAGCCGAAGATCTTCGAGAGCTATGTTTGGAAATAGTTCCGAGAGGCTATGTAGCAGCACTGGAGATTCAGTCAACTTTGATGGATAAGATCAGGGAAGCTCAGAAGATCGACAAAGAGATTGCCTCTATAAAGGAGAGAATGAGCGAAGGAAAGGCTAAGGGATTTCGTGAGGATGAGCACGATACCCTATGGTTTGAGGACCGTGTTTATGTGCCCAATGACCCGGAGATCAGGAAGTTGATTTTGCAAGAGGCACATGATTCACCATATTCGATTCACCCAGGAAATACCAAGATGTATTTGGATTTGAAGAATACTTTCTGGTGGACCGGAATGAAGAAGGATATTGCAGAGTACGTAGCAGTTTGTGATGTATGTCAGAGGGTGAAGGCAGAACATCAGAAGCCAGCAGGATTGTTACAGCCATTGCCTATACCCGAATGGAAGTGGGATAAACTAGGTATGGATTTTATCACGGATTGCCTGAGGACTCGCTCAAGCTATGACTCGATTTGGGTTATAGTCGATCGGTTGATGAAGGTAGCTCATTTCATTCCAAAGAAAGACTACATACAAGAGTGCCAAATTGGCCAAGATATACATGACCAGGATTGTATGCTTGCATGGAGTTCCGAGGAGTATCGTGACGATAGAGGAACCCAATTTACCTCAAAGTTCGAAGCAGCGTTGCATGAAACTTTAGGAACCAGATGGAGTTTAGCACAGCTTTCCATCCACAGCATGATGGACAAACCGAGAGAGTCAACCAGATTTTGGAGGATATGCTTAGAGCTTGTGCTTTGGATTATGGATCAAGTTGGGATGACAATTTGTCAGATGCGGAGTTTTCTTACAACAAAGTTACCAAACCAGTTTGAAGATGGCACCTTTCGAAGCCTTGTACGGAAGGAGGTGCAGGACCCCGTTGTTGTGGGATGAAGTTGGAGACCGCCAGTTGTTTGGACCGGATTTGATTAAGGAGTATGAACAGAAGGTAAAGTTGATTCGCGATAGGCTCAAGGTAGCCCAGTCAAGACATAAAAGTTATGCAGATTCAAAATGCAAGGAGACAGAATACGAAATCGGAGACAGAGTTTATCTTCGAGTATCGCCACTTCGAGGAGTTAAGCGTTTTGGAGTTAAGGGAAAGTTAGCACCTCGATTTGTTGGACCTTACCGTGTTTTGGAACGTATGGGAGAAGTTGCGTACAAGTTGGAATTACCCGAGAGATTGTCAAGAGTTCATGATGTGTTTCACGTTTCACAGTTGAAGAAGTGTCACGCAGAGATGGCTGATATACCACTGAGAGATACCATGCCACTGGAAGCGATTCAGTTGAATGAAGATTTGACCTATGAGGAGAAATCGGTTAGGATTTTGGAGTATGCCAGCAGAGTCACTCGCAGCAAGGTCATTAAGTTTTGCAAAGTTCAGTGGAGCCACCACACTGAGGATGAAGCCACCTGGGAGCGAGAGGAAGATTTGCTTAAAGACCACCCTCACCTATTTTCTAGCCAAACCAAATCTCAAGGGCGAGATTCATCTTAAGGGGGTAGGTTTGTAACATCCCAAATTTTCAATTTGGAATGTTATACATAGAGCATCATTGCATATCATATTTTTCATTGCATTTTCTTTGCATTTTGCTCGATCCTAGAAAATTCTACACAACTCAAAGACCCTCGGAGAGAGTTGGGGATTTTTGTTATTTTCAAATTTGAGTTTTCTCAAATTTTGAAAATAGGATCATTGATTTTAATTATTTTATCTTCAACTATTTCTATTACAAAAATATGCGAGAGGGAATAAAATGACTTCCCCAAAATAAAGAAATAATGAAGATTTAATAATAAAATCAAATAAGATTTTATTTTGGAGTTTTTCGCCTTTTTATTTGAATTTAAGAAAAATGCGCGTTTTTCAAAATTGCATCTAGGCCCCAAATAAATGTTCATTAAATCCGACTTGATTTTAGAAACCGGGGAAATTTTATTTCGGGATTTTTGGAGTCAGTTTGGTACTTCTTTTGATTTTTTTTCTACGCGTAATGTTTTATTAAAAAAAAACGAACCGCCTTACCGGGCCGTACCCGAGCGGGACTCCGCTCGGGGGCGCCTTTAAATAGCGGCCACCCCGAGCCGCCAAGCCCACCCGAGCCCCGCCACGCCCGCCGAGTTCGCCGCCGCGCGCGAGGTTCATGGTGCCTCGCTTTTCCGTGCGATTTTTTTTTAAAAAAAATTGATCGGTTTTCTTCGGTTTTTTATTTTATTTACTTTTTTTATTTTTTATTTTTTTATTTTTCCGCTCGAATCTGTTCGTCAGATTTTTCTTTTCTCGGATTTAATCCGCGATTTTTCGATCTCGATTCGAGATCCGATTTTCGTTTTAGTATAACTTTTCATCGCTTATCGGAATCAGCGATTCAAGCGCTGGAGTTTAAATCTCGAAACCCTATTTCGAATAATCTAGTTAAACAAGTTTTTGCGTCTGTAAAATTTGACCTAGATCCAGATTAGTAAAACGAAGCTGTTTTCTTCCGCCGTTTGACTTTCGTTGCTTCGTTTGATTTGATTCTTTTTGCAAACCGGAGTTCTTAATTTGAACTATCTGGTTAGATCTATTTGAGTTTTACCTGTGCATTAGATGAGTAGTTATTGTATGCTTGTTTGTTTGTCTGCGATAGAATACCCGGAGTGCGCCGCTTGTTACTTCGAGTCTCTAGGTTTCGCGGATCATCAGCAAGGCAAGTAACACTTTGATCATACTTTTCTCATACCTAGTTTTTATGCATTAGATCTATTTCTCAAACACTTGCATGATTAGGATCTAATTAAATTGTGGGATGGGAAGTAGTTGAGGTAGTACCTATTACCCGTTTTATTATCAAACCTTTGGGAGTTACTTCTACGTTTGCTTATTATGCCATGCTATGCTAGTAGACGTGGATTGGGTGAGTGTATCCATGACAGATGTGAGATTGTTATTTAATGGTTTATTTAAGGTGGCAACTTAAACACACATCCGGGTGGATTGAGGCACCTGGTTTCTATCAGACTTGCTTGTATTTCTTGGACCGCCACCTGTGCTCAAAGGGATCATGAGATTATTCAAACTAGAAACTTCCGTGCAGCCACAAGCCATTATGGGCTCGCATAGTTGATTAAGTTGTGTGAACTCTTACGGGTAGGCTAGCTGATGTAGGGGTTGTAGGTTGGTACGGTCTACCCACATGTAAGGTGCTAGCGCTACGAAGACTATGTCTCGGTCATCCATTTCTCAAACACCATGTAGTGCGAGAAACCAAACGGAGGCGATCGAGTCTTGTGGGGAAAAGTCGCAAACCTCTGCAGAGTGTATAAACTAATCATGGTTAGCCGTGTCCCGGTTATGGACAATCTTGAGTATCTAGTACCGGATATCATGTGAATCTCATCATGTTACTTCTAATTAATATTGTTGGGTTTAATGAGTACTTTTAATTGGGATTGAGAATGTGTCAACCATTCTCAATGTTTCACAACCACCATGATAGTTAAATAAATGTATTCCTTTGCAGTAGGGAAAAAATTGGCTTTATGCAAAACTGTAACCGTAGAGCTTTCCACCAGCCATATATGCATGTAGTATAGGCTTATCATTCCATTATTCTCTATGTGTTACATTGCCAGCATATTCCATGTGCTGACCCGTTTTCGGGCTGCAACGTTTCATGTTGCAGACTTTTTAGACGACGAGTAAGGTGCTTAGGTCGTGGTTCTATACTCAGTGATGTCGTTGGAGTTGATGGACTCGCTTAATCTTCCAAGCGTTTCGCTATTATCGTATTAGATGGCCTTAAGCCATATTTATTTTATTAAGTTCTCTCTTGAGACATTCGATTGTAATAAGTGTGTGATTGCTACTCGTTATAAATCCTTGAAATCTGTTTGGTGTCGGCAGACATCGATCCAGGATGACATCGAGCACGTAGACTTGATCCATTCGGGTCGGGTCGCAACACAAAATTTGATGTTTTAACCTTCAACAAGGACCGGCCGCAGTCAAATTCGATTCAAATAAAGTGGGAGAAACAGACACCCGCTAGCCACCTTTATGCAAAACTAGTTGCATGTCTGTCGGTAGAACTGGTCTCATGAACGTGGTCATGTAAGGTTGGTCCGGGCCGCTTCATCCAACAATACCGACGAATCAAAATAAGACATTGGTGGTAAGCAGTATGATGATCACCGTCCACAACTCTTTGTGTTCTATTCGTGCATATCATCTACGCATAGACCTGGCTCTGACACCACTATTGGGAACGTAGCATGCAATTTCAAAAAAATTCCTACGCTCACGCAAGATCTATCTAGGAGATGCAAAGCAACGAGAGGGGGAGAGTGTGTCCACATACCCTCGTAGACCCAAAGTGGAAGCGTTTGACAACACGGTTGATGTAGTCGAACTTCTTCTCGTTCCGACCGATCAAGCACCGAACGTACGACACCTCCGAGTTCTGCACACGTTCAGCTCGATGACGTCCCTCGAACTCTTGATCCAGCAAAGTCTCGAGGGAGAGTTCCGTCAGCACGACGGCGTGGTGACGGTGATGGTGAAATAATCCGCGCAGGGCTTCGCCTAAACACTACGTGAATATGACCGGGGGCGTAAACTGTGGAGGGGGGCGCCGCACACGGCTAACAATGTTTGTTGTCTCCTCTAGGCACCCCCTTCCCCATATATATATATATATATATATATATATATATATATATATATATATATATATATATATATATATATATATATATATATATAGGTTTGAGGGGGAAGAGGCAGCCAGGGGGGCGTCCCAAGTAGGCCAAATCCTACTTGGGCTCCCACCCCAATTTGCCCCCCTTCCTTGTTTTGGCACTAGTAGAAGGAAGGAGGAGGTGACGCCCTTCCCCCTTCCTTTCTCCCTTGAGAAGGGGAAGGAAAGAGGGGCTAGCCCTCCTCTCCTGCCTTCCCTAGGGCTGGACGTCCTGGTGGAGGGGCGCACCAGCCCCCTGGGGGCTGGTCTGTCCCTCCCTAGGCCCATTAAGCCCATATATCTTGCCGGGGGTTGCCCGGAACCCCTTCCGGTGACCCGATTCATACCCGGAACCCCCGGAACACTTATGGTGTCCAAATACTATCGTCCAATATATGAATCTTTACCTCTCGACCATTTCGAAACTCCTCATCATGTCTGTGATCTCATCCGGGACTCCAAACAACATTCGGTCACCACATAACTCATATAATACAAATCATCATCAAGCGTTAAGCGTGCGGACCCTACGGGTTCGAGAACTATGTAGACATGACCGAGACACCTCTCCGGTCAATAACCAACAGCGGAACCTGGATGCTCATATTGGTTCCTACATATTCTACGAAGATCTTTATCGATCAAATCGTAATGACAACATAAGTAATTCCCTTTGTCATTGGTATGTTACTTGCTCGAGATTCGATCATCGGTATCTTCATACCTAGTTCAATCTCGTTACCAGCAAGTCTCTTTACTCGTTCTGTAATACATCATCCCGCAACTAACTCATTAGTCACATTGCTTGCAAGGCTTATTATGATGTGCATTATCGAGAGGGCCCAGAGATACCTCTTCGATACTCGAAGTGACAAATCCTAATCTCGATCTATGCCAACCCAACAAACACCTTCGGAGATACCTGTAGAGCATCTTTATAATCACCTAGCTACATTGTGACATTTGATAGCACATAAGGTATTCCTCCGGTATCCAGGAGTTGCATAATCTCATAGTCAAAGGAATATGTATATGCCATGAAGAAAGCAATAGCAATAAAACTTAACGATCATTATGCTAAGCTAACGGATGGGTCTTGTCCATCACATCATTATCCTAATGATGTGGTCCCATTCATCAAATGACAACACATGTTTATGGTTAGGAAACTTCACCATCTTTGATCAACGAGCTACTCTAGTAGAGGCTTACTAGGGACACTGTGTTTTGTCTATGTATCCACACATGTATCAAGTTTCTGGTTAATACAATTTTAGCATGAATAATAAACATTTATCATGATATAAGGAAATATAAATAACAACTTTATTATTGCCTCTAGGGCATATTTCCTTTAGCCGAAACACGTCAACGAGAAAGAAGAACAAAATTGGTAATGGGAGCGACGATATAGTGAGCATGGTGATGACTTAGGAGGATACCGATGCACACCGGGTTTTGTAAAGTATCGTGAAGCAAAGGGAACGCCACATGATAACCAATGGTTCACTCAAATACCATTCATGTAATCATAGGGACCGATATGGATGTCCATGGTTCTGCTATCGGCCATTGAATGAAGGGGGTTCGTTCATGTCTGTGATTTACCGAACCTACGGGGTCACAAGCTTAAGGTAATCATGATCTGCTGAGTGTTAGTGGAACGGGAGTGATGAGAATATATTCGTGAAATAGTTTCATTAATATCCGGAATAGTTTCCAAGAGGTACCGGAAGCATTTCGGGGTCACCGAAAGGGTTTCGGTGAATATTGGGTAATACCAGGTATTACGGATTAATTAAATATAGGTGGAAAATGTTTCTGGAGATGTTAGATTATATATATAATACTTTGAATTTTTTTAAAGTATTATATTTATAAATTAAATATCAACGAGCCTTAAAAGGCCAAGAGGTGGAAGGAGACTTGGGCCATAAAGACCCAAGTGGAGGTGGCGCCCCCTTTCCTTGTGTGTGTGTGTGGGGGGGGATCCTACTAGGGGTGGGAGTTAGACTCCCCCATAGGTCGGCGCACCAAGGGAGGACTTTCCTGTTGGAGAACGTGGTATTTCAAAAAAAATCCTATGATCACGCAAGATCTATCTAGGAGAAGCATAGCAACGAGCGGGGAGAGTATGTCCACGTACCCTCGTAGACCGAAAGCGAAAGCGTTTAGTAACGCGGTTGATGTAGTCGAACGTCTTCGCGATCCAACCGATCCAAGTACCGAACGAACGACACCTCCGTGATCTACACACGTTTAGCTCGGTGACGTCCCTCGTACTCTTGATCTAGCTGAGGCCAAGGGAGAGTTTCGTCAGCACGGCAGCGTGGTGACGGTGATGATGAAGTTACCGGCGCAGGGCTTCGCCTAAGCACTATGACGATATGACCGAGGTGTGTAACTGTGGAGGGGGGCACCGCACACGGCTAAAAGATCAACTTGTGTGTCTATGGGGTGCCCCCTGGCCACATATATAAAGATCTTCATAGATATGTAGGAACCAATATGAGCATCCAGGTTCCGCTATTGGTTATTGACCGGAGATGAGTCTCGGTCATGTCTACATAGTTCTCGAACCCGTAGGGTCCGCACGCTTAACGTTCGATGACGATATGTATTATGAGTTATGTGATTTGATGTACCGAAGGTTGTTCGGAGTCCCGGATGTGATCACGGACATGACGAGGAGTCTTGAAATGATCGAGACATGAAGATTGATATATTGGAAGGTTATGTCTGGACACCAGAAAGGTTTCGGATAGGTTCGGGCATTTTCCAAAGTACCGGGGGATTACCGGAACCCCCCGGGAGATTAATGGGCCTTCATGGGCTTTAGTGGGAGAGAGGAGGAGGCGGCCAAGTGGAGGGGCGCGCCCCCCAAGCCCTATCCGAATTGGGGAGGGGGGCCGGCCCCCCTTTCCTTCTCTCCCTCTTCCCTTTCCTTCCCCTCCTAGTTGGACTAGGAAAGGGGGAACCTACTCCTAGTAGGAGTAGGATTCCGCCCCTTGGGGCGTGCCCTATGAGGCCGGCCGGCCCCCTCCTCCACTCCTTTATATACGGGGGAGGGGGCACCCCATAGACACACAAGTTGATTTCTTAGGCGTGTGCGGTGCCCCCCTCCACAGATTTCCACCTTGGTCATATTGTTGTAGTGCTTAGGCGAAGCCCTGCGTCGGTAACTTCATCATCACCGTCACCATGCCGTCGTGCTGACGAAACTCTCCCTCGGCCTCAGCTGGATCTAGAGTTCGAGGGACGTCACTGAGCTGAACGTGTGCAGATTGCAGATGTGCCGTGCTTTTGGTACTTGATCGGTTGAATCACGAAGACGTTCGACTACATCAACCGTGTTACTTAACGCTTCCGCTTTCGGTCTACAAGGGTACGTGGACACACTCTCCCCGCTCCTTGCTATGCATCTCCTAGATAGATCTTGCGTGATCGTAGGATTTTTTTTGAAATATTGCGTTCCCCAACAGTGGCATCCGAGCCAGGTCTATGCGTAGATGTTATATGCACGAGTATAACACAAAGAGTTGTGGGTGATAATAGTCATACTGCTTACCAACATGTCATATTTTGATTCAGCGTTATTGTTGGATGAAGCGGTCCAGACCGACATTACATGACCGCGTTCATGAGACCGGTTCTACTGCCGTGCTTCGCACACAGGTGGCTAGTGGGTGTCTGTTTCTCCAAGTTTAGTTGAATTGAGTGTGACTACGCCCGGTCCTTGTTGAAGGTTAAAACAGCACACTTGACGAAAAATCATTGTGGTTTTGATGCGTATGTAAGAACGGTTCTTGCTAAGCCCGTAGCAGCCACGTAAAATTTGCAACAACAAAGTAGTGGACGTCTAACTTGTTTTTGCAGGGCATGTTGTGATGTGATATGGTCAAGACGTGATAATATATAAATTGTTGTATGAGATGATCATGTTCTGTAGAAGTTATCGGCAACTGGCAGGAGCCATATGGTTGTCGCTTTATTGTATGAAATGCAATCGCCATGTAATTGCTTTACTTTATCACTAAGCGGTAGCGATAGTCGTAGAAGCAATAGTTGGCGAGACAACAACGATGCTTCGATGGAGATCAAGGCATCAAGTGATACGTCTCTGTCGTATCTACTTTTCCAAACACTTTTACCCTTGTTTTGGACTCTAACTTGTATGATTTGAATGGAACTAACCCGGACTGATGCTGTTTTCAGCAAAATTGCCATGATGTTGTTTTAAGTGCAGAAAACAAAAGTTCTCGGAATGACCTGAAACTCCACAGAACATCTTAGAAAAAATAAAAAAAATCCTCGCCAAAGATGAAGACCAGGGGGCCCACACCCTGTCCACGAGGGTGGGGGCGCGCCCCCCTCCTGGGTGCGCCCCCCTACCTCGTGGGCCCCCTGGAGCTCCTTCGATGCCAACTCCAACTCTATATATTTGCTTTCGGAGAGAAAAAAACCAGAGAGAAGAAATCATCGCGTTTTACGATACGGAGCCGCCGCCAAGCCCTAAAACCTCTCGGGAGGGCTGATCTGGAGTCCGTTCGGGGCTCCGGAGAGGGGGATTCGTCGCTGTCGTCATCATCAACCATCCTCCATCACCAATTTCATGATGCTCACCGCCGTGCGTGAGTAATTCCATCGTAGGCTTGCTGGACGGTGATGGGTTGGATGAGATCTATCATGTAATCGAGTTAGTTTTGTTAGGGTTTGATCCCTAGTTTCCACTATGTTCTGAGATTGATGTTGCTATGACTTTGTTATGCTTAATGCTTGTCACTAGGGCCCGAGTGCCATGATTTCAGATCTGAACCTATTATGTTTTCATGAATATATGTGTGTTCTTGATCCTATCTTGCAAGTCTATAGTCACCTATTATGTGTTATGATCCGACAACCCCGAAGTGACAATAATCGGGATACTTCTCGGTGATGACCATAGTTTGAGGAGTTCATGTATTCACTATGTGCTAATGCTTTGTTTCGGTTCTCTATTAAAAGGAGGCCTTAATATCCCTTAGTTTCCATTAGGACCCCGCAGCCCACGGGAGGGTAGGAAAAAACATGTCATGCAAGTTCTTTTCCATAAGCACGTATGACTATATTCGGAATACATGCCTACATTACATTGATGAATTCGAGCTAGTTTTGTGTCACCCTAGGTTATGACTGTTACATGATGAACCGCATCCAGCATAATTATACATCACCGATCCAATTCCTACGAGTTTTCCATATACTGGTTTACGCTTATTTACTTTCCCGTTGCTATTATTACAATCATTACAAAACACCAAAAATATTGCTTTTGCTTTTATTACTCTTTTGTTACCGTTACCACTACTATCATACTACTTTGCTACTAAATACCTTGCTGCAGATATTAAGTTATCCAGGTGTGGCTGAATTGACAACTCAGTTGCTAATACTTGAGAATATTCTTTGGCTCCCCTTGTGTCGAATCAATAAATTTGGGTTGAATAATTTACCCTCGAAAGCTAATGCGACCCCATACACTTGTGGGTTATCAAGACTAATTTCCGGCGCCGTTGCCGGGGAGCATAGCTCTATTCTTTGAGTCACTTGGGATTTATATCTGCTGGACACTATGAAGAATTTGAAAGGCGCTAAGACAAAAATTTATCCCTCAACTACGAGGGGAGGTAAGGAACTGCCATCTAGCTCTGCACTTGATTCACCTTCTTTTATGAGTAAGCTTGCGACACCTAAACCTGCTTCTGCTATTCGTTCTGATATGTCGGTGTTATTGATGATGCCACTTCTGCTATGCATGATACTTATGATGAAACTACTTCTATGCTTGATACTATTGTGCCCCTTGGTGAATTTCTTGATGAACAAATTTCTAGGGCTAGAGAGAAAGAAATTATTGAAACTGATAATGTTGATGATGAAGATATGCCTGTTATTTCTGAGGGTTATTTTTTTGATATGGAATCTTCTGCAGCTATTTTTGCCTGCAAATATAGAAACGAACTTAAGAGGCTATTAGTTAAATGGAGTACAGAATCTCTTAGAGATAGAATGAAACTTGAACCTGTTTTTGCTACTTCACCTATTTGTGTTTCCGATAAGGATTATGAATTTTCAGTTGATCCTGATATAATTACTTTGGTTGAATTTGATCATTTTCATGGTTATGAATCTGAATCTGTTGTGGCACATCTTACTAAATTAAATGATATAGCCACCCTGTTCACTAATGATGAGAGATCTCGCTACTTTTATATCCTTAAAATATTTCCGTTCTCATTAAAGGGTGATGCTAAGATATGCTTTAATTCTCTAGATCCTGGTTGTGTGCGTAGTCCCGAGGATATGATTTATTACTTCTCTGGTAAATATTTCCCTGCTCATAAGAAACAAGCTGCTTCAAAGGAAATATACAACTTTGTGCAAATTGAAGAAGAGAGTCTCCCACAAGCTTGGGGGAGGCTTCTCAAGTTACTTAATGCTTTGCCTGATCATCCTCTTAAGAAAAATGAAATACTTGATATCTTTTATAATGGACTAACCGATGCTTCCAGAGATTACCTGGATAGTTGTGTTGGTTCTCTTTCCAGGGAAATAACACCGGATGATGCTGAAATTCTATTGAATAATATGTTGACAAATGAAAATAATTGGGCACCTCCCGAGCCAGCTCCTGCTCCAATTCTCGAGCCTATTCCTAAACCGACTCAAGAAGAGAGGTGTTCTATTTCTCCTCAAGATATGCAAGAGGCAAAGAAATCTATGAAAGAAAAAGGTATTAAAGCTGAAGATGTTAAGAATTTACCTCCTATTGAAGAAATACATGGTCTTAATTTACCGCCTGTTGAAGAAACATATGATCTTGATCCATTACCTATTGAAGAACCTCCTGATCCCGATAACCCGACACAAGTAGTAAAGGTAAATTCTATCTATAGATTTGATCAAGGTGATATTCCTCACTATAAGTCTGCTAGACAATGCTTGGATGAGTTTGATAATTTTATTGTCAAACAAGAAAATTTCAATGCTTATTTTGGTAGAGAATTAAAACAAAATACCTATATGATTAAACACTTGGGTGATTATATGGCTAATGTTAGATGTGAACTTAAACTCATTAGCAAACATGCTTCTATGGTCACCACTCAAGTAGAACAAGTACTTAAGGCTCAAAATGATCTGCTCAATGAAATGAATAGTAAGAAAAATGATTATGTTGTTAGAGTGGCTACTAGAACTGGTAGAATAACTCAGAAACCTTTGTATCCGGAAGGCCACCCTAAGAGAATTGAGCAAGATTCTCAGAGAAATAATATCAATGCTCCTAGTTCTTCTAAAAGGAAGAAAAAGAAAAATGATAGGACTTTGCAAACTTCTAGCGAACCTATTGCTGAACCACTTGAGAATCCAAATGATATATCTATTTCTGATGTTGGAACACAACCTGGTAATGAACATGAACCTAGCGAAAATAATAATGATGATGTTCATGATGATGCTCAACCTAGTAAAGATAATGATGTAGAAGTTGAACCTGCTGTTGATCTTGATAACCCACAATCAAAGAATCAATGTTATGATAAGAGAGACTTTGTTGCTAGGAAACATGGTAAAGAAAGAGAACCATGGGTTCAGAAACCCATGCCTTTCCCTCCCAAACCATCCAAGAAAAAGGACGATGAGGATTTTGAGCGCTTTGCTGAAATGATTAGAGCTATCTTTTTGCGTACGCGATTAACTGATGTGCTCAAAACAAATCCTTATGCTAAGTATATGAAGGATATCATTACCAATAAGAGAAAGATACTGGAAGCTGAAATTTCCACCATGCTTGCTAATTATACTTTTAAGGGTGGAGTACCAAAGAAACTTGGAGATCCAGGAGTACCCACTATACCATGCTCCATTAAAAGAAATTATGTTAAAACTGCTTTATGTGATCTTGGAGCCGGTGTTAGTGTTATGCCTATCTCTTTATACCGTAGACTTGATTTGAATAAGTTGACACCTACTGAAATATCTTTGCAAATGGCTGATAAATCAACTGCTATACCTATCGGTATTTGTGAGGATGTGCCTGTTGTGGTTGCAAACATTACTATTTTAACGGACTTTGTTATTCTTGATATTCCCGAGGACGATAGTATGTCTATTATTCTTGGAAGACCTTTTCTGAATATTGCAGGGGCTGTTATTGATTGCAACAAAGGCAATGTCACTTTTCATATTAATGGTAATGAGCATACGGCACACTTTCCGAGGAAACAACCGCAAGTTTATAGCATCAACTCTATTGTAAAAATTCTATCGATTGTATTTGGAGGTTTTGAATTTCCTCTTCCTACTGTCAAGAAGAAATATGATATTCTTATTATTGGGGATGTGCATATCCCCGTTGAGGTAACATAGTGTAATTCGAAATTCCTCTGGTTCCATGTTATTCTGAATGAGTTTGTTAACGAGACTTGATCAACCTTGTTAGTGGATTCCTTTTGATGATCATGAGATGGATGAAACTAGAAGGCACAACCTTCTGTACCCTCTTTATACTTTCTGTTATTTAGTTGAAATAAAGTAAAAATAGTATTTTTCTGTCTGTTTCCTGATTTATCCGTGCAATATAAAAATATCCCGAAAATAGAAGTCCTCAGAATGCCATGCCAATTTAATATGATTTTTTTGGGAATATTTGAGGATTTTTAGTGCAAAAATTACCGCGAGGGGAGCTGCCACCTGTCCACGAGGGTGGAGGGCGCGCCCTACCCCCCTGGGCGCGCCCCCCTGCCTAGTGGGCCCATGGTGGCCCTCCTCCACTTATTCCTGCACCCATCCTCTTCTTCTTCCTCCCACAAACACGAATATCTGGCTCAAACACGAGTTCCACCCCGTTCTTTGTGATTTTCGATCTCTTGCTCAAAGCACCTCTCACAAAACTGCTTGGGGAGATTGTTCCTTGGTATGTGACTCCTCCATTGGTCCAATTAGTTTTTGTTCTAGTGCTTTACTCATTGCAAATTTGTGTTGCATAGGTGACCATGTTCTTGAGCTTGCATGTCAATTTTATATGGTTCCAAGTAGTTCTAATGCATGATAAAGGCTTTAGGCACTTGTAGGGGTAGTTGCTATCAATTTTATTGAAGTTGGTTCACTTTTGTTTGAAGTTACTAAAAATTTCAGATTATTTCATAAAATAATGAAGAGACTTTTGAGGGGCTCGTCGAGCCGAAGCTCGAAGGAAAAACAAAAGGAAGAAGCACAAAAGCCCAAATATAGTTTGCCTCGCACCGCGGAGGTCCGCCCGTGTGAATGGCCTTCCGATGACTTCTTGAGGAGAGCCGGGATTTATGAGGATTTCTATTCACTAATTGGGAACGCCGGCCTCACCGACTTCCTCCGCGACCAACGTCATCAGTATCTCTTACTCACAAATACTTTTGTGCAAAACTTCTACTGTTTTCCTAAGGAATCACCTCCATCAGTAGAGTTTCATTTATATGATGTTGTTAAGCAGATGCCATTAGCTGAATTTTGCGAGGTTTGCAAAATACCCTTTGAGGGTACCTTAGATGAAACACACCGTAACAAAGTGGAAGCATTTATTAACACTATCACTGTGGGAGAAACCAGGAAGGTTTCTGATGCAAGAATTACTAGCATACATTTTCCTGTTTTATGCTACTTTGCCTTATTTGCTAGTCGTTGCTTGATTGGTCGTGGAAACTATGGAAACCTTAGTGTTCCTGATATTATCATTTTGTTCCATGGTTTATACCGCAATAACTCTATTAGTATGGGTGGATTTGTTGCTAGACGGTTAAGTCTGAACCGTACTAAGGGCCCCATCCTTGGAGGCATTTATGCTTCACGCCTAGCCGAATACTTTAACATACCTATTAGGCATTTTGATAAAGAAGAAAAATTGCTGCCTAGTGCTTATCTAGATTATAAGAGTATGCTAGCACATGATTTTATTGTTAAGAGTCGTGAAGGGGAGCTTAAATATAAATTGTACTTTGATAAACATCACCCTGAGACTATTACTTTGCCTGCTCCTTCTTTGTTTAACTTGTCTGCAGGTCCTCACCTCGTTTCGTGGGCGGCCGTTCAAGCCTATCGGAATCCTGCACCAGCCCCAGAGCCGGAACCACAATACGAGCCTCCACGCCAGATTAGTTTATTCTTGGGATCGAGGCGGTTGCCACCGGTGGGGTCGAGTCCTCTTCATCGTGAAGACGACCCGGCTACACCTTACGGGTATCGCCCAGCCATCCTCGGCAATGAACCAACTTAGGCCAAAAGCCTAAGTTTGGGGGAGTACGTATTTCCCACCGACATTACATTTATGTTTACACACACTCATTGCTAGATGTCGGTGCGCATACTCTTTCACTGTAATATCCATGCTAGTTTATTTCCTTTTTCCTGCTTTCTTCTTGTGTGTTTAATAAACTTTAAGAAAAACAAAAAATAGTATAGCTTCTAGTTAGTTTACTTTTCCTGCTGTAGTAGTAATAATTAAAAATAAAACCCAAAAAATTTCCTGCTCTTCTTTTGCTTGTTGGGAGCTTTCCCGTGTAAATAGTTTTATTTATTTTCTTTTCTTTGGGGGTCGATAGGAGAAGACCATGATTAAATTGTTGAAGTGGCTCTGATATGCTTTATTGTTGATTTAACCAAGAGCCCATATTGCCTTGTCTTCTCCTGTTTATTGAATGCTCACAGATTCCATCTTAGTCCAATGCACGTGCACTCTTATTATCATTCACATCGTTCGGTCGTGCAAGTGAAAGGCAATTATGATGATATATGATGGACTGACTGAGATGGGAAAAGCTGGTATGAACTCGACCTCTCTTGTTTTTGTAAATATGATGAGTTCATCGTTCTTGATTCAGCTTATTATGAATAAACATGTTTGCAATGACAATTAGAGATCATAGTTGCTTATGCCATGCTTGATTAGCTATGAGTTATAATGGTTTACCTTGCGTGCCAACATGCTATTAAAATGGTTGTGATGTGGTATGATGGGGTGGTATCCTCCTTTGAATGTTTTGAGTGACTCGACTCGGCACATGTTCACACATGTAGTTGAAACAAATCAACATAGCCTTCATGATATTTATGTTCATGGTGGATTATATCCTACTCATGCTTGCATCCAATGTATATTAATTTTAATGCATGTTCATGACTGTTGTCGCTCTCTAGTTGGTTGCTTCCCAGTCTTTTGCTAGCCTTCACTTGTACTAAGCGGAATACTTCTTGTGCATCCAATCCCTTAAACCCCAAAGTTATTCCATATGAGTCCACTATACCTTCCTATATGCGGTATCTACCGCTGCTCCAAGTAAATTTGTATGTGCCAAACTCTAAACCTTCAAATAAACATTCTGTTTTGTATGCTCGAATAGCTCATGTATCAACTATGGTTGTCCTTATCTTCCATGTTAGGCGGGTTATTCTCAAGAGGAGTGGACTCCGCTCCTCACTCACGAGAAAATGGCTGGTCACCGGGATGCCCAGTCCCATGCTTTATGCAAACTAAATCAAAATAGTTGCAAACAAAACTCCCCCTGGGACCTGATGTATGTTGGAGGCACTCGTTGCTTCGAGCAAGCCATGGATTGATGCTTGTTGGTGGAGGGGGAGTATAAACTTTACCATTCTGTTTGGGAACCGCCTATAATGTGTGTAGCATGGAAGATATCGCCATCTCTTAGTTGTTATGTTGACAATGAAAGTATGCCGCTCAAAATATTATTTATCTCTATTTCAAAACCGAGCTCTGGCACCTCTACAAATCCCTGCTTCCCTCTGCGAAGGGCCTATCTCTTTACTTTTATGTTGAGTCATCACCCTCTTATTAAAAAGCACTAGCTGGAGAGCGCAACTATCATTTGCATTCATTACTGTTAATTTCTATTGGGTATGACTATGATTGGATCTCTTTTACCATGAATTACAATGTCTAGTCAGTCCTTGGTCTTTAAAGATGCTCTGCATTTATGTTTTGCGGTCTCAGAAAGGGCTAGCGAGATACCATCTTGTTATATCATTATGATTGTTTTGAGAAAAGTGTTGTCATCCGAGATTTATTATTATGACTCACTAGTTGATTATGCCATTGATATGAGTAAACATGAGACCCGAGAATTATTGCAAATGTGGTTAGTTATAATCTTTGCTGAAAACTTCAATGCTGGCTTGACATATTTACAACAACAAGAGCAAACAGAGTTTGTAAAGGTTTTTCTTTTTCTCTTTCAGTTTGTCAACTGAATTGCTTGAGGACAAGCAAGGGTTTAAGCTTGGGGGAGTTGATACATCTCTGTCGTATCTACTTTTCCAAACACTTTTGCCCTTGTTTTGGACTCTAACTTGTATGATTTGAAAGGAACTAACCCGGACTAACGCTGTTTTCAGCAGAATTGCCATGATGTTGTTTTATGTGCAGAAACAAAAGTTCTCGGAATGACATGAAACTCCACGGAACATCTTAGAAAAAATAATAATAAATCCTCGCTAAAGATGAAGACCAGGGGCCCACACTGTCCCACGAGGGTGGGGCGCGCCTCCCGGGCGCGCCTACCTCGTGGGCCCTCGAGCTCCTCCGACGCCAACTACAACTCTATATATTTGCTTTGGGAGAAAAAACCAGAGAGAAGAAATCATCGCGTTTTACGATACGGAGCCGCCGCCAAGCCCTAAAACCTCTCGGGAGGGCTGATCCGAGTCCGCTCGGGCTTGAGAGAGGGGATTCGTCGCCGTCGTCATCATCAACCATCCTCCATCACCAATTTCATGATGCTCACCGCCAGGCGTGAGTAATTCCATCGTAGGCTTGCTGGACGGTGATGGGTTGGATGAGATCTATCATGTAATCAAGTTAGTTTTGTTAGGGTTTGATCCCTAGTATCCACTATGTTCTGAGATTGATGTTGCTATGACTTTTGCTATGCTTAATGCTTGTCACTAGGGCCCGAGTGCCATGATTTCAGATCTGAACCTATTATCTTTTCATGAATATATGTGTGTTCTTGATCCTATCTTGCAAGTCTATAGTCACCTATTATATGTTATGATCCGACAACCCCGAAGTGACAATAATCGGGATACTTCTCGGTGATGACCATAGTTTGAGGAGTTCATGTATTCACTATGTGCTAATGCTTTGTTCCGGTTCTCTATTAAAAGGAGGCCTTAATATCCCTTAGCTTCCATTAGGACCCCACAGCCACGGGAGGGTAGGACAAAATACGTCATGCAAGTTCTTTTCCATAAGCACGTATGACTATATTCGGAATACATGCCTACATTACATTGATGAATTGGAGCTAGTTCTGTGTCACCCTAGGTTATGACTGTTACACGATGAACCGCATCCGGCATAATTATCCATCACCGATCCAATGCCTACGAGTTTTCCATATACTGGTTTACGCTTATTTACTTTCCCGTTGCTATTGTTACAATCATTACAAAACACCAAAAATATTTCTTTTGCTTTTATTACTCTTTTGTTACCGTTACCACTACTATCATACTACTTTGCTACTAAATACCTTGCTGCAGATATTAAGTTATCCAGGTGTGGCTGAATTGCAACTCAGTTGCTAATACTTGAGAATATTCTTTGGCTCCCCTTATGTCGAATCAATAAATTTGGGTTGAATACTTTACCCTCGAAAGCTAATGTGATCCCCTACACTTGTGGGTTATCATCAAGCCAGTGACGATGGTGATCATGATAGTGCTTTGGAGATGGAGATCAAAGGCACAAGATGATGATAGCCATATCATATCACTTATACTGATTGCATGTGATCTTTATCCTTTATGCATCTTAGTTTGCTTAGTTCGGCAGTAGCATTATAAGATGGTATCTCACTAAATTTGAAGGAATAAGTGTTCTCCCTGAGTATGCATCGTTGCGACAGTTCGTCGTGCCAAGACACCACGTGATGATCGGGTGTGATAAGCTCTACGTTCACATACAACGGGTGCAAGCCAGTTTTGCACACGCAGAATACTCGGGTTAAACTTGACGAGCCTAGCATCTGCAGATATGGCCTCGGAACACTGAGACCAAAAGGTCGAGTGTGGATCATATAGTAGATATGATCAACATACTGATGTTCACCATTAAAAACTACTCCATCTCACGTGATGATCGGCATGGTTTAGTTGATTTGGATCACGTGATCACTTAGATGATTAGAGGGATGTCTATCTAAGTGGGAGTTCTTAAGTAATATGATTAATTAAACTTTAATTTATCATGAACTTAGTACCTGATAGTATTTTGCATGTCTATGTTGTTGTAGATTATTGGCCCGTGCTACTGTTCCTTTGAATTTTAATGCGTTCCTATAGAAAGCTAAGTTGAAAGATGATGGTAGCAACTAAACGGACTGGGTCCGTAACTTGAGGATTATCCTCATTGCTGGACAGAAGAATTACATCCTGGAAGCACCGCTAGGTGCCAATGACGTTAAGAACGTCTGGCAGAGCAAAGCTGATGACTACTCGATAGTTCAGTGTGTCATGCTTTACGGCTTAGAACCGGGACTTCAACGATGTTTTGAACATCATGGAGCATATGAGATGTTCCAGGAGTTGAAGTTAATATTTCTAGCAAATGCCCGGATTGAGAGATATGAAGTCTCCAATAAGTTCTACAGCTACAAAATGGAGGAGAATAGTTCTATCAGTGAACATATACTCAGAATGTCTGGGTACCACAACCACTTGACTCAACTAGGAGTTAATCTTCCTGATGATAGTGTCATTGACAGAGTTCTTCAATTACTGCCACCAAGCTACAAAAGCTTCGTGATGAACTATAATATGCAAGGGATGGATAATACAATTCCCGAGCTCTTCGCGATGCTAAAGGTTGCGGAGGTAGAAATAAAGAAGGAGCATCAAGCGTTGATGGTCAACAAGACCATCAGTTTCAAGAAGAAGGGCAAAGGGAAGAAGGGGAACTTCAAGAAGAACATCAAGCAAGTTTCTGCTCAAGTGAAGAAGCCCAAGTCTGGACCTAAGCCTGAGACTGAGTGCTTCTACTGCAAAGGGACTGGTCACTGGAAGCGGAACTGCCCCAAGTATTTGGCAGATAAGAAGGATGGCAAAGTGAAAGGTATATTTGATATACATGTTATTGATGTGTGCTTAACTAATGCTCGCAGTAGCACCTGGGTATTTAATACTGGTTCTGTTGCTCATATTTGCAACTCGAAACAGGGGGCTATGGATTAAGCGAAGATTGGCTAAGGACAAGGTGACGATGCGCGTGGGAAATGGTTCCAAAGTCAATGTGATCGCCGTCGGCACGCTACCTCTACATCTACCTTCGGGATTAGTTTTAGACCTGAATAATTGTTATTTGGTGCCAGCGTTAAGCATGAACATTATATCTGGATCTTGTTTCATGCGAGATGGTTATTCATTTAAATCAGAGAATAATGGTTGTTCTATTTATATGAGTAATATATTTTATGGTCATGCACCCTTGATGAGTGGTCTATTTTTACTAAATCTCGATAGTAGTGATACACATATTCATAGTATTGAAGCCAAAAGATATAATTTTAATAATGATAGTGCAACTTATTTGTGGTAATCGCCGCTTAGGTCATATTGGTGTAAAGCGCATGAAGAAACTCCATCTTGATGGGCTTTTGGAATCACTTGATTATGAATCACTTGATGCTTAAGTAACCATGCCTCATGGGCAAGATGACTAAGACTCCGTTCTCCAGAACAATGGAGCGAGCAACAGACTTGTTGGAAATAATACATACTGATGTATGTTGTCCGATGAGTGTTGATGCTCGCGGCGGGTATAGTTATTTTCTGACCTTCACAGATTATTTGAGCAAATATGGGTATATCTACTTGATGAAACATGAATCTGAAACATTTGAAAAGTTCAAAGAATTTCAGAGTGAAGTGGAAAATCACCGTAACAAGAAAATAAAGTTTCTACGATCTGATCATGGAGGTGAATATTTGAGTTACGAGTTTGGTCTTCATTTAAAACAATGCAGAATAGTTTCGCAACTCGCGCCACCCGGAACACCAGAGCGTAATGGTGTGTCCGAACGTCATAACCGCACTTTATTAGATATGGTGCGATCTATGATGTCTCTTGCTGATTTACCGCTATCGTTTTGGGGTTATGCTTTAGATACGGTTGCATTCACGTTAAATAGGGCACCATCTAAATCCGTTGAGACGACACCATATGAACTGTGGTTTGGAAAGAAACCCAAGTTGTCGTTTCTTAAAGTTTGGGGCTGCGATGCTTATGTGAAAAAGCTTCAACCTGATAAGCTCGAACCCAAATCGGATAAATGTGTCTTCATAGGATACCCAAAGGAAACTGTTGGGTACACCTTCTATCACAGATTCGAAGGCAAAATATTTGTTGCTAAGAATGGATCCTTTCTAGAGAAGGAGTCTATCACAGATCCGAAGGCAAAATATTTGTTGCTAAGAATGGATCCTTTCTAGAGAAGGAGTTTCTCTCGAAAGAAGTGAGTGGGAGGAAAGTAGAACTTGATGAGGTAATTGTACCTTCTCCCGAATTGGAAAGTAGTACATCACAGAAGTCAGTTCCAGTGATTCCTACACCAATTAGTGAGGAAGCTGATGATGATGATCATGAAACTTCTGATCAAGTTATAACCAAACCTCGTAGGTCAACCAGAGTAAGATCCGCACCAGAGTGGTACAGTAATCCTGTTCTGGAAGTCATGTTACTTGACCATGATGAACCTACGAACTATGAGGAAGCGATGATGAGCCCAGATTCCGTGAAATGGCTTGAGGCCATGAAATCTGAGATGGGATCCATGTATGAGAACAAAATATGGACTTTGGTTGACTTGACCAATGATCGGCAAGCCATAGAGAATAAATGGATCTTCAAGAAGAAGACTGACGCTGACGGTAATGTTACTATCTACAAAGCTCGACTTGTCGCGAAAGGTTTTCTACAAGTTCAAGGAGTTGACTACGATGAGACCTTCTCACCCGTAGCGATGCTTAAGTCCGTCCGAATCATGTTAGCAATTGCCGCATTTTATGATTGTGAAATTTGGCAAATGGATGTCAAAATTGCATTCTTGAATGGATTTCTAGAAGAAGAGTTGTATATGATGCAACCAGAAGGTTTTGTCGATCCAAAGTATGCTAACAAAGTGTGCAAGCTCCAGCGATCCATTTATGGACTGGTGCAAGCATCTCGGAGTTGGAATAAATGTTTTGATAGTGTGATCAAAGCATATGGTTTAGCCTGTATTTACAAGAAAGTTAGTGGGAGCTCTGTAGCATTTCTAATATTATAGGTCGACATATTGTTCACTGGAAATGATATAGAATTTCTGGATAGCATAAAAGGATAATTGAATAAGAGTTTTTCAATGAAAGACCTCGGTGAAGCTGCTTATATATTGGCATCAAGATCTATAGAGATAGATCAAGACGCTTAATTGGACTTTCACAAAGCACGTACCTTGATAAAGTTTTGAAGAAGTTCAAAATGGATCGAGCAAAGAAAGGGTTCTTGCCTGTGTTACAAAGGTGTGAAGTTGAGTCAAACTCAATGCCCGACCACTGCAGAAGATAGAGAGAAAATGAAAGTCATTCCCTATGCTTCAGCCATAGGTTCTATCATGTATGCAATGTTGTGTACCAGACCTGATGTGTGCCTTGCTATCAGTTTAGCAGGGAGGTACCAAAGTAATCCAGGAGTGGATCCCTGGACATCGGTCAAGAACATCCTGAAATACCTAAAGAGGACTCAAGATATGTTTCTCGTTTATGGAGGTGACAAAGAGCTCGTCGTAAATGGTTACGTCGATGCAAGCTTTGACACTGATCCGGATGACTCTAAGTCACAAACCGGATACGTATTTATATTGAACGGTGGAGCTCTCAGTTGGTGCAGCCCTAAGCAAAGCGTCGTGGTGGGATCTACGTGTGAAGCGGAGTACATAGCTTCTTCGGAAGCAGCAAATGAAGGAGTCTGGATGAAGGAGTTCATATCCGATCTAGGTATCATACCTAGTGCATCGGGTCCAATGAAAATCTTTTGTGACAATACTGGTGCAATTGCCTTGGCAAAGGAATCCAGATTTCACAAGAGAACCAAGCACATAAAGAGACGCTTCAATTCCATCCGCGATCAAGTCAAGGAGGGAGACATAGAGATTTGCAAAATACATACAGATCTGAATATTGCAGACCCGTTGACTAAGCCTCTCTCACGAGCAAAACATGATCAGCACCAAGACTCCATGGGTGTTAGAATCATTACTATGTAATCTAGATTATTGACTCTAGTGCAAGTGGGAGACTGAAGGAAATATGCCCTAGAGGCACTAATAAAGTTGTTATTTATATTTCCTTATATCATGATAAATGTTTATTATTCATGCTAGAATTGTATTAACCGGAAATTTAGTTCATGTGTGAATACATAGACAAACAGAGTGTCACTAGTATACCTCTACTTGACTAGCCCATTAATCAAAGATGGTTAAGTTTCCTAGCCATAGACATGAGTTGTCATTTAATGAACGGGATCACATCATTAGAGAATGATGTGATTGACAAGACCCATCCGTTAGCTTAGCACTATGATTGTTTAGTTTGTTGCTATTGCTTTCTTCGTGATTTATACATGTTCCTATGACTATGAGATTATGCAACTCCCGAATACCGGAGGAACACTTAGTGTGCTATAAAACGTCACAACGTAACTGGATGATTATAAAGATGCTCTACAGGTGTCTCCGATGGTGTTTGTTGAGTTGGCATAGATCGAGATTAGGATTTGTCACTCCGATTGTTGGAGAGGTATCTCTGGGCCCTCTCGGTAATACACATCACTATAAGCCTTTCAAGCAATGTGACTAATGAGTTAGTTGCGGGATGATGCATTACGGAATGAGTAAAGAGACTTGCCGGTAACGATATTGAACTAGGTATGATGATACCGACGATCGAATCTCTGGCAAATAACATACCGATGACAAAAGGAACAACGTATGTTGTTGTGTGGTTTGACCGATAAAGATCTTCGTAGAATATGTAGGAACTAATATGAGCATCCAGGTTCCGCTATTGGTTATTGACCGGAGATGAGTCTCAGTCATGTATACATAGTTCTCGAACCCGTAGAATCCGCACGCTTAACGTTCGATGACGATATGTATTATGAGTTATGTGATTTGATGTACCGAAGGCTGTTCAGAGTCCCAGATGTGATCACTGATATGACGAGGAGTCTCGAAATGGTCGAGACATGAAGATTGATATATTGGAAGGTTATGTTTGGACACCGGAAAGGTTTTGGATAGGTTCGGGCATTTTCCGGAGTACTGGGGGGTTACCAGAACCCCCCGGGGGGTTAATGGGCCTTCATGGGCTTTAGTGGGAGAGAGGAGGAGGCGGCCAAGTAGAGGGGCGCGCCCCCCAAGCCCAATCCGGGTGGGAGGGGCCGCCCCTTCCTCTCTCTCCTCTTCCCTTTCCTTCCCCTCCTAGTTAGACTAGGAAAGGGGGGAACCTACTCCTAGTAGGAGTAGGATTCCCCCCCTTGGGGCGCGCCCTATGAGGCCAGCCGGCCCCCTCCTCCACTCCTTTATATACGGGGGAGGGGGGCACCCCATAGACATACAAGTTGATTTCTTAGCCGTGGGCGGCGCCCCCTCCACAGCTTTCCACCTTCGTCATATTGTCGTAGTGCTTAGGCGAAGCCCTGCGTCAGTAACTTCATCATCACCGTCGCCACGCCGTCGTGCTGACGAAACTCTCCCTCGGCCTTAGCTGGATCTAGAGTTCGAGGGACGTCACCGAGCTGAACGTGTGTAGATTGCGGAGGTGATGTGCGTTCGCTACTTGATCGGTTGGATCGCGAAGACGTTCGACTACATCAACCGCGTTACTTAACGCTTCCGCTTTCGGTCTACGAGGGTACGTGGACACACTCTCCCCGCTCATTGCTATGCATCTCCTAGATAGATGTTGCGTGATCGTAGGAATTTTTTTGAAAATATTACGTTCCCCAACAGATAAGTAGGTGGGAGAACAGAGGAGACAGTCGTCGAGCAACAGAACACTTCTCCCTTCTATTTTCTTCTTCTAGTTTCCTCTTGTATCCCGATTATGTATCTGTAAGAGAGGAAGAATCCCCATCGGAATCATAAAATTTGGTATCAGTTGTCATCGATCCTCCCCGGTTCTGGCTCGATTCGTCAGTCTGATCGCAGTTGGTGCTGGATTCACTCCGCCGCCATAATCCCCATCCTTGGGATGGAACGCCCGATCCGGGCATCGATCTGGCGCCCAAGCGTCGAGCGCCCATGGGCGTACATGCACAGATCTCGGCGGCGATGGGGTCAACCGAGCAGCACAACGCTGAAACCACCACCAAACTCGATGAGATCACGGAGCAGCTCAAGGGCATCACGACTTGGATGTGTACGATGGACGAGACAACGTGCACCCTCAACACCTCGGCGTCGCTCCTGCAGCTCCCACCGAGGATGCGTTGTAGCGACCAGACCTCAAACAGTCTGATCTCTATGCTCAGTCTCATCCCTGGATCAGTAATGCTGACACCACACAGTACTCGGAGGATTTATAACAGAGTAGCAATCACACACTTATTACAATTGAATGTCTCAAGAGAGAACTTAATAAAATAAAATGGCTTAAGGCCATCTAATAACGATAACAATGAAGGCTAGGAAGAATAAGCGAGTCCATCAACTCCAACGACATCATCGAGTATAGAACCACGACCTAAGCACCTTACTGTAAATGCGAAAAGTCTCGCAACATGAAACATTGCAGCCCAAAACGGGTCACACATGGAATATCTTGGCAATGTAACACATAGAGAATAATGGAATAATAAGCCTATACTACATGCATATATGGCTGGTGGAAAGCTCTATGGTTACAGTTTTGCGTAAAGCCAGTTTTTCCCTACTGCAAAGGAATACATTTGTTTAACTATCATGGTGGTTGTCAAACATTGAGAATGGTTGACAGCATTCTCAATCCCAATTAAAAGTACTCATTAAAAACCCAACAATATTAATTTAGAAGTAACATGATGAGATTCACATGATATCCAGGTACTAGATACTCAAGATGTCCATAACCGGGGACACGGCTAACCATGATTAGTTTATACACTCTGCAGAGGTTTGCGCACTTTGCCCACAAGACTCGATCTCCTACGTTTTATTTCTCGCACTACATGTTGTTTGAGAAACGGATGACCGAGACATAGTCTTTCAGAAGCGCTAGCACCTTACATGTGGGTAGACCGGTACACCTACTTTCCCCAACATCTGCTAGTCTACACGTAAGAGTTCGCACGACTTAATCAACTATGCCAGAGCCCATAATAGCTTGTGGCTGCACACGTAAGTTTCTAGTTTGAATAATCTCATGATCCCTTTGAGCACGGGTGGCGGTCGAAGAAATCTGAGCAAGTCTGATAGAAACCAGGTGCCTCAATCCACCCAGATGTGTGTTTAAGTTGCCACCTTAAATAAACCATTAATTAACAATCTCACATCTTTCATGGATACACTCACCCAATCCACGTCTACTAGCATAGCATGGCAATAAGCAAACGTAGAAGTAACTCCCAAGAGTTTGAAAATAAACAGGTAATAAGTACTACCTCAACTACTTCCCAAAACCCACAATTTAATTAGATCCTAATCATGCAATGTTTGAGGATAGATCTAATGCATAAAAACTGGGTATGAGAAAAGACATGATCAAAGTGTTACTTGCCTTGCTGATGATCCGCGAAACCTAGAGACTTGAAGTAACAGGCGGCGCACTCCGGGTATTCTATCGCAGACAAACAAACAAGCATACAATAAGTACTCATCTAATGCACAGGTAAAACTCAAATAAAAGATCTAACCAGATAGTTCAACTTAAGAACTCCGGTTTGCAAAAAGAATCAAATCAAATGAAGCAACGAAAGTCAAACGGCGGAAGAAAACAACTCCGTTTTACTAATCTAGATCTAAGTCAAATTTTACAGTAGCAAAAACTTGTTTAAGTAGGTTATTCGGAAAGAGGGTTTCGAGATGAAACTCTAGGCGCTTGAATCGCCTGATTCCGATAAACGAGCGAAAAGTTATACTAAAGCGAAAATCGGATCAGGAATCGCGATCAGAAAAAATCACGAATTAAATCCGAGAAAAAAGAAAAACGACGAATGGGTTAACGAACGGACGTTCGTTAACTAAGCTAATCTAACGAACGCGTTCGTTAAAAATGAACGAACGAACGAACGTTCGCTATTTAACCGAACCGAAAAAAAACGATCTAAAAAAACGAAATAAAAAACCGAAGAAAAACCGCCTGATTTTTTAAAAACCGGCACGATTCGAGGCGGCGGCGAACCTCGGTAATGAAACCGCAGTCGGCGGCGGCGGGTCCGCGGCTCGGGCGGCGTGTGGCCAAGGAGGAGGCGGGGTTAGGGTTAGGGGCGGGGTGGGCGGCGGGCGGGCGGGGTGAGGCGGGCGGCGGCGAGAACTGGGGAAGCCGGGCGGGCTATATAGTGCCCCGAGCGAGTCCCGCTCGAGCACTGCCAAAGGTCGGTTCTGCGCTTTTTTTAAATAATTCCGCGCAGAAGAAAAATAAAAAGAAATACTAAACGGACTCCAAAAATTCCGAAATAAATTTTCCCCGGCTCCTAAAATCAAGCCGGACTAGATGAATATTTATTTGGGGCCTAAATGCAATTTTGAAAAACGCGCATTTTTCCTAAATTCAAATAAAAAGGCGAAAAACTCCAAAATAAAATCTTATTTGATTTTATTATTAAATCTTCATTATTTCTTTATTTTGGGAAAGTCATTTTATTCCCTCTCTGATATTTTGATAGTAGAAATAATTGAAGATAAAATAATTAAAATCAAATGATCCTATTTTCAAGATTTGAGAAAACTCAAATATGAAAATAACGAAATCTAACTCTCTCCGTGGGTCCTTGAGTTGTGTAGAATTTCTAGGATCTAGCAAAATGCAACAAAAATATGATATGCAATGATGCTTTATGTATAACATTCCAAATTGAAAATTTGGAATGTTACAAACTCTCTTAAGATGAATCTCCCTCGAGATTCGGGTTGGCTAGAAAATAGGTGAGGTGGTCCTAACGAGATCTTCCTCTCGCTCCCAGGTGGCTTCATCCTCAGTGTGGTGGCTCCACTGAATTTTGCAAAACTTAATGACCTTGCTGCGGGTAACTCGACTAGCAAACTCGAGGATCTTAACTGGTTTCTCCTCGTAGGTCAAATCATCATTCAACTGAATCGCCTCTAGTGGCACAGTATCTCTCAATGGTATATCAGCCATCTCTGCGTGAAACTTCTTCAACTGAGAATCATGAAACACATCATGAACACCTGACAAACCTTCGGGTAATTCCAACTTGTACGCAACTTCTCCCATGCGCTCCAAAACACGATATGGTCCTACAAAACGGGGTGCTAACTTTCCTTTAACACCAAAACGCTTAACTCCTTGAAGTGGCGATACACGAAGATAAACTCTGTCTCCGACTTCGTATTCTATCTCCTTGCGTTTTGAATCCGCATAGCTCTTCTGTCTTGACTGGGCTACCTCGAGCCTATCGCGAATTAACTTTACTTTCCGTTCAGACTCCTTAATCAAATCAGGTCCAAACAACTGGCGGTCTCCAACTTCATCCCACAACAACGGGGTCCTGCACCTCCTTTCGTACAAGGCTTCGAAAGGGGCCATCTTCAAACTAGATTGATAACTGTTGTTGTAAGAAAACTCTGCATATGGCAAATTTTCGTCCCAACTGGATCCATAATCCAAGGCACAAGCTCTAAGCATATCCTCCAAAATCTGGTTGACTCTCTCGGTTTGTCCATCACGTGCGTGGATGAAAAGTTGTGCTAAACTCAGCCTGGTTCCCAAAGTTTCGTGCAACCGCTTTCGAACTTTGAGGTGAATTGGGTTCCTCTATCCGTCTGATACTCCTCGGAACTCCATGCAAGCATACAATCCTTGTCATGTATATCTTAGCCAATTTGGCCTTCTTGTAGGTAGTCTTTTTGGAATGAAATGAGTTACCTTCGTCAAACGATCGACTACAACCCAAATCGAGTCATAGCCTGAGCGAGTCCTGGGTATTCTCGTGATGAAATCCATACCTAGTTTATCCACTTCCATTCGGGTATAGGCAATGGCGTAACAATCCTGGCCGCTTCGATGTTACGCCTTCACCCTCGACATACATCACAAACTGCCACGTATCGCAATGTCCTTCTTCATTCCGGTCCACCGGAAAGTATTCTTCAAATCCAAATACATCTTGGTATTTCCTGGGTGAATTGAATATGGTGAATCATGTGCCTCTTGTAGAATCAACTTCCTGATCTCCGGGTCATTGGGCACATAAACACGGTCTTCAAACCATAGGGTATCGTGCTCATCCTCACGAAATCCCTTAGCCTTTCCTTTGCACATAAACGAGTGAAAAGTTATACTAAAACGAAAATCGGATCAGGAATCACGATCAGAAAAAATCACGAATTAAATCCGAGAAAAAAGAAAAACGACGAACGGGTTAACGAACGGACGTTCGTTAACTAAGCTAATCTGACGAACGCGTTCTTAAAAACGAACGAACGAACGAACGTTCGCTATTTAACCGAACCGAAAAAAACGATCTAAAAAAACAAAATAAAAAAACCGAAAATAAACCAAAGAAAAACCGCCCGGTTTTTAAAAAAATCGGCTGCACAGTTTACGAGGCGGCGGCGAACCTCGGGCGGCGAAACCGTGAGTTAGCGCGGCGGGTCCCGTGACTCGTGGCCAGCTTTGCCCAGGCTGGCAATGCAATGGTGAGGCTAGGGTTAGGGTTTCAGGCGAGGGTGAAATGAGGCGGCGGTGACGAACTGGGGCGCCAAGGCGGCGCTATATATAGTGCCCCCAGCGGAGTCCCGCTGGCACGGCCAAAAAAATTCGATTCTGCGTTTTTTAAATAATTCCGCGCAGAAGAAAAATAAAAAGAAATACTAAATGGACTCCAAAAATCCCAAAATAAAATTTCCCCTGCTTCTAAAATCAAGCCGGACTAGATGAACATTTATTTGGGGCCTAAATGAAATTTTGAAAAACGCGCATTTTTCCTAAATTCAAATAAAAAGGCGAAAAACTCCAAAATAAAATCTTATTTGATTTTATTATTAAATCTTCATTATTTCTTTATTTTGGGAAAGTCATTTTATTCCTCTCTCATATTTTGATAGTAGAAATAATTGAAGATAAAATAATTAAAATCAAATGATCCTATTTTCAAGATTTGAGAAAACTCAAATATGAAAATAACGAAATCCCCAACTCTCTCCGTGGGTCCTTGAGTTGTGTAGAATTTCTAGGATCTAGCAAAATGCAACAAAAATATGATATGCAATGATGCTCTATGTATAACATTCCAAATTGAAAATTTAGGATGTTACACGCGTCCACACGCCTCCGTGCACTGGAATCATCTTCACCACATCCCCCGACACCTCCAGGTCCGGCCTTCTCTTCGGCGCCGCCTCATATAGTAGAGGGGCGCACGACGGGCACGGCATACATCCAACTCCACGGGGCCAGTTTTTGGGGATCCTCCATCTCCTCAACTTCCTTCGGCTCATGGTATGCTCCCAAACACCTGTACGGGGTTCGATTCAGAGTTTGTCCATGGCGATCGTCGATCAGCGCAGTTCGGTCGCTCCGCCTTCGGTAGTACACCGAAGATGGACTTCCCCAAGTTTGATGGGGAGGACTATCAAGTATGGCTCGACAATTGCGAGCTGTATTTTGACATTTATGAGGTCTCTGACCATATGAAAGTTAAATTCGCCTCTCTGAATGTGGTCGGTAACGATGCACTTTGGCTCAAAATGGCCCAAAAACGCAAACACTTCCAGCATTGGGATGAATTGTTGTAGCAGTAGCAGAAAAATGGGGCAAGGATAAGCATCAGTTCTATATGCGTCAATTGTTGTTATTGAGTCAGATAGGGTCTGTAGCTGACTACACTACCAAATTTGACACTCTTCGGCATCAGATTTTGTTAGCTGGTCCACATACACATGAGGTGCTCTTTGTAGAGCATTACATTGTCGGGCTCCGCCCCGACATTCGTTCTGCTGTTGTTTTACACTGTCCTGAAAGTGTGGATACTGCTAGTTATTTGGCCTTGTTGTAGGAAGTTGAGGTGGAACATGACAAATCTCTGTCAGCTATGAAGCATGGATCACGCTCTTACAACAAATCATCAGCAGCAGAAAAGAATAAAGGGGTTTCAACTCCTGAGGACTTGCGGAAGTGGTATGAAAAGCTAGAAGCACTACGTGCCGACCGCAAGTCGAAGAGTCTCTACTTCACTTGTGGTGATCCGTGGGCACGTGGCCACAAATGTCCTGATAAGGTGCCCACTCATGTCATGGAAGAATTACTAGAGGTGTTGCAGTTAGATGATCCTCCCGACCCTCAGCATCTATCAGATTCCAGCTCGGATGAAGAGGTAATGCTTTTGGCCGGTGACATCGGCTCGACTCCGCCAGTCAAGCGACGCACCATGCGTCTCCATGGTCGAATTGGTAGTCGAGAAGTGCTGATTTTGGTGGACTCTGGTGTCAATTGCTCGTTTGTGGATACGACGATAGTGGACGAGTTACAGCTTCCCGTGCAACAAACAAAACCAGCTTCATATGTAATTGCAGGAGGAGGGACACTGATGAGCTCCCAAATGGTGAACCAACTCACCTGGTGGACTCAAGGCCATACCTTCTGCCAAGACATGAAAGTACTTCCCCTCGGCTGTTATGATATCATCATTGGCGCATATTGGCTCGAGCAACACAACCCAATGTGGGTTCATTGGCAAAAGAAGTGGATGAAGTTCACTCACGAAGGGCACCACATCTCCTTGCGAGGCATTCAAGACACAAATCAGCCCCTTAAAACCGTCTTGGCAGGGAAATTGAAAGGACTGCTGCACCGAGGGGCAATCCAGCATGCAGTTCAGATCAAGCGGGTGCACCAAGAGAAGGAATTATGCTCTGTGGCTGATACTGTTCCAACTCCTAACCAACTTCCTCCAGAGGTGGTCACGGTTCTGCACGAATATAAGGATGTGTTCGTGGAGCCATCCATCCTGCCACCCCGCCGTCTGGCTGATCATAAAATCCCCCTTATCCCGGGTGCTCAACCAGTCAGTGTACGCCCTTATCGCTACACCCCACAACAAAAATATGAAATAGAGAGACAGGTCAAGGAGATGTGCAAAGGCATAATCCGTCCAAGCTCCAGTCCCTTTGCATCACCCCTTCTACTTGTTCGCAAGAAGGATGGATCATGGCGGTTTTGTGTGGACTACCGACAGCTAAACAACATAACCATAAAAAATAAGCATCCAATGCCTATAGTGGAAGAACTACTTAACGAGCTGGCCGGGGCAGCTTGGTTCACCAAATTGGATTTGTTGGCGGGTTATCATCAGGTCCGAGTGGTGGAAGGGGATGAATACAAAACAGCTTTTCAGACACACCATGGGCTATACGAGTTCCTAGTAGTTCCCTTTGTGGCTTGTCAGGAGCTCCCGCAACATTTCAAGGTGTGATGAATACGGTTGTAGCACGAACATTTCGGGAAGGAGTCGTCGTGTTCATGGACGATATCTTGGTGTTCAATAAGACACTTCAAGAACACATTGCAAAGCTGAGGTCCGTTTTGCAGCTCCTGCGCGACAACCACATGGTGGTTAAGCAGTCCAAGTGTCAATTTGCCAAGCCTCAAATTGAATATCTCGGCCATGTAATCAGTGCAGCAGGGGTGTCCACTAATCAAGCAAAGGTGCCAGCTGTCAAGTAGTGGCCTGTGCCAACCATAGTATGCGCATTGCGGGGATTCTTGGGCCTTACCGGCTATTATCGAAGATTTATTCAGCACTACGGGGTAATCAGCAGGCCTCTGGCCGATTTACTCAAAAAGGGAGTTATCTTTCAATGGACCCCGGTCACCGACAAGGCATTCCAACTACTCCCTCCATTCCCTTATACAAGGCCACTATGGAAAATACATTTTGCATCTATACAAGGCCACTAACAGTAACGGAGGCAAAATTTAATGATGTTCTCGTACTAGCAACTTGTTTAATACTTGCATGCATGTAGTCTTAATAACACTGTGCTACTTCCTTCTCATTCCTTCCTTGCATGCATGCGGGCGTATTAATGATCCCAGTTAACAAGAAGAAAAGTTGGCTTGTAAAGTAGTCATTAATTTTACCTAGGTACCTGTAATTTGAGTTTGTGGCCTTGTATAAGGGAATGGAGGGAGTACTTAAAACAGCCATGATTCAAGCACCAGTTTTGACTGTCCCTAATTTCAATCAAACCTTTGTCTTGGAAACGGATGCCTGCAAGGATGGGGTAGGTGCAGTACTAATGCAACAAGGGCATCCCATAGCTTACCTCAGCAAAGCTCTCTCTCACAAGAATAAGGCTCTTAGCACTTATGAGAAGGAATGCCTCGCAATCTTGATGGCAGTGGACAACTGGAGACCCTACTTACAACATCAACACTTTGTCATTCGTATGGATCAACAGGCACTCTTGCACCTGACGGAGCAACGTTTGAGTATAGGGATTCAGCATAAAGCATTTGTTAAGCTTATGGGGCTCAATTATACAATTCAGTATAAGAAAGGGATCACCAATGCTGCAGTTGATGTGATGTCCCGCCGCAAGCATGACGTTCCCTTGATGGCCATATCAGCTGCCATTCCCTCATGGTGTAACATCCCAAATTTTCAATTTGGAATGTTATACTTTAGGTCATCATGCATATCATAATTTTTCTCGCATTTTCCGATCCTAGAAAATTTCACGCAACTCAAGGACCCTCGGAGAGAGTTGGAAGTTTCATAATTTTCATATTTGGGATTTCTCAAATTTCGAAAATAGGATCATTTGGATTTATTTAAATTATCTTCATAAAGTTTTCCTATAAAAATTTTAAGAGAGGGAATAATATGACTTTCCCAACATTTAGGAAAAACGAAGGTATTATAAATAAATCAAATTTGGCTTTTGGAAGATTTATTTTGCTTAGGCAAAAAAATGAGCATTTTAAAAATATATGCATGTTTGCCATTTTTAAAGTTCATTTTGTTCGACTCATTTTTAGGAGTCGGGGAAAATTGTTTTTATTAAAATCGGAGTTCATTTGGTATTTTTTTTAATTCGTTTGGTTTAATTTTTTAAAAAAATCGCGCTACAGGCCAAGGCCTAGCCAAGCCCAGCCGACCTGCCTGCCCACCTCCCTCACCCCCTCGCAAGGACGTGTGGCGATCCGCCGCCGTCATCGCCGCCGAAGTCCGCCTCCGCCCGGCCTCGGTTGCCCCTTCCCCAAGCGCCGCCCCCCTTCCATAAATACCCGCCCCCCCTCTCTCTCATCCCGCCGCCCCAACCCGAGCCCGACCGACCCCCCCCCGAGAAGCCGCCGCCGACCTCGCCCGCCGTCGCCGAGCACCCGCCGCCCTCGCCGCCCCTCCCGACCGCGGACCCGCCGCCCCGAGCCCGCCGGAGCCCGCCGGCGAAGACACCGGAGGTAGCCGCCGCCGCCCCGCCCCGATCCGGTTTTCTTTAAGAAAACCCGATCCGGTTTTTTTTTGTGATGTTCGGGTTTTTTTCCACAAAAAAACCTAGATGGTTTTTTTTTCGGTTTTCTTATTTAACGAACGTTCACCGAACCGTTCGTTTCAATGAACGTGTTCGTTGGATTAGTTCTGTTAACGAACGTCCGTTATTTAATCCGTTCGTCGTTTTTCTTAAATCGGAATTAATCCGTTATTTTTACGATTCGATTTCGATCCGATTTTCAAATCTATTTTATTTCTTGCTCGTTTATCGAATCGGTGATTCAAGCGCTGGAGTTTAGAATGTGAAACCGCCGTTCGACTAACCTACTTACACAGAGTTTTGCTACTGTAAAATTTTGACCTAGTTTCAGATTGCTAAACCGAGTCGTTCTCTCTCGAGTTTCGACTTTCGATGCTTTATTGACTCGATTCTTTTTGCAACCAGGGTTCTTAAGTTGAACTCTCTGGTTGGATCTTTTATTCGAGATTTCCCCGTGCATTAGATGAGTACTTATTGTATGCTTGTTGTTTGTCTGCGTTAGATCACCCGGAGTGCGCCGCTTGTTACTTCGAATCTCTAGGTCTCGCGGATCATCAGCAAGGCAAGTAACACTTGATCATACCTTTTCTACTACCCAGTTTTATTGCATTAGATCAAACCCTCAAACACTTGCATGTTTAGGACCTAATTAAATTGTGGGATTGGGAAGTAGATTGAGGTAGTACCTATTACCTGTTTTACTTATGAAACCTTGGGAGTTACTTCTCGTTTGCTTATTGTGCCATGCTATGCTAGTAGGCGTGGATTGGGTGAGTGAATATCCATGACAGATGTGAGATTGTTAATTAATGGTTTATCTAAGGTGGCAACCTAAACACACATCTGGGTGGATTGAGGCACTGGTTTCCATCAGGACTTGCTGTATTTCTTGGACCGCCACCGGGCTCTAAGGGATCATAAGATTATTCAAACTGGAAACTTCCGTGTGCAGCCACAAGCCAATTATGGGCTCTGGCATAGTTGACTAAGTCGTGCGAACTCTTACGGGTAGGCTAGCTGATGTAGGGGATGTAGGTTGGTACGGTCTACCCACATGTAAGGTGCTAGCGCTTACGAAGACTATGTCTCGGTCATCCGTTTCTCAAACACCACATGAGTCACGAGAACCAAGCGGAGGCGATCGAGTCTTGTGGGGAAAAGTCGCAAACCTCTGCAGAGTGTATAAACTAATCATGATTAGCCGTGTCCCCGTTATGGACAATTTGAGTATCTGGTAATTGAATATCATGTGAATCTCAACATGTTACTTCTAAATAAAAGTTATTGGGTTTTGATGAGTACCTTTTAATTGGGATTGAGGATCTTGTCAACCATTCTCAATGTTTAACAACCACCATGATAGTTAAATAAAGTTATTCCTTTGATGTAGGGAAAAATCAGCTTTATGCAAATGTAACCGTAGAGCCTTACCACCAGCCATATATGCATGTAGTATAGGCTTATTTCCTTCATTGCTCTTATCTGTTACATTGCCGCATATTCCATGTGTGACCCGTTTTGGGCTGCAACTTTCACGTTGCGAGACTTTTCGAACGACAGTAAGGTGTTAGGTCGTGGTTCTATACTCGATGATGCCATTGGAGTTGATGGACTCGCTTATCTTCCAAGCCTTCCGCTGTTATCATTAGATGGCCTTAAGCCATATTATTGTAATAAGTTCCCTTGTGGACAACGATGTAATAAGTGTGTGATTGCTACTCTGCTATAAATCCTTGAAGTCTTGTGTGGTGTCGGCATTCTTGATCGAGGATGACAACGAGCACGAGACTTGATCCATTCGGTCTGGTCGCTCTGAGAGAATGGTATCGAGCACACGCCGTATGAGGACACGACCACTAAGTTAAAGCCATAGATCACTACTCTCTTCCCATTTTGTAACTCCTCATCTTTTCTACTCTTTAGGATGACGGACACGAAGATCAAGTACACCCAACCAGATGAAGGCACACCTTTTGGATTTCACTTGAAGGAAGTCACCAAGCACGAACATTGGACTACCAAGCTTCACGGGACTTTCAACGCCACTCTGCTGAAGAGGGCGCTGGAAGATTCACGCTCACGTTCGGGAAGGACATTCGCCCCAATCACCAAGCCTATAGATAGTGTTTTGATTGCACCAACTTGGAGTGCAGGAAAGAGCATGGCAGCTCACATCACCATGGGACGCATTGGAGAAGTTTATCAAGAAGACCTCAAGGACACCATCTACCAGATTTGCGGACCGCCGAGATGACAAGCGGGACGTCGTCGGCACCAAGAAGGATAGATCCATTGCAGCGTTCATCCAGAGTTAAATCAGCACATTCGGCGCCAGAGAACCAAATGTCAACGACATGTTGGAGTTGCGAAGACAAAGGAAGGATCCTAGAACTGGAAGGAGAACTAAAGACTACACGCAAGGACTACATGGGCGAGATCGTAGCTCGGCAAGACACAATAACGATCTTAAGTATGAGATCGAAGAACTCAAGAAGAAGTTGGCGCTCGGAATGAAGACCGGTATGTTGAATACCCAAGCGACTACATTAACATCGGCGACACCGATTCGGATCCAAGTGAACCCGACTTTGAAGGCGAAGTGGAGCGGACATCATGGAGTCTTCCACGGTTCAAATTAGTAGAAGTCCCCACATATTAGTAGTGTTTCCTCCATGTAAACATTATAGTACACACACTTTCGCGATAGTTAGATCGTTGTAAGCCCTTGTTTGATTGAATGAAGTGATTTTGTGTGCTTTTGCTCATGTGCATTTGGGTAGTGATTCCCCTTAGACCTCATTCTATTCTAAATTTCTCTTCTTTTCTAAAACCCATCGATGCCTCCAGACGCGACCCGGATTCGCTTTCCCGCCAGAAATCACCCAATTGATCCAGAGAGAATACCTGATTCAAACATTGGTGCAGAACCAGGCAACAACAACAACAACAACAACCCACCACCACCACCACTGCGGATCATCGACTCGTTTCCTTAGATGAACCCGCGGTGTATTCCATAGCACCGAGCCGATTGTAGCAGATGGTGGCTCCGCAAGATAGGAAGGGAGCTGACCACTGCAGGATGCAGATGGTGAAAGAGTGAAGTTTGCAGCACATCAGCTTGAAGGACCCAGCAAAGCATGGTGGGAAAATTTCACGACCACTTACCCGGTAGACACTATCACATGGGATCGGTTTGACAAGCTTTTCGACCGCCCATGTATCGGCAGGAGCCATGGCCATGAAGAAGCGTGAGTTTCGCAACTTACGCCAAGGAGGAAGGACTGTTGGCGATCGTGGATGACTTTAGCAAATTAGCACGTTATGCCCCGGATAGCGTTACTACTGATGACTGCTAAACAGGAGAAGTTTCTAGAAGGACTGAATGATGAGTTGACATGCCGTTGATGGTAGCAAGTTTCAACAACTACCAGGAGTTAGTAGACCGAGCCCTCATGATTGAAGGAAAGCAACGACAAATTGAGAACTGCAAGCGGAAGTATGGACAAGGAAAGTATAACTGGATCCCGGTGAAGCCTCGTTATACCCCTAAATCAGGAATTCAGTTTCACATACCCATGGAGGAGGTAATTCGCATAACTATAATGGCGCCAAGAATGGGAGCGGGAATGGAGGAAGCAATGGACGAACCGCACCAACCCGTCAACACCATCCAAGGTAGACTGAGTCACATTACTTGCTTTAAGTGCCGCAAAGGCGGGACTATGCAAATGGTATCGAAGGCGAATGGAAATGGCAATGGAAGCTCGGAAAGAAGCCAAACCCTTTCAACGGGGATAGGTGAACCACATTGATGTGGAGGAGGTTGAAGATCAGCCCGATCGATGTCGGTAAGTTTTTGGTTAAGTCATTTCTGCAGTTGTTCTTTTCGATCTTGGTGCATCGCATTCATATATATCAAGGGATTTGTGGATAAGTACAAGTTACCGACCCAAGCCCTTAGGTCACCCATGCTAGTAACCTCACCCGGGCGAGTACATGGCTAGTAAATGGTGTGATCGTTCGCCACTAAGGATTGGACACTATGTTTTCCCCTCGGACCTAATAGTTCGGAATCCCAAGGATTGGATGTGATATTAGGAATGGATTGGTTATCAAGGTATGGAGGAAACATAGATTGTACCACAAGGTCAATTTTGCTCACCACACGGAAGGAAGAAGGATTAAGTATGTATCACGGCACGAGCGAGGAGAGCACAAGTTAATTGCTTATCGGGAGTGGTGCGGGAAGAAGTACCGATGGTGAAGGATTATCTGATGTATTTCGGAAGAATTGCCGGGAATGCCACGGATAGAGACATTGAGTTTTGATCGAGCTGTTGCCGTGAACAGGCCCGATATCGAAGCGATCCGTCTGGGATGCCCGCAAAGGATTTGGCGGAAATCAAGAAGCAGATTAAGGAACTATTGGATAAAGGTTTTATTCGCCCAAGTTCTTCACCTTGGGGATCACCCGTTTTGTTAGTAGAGAAGAAGGATGGATCTTTGAGAATGGTTGTTGATTATCGTGGATTGAATGAAGTAACAATCAAGAACAAGTACCCACTACCTATGATAAATGATCTGTTTGATCGCTTGCAAGGAGCCAAAGTGTTTTCCAAGATCGACTTGCGATCAGGGTACCATCAGTTGAAGATTCGGGAGCAAGACATACCCAAGACAGCATTTACCACGAGATATGGACTGTATGAGTATACCGTTATGTCATTTGGATGACTAACGCATGACCTATTTCATGAACACGATGAACAAAGTGTTTATGGAGTTTTGGATAAATTAATCGTGGTGTTCATTGGCGATATTTTGATTTTCTCGAAGAATGAAGAGGAACACAAGGAACATTTGAGATTGGTTTTGGAAGGCGAGGAACACCAATTGTATGCCAAGTTCAGCAAATGTGAGTTTTGGCTAAAGGAAGTTGGATTTCTCGGACATGTTATATCCGGAGAAGGGATAGCAGTTGACCCCACAAAAGTTGAGACCGTAACCAAATGGGAAGCACCAACGACAGTTGGAGAGATTCGGAGTTTCCTTGGACTCGCAGGATACTACCGAAGATTCATTGAGAATTTCTCAAGGATTGCAAAGCCTATGACTGAATTGTTGAAAAAGGAAAACAAATTCATATGGACTGAGGACTGTGAGGCTAGTTTTCAGGAGTTGAAGAAAAGATTGGTTACCTCACCAGTTTTGATATTGCCAGATCAGACTAAGGATTATGAGGTGTATTGCGACGCTTCACGTCGAGGACTTGGAGCCGTGCTTATGCAGGAAGGAAGAGTTGTTTCGTATGCTTCACGACAACTTAAGCCCCATGAGTTGAATTATGCCACTCATGATTTGGAGTTAGCAGCCGTTGTGCATGCCTTGAAGGCGTGGAGACATTTTCTCATTGGAAATCATTGTGAAGTATATACGGATCACAAGAGTTTGAAGTACATCTTCACACGTAAGAATTGAATCTCGGACAAAGGAGATGGTTAGAACTTATCAAGGATTATGATATGAGATTGCATTATCACCGGAAAGGCTAATGTCGTGGTGGCGCATTGAGCCGTAAGAGCCACGTCAATACCCTAATGATGGGAGGAATACCCAATGAGTTAGCGAGGACCTTCGAGAACTAGGTTTGGAAATAGTTCCGAGAGGCTATGTAGCAGCATTGGAGATTGATCGACACTAATGGACAAAATCGAGAAGCCCAAAAGGCGGATAAGGAAGTTGCCTCCATAAAGGAGAAAATGGGCAAAGGAAAAGCTAAAGGATTTCGTGAGGATGAGCACGATACCCTATGGTTTGAAGACCGTGTTTATGTGCCCAATGACCCGAGATCGGGAAGTTGATTTTGCAAGAAGCCCATGATTCACCCTATTCGATTCACCCGGAAATACCAAGATGTATTTGGATTTGAAGAATATTTTACGGTGGACCGGAATGAAGAAGGATATTGCGGAGTATGTAGCAATTTGCACGTATGTCGAAAGTAAAGCGAGCATCGAAGCCAGCAGGATTGTTACAACCGTTGCCGATACCGAATGGAAGTGGGATAAACTAGGCATGGATTTCATCACAGTCTGCCAAAGACTCGTTCAGGATATGACTCGATTTGGGTCATAGTCGACCGTTTGACCAAGGTAGCTCATTTCATTCCGATCAAGACTACCTATAGCAGTGCTAAGTTGGCAAAGATATACATGACCAGAATTGTGTGCTTACGGAGTTCCAAGAAGCATCATATCGATAGAGGAACCCGGGTTACCTCGAAATTTTGGAACCGGTTACACGAAACATTGGGAACCAGACTAGAATTGAGATGACTTTCCACCCACGGACCGATGGATGCACCGAGAGAGTCAATCAGATTTTGGAGGACATCTTTGAGAGCTTGTGCACTAGATTATGGATCTAGTTGGGATGATAATTTGTCTGTATGCAGAATTTTCCTACAACAACAGTTACCAAACCAGCTTAAAGATGGCACCTTCGGTATTGTATGGAAGAAGGTGCAGGACACCGTTGTCATGGGACTAAACGGAGATCGTCGGTTGTTTGGACCAGATTTGATTAAGGAGTCGAACGAAAGTTAAGTTAATTGAGACAGGCTCAAGGTAGCCCAGTCCAGCACGGAAGAGCTATGCCGATTCAAAGCGCCAGCGATTGAGTATGAGGTTGGAGGCAGTATATCTCGAGTATCCCGCTTGAGGAGTTAAGCGTTTTGGAGTGAAAGGAAAGTTAGCACCCGTTTAGTTGGACCGTATAAGATTTTGCAACGCATGGGAGAAGTTGCGTATAAGTTGGAATTGCGGAAGGACTGTCGGGAGTTCATGATGTATTCCATGTTTCTCGATTGAAGAAATGTCACCCGAAATAGCAGAGGTACCGTTAAGAATACAAGTACCACTTTGGAAGCAATTCAGTTGAAGGATGACTTGACATATGAGGAAAAACCGGTTAAGATTCTCGATTTTGCCAGAGAGTTACCCGCACAAGGTTATCAAGTTTTGCAAAGTGCGGTGGAGCCACCACACCGAGGATGAAGCCACCAGGAAAGAGAGGAAGTTTTGCTCAGGACCACCTCACCTATTTTCTAGCCAACCCGAATCTCGAGGGCGAGATTCATCTTAAGGGGGTAGGTTTGTAACATCCCAAATTTTCAATTTGGAATGTTATACTTTAGGTCATCATGCATATCATAATTTTTCTCGCATTTTCCGATCCTAGAAAATTTCACGCAACTCAACGACCCTCGGAGAGAGTTGGAAGTTTCATAATTTTCATATTTGGGATTTCTCAAATTTCGAAAATAGGATCATTTGGATTTATTTAAATTATCTTCATAAAGTTTTCCTATAAAAATTTTAAGAGAGGGAATAATATGACTTTCCCAACATTTAGGAAAAACGAAGGTATTATAAATAAATCAAATTTGGCTTTGGAAGATTTATTTTGCTTAGGCAAAAAATGAGCATTTTAAAAATATATGCATGTTTGCCATTTTAAAGTTCATTTTGTTCGACTCATTTTTAGGAGTCGGGAAAATTGTTTTATTAAAATCGGAGTTCATTTGGTATTTTTTAATTCGTTTGGTTTAATTTTTTTAAAAAATCGCCCCACAGGCCAAGGCCCAGCCGGCCCACCCAGCCCGGCCCACCTCCTCACCTCAAGACGCCGCTGGTGGCGCCCCACCGCCGCCGTCGTCGCCCGCCCGAGTCCGCCTCTGCCCGGCCTCGGTTGCCCTTTCCCAAGGCGCCACCCCCTTCCATAAATACCGCGCCCCTCTCTCTCTCATCCCGCCGCCCCAACCCGAGCCCGACCGAGCCCCGCCGCTGAGGAAGCCGCCGACCTACGCCGCCGTCCGGAGCACCCGCCGCCCTCGCCGCCCCTCCCGACCCCGCGGACCCCGCCGCCCCGAGCCCCGCTGAGCCCGCCGTGGCCACCGGAGGTAGCCGCCGCCGCCCGCCCGATCCGGTTTTCTTTAAGAAAACCCGATCCGTTTTTTTTGTGATGTTGGTTTTTCCAAAAAAACCTAGATGGTTTTTTTTGGTTTTCTTATTTATGACGTTCACCGAACCGTTCGTTTCAATGAACGTGTTCGTTGGATTAGTTCTGTTAACGAGCGTCCGTTATTTAATCCGTTCGTCGTTTTCTTAAATCGGAATTAATCCGTTATTTTACGATTCGATTTCGATCCGATTTTCAAATCTATTTTATTTCTTGCTCGTTTATCGAATCGGTGATTCAAGCGCTGGAGTTTAAATATGAAACCGCCGTTCGACTAACCTACTTACACGAGTTTTGCTACTGTAAAATTTTGACCTAGTTTCAGATTGCTAAACCGAGTCGTTCTCTCTCGAGTTTCGACTTTCGATGCTTTATTGACTCGATTCTTTTTGCAACGTGGTTCTTAAGTTGAACTCTCTGGTTGGATCTTTTATTCGAGATTTCCCGTGCATTAGATGAGTACTTATTGTATGCTTGTTGTTTGTCTGCGTTAGATCACCCGGTCGCCGCTTGTTACTTGAATCTCTAGGTCTCGCGGATCATCGCAAGGCAAGTAACACTTGATCATACCTTTTCTACTACCCGGTTTTATTGCATTAGATCAAACCCTCAAACACTTGCATGTTTAGGACCTAATTAAATTGTGGGATTGGGAAGTAGATTGAGGTAGTACCTATTACTGTTTTACTTATGAAACCTTGGGAGTTACTTCTCGTTTGCTTATTGTGCCATGCTATGCTAGTAGGCGTGGATTGGGTGAGTGAATATCCATGACAGATGTGAGATTGTTAATTAATGGTTTATCTAAGGTGGCAACCTAAACACACATCTGGGTGGATTGAGGCACTGGTTTCCATCAGACTTGCTGTATTTCTTGGACCGCCACCTGGGCTCTAAGGGATCATAAGATTATTCAAGCTGAAAACTTCCGTGTGCAGCCACAAGCCAATTATGGGCTCTGGCGTAGTTGACTAAGTCGTGCGAACTCTTACGGGTAGGCTAGCTGATGTAGGGGATGTAGGTTGGTACGGTCTACCCACATGTAAGGTGCTAAGCGCTTCGAAAGACTATGTCTCGGTCATCCGTTTCTCAAACACCACAGAGTCACGAGAACCAAGCGGAGGCGATCGAGTCTTGTGGGGAAAAGTGCGCAAACCTCTGCAGAGTGTATAAACTAATCATGATTAGCCGTGTCCCCGGTTACGGACAATTTGAGTATCTGGTAATTGAATATCATGTGAATCTCAACATGTTACTTCTAAATAAAAGTTATTGGGTTTTGATGAGTACCTTTTTAATTGGGATTGAGGATGCTGTCAACCATTCTCAATGTTTAACAACCACCATGATAGTTAAATAAAGTTATTCCTTTGATGTAGGGAAAAATCAGCTTTATGCAAATGTAACCGTAGAGCCTTACCACCAGCCATATATGCATGTAGTATAGGCTTATTTCCTTCATTGCTCTTATCGTTACATTGCCGGCATATTCCATGTCTTGACCCGTTTTGGGCTGCAACTTTCACGTTATGAGACTTTTCGAACGACGAGTAAGGTGTTAGGTCGTGGTTCTATACTCGGTGATGCCATTGGAGTTGATGGACTCGCTTATCTTCCAAGCCTTCATTGTTATCATTAGATGGCCTTAAGCCATATTATTGTAATAAGTTCCTTGTGGACAACGATGTAATAAGTGTGTGATTGCTACTCGCTATAAATCCTTGAAATCTTGTGTGGTGTCAGCATTACTGATCCAGGGATGACACTGAGCACAGAGACTTGATCCATTCGGGTCTGGTCGCTACACATGGTTGGAGACACTGGTGGCTAGCTATTCCGAGGACCCGACTGATCACAAAAATGCTACATGAGCTGTCACTAACCACACCCAATGATCGAGGCTACTCACTGGATAATGGAGCAATCTATTACAAGAATCGTATTTGGGTGGGTCAGAATCTTCTGGCTCAACAACACATACTGCAATCCCTGCATGCCAGCGCCCTGGGCGGGCACTCCGGGGTATTAGCCACGTACCAACATGTGAAGAAGTTATTTGCGTGGCCAAAATTGAAGCAGTCGGTTACTACCTTTATGCAAAGTTGTGACACATGCCAGCGGGCTAAGACAGAGCACTGTCGCAAGCCAGGCCTTCTTCAGCCACATGAGATTCCTCCTCACCCTTGGCACACGATCAATTGGGATTTCCTTCACAGGGTTATCAAGTCATCCTATGGACAGTTGTATCCTCAGCCCACCAGGGTTTAAATCCTGGTGCTCGCATTTATCCTGGATTTATTTCAGGATTTCCGGCGATACGCTTTCAGTGGGAGGAGACGTTCCCGTCGACTACGAGGCGCTTACGGTGACTTCGTAAAATCTCAAGATGATATGCCGGCCCAGTCTCTCGGAGGTGCTCATAGGGGTAGGGTGTGCGTGTGTGCGTTCATAGGGGTGAGTGTATGCGCGTTTATATGAGCGCTTGCGTCTGTACTGTGTTAAAAGAACACCCATACACGATGCTGCAAGTTGCTCAAGTATTCTTCGATCAAGTCTACCCACTTCACGGTATGCCTACTCGCATCATCTCCGGCCGCGACCCTGTGTTCACCAGTTTGTTTTGGCAAGAACTATTCAGACTGTCTGACACGATCCTGAATATGAGCTCGGCCCGACACCCGGAGACTAACAGTCAGACTGAACGGTTGAACATTGGTACAATACCACCTGCGTTGCTCCACGCATGACGCGCCAGCCAAGTGGGCAAAAAGGCTCTCACTGGCAGAAAATTGGTATAATACCACCCATCATACTTCAGCCGACATCACTCCGTTTGAAGCTTACAGTTATCAACTTCGTCCGTTTGGTATCACTACACCAGCCATGAGTGGCGATCTGCAGGAGTTGATCGATGAGCGTGCCTCCATGACTGAGCTTCTCCTGCAACACTTACAAAGAGCTCAGCATCTCATGAAGGCACGGGCGGATAAAAGCCGGAGCGAGCGCTCCTTCAAGGTGGGCAACCAAGTTTTCCTCAAAGTCCAACCATACTTGCAAAATTCCCTTGCTGCTCGTCGCAATCAGAAGCTAGCTCTGAAGTACTATGGACCTTATCTGTGCTGAGCCGTATTGGGGCAGTTGCATACAAACTGGACTTGCCAGCTAGCTCCAGGATTCACAATGTAATACACGTCTCACAGCTCAAGAAGGAAATACCTCCCAAGGCCACTGTCGAGTCAGATATCAGTGTGACGACTCCACGGTCGCTATGTCTTCTTCAACCAGCGACAGTGGTGAAAACCAAACTCATTCAGCGAGGCGGCAAGCTCACACCTCGCTTCAAGGTACGTTGGTCAGACCGCTCTGCAGATCATGATTTGTGGGAGGAGGCATTTCTGCTACATCGCCGGTTCCCGGCTCTGCCGGCTTGGGGTCAAGCCGCGCCGCAAGGAGTGGGGAATGTTATGTGGTGGCCCAGTCCAGGAAGATGGCCCAAGGCCTCCCGACACAATCGCCAGTTGGACAGGGCCTGGGGAGCCCAGCAAGGTTTCCGGCGCGGAGAAGCAACCAGGCTAGAGGAAGATAAGTAGGTGGGAGAACAGAGGAGACGGTCGTCGAGCAACAGAACACTTTTCCCTTGTATTTTCTTCTTCCAGTTTCCTCTTGTATCCCAATTCTGTATCTGTAAGAGAGGAAGAACCCCAGCGGGATCATAACAACTACGATCTCTCGTGATCTGCTGTGAAGAAAAAACAACTACGATCTCTCGTGATCTGCTGTAAAAAAAAACTCCCGTGATCTGAAATCGGGTGATGGGATGACTCACCGCGACAAGCAGGTGTGCCGACACTATCCAGATTCAAGGCCGTCTGTTTCCGTGAAGAAATCTGGTCTATTTTCTGTACTCCGACAACGATCCACTGTCCAGTAGGGCAGCAGTCCAGTACAAACGTCGGGTCAGGCAAGCACCGCCCAAACTTCACCAGAAAAAGCCTGACGCGATGGCTGCACTGCCAAGATTTCTTTCTTTCTTTCTACACGGCCCGCTATACCAAGACCCAAGTACTCGTACTACTACAATCCAACAGGCAACGCCAAACGGCTGGAGTGGGACTCACTTTCACCATGGCAACCGGCGAGTATCAAGTTGCCTTCACTTATACTATAATAACTACTCCCTCTGTCCCATAATGTAAGGCGTTTTTTTGGAGAGCGGCGATAGTGCGCCCGAGCTCGCGTGCTCCTGGTACATGGATCAATGGTGCAACGTGCACGTGCGGTTGGTATTAATTGATCGTGGAAATCCGTGGCCGGTTTAAAAGTGTAGATAGTTGATATACGGCCTTGGCCAGTATAGCGGGGTTATGGTGTCGGCCTTTGCATGACGGGAATTGACGAACCGTTCAGGATGGCCGGGCATCACTTATAGATACCTTGGCAATTATTGAACATGTGGCAAATTTCTCTTTTGTAGCATGATAAATTCCTAAATTTGTCATGAATCCGAACTCGGTTGCACCCATACGCCCAGTCGATGGATCGGGACTGGTCGGAGTCGGATCTACTACGTGTGCATCACTTCTCGTAATTTGAGAGTTTTCCCTTTTTTCATAGATTCATTTTTAAAAACATTTTTTTCTTTTGAACCATGCGTCCAAATCCCAAATCGTTTTCACCCTTGGATTTCCCATGTCGAGATCTTCGAAACTAGAACCCAAGTTAATAAGTATAAATGAATTTTTTTAACAAAAAACTAGGAAAAAACCGGTAGAAAAAAAATCATAGTCGAAGACACGCTATTTAAAAAAAAAATCTCTTTCTGAGAGGCACAATTGTGCTTCTCACGGAATCAAATCGGTGCATCTATGAGAAGCAAATATGTCTCTCTCATGGTACTTCATGTGAGAATGGTTGGATTTGCCTTGATGTTTAGAAGCTTCATGAGTTGTGTTTTTAGAAATTGCACTGTCTTAGATTTGTCTAGATACGGATGTATCTATACACGTTTTAGTGTTAAGTACATATGTATCTAGACAAATTTAAGACAATTAATTTGGACCGGAGGTAATATGAGATTTTTATGTATGTCGAGGGCTTCGTAGCAATCTCAAAGAGGTCTACGTTCTAGCCTATCGTATCCGTATGGACACTGAATTGCATTCCTGTATTGACGAACTACGCTTACATTGGTATTCTAACGAGCGTTTGCTACTCCAGTGGGACCGACTGTCTCATATACTACGACCACCTGGTTAAGTAGATATACACACATGTATACGACCGAGGATTGGCTGCTCAGCCCACATCCCAACACGAACGAGTGCCTGGTGATACCGAGAGCAGGCGCGCTCGTCCACGCTTTTGAATTTTCGGTTTTTTTGACACTATACTAATGTAGAGTCAAAAAATGTCTTACATTATGGGACGGAGGGAGTACTTCCTCCGATAAAGAAATATAAAAGCGTTTAGAGCACTACAATAGTGGTTATGCTTAGGAAAAAACATTTGTTGATTTCGGATGAACTTAATAGAGGGTATGCGAATCATTAAGCATGAATGAGTTTTTGGTTGGCATTGCACATTAGCACAGCTGAAAAACTCATGAAAGCAATGCTTACCTGGGGATAATCCGGCATATATGATCTCCATATTTGCCAAGTTTGTCGTCCACCTTCTGTAGCTTATACAGTATGAATAATTGCAAATGATCACTACTCAGTCCCAGACACTCCTTACATTTACGAGTGCAATTTTGGTACATCATTAGGCGTAATGGTACATGCAGTCACAGGGGGTCCATGCAAAGCATCTTTCACAATTGATGCACCGCACTGCATATATGTATGCAGTACTTCCACCAACTAGGTACTGAGATCGCATTCTACACAAATCACACCCAATCCGAGCATGGAAACTGACGCAGCGAAATCAATGAACTCCTTAAACATGGCCTCAGTTCCCTACGGATCAGGGACTTTACAATGGTACCTGTATCTCAGAGTACACAGAGTAACCTTTGATGCCAGCTTAATCTGCTGTCATCCTGTAACAGTTTATTTCTACATTTTCTTTATAACATTGCCAGAATCTTTCTTTGTAGGGACTCCTTTTTCTAAACCTACTGATATGTCGTTTTTGGGGTTCTGCTACCGCCTATATTTGGTGGCATAAACAGATGCCCAATGCTGTTCAGATACAGGTAGGAAAGGCTTCACCAGAAATCTTCAGCAATCAAAACACATGGGTGAGGAATAGGATTGTTACAGTAGGAGCTACAGTTCCAAGGAGTGTAACACTACCTGTGTGCTTTGAAAGATAAACACATTCAGATCTGCTTTTCCCCTTCTTTTGCTTGGCTTTATTTTGTTTCTTCTTGTCCCTCTACTTTTCAAAATATTCACTTGGTCTTATTAGCCAAAGGTGTCCAGGGCTGGTAAAGGAGTTCCATCTGAGTTCCTTTTACACAGCTTGAGGCAGAAGAAAGCTTGTATTCAGGCTTTTGCTGTCACAACTTCACAAAAAGGAAAAAAGCGCAATCAGAAGAAACCAAGCATGAAGGAAAATGACATATTTTTCAGAGAAAGAAGAGTGATAAAAAACCTTTACCTCTTGGTTGGTGTAAAATAGCACACCGACAGCTCAAGGTAAATCTAAAAAATATACCAGCCAAGTGAACTGAACATAGACGGCGGTAAATTATGTATGATAGAATTGGAAAATAGTCGTACACAAAAGGAAAAGAGAAACACGTAAGCTTGTACGACTGAATTTCTTTAGTGAAGTTACACAAAGAAGATAGGTACCGCATAGCAATCACTTGAAGGACAAGTAATTAGCCTAGCAGCAGCACCTATCCTACCTAACTTTATGTTCCACCAGTTCTTCCCTGCACATATGTAAGTTCCTCTTGGCTAGACACAACAGAATTGTACAGAAGCTCACTTACATCTCCTTTAGTGCTCCACAGAATTATATGAGTGATGAAGTAGGAGACAAATATAGATTATACGAGAGGAATCAGTACCACCATACAGAGAGATCATCTCCTCTGGCAAAGAAGAGATGATGAGGGAGGGTGATGCATGTGTTGCACTTCTGAGAAGCAAGCTCCATGGCCTGATCGAGAGGAACCACACTCTGGAAGAGGAGAACAAGCAACTGAAGCATCAAGTCAGCCGTCTAAAAGGCCAAGTCTCCTCACTTGAAGGGCAGGATACTGATAGAAAGATAATCTGGAAGAAGCCGGAGAATTCTGCCACCAGCAACAACTACTTCAAGGAAAAACAGTTTGTTCACAACAATGATGATGTGAAGGAAGCCATGGATCTCAACAGCTCGGCATGTTACAACAGGCAGCAATTTTCTAGGACACCGTCAGTGAAATCAAGAGCACCAAGGGTTCCAAATCCACCACCAAGTCCGACGTGCATCCAACCGATCATCAAGGCAAAAAAGGAAGGATCCATGGGTCCTCCTCCTCCACCGCCACCTCCCCTACCTTCCAAATTACTGAAGAGCACCAAGGGAGTCCAAAGGATGCCAGAGGTAGTTGAGTTGTACCGGTTGTTAGTAAGAAGAGAAGGCAAAAGCGATGCGAAGTCTGGATCTGTGGGAATTCCAGTAGCTACTAACAGCCGAGACATGATCGGGGAGATAGAGAACAGATCAGCTTATGTTATAGCTGTAAGTACATATGATTTTCTATCTAATTTTAGATGTGCATATGATATATTGTTTACTTAGCTGCCAATTCCTTTCTTAGTTCAATTTTTCTTTTCTTTTTGAACCAACATAAGCAACAAGAGTATGAGTACTATGTCAATTGCACAATATTTCCTCCCGCATGACAGTTACCAGTTCGTTGTTGTATTAAAGACAATATCTCAACAGATAGACTATTCTTTAAACATCTCTCCCATTTCATAAATAGTAATTTTTTATTGTGTAAATTTTCCACTCATCTTTAAAACCTTACGAATACACTACAATATAGTATATCTTTCCTTTATGCATCAAAAAGCAATGCCATGTGTTAGTTTAAGAGCATGCGACATGTTCTTCTGATTTTTCTGTTTCCCTCCTGCAGTTGATAATGTTATATAACTCTTTATTTTTTTATAGTACGAATAATCTTTTAATGTACATCGAGCCATGTTTTCTCCCTATTATTCTGTACAGATCAATAATTTCCTCACCAATCCAAAAATATTCCCTTATGATTGTGTTCCAACAGATTAAATCAGATGTAGAAAATCAGGGTGAATTCATTAGCTTCCTGGCAAGGGAAGTTCAGAACGCAGCATACAAGGAAATAGCCGATGTTGAAGAGTTTGTGAAGTGGCTAGATGGGGAACTATCATACCTGATAGACGAACGGGCAGTGCTCAAGCACTTCCCTAACTGGCCTGAGAAGAAAGCAGATGCCATGAGAGAAGCAGCATTCACCTACCGGGATCTGAAGAACCTGGAAGCAGAAGCATCATCATTTCACGACGACAGGAGAGTGGCTACACCTATGGCTTTGAAGCGCATGCAAGCTCTACAGGATAAGTGAGTAGACGAACTGCATGCATTTAGTAAGGCTGTTGCATTGTCAAACTTTCAACAATATGACATGATTCATATTTCCCCTTGTAGAATTGAACAAGGTATTCACAATACTGAAAAAATAAGGGACAGTGCAAGTGGAAGATACAAGGATCTCATGATCCCATGGGATTGGATGCTTGATTCTGGAATCATAAGCCAAGTATGTAACATGTACCTCCAAACTTCTAATATCCATCTTTTTCATCAGTTTGATATAATAGAGAAGAGATAGTTAAGTGCATTTTACAAACTCGTCTTCAACTCCAAACCAACTTATGAGTTATGTGGTACAAATTGGAATAATCTCACTACCCTTTTAGCTATAAATTCATGTCTAATAGACATATAATATATGAAGTATCCTCTTGCTGCCTTAACAGCTAAAGGCCGCTTCATTGAAGCTTGCAAAAGAATACATGAACCGCATTATGAATGCACTGAAGTCAGATCCATTTGTAAATGACGAGGAACTGCTCCTGCAAGGTGTCCGCTTTGCCTTCCGAATACATCAGGTAATTCTACCACAATCATGAATTACTTTTGGATGGCATTATGAGTTGCTACCTACAAACTAACTAACCAAGGTAACTGCAACAAACCAAATTTGCAGCTCGCGGGTGGCTTTGATGAAGGTTGCCGGAAAGCGTTCCAAGAACTCAAGACGTACGCAAGCAAGTCAGAGTGATCTGATGGATCATATATGGGTTCAAATAAGCATCATCGGATGCAACGGACATAATTAAGTTTTGCCGAGGTTGGCTCCAGGTCGACTCCACTAGTCTCCAGGATAATTCCATGAACAATTTTCTTAACTTATTATTTTGCATCTAAGATGCGGACCTCTTGGATGCAATTTGAAGCCTGAGAATTCTAAGTACATCCACTCACAACTCTTAATTTAAGTACACCTTTTGGGAACATTCTAAAATTTCATTAGAGGCTTGTAAATAAAAGAAAACAAGAGCCAACCCTTTGATTCTTAGGTGGTCGTACCATGAAGTATGAAGTAAGAATCTGGAAATGGCATAATTTACGGATACAGACAGGACGACAGTATGTGCCCTTCATTCCTAAGGAGTGAGGTTCACAATTGTTAGGGCACACTGAATACGATTTTTTCTTGTTAGAATTTGTCTGAGGTTTGCTAAAGAGCAAATTGGCTGTAAATGCTCAAAAAACTAGATGAGTGCTCCAAGTATTCAAACCTGCACAGCATTTATGCGACAACTGACAAGAGTATCAGATACATCCAGTTTACCCATAAAAAAAAGCAGACAAGTCCACTTTTACCTAGGGCGCTTACCTTTTCAGATTCGCTGTTAGAGGGTGTTCAAGTGCACGTTGAATCAACAACATCCTCTACTTCTCAGGAGCTCTAATTGTCTGTAGCAATAAAAATACCACCTAAGCACCATAAGTCCGACATTTCCCACAATCCACCAATGCTGGATAGCCCTATTATACAGAGGACGGCAGTATAATCCTATTATACAGATAGGACGACAGTATAATCCTACTATACAGATAGGACGACAGTATGTGCCCTAAAATTCATAAAGAGTAAGATTCACAACTGTTAGTGCACACAAGGTTTTTTATTGTTAGAATTTGTCTGAGGTTTGCTCAAGAGCAAATTGGCTGTAAATGCTTCCCATTAAGTAATAACTGCCAAACCACACCTCTCCTTTGGCTTCCGACTAAGCATAAATGTGACGCGGATGGTCTAACAATAAGCTACAGAAAATCTTAAGAAGTACTATCGTCTCAAATCGTGTTTTGGATCGAAGGCAGCAGGATCATGCGGTTTGGCAAAATGTGCAAGCGTTCCTGGTGCCAAAGATCCACAAACCAGAGGAAATCTACAAGGTTGCTGTCAAAAAAAGAAAAAAACACAGGCACCAATCAACTTCGCTCTACGGCGCCTACCATTTCAGATTCTGCTGTTAACTGCTGCATTGTTTCGCTCAAAATGTGTTCAAGTGTATGTTGAATCAACAACAACGTCATTTACTTCTTTAGCAGCTAATATTGTCCGTAAGCAATAAGAATACCACCTATATATAACCCTCAAAAAGAAAAACCACCTAAGCACCATAAGCCAAAATATTTTGCACAATCCACCAATGGTGGAAAGAATTTGCGAGATTACTTAACTACCCAAACAGAGATGCGCGAGCAAGCCAAGCACGAATGCATGGAGCTGGCAGGCTGCTGCAAAATCTACAAGAGCATCACACAGACGGGAAAGGAAGGAATCAGGCACCCCCAAAAAATACCTGGATCGTGTAGCCCTTGCTGGTGCGGCGGAAACAACCGGTGGCGGCGGGCCGGTCCATATGACGGCGTCTCCCCCCCGCACCGCCTACTTCCCGCGTATCTCTCTCCCTCTCTCTAGGCTGCTCGCCCCCTTTCTCCGCGCTGAGACGCTTCGTCCGCCTCGTCGGGTGCGTATCTGGTGATACGGACCATGAAATGCTCCCATGATACAAGACCATGTAAGCCGTTGGATGTGTGCTGAAGGCACATGATGGAGCAGCCTTACTTTCCATTGTTAAATATACAAAAGACACCCTTGGTTATTCTGTAATCAAGGTACAAGTGCATATCTTAATGGATCGCGCCCTGTTCTGTTCGCATTCTTCAGTACGATCTGTTCCGCCGCCGACAGCCATGCCTCATGCCCCATCCGCCCCTGTTTATGCGAATCAAGACTAGACAATTAGACTCCCACACTCGTGTCGAATCCTTCACTTAGATCAAATCTGAACTGCCGAGAGTACCCTGGTAGCCGAGACGGGAATCTCCCCGCCGCCGCTGGAGCAGACCGTGTCGCCGGATCCGGAGCCAGAGAGCCTACGCGACGACAATTGGGTAAGATGCAGCGCCTACTTCTTCCACACGTGGGCCAATTTCTGGTCTTCGATTTCGTGATTTTTGCCTGTTTGGTGATAGGAGATATGCATGAGTATTTGCAAAATTAGAAGAATCCTACTTGCAACGTGCACAAAATTCTTGTTTACTCACTCGTTAAAGCATCTTTCTAATTCAGTTTTGGCATCTAATCCAGAAATGTACTAGTGTTAAAATGTTTGGCTGTTGCTTTCTTCTCCTAACATGTCTAGCTGAACTCTGTTATGCACATAATCTCTCTTATTAAAGTGTTATATAATGTTTCTTACATACAGTAGTTAAAAACCACATGTACAGCTTAGCTTAGCGTAAGTTCAGACCATCTTGCTAATTCAGGCAGGTTCTAAAATAGAATGCGAACATGTGACCACGTAAAATAAACTTTATATTTGACGTGGCTTATGTAATTAATTACCTGCCATTTCAGCAAGACTAAGTTTCTTCAGTGAAAAGGTATAGTGTAGTCTTTACTGTTTAACAAATACTATGTGTAAATAAGATGCCAGCATTGTTTTGACATACAAAAGAGAACACCTAAGGTTTGTTCCTCTTCTTGTATGCCTTCCATTTACAGAAAATTGGTAGAAGCTTGACTGTTTGTTGAAAGAACTTATGGTTAATCCTCCAATTTTAATAAAGATGTCGAACTGCTGCTATTTTCATTGATGTCATTAAGCTGGCGTGGTTAAATTTTTAGGTAACAGGAACATGGTAAGTAACGAGTCCTTGAAACAGGGTTCGTGGTGGTTCAGTTATTTTGAATGCATTAGGGTGAAGTAAGTTTGGCTCGTATTCAAAAGGTTTATATATAGGTGTGCATTTGCGGCCACCAATGGATGGCGTACATGGCGCAAACTCCATGGCTCGCTGCTCTCAAGTTCTGTTAGCTGTTGGCCGCGACCAACTTAGTGGTTACCGTTCTAGTACTGGGTGCTGCCATTGTCTACTTTTGTTCTAATTCTGTAATGCTTGGAGTGTAGCTCATCTTGTAGTAGCTGACTGTAATTAGCCTTCGTGGCCATGTCATTTAGCTGGACCGATTATGTTGTCAGTACTAGTGCTTACCATGTAAAGGATCTAGTTATCTATGGAAGTTTCCGTTTAGTTGACTTAATTCTGTTTTTTTGATTTATTAAAAGTGCAAGAACAGAAGTGCTTAGGTCCAAGTGAAACAGCCGATGGAAGTGTGTGAGGCAATTTTTGCAAGACATGTCACTTTTTAAGGGCAAGATGCAAATGTTCCAAGGGGCCATATATAAATGCTTCAGTGACTTGATCCTGCCCCTTTATTTCAGATCTGACGCAGCATGCAGCCCTGGAGCAGGGTATCATCCCATGCATGGTAGCACTGGATATTTTCCCTCGTCCGGCGTCGCCGGCCGGCGGTAGCGCTGTTGCCATCGGACATTCTTAGGCTGGCTGGTGGGCCAGGTACATTTCCGGCCCCACCTGCTGTTGCGGATTACGAAGGGATCTACCACCATCGCACCTCCCCTCGTGGCCCTACTTGACAGTAGCACGAAAAGACGATACCGACGCGCTCGCTTTTCTTCCTTCCGGCACCTTCCAAGTCCCCCTTCTGGCCTCCCCGGCGATGGCGACGGCGGCGAGCTCCGGCGGACCATCGGACCATCAGTATGTCTCGGTGAAGTTGGAGAGCCCCCGCCTGGCGGCGCTCGACCTCGCCCCTCACCTCTTCGGCTCCCACCCCGCCGCTGGCTCGTGGGAGCCTTCCAAAGCCGTAAGCGTCGCATCCATCCCCTCTTGTTCGCGAGTGTGTTTCCCGTGCGGAGATTGATCGAATTTTTTTTCCTGGTGGTGTTCGCAGCTGCCGATGGAGCGGGCGGCGGCCGCCATTTGGGAGCTCAGCTGCGTCCTCCCTTCTCGACACGGTGAGTTGGTTCATTTTATCATGCTGTTCAACAACTCCATGTGGGTTTGAGATCCCTTCTGAGGAGGTTTGCGCTATGATGAGCTATCTTGCTGTGTCATGCTGCTGGGATGCTCTGGTTTGAGTTGTTGGCTTGGGCTTTAATTGTTTATTGGGGCTGTCTCCTGTCTGTTTAATGTGTGTACATATTTTGTCATGAACTAGTGATTTGTCATTGCTGAGTATAACAATGTAGTACATGAAGTTGGGCCTTCGAAATGAAATAAAGTGATTCTTGAGCTGATCATTTGCTATGCTCTGGTTAACTGAGTTGTTTACTTACTACATATAACAGGGAGTTATATTTTCTTCAGTTTTTTTAGCATCCTGACTAGTTTTATGCTTTTTATTTGTTATGTTTTGTTAGAAACACTGGATTTCAAGTTACTATTGAAGCCAAAAGCCGATAGCTCAGAGTGCATTGTTGAGGAGGGACCGAACCGACCGCTAGGTTGCGGGAGCAATCAAGTGGAAATGACGGATGCAGTCTTTAAACTCGCTGAGAAAGATTCACTTGAGTGTAAGGTTTGGGTTGAGACAGAGATGTTGTCCCCATTTGACCTAGCCGCAAGCTGGAAGGCTCATCAGGAGAATCTTCAGCCTTCAAGGGTGCGAGGGACCTATGACGTCGTTATGAACACTGAGATTGAAGCCAGGGACGAGGTTTGACTTCTTTTAAATGCTTTATCTTACTTCTGTATTATGGTGCTGCCGAATGTAATTAGGAAATTGTAAACCTGACCCTCCAATAATCTTTTAATGGATAGTATATATGCTTATTTTGCAAAAACCTGGTTTCTTTTAAAGTAGTGTTTGACTGTTTGTAGCATCTAGTTTCCAGCCAATGCTTTGTTGTTAACAGTCCGATACCTTAGAGGGTGCTATGTAATAGGTTGACTGTTTGAGGCAGCTTGCTACTCGGTTGTGGACCTGGACCTCATGTCTGGTTCCTAGCAAAACCCACTTGTTTCAACACGTTCCCATTTCCCTGCTATTAATTGGTGTAATGAAGTGATGTGTTCAATCAAGAGGGTGTGAAACTGACCAAGTACCCAGCAGATTTCAGAACCATGACTGACAGTACATCTTACATATTACTTTGATGTTTCAGCTGTTGTGCTCTTGTGAATGTAACCTACTCTCTCCGGTCATCATGGTGTTTGAGATGCTTGGCCATTAGTTTCCGTCACAGATATTTAAAGTTCGTAATATTATGGAAGTATTTCACAATGAGTTGCCGTTTTACTCTAGTGGTCAAATGTCAAAAAGTTCAATGGCATGCTTCCAATGGTCACAAGAAGTTGTGACCAGTGGAAGTATTGGAGTAATGCCTTTAAAACCCCAGAATGGTGACAGATTTTACCTCTAGGAGAACTGCAAGCATTTAAAATATATCAAACCAAGCAGAAAATCAAATGGTAAAAAACGTCCCAGTGTAGGACTGCGGGAAAAGACCAAATTGCATTTAACATAAGGTACTTATGTGACCTAAAAGTTAGTTGCCCTAACTAATTTAGACAGCCCCACTCATGTCCAAAGCTGTCTTTATGCGAAGTGTGACACCCAGATTTGGCAAAATATGTTAGTGTAAAGAAGTAGGTTCAAGGGTCTTTCCGAAAGCAGGAGCAGTGTTTGTTACTGTGTACTTAAAAGAAGTTCTTCCCACAAAGCTGTTGCCTGTGTTTCTATTGCACTATAGGTGGTGCTTCCTTTTCTGTTCTGCCAATTTTGTCTTTTTCCTTCAAGCAGAATGACTTCGCTTCTGGTTTGGAGCTTGATTTAGAGAAGTATGTAGTTCCAACAACACCCAACATGGGCTCAGGTGTTGTTTATGCAGCTAACTTGACTGAGAATCCCCGCTCTTTATTGGACACCGGTATCTCACCAAACAATTTGATCAAAGGTGACGCACCCCTGAATCATTATGCTAACACAAAGAAGGTATGACTTAGTTTTCTCTGCTCTATTCAGAATTGACTGTTAGCTTTAAATCATGTAGCGTCGACATTTATTCATTTATACAATCCATTATAGAATGGTAGTTGCTGCCCTTTTTAGTAAACTATGTGCAAATTTGGGCAGCTTTAATAGAAGCCACTTTGTTCAATAGTGTCATCCGTTCGTTCTTTAGATATCCAAACAAATGAGCTACTTTCTCCTATGTCTTTTGTTCATTCAGTAAAGAAAGGAGAGGTTGAATTGATTTAAGTGAAATGAGATTATGAGCCAGGAAAAGTTTCTGTTATTATGTTATATATGTATTTGTCAGGTTTCCCAAAGCCGACGCTCAGGGGGCATGCCTGGGTTTGGTCCAGACTTCAGGCCATAGCTGCTTCCACAAAGCCGCCTTGGCTGAACCCCTGTTGCATATACCACTGTTTATGTGACTGCTATCATTGTCATTTGGTCAACAGCTAAAGGAGAAGAACACATCCCATTCAGATTAGAACAAACTTTTTGAAATATATATGTCTACATGTTCCTACATTTGGATAGAGGAGCTCCTGTTAATATCAACACTAGGAATGATTTATAACTTATGCCTCAGGATGTAGATGGAAGACATACTCCGTCACAGGAAGAACAAAAGGCAGTCTTTGTAGATAGAGGTGTTGGTTCACCAAGGTTTGCTAGACCAACAAACGAAACCGTTTCAACGAGCAACATCAAGCAGGATTCTGAAACAAAGTTGGTATGTATTGTTGAGCTATTTGATATGTGCTAAATAGGCATTGAGCTTTAACTCATTGAAACTTCCATAACTTCTTCGTTATTGCAATTCATGCAGGACTTAGTTCTCTCGAGTCTTAAACTACAGTAACTGTGTAGAAATATTTATGATGTATAAACTCATCAGTTTATTTGTTTCAAGCTATCATATATCACATAGGAACTTCACCCTTTGGTTTATTCTTAAAAAAAAAATTCATCCCCTATGATAAGTCCTGTACTATGAAGTTTCTGAATCTGTCAAAAATACATGTTTTCAAATCTGTCATCTGAAGTTCTTTCAGCTTTGGCTATCAGGGTATGCCAGCAGCAGAAGGAGCTGTTGCAGCAGCAGCTGTAGCTGATCAGATGTACGGACCAAAAGAGGACCGCAAGTTGGTCATTGTGCTGGTAATTTTCATGCCACTTATGTATTCAACAAATATTTTAACAACAAAGAATGTGCAGCACTACCTCAGGGTTTTCTTTGTGTTGATAATCGCTCAGTTATATATTTATGGTTGATAAGATATGAATATAGTTAAATATGGTTATACTCATTCCTCTGAACTCCTTGAAGCATTTTCTGTTGTTTCAACTGTTAGGAATGAGCAACTAGCTTTACTGAGGGCCAAGGGCCAGTACATATACAGGTGTGGCAAATAGTAGAAAAGCCCCTTATACACTGGGGATGTACACAAGTAACTATACACATCTAACACCCCTCAAACTCATGGTGGATCAACAAAGACCTTGAGTTTGGAGAGAAAGAAGCCATGTTGCGCTCGAGTGCGTGCCTTCGTGAAGAAGTCACCAATCAGAACTTCGAAGGCACATAGTGAAGAGCAAGAGTCGATCTCGCATGCTGAAGACGCACAAAGTGGGCATCACGCCGATGTGCTTGGTGAGCTCATGCTTCACCGGTCACGTGCAATCTTGATAGCCCCTGTACTATCGGATAGTAGGGAGTCGAGGTAGTAGCAGACACACCAAAATCCTCTAGTAACCACCGTAACGGATCACCTCGGTAGTCAACATAGCCATGGCTCGCAACTCAGCCTCTGTACTCGGCGAAATTGCGGTCTGTTTCTTTGTCTTCCGTGCAATCGAGAGCCGCCAAGAAAGACACAAGATGGCGAGCAGTGGCGTCGATCGAGGGATCACTCGCCAGTAGCATCGAGTAGGCACGGAGCTCAAGAGAAAGCTGGAGCGGGAAAGAAAAGGCGGCGAGAGATCATGCCCAAGATAGCGGAGAACACGGAGGAGGTGACTATAGTGGACAGAGGGGAAATGAAAGCGAATTGACTTAGGATGTGAACAGGATAGGAGATGTCGGGACGCGTAATGACAAGATAGACAAGGCTGCCAACGAGGTGGCGATAGCGAGTGGGATTAGGAAGAGGGTCACCATCGAGGCACGGTGAACGTTGAGCTCCATAGGAGTCACAACAAGGCGCTCATCACCAAGAGCAAAGACGAGCAAGAAGATCCTGAATATATTTTTCTTGGGAGATATAGAAGCCATCGAGGTCGAGGAGATCTCAATCCCAAGAAAATATCAAGAGGACCAAGATCGATCATGAGGAACTGGTCTCGAAGGCGAGCCTTAACAAAGGCGATGTACTCAGAGTCGTCACCAGTGATGATCATGTCATCAACATAGAGGAGAAGAAGAGTCCGACCACGAGGAGACGTGTGGACAAACAACACAGATCATGATCACCGGGCAAGAAACCGGTGGCGATCACGACAGAGAGCAAAGCGCTCAAACCAGCGCGAGGGCTGTTTGAGCCCATAGAGAGAACGACGAAGTCTAGAGACCATGCCATCAGGAACATAGTACCCCGGTGGTGGCTGCATGTAAACTTCCTCACGGAGCTCGCCATTGAGAAAGGCATTCTAGACATCAAGTTGAGAGATAGACCAATGACGAACAGAGGCTACAAAGACAAGAAGGGTGCGGACTGTGGTCATGTGTGCCACAGAGCGAATGTCTCATCATAATCGCGTCCCTCGCTCCCTGCTGGAAACCACGAGCCACAAGACGAGCTTTGTAACGCTCAAGAGAACCATCGGAGCGAGTCTTGACTTTGTAGACCCACTTGCGGTGATGGGGACGAACACCGAAGGGAGGAAACTAGATCCCATGTGCGAGGCGCTCAAGAGCAGCAAGCTCTTGACCATCATAAGCTGCCATTCAGCTGAGTCATGGCGATCCGATAGGAGGGGGCTCGGCAAGAAGAGAGAGACCGTAGCGATTAGGAGAGTAGCGATCGAAGCGGAGGGCAAGGCCGGCACGGAGGTTGTGAACTGGTAGGTGTGGGATGAGGTTCACCAGAGGTGGAAGCGCGTCAGACACGTCGGGAGAAGCATCCTCAAGTCTGGCGGCGAGTATAGTGGAGAGGAAAGCGGTGAGAGAGGCGATTTGGAGAGGACGGTGGAGAGGTGGAGGAGGAGGATGGGAAGATGGGGGCGGTGGTGAAGGAGAAGGAAGGAGAGGTGTATGAGGAGGTGAAGCAGAGGCACATAGCGGATGTATCAGAAGGAGAAGGAAAGAAATGTCGCCCACAGAGAAGCTCGAGGAAGAAGGGCGTGGGTAGTAAGAGTGGGACTCGTCAAAGGTCACATCACGCGAGATGCAAGCGGCGACCAATGAGGTCCCAACATCGATAGCCCTTGTGCTCATCATCAGTAACCAAGGAAAACACACTCAACCGATCGAGCGATCGGTTTGGTGCGTTCTCGCAGGCAAGGAGGACATAGCACACATCCAAACATGCGAAGAGCGGAGTAGTCGAGAGAGCGACCGGTGAGACACTCCATAGGAACACCACCTGCAGAAAGCGATCGAAGGCTGAATGTTGATGAGATAGGTGGATGCGAAACAGCCTCGGCCCAAAAGTGGGGTGGAAGAGACGCGGCAATCATCGATTGCACGAGCCGTCTCAAGCGGATGTCGATGCTTACGTTCGGCAACACCATTTCGAGCATGAGCACGGGACATGAGGCTGGGCAAGAGTACCTGTTCGAGAAAACCACGCAATACCGAGAGATATACTCTCCGGTGAGTCGGCACGAAAAGTACGAATGGGCGTGGAAAGCGGGTGTGAACCATGGCGGAAAATCGTTTGTATATAGAGAGAACCTCGCCACGAGATTTCATGAAGTAGAGCCAAGTGTAACGAGAGAAATCATCAATAAACAACACATAGTAGCGATGACCACCTTTGAATCAAAGGGAGCGGGACCCCGGACATCGAATGAACTAAGTCAAAAGGCGTTGAGATCTGAGACTCGCTAGTAGGATAAGGTAACTGGGTCTGTTTGCCAAGTCTGCAACCATTACAAGGTAAGGAGACATCTCCAGATACAGACCCTAAGAGGCCCTGACGAACTAAAGAAGACAAGCGAGAGCCACAGATGTGACCAAGGCGATGATGCCCTTCTGCTGAAAGGACGCAGAGCGAAGAAGCGGCAAGAGCATGGGAGCTGGCAGAGGTGGTGGCAGCGGAAGGAACACAAAGCAGTCAATCTCCCAAAGGCCCTCGACTCACGGCGCCGGGGCCAAGACCAACCAAAGTCTTGGTGCGGCGATCCTGAATGAAGCAAGAGTCGGTATCAAGAATGACACGACAACCGAATCGATAAGTTAGGCGGCGGAAAAAGATTCATTGTAAGGCGAGGAACATGTGAAACATTAGGAGCGAGAAAAAGATGGAGTGGAAAGAAGACCACGACCCGATAGAAGCGGTGTATCATCGGCAGTAAGAACATTAACAGGCGAATCAAGAGGTCGAAGGGAAGACAAAGCAGAAGAATCAGAAGACATATGAAAGGAGGCTCCAGAATCCGTAACCCACGAAGATGTACTGATGTGTAGATGTTTGCGGTGGTGGAGCGATGGATGCGATCCACAGCAAAGCGGAACCGGTCGACGAGGAGCCGGAGGAAGCCAAGAGACGCTTGAGCCTCACAATGTCTGGTCGATGAGTGACGGAGTCGAGGAAGATCCAGAGTCCCACTGGAAGAGGCGCCTCTGGTCTCGCTTCTTCTCACGGCAATCGGACTGGATGACTGACCGAGAGCAAGAGCTACGAAGGTGTCACGACGCGACCGGCCCCTCTCAAGATAATAGATGACCCACCACGAAGGTGTGGGGAGTAGCGGTGGAGCGGTGAGCGAGCGACGACACAGAGCCCGAGCAGCTAACACAGACGGGACCACCAAGAAACCGGCAGAGGCGGCGGGTCTCCTCAAGACGAAGCTCGGCAAGTACCTCCGAGATAGGAACACGACCACGAGCAAGCAAGTGAGCACGTCAGGCTCAAACTCGAGCGGAGGCGTGGTAAGGACTCATGAACCCTCTCGAAACTCCAAGTCGACGCCGAGTCCGACGGCGCAACGGCAAGTGCCACAAACAACAGTCCTCGGTGAGTCAAGTTGGCGCGGATGGCGAAAGCATCGTGAATAGAACTCATCAGCAGACGAGTCACCTCTTTGAAGAGCATCCTCTGACGCACCACAGATAGGTAGAGAGCATCACCAGAGGGCTGATAGCGCTGACAAAGGTAAGACCACATCGCTGCAACTGGGCCAAGCCCCATGAACTCCGAAGCAAACTGAGGGAGGACACTCGCAGTAAGAACAGCAGCAGCTCGAGCATCATCATTGCACCACTGAGTGTAAGCTGGCAGATCATCCCGGTACTGAGAGAGAGCATCGGAATAAGCGGATACCCGCTGATCATAAGTATCAACTGCAGCATCATCAAGAGCCTTGGCTGCATCCCGATCAGCCTGAGAAGCGTCCGGAGCAAGCACCGGCGGTACCGGTGGAACAGGAGCCACCGGAGCAACAGGGCTGGGCGGACAGGGAACCTCACCAGAGAGAACACCCCACAGAAGGAGACCCCGCATATGGATGCGCATGAAACCCACAAACTCAACATAGTTGGTGCCATCGAAGATCACTGAACACCGAGGAACAGCAATATAACCCGAAGAAGACATGAGGAATTTGCTGCCTTTCTTTCCTTCTCTCTGTTTTTTTTTTTGGTCAACGGGAACAGTAAAACCGGATCGGGATCAGGCGGGATCGAGGGGATCGAACCCCCTGCTCGCTGGATCGAGCGCCCGGTCGTGGGAATCCCTCGCGGGATCGAGCCCCACACGCTCGATGGAGGGAGCACCCACTCATGCTCGCAGCTCCCTTCCTTCGCAGGAGGAGCAGCAGCGGGCGACGAGGGAGGCGGGAGCAGCGGCGGACGGGGAACGCGCGTCCAGGCCCGGCGGGAGAGGAGGACGAGGCGCTGCCCCGCAGTCGCGGCCCGGAGCGAGAGGCAGGATCCGGACGGGAGCGCACGGGCAGAGGAGGCGCGCCCGGACGGAATCGAGGGCAGGATGGAGAGCCGCTCCCGCGACCGGCCGGCAGGAGCGGGCACCCGGGCGATGGAGGAGCGCTGCCTTGGCGCAGGCCAAGAGGCACCAGACGAGAGAGACGGCGGCGGCAGCGGGAATCGAGCAGAGGAGCACGGAGTTGCAGCGTGCGGGAGAGCGAGGGGAACCTAAGCATCTGATACCATGTTAGGAATGAGCAACTAGCTTTACTGAGGGCCAAGGGCCAGTACATATACAGGTGTGGCAAATAGCAGAAAAGCCCCTTATACACTGGGGATGTACACAAGTAACTATACACATCTAACATCAACTACCTTGTCTGTCCTTCTGTAATCATGTGCTGACATTGTAGGTTGGGCTGCCAGCTCGTGGTAAGACCTTTACAGCAGCTAAGCTTACAAGATACCTCCGATGGTTAGGTCATGAAACAAAACACTTCAATGTTGGAAAGGTGAACATTTTGCTTAAGCAAGTTTTGCAGATAACTGCACATATTTATGGTAATCACTAACCCTGTGTATTTTTTGATGTTTCAAATGTAGTACCGTCGGCTCAAGCATGGCACTAATCAGGTACTTGCATTTTTATGTGCCTAATCACTGTTACTAGCATTGGAGTATTTTAACAATGCTCAGGTGCTACTGACAACTGGCTAATTTTCTGGTGGTTTTCATGGGAAATGACGAACTTGTAATTTCCATTTCCGTTGAGTCCCGCATAGGATTTTATTCACTCATGAAGTATTTTGAATCTGAATGGACTTTGAAGTTGTGATCCTATTTATGAGTTTTGTTAAGGAAGAGTTCTCTAATTGCATCATTTTCTTTTGCGCAGACTGCTGATTTCTTTCGTGGAGACAACAAGGAGGGTGTGGAGGCACGTAATGAGGTTGGTGCATTGCTACTATCACTATGTTGAAAGTCAAAAGTAACAGGGAAATTGTAAGTATGTATGTTGAATCTAGAGCATGGGCAATGCTACTCCCTCTAATTCCAAATGTGTGTTATTTTTGATAATGACATGGTCTAGTGCACTATTTTGACTACTAACTTGTGTCCAGTATGCTGTTACAATTATGAAAGTATGTTCATGATGAAATAGGTAATACCGCTTCCAAGTGGATAATCTAGAGCTCAAATTCCTTCTATATATGTTAATGTTGGTTATCAGACCCAAAAATGTTATATTTTACTTTCTGCGAATCTAGTTTGCATGCATTTTTATACATAACAAAGTAACAAACCTATATGCTTTCCATGAAACACATATTTCTTGCATTTTATGCTAAACTATTTTATGCATATTTTAGGTGGCAGCATTAGCAATGGAAGATATGCTATCATGGATGGAGGAAGGTGGCCAGGTAAGGCAATTTTTTCTTGTCTTATTCTCTTTTTTTAACAACTGATTATTTCTGCTGGTCTGCAGGTTGGTATTTGTGATGCCACAAACAGCACAAGAAGTCGAAGGAACATGCTGATGAAAATGGCTGAAGGAAAATGTAAGGTACAAATTAAATCGGCGGTAGCTCTTGAGTGTCTTCTCAGTTGGAACCATTTGGATCCATCGGTGATACTTGTCACTCCTACACTTTTCAGTGTAACTGGCCACTTCCCCTGCATTTCTAAAAATAACACCTGAAACCATTTATCATGGGTGTATGTTCCAGATAAATTCCAGAGGCAAATACTGTTCCATGTGAACATTTCTGTTTGTGTTGGCCTAAGTAATTGGTGTGTGTGCACGCTTAGTGAATGCATTCACATTCTGAAGGACAAATTTCTAAAAGCATGATCTCTAAAATTTAATCAGGAGCAAGTAACAAAATGTACTCAAAAGTTCTTACACATATCCTAGTAATTACAATTATTATCTGGAAGACTAGAATAATCACTATTTACAGAATAAATTGACATCACACCAGCTATTTTGAGCTGAGTTGCACCAAATGCTAGGTCCAAGTGACATGTTTAATAAAATACCACTCACTTTGACATTGTTTTGCACATTAACATTGCCCTTCATATTCTGATTTGAGTCGCATAAAACACCATGTAGACCAAATGCGCCACAACACATGTTAAATATGCCGAGTTACTCTACAGTTTGTGACCTAATTATCTGCTCTTTAATGTTGGCCATTCGTTCTACTTTCTAGATCATCTTTGTGGAAACAATATGTAATGATCAGGATGTTCTTGAGAGAAATATTCGCCTGAAAGTTCAACAAAGTCCTGATTATGCGGAGCAGTGAGAAACATCTTGCCTACTCACTTGTCAACATCATACCAATGCATTTCTTGTGTCATTGATGTTGTTTGTATTACAGAACGGATTTTGAAGCGGGTGTGCGAGATTTCAAAGAGCGACTGGCATATTATGAAAAGGTCCATAGCTGCTGAATTGTGTTATTTGGGGAAAAATTGTGCGTGGAATTTGGAATAGCTATATACCCAAATAATTTGAAATTTCTGCAGGTGTATGAACCAGTAGATGAAGGGTCATACATAAAAATGATCGATATGGTTAGTGGGAACGGGGGCCAATTGCAGGTATGTATGAGCAGTCAATCTGAGATATGTTAAATAGAGCAAAAGTTCATCCCGTTTGATCCTATTGTGGACATTGTTTGAAATTTGACGTTTCTTTCTATTTTTTATAACTGTATACTTATTAACTATACAATCTAAGAGTTGGTTCTCTTCGTGTTTGCTATACAAAACCAAATATGTGGACTAGATGCAAATATATACTGCTGTGGTGAAGACGATATTATTAACTTGCAATCTTTGCAACTAGTTTCAAAGATCCTAATCTGTCTGTTACTTTTTCATGCAGATCAACAATATAAGTGGTTACTTGCCTGGACGGATTGTCTTCTTCTTGGTATATATCCAAAATATCTGAACCTTTTCTTATCACACCTTAAGATTAACTGATGGCTTTGAAGTTCATTATGATTATACTCCCTCCGTCCGGGTTTATTAGGCCCATGAGCCAATTGCTAAGACCAAGAAGATGCACACAGAGAAAATAAATCTCCTTAATTTACTTCATAACCCCCCTATTAAATAGGCCTAGTAACAAACCAGGCGCATGCAGTGGCCGGCGGGCACATGCATCCTGCATGCATGGCCAGTCAGCCAAGTCCATGCGCCAGCTCCAATGCAGCAACGCAAAAGAAGAGAGCGATTCTTGGGAAAAAGCGAGTAGTTAGTGCAGCGGGCCTTATAAACACGAACAGCCATCGATGGCTCAAGGGCCCAATAAACCCGGACGGAGGGAGTAATTTCCAATTCATCCAATGTTAGATCAAATTGCAATATGAGTTTCGTTTAGTGATTCAATGATACAAGCATCTATCTTGGGTCTCTCTAATTTTACCCACTGTTCTCTGCATATTTGAAAATTGAAATTATATCTTTCCTTGTTCTGCTCAGTACTTTACAATTGATGTTGTATAAGACCCAGGGAGACTTCCATGGGACCATGTTTCATTTGGGGTAGGGGTACCTTTCAGGCGATTGATTACTACCCCACTTTAGGGTTGATAGGGACAATGCTTGCCATGTTAACCTAGTTTTCAAATTGATATTGAATGCATAATACTGACAGCAGTCCTAAATCTTGCTTATGGCTTATGTTATTACTCCCTCCGTCCCAAAATTCTTGTCTTACATTTGTCTAAATACAGATGTATTAAGTCACGTTTTAGTATTAGATACATCCGTATCTAGAAAAATCTAAGAATTTTGGGACGGAGGGAGTACTATATTGGGCGCGTTCCATTTATTTCTGATAGTAGCGGATGCGATTATGTGGCACACTGCTGTTTTGGTTCTAATGCTACTTGTTTTGTTAACTGATACATTTATTTTTGTTACAGGTGAACTGTCATCTTACACCTCGCCCTATCCTGTTAACTAGGCATGGGGAAAGTTTAGATAATGTCAGAGGAAGAATCGGTGGAGATTCATCTTTGAGGTCTTTAATTTCTTTGTCCTACAGTCTTGTTATTTAGCCTTTGCTGCCATACTGAGTTCCATTTGGGTACTACACTAAGGAACAATACATCGGAAGTTCTAAATGGTTATTAGTCTTTCATGCTTGCAATAAAACCATCCGCCCACTAAGGGGACAACATTTACAGATCCAAATTATAAAATTTGAGTTGACCAATCCTTTTCTTGCTAGCTAATCTAAGTTTTCTTTTGCCTTTTTCTTGTTCTTGAACGGCTTTTGCTCTTTCTAGTTGAGTGCCTTTCTTATCCAAATTATAAAATTTGAGTTGACCAATCCTTTTCTTGCTAGCTAATCTAAGTTTTCTTTTGCCTTTTTCTTGTTCTTGAACGGCTTTTGCTCTTTCTAGTTGAGTGCCTTTCTTAGACTTTATTATCCATATGGCACCTCCGGAGTGTGCGTGGTTATTCAAACTGGACATGTGATTATCTAATTTTACATACCAGTAACCTCTATTGTCTATAGCAAGGTTCGGACATTTATCTTCTCTGTTTACATTAAATGGAAAAGGAAAAAGAGGAAAGGGAAAAGGAAAGGGGGATTATAGCATGCCCTGATGGAAGGATAGCAGTAACTACGTGCATAATGATATACCAACCAACAACCTGGTCATTACATGCCTGGGCACAGTAGTTTTCATCTTTCTTTTTGTCAGTCCCCTGTGCATGCTACATTTGAAAACCTTTGCTTTGGCTTCACCTGACTGAAAATAAATGGTATTCAGTGAGGTCGGGGAGGTTTATTCAAGGAAACTTGCAAGCTTTGTAGAGAAGCGACTGAAGTCTGAGAGAACCGCCTCCGTAAGTATGCCTTTTGTTACTACTGTTGAGAAAGAAACCTACTTGCTAAATATATGTGCAACATCCGATTCAGATATGGACTAGCACACTCCAGAGGACAATATTAACTGCACAGCCAATCATCGGATTTCCAAAGGTAGGTTGTCATTAATAATTAACAAAGTTCAGCAAAATTTATCTGCCCCTAATTGTAGCTGGGAAAACTAAATGGTTTTCCTACATTTCTTGTAGATACAATGGCGTGCTCTTGATGAGATAAATGCTGGTGTTTGTGATGGGATGACATATGATGAAGTAAAGAAAAATAAACCTGAAGAATATGAGTATGTAAATTCACTGATTTCATTGCTTATTCTCTTCCCTGGAAACAAAGGCATGTCACAGGATATTGATTGATGCTCCTATAATTTTAGCAACTCCATATCCCGCCAAGTAAAACAAATCCTACCATGCCAAGCTTGCACAATTATGAAACATACACTAGTAAAACAATACCATACCAAGCTTGCACAATTATGAAACATACACTAGTAAACCAAGCTTGCACCTATAATCAATACTTCAAGAGGCTCAGTGATTTGTGTAACAATCTGATCAACTTCAAGCTACGGATTGTTCTTTTAATCATGCAATATGATTCGAGCATCATGCTTCTTATGGATGGATTGTTCTATACAATATTTTAGCTTGTAATGTTGCGCCTAAGTCTGTTATGAAGTTAGGAAATTTAGTGAAATGGTTAACAACGTACCATGATATATGGACACAGCATCTGTCAACCTATACAATCAGCAGTCCAGGAGTCTCTGCACATCCTGTGCCTGTGAATCTCTTGTCTTGAGTCTTTTACTGTTCCTGATTTTCTTGAAGATTTCATTTGCCTGTATGTGTCTGTTTAGATCACGTCGTAAAGACAAGCTGAGGTACCGTTATCCTAGAGGAGAATCCTACCTCGATGTCATCCAGAGGTTAATCCTTGTTACTTAATACTATTACAGGCTAATTCAACTAGTGTAATTCTTGTCCGTGCCTCTCTTAGTCTTGACAATTTTCTGTGTGCAGATTAGAACCTGTAATAATTGAGCTTGAAAGGCAGCGTGCCCCAGTGGTAGTCATAGCTCACCAGGTAAGCGTGTCCAGCTTTTGCATTTTTCTAAACCTTTTTTTACCGAAGTATGTATTATGGATGTATGAGGGAAGAAACTCTTGTAGGCTGTGTTGAGATCACTATATGCGTATTTCGCGGACAAACCACTGGAGGAAGTTCCTAAGATTGAAGTAAGCACGTGTGCAACATCTTATAGTGTCATCCTGGCTGAAATCATTTGTTAGTCATGACTGAAATCATTTGTTCCTCTAGATACCTCTTCATACAATCATTGAGATAAAAATGGGCGTCACTGGTGTTGAAGAGAAGAGATACAAACTCATGGACGCAGTGAACCCAACTGCAGAGGTCTGAGGCATGGCACATGGAGACTGTCCTCTCAATTCAGACAGCACAAATAAAATTTCGGATGATAGTTTTTATTTACCGAAGTATGTAGATGTAGATGATACCCAAACGTATCACTACATTTCATTTGTTTGTGAAGTCTGGCTCATAGATGATCCTAGTTTTGAATTTTGGCTGGCGATGTAAAGGTTCGCTTGGGGCAATCCAGATGAATTCATTCATGTTCAGCTCAACTTGTTCATTCAAGATTTACATGTAACACCACAGATTCACTTTATACGGCCAGGATTTGGGATCGATCCAAGTAACCGCGCGGGCGTGGAGACGCTGCCTAGTCTGAATTTCAGCTTTGTGAAATATAAACTGGCTATATGTGTTGCCGCGTATTTCGGCGTGTATCATATGTATCTATCTACTACTCCCTCCGTTCCAAAATATAAGTCTTTCTAAAGATTACAACAAGTGACTACATATGAAGCAAAATGAGTGAATCTACACTCTAGAATATGTCTACATACATCCGTATGTTGTAGTCCATTTTAAATGTCTAAAAAGAGGAACGGAGGGAGTAATTCACTAAGCTAAGGTTGCGTCGGATTCTGCGATCATCAAGTTCTCAAAAGGCCCGCCTCCCGGCTTCGACGGTAAGACTCCGGCGGCTGCCATCAAGATGGAGAAAGAGGAGGAGGAGGAGGAGGTGGAGGAGGAGAAGGAGGCGAGCGGATGCGTGGGTGGATCGGCCGGCAGGATTGAGGTCCCGGTGAAGCGCCAACGCCACTTTTCCAGCCTACGGGACATCCTGGAGCGATCAGGCGACCCGTCCCTGGCAAAGACGCCGGCGACCGTCGGCTGCGGCTGTGAGTTGGTTGGGGTTCGGCGACGGGGGTGACGAAGCTGGTGGCGGAGATGAGGAAGCTGGCGGAGGTGCACGAGCGCGTGGAGATGGAGAGGCACAAGTTCAAGAAGGAGATGCTCAAGATGAAGGAGGAGATGGAGCTGAAGGACGTGAGGCTGGAGCACAAGAAGGTGAAGGAGAATCCGAAAGAAGCCGACGGCAAGTAGCATCCCATTGTCAGTTAACAGCTGCTGATAAACACTTTCAGTTTCGTCAGTCGTAGGTGTAGTTCTCTGTCAGTTTCGACAGAATGTTTTCTTCTTCAGTTAGCAAATAAGCTGAGCTGCGACTCGGCCGTAGTTTGTTAGGATATTCCGCGGCCCTGATCCGATCGTGGGATGGCACGAAGTAGATGGTCATGGCCGCATTGCGAGCGACGCGCGGGGAGCGCTGGGATGGCAGCGCTCACGACCCGGACGTGGCCTTATTTTTCGTTTTCAGTTAGGCGTTGTAATCGCTGAATAAGAAGAGAAAGAGAGAGCAGAAAAGCTGCGAAGTTGAACGCGGCACAAAATTCCGTCGTCTTCCTCTCGTGTGAGCTCGAGTCCTAAATTGCAGAAGTACAGCTACAAGTCCAAACCTGAACATTTTCAGAACCTGAAGTTTTTCAGTTAGTAGCTCAAAACTGTTTTAAACATTTTTAGAACCTGGACATTTTCAAAACTGTTTTCAAGACCCTGTATTCTTTATTGCCATTTTATGCTTAACTAGAAACCAACTTACATTAATCTATTTATGAACTGCATGGTGTGAACTTCCTCCATGCTGATTTGTTAGTTAGTATGCTGATTTCAAAAGTACAGCTACAAGTCCAAAACTGTTTTCAAACCTGAACATTTTCAGTTAGTATGCTGATTTGTTGGTGTGAACTTCCTCCATGCAGAGAGAAGATACTCCAGCCTGGGACTGATTTTGATGTAGAGGTGATGGAACAAATGAGTTTTTATTTATGAATTGCATGGCACCTGTTGTGCGCAAGCTTCACAATATTCAAATCAGAACAAAGATTTCTAATTAGATTTCCCCTTGATCAATTAACTTTGCAGCTCACCAGCTAACTTCCAAAAAAGATGATCTCTAACTAGTGTTGGATAAGTGAGCAACTAGTATTTCCTGAGGGCCAAAGGCCATTACATATACATGTGTGTCAAAGTGCAGAAAACCCCTTATACAATGGGGATATACCGAAAAGGGACTATACACATCTAACACCCCCCCTCAAACTCATGGTGGATCAACAACACTGAGTTTGGAGAGGAAAAAGCCGTGCTGCGCTCGAGTCTGTGCCTTCGCCAACTGTAACTCAGAGGGCACATAGTGAAGAGCGAGAGTCTGATCCTGCACAGCAGCACGCACAAAGTGGGCATCCACACCGATGTGCTTGGTGAGCTCATGCTTCACCGGGTCACGCGCAATACTGATAGCGCCAGTACTGTCTGACAGTAAGGGAGTCGAGGTAGTAGCAGACACACCAAAATCCTCAAGTAACCACCGTAACCAGATCACCTCAGCCGTCAACATCGCCATGGCTCGCAACTCAGCCTCTGTACTCGAGCGAGAAACTGCAATCTGTTTCTTTGTCTTCCAGGCAATAAGAGAGCCACCAAGAAAGACACAATAAGCAGACAGCGAGCGTCGATCAGAGGGATCACTAGCCCAGGTAGCATCAGAATAGGCCTGGAGCTCAAGAGAGCTGGAGCGGGGAAAGAAAAGGCGTTGAGAGATCGTGCCACCAAGATATCGTAGAACACGGAGGAGATGACTATAGTGGACATAGGTGGGGGCTGAAACAAACTGACTCAGGATGTGGACAGGATAGGAGATGTCAGGACGCGTAACAGCAAGATAGACAAGACTGCCAACAAGATGACAATAGCGAGTGGGATTAGGAACAGGGTCACCATCGGTGGCACGAAGCTGAACGTTGAGCTCCATAGGAGTCACAACCGTGCGCTCATCACCGAGAGCAGCGCGAGCAAGAAGATCCAGAATATATTTTTCTTGGGAGATGTAGAAGCCATCAGAGGTCGAGGAGATCTCAATCCCAAGAAAGTAGCGAAGTGAACCAAGATCAGTCATAAGAAACTGGTCGCGAAGGCGAGCCTTAACAAAGGCAATGTAATTAGTGTCGTCACCAGTGATGATCATGTCATCAACATAGAGAAGGAGAAGAGTCCGACCACGAGGAGACGTGTGAACAAACAGCGCGGGATCATGGTCACTGGGCAAGAAACCAGCGGCGGTCACCACAGATGCGAAGCGCTCAAACCAGGCGCGAGGGGCCTGTTTGAGACCATATAGGGAGCAGCGAAGTCTACAGACCATACCATCAGGAGCATAGTACCCCTGTGGTGGCTGCATATAAACCTCCTCACGCAACTCGCCATTGAGAAAAGCGTTCTGAACATCAAGTTGAGAGATAGACCACTGACGAACAGAAGCCACAGCAAGAAGAGTGCAGACAGTGGTCATGTGGGCCACAGGAGCGAATGTCTCATCATAATCGCGCCCCTGCTCCTGCTGAAAGCCACGGGCCACAAGACGAGCTTTGTAGCGCTCAAGAGAACCATCGGAGCGAGTCTTAAGCTTGTAGACCCACTTGCAGGTGATGGGACGGACACCGGAAGGGAGGGGAACCAGATCCCATGTGCCAGAGCGCTCAAGGGCAGCAAGCTCCTCGGCCATCGCAAGCTGCCATTCAGGCTGAGTCATGGCAGTGCGATAGGAAGTGGGCTCAGTCAAAACAGAGAGACCGTACCGATCAGGGGAGTAGCGATCAGGCGGAGGGCGAGGCCGAGCACGGAGGTTATGAACCGGAGGAGGTGTGAGAGGAGGTGCACCAGAGGTGGAAGGCTCGTCAGAGGAGACATCCTCAGTACGAGATCGTCGAGTATAGTGGAGAGGAAACGGTGAGAGAGGGCGACGGACTGGAGAGGATGGGGGAGAGGTGGAGGAGGAGGATGGAGAAGACGGGGTCGGTGGTGAATGAGAAGGAATGAGAGGTGCCGGAGGAAGAGGTGACACATGAGGCACATAGCAGGGTGTATCTGGAAGGAGAAGGAAAGAAAGGTCGTCCACAGAGAAACTCGAGGAAGAAGAACGTGGGTAGTAAGAACGAGACTCATTAAAAGTCACATCATGCGAGATGCGCAAGCGACGACCCACAGGATCCCAACATCGATAGCCCTTGTGCTCATCACTATAGCCAAGGAAAACACACTCAACCGACTGAGCAGTCAGTTTGGTGCGTTCTCGGGGGGCAAGAAGAACATAGCAGACGCATCCAAACATACGAAGGGCTGAGTAGTCAGGAGAGCGACCAGTGAGACACTCCATAGGAATGCCACCCTGCAGAGCAGTCGATGGCTGAATGTTGATGACATAGGTGGATGCGGAAACAGCCTCAGCCCAAAAATGGGGTGGAAGGGAAGCAGCAATCATCAACGCACGAGCCGTCTCAAGCAAATGACGATGCTTTCGCTCGGCAACACCATTCTGAGCATGAGCACCAGGACAGGAGAACTGGGCAAGAGTACCCTGTTCCGCGAGAAAACCACGCAACAGCTGAGAGATATACTCTCCAGCGGAGTCAGCACGAAAAGTACGAATGGGCGTGGCAAACTGGGTGTGAACCATGGCAGCAAAACGTTTGTACATAGGGAGAACCTCGCTACGAGATGTCATGAAGTAGAGCCAAGTGTAGCGAGAGAAATCATCAATAAACAAAACATAATAGCGATGACCACCTTTCAAATCAAAGGGAGAAGGACCCCAGACATCAGAATGAACTAAGTCAAAAGGACGCTGAGATACAGACGCACTAGCAGGATAAGGTAACTGAGTCTGTTTGCCAAGTCTGCAACCATTACAATGTAAGGAGACATCTCCAGATACAGACCCTAAGAGGCCCTGACGAACTAAGGAAGACAAGCGAGAGCCACAGACGTGACCAAGTCGATGATGCCACTGCTGGAAGGACGCAGGCGAAGAGGCAGCAAGAGCATGAGAGCTGGCAGAAGTGGTGGCAGCGGAAGGAACACAAAGCCAGTCAACCTCCCAAAGGCCCTCTGACTCACGGCGCCGGGGGCCAGCACCAACCAAAGCCTTGGTGCGACGATCCTGAATGGAGCAAGAGTCGGTATCAAGAATGACATGACAACCAGAATCAGTAAATTGGGCAGCGGAAAAAAGATTCATGGTAAGGCGAGGAACATGTGAAACGCTCGGAACAGAAAAAGATGGAGTGGAAAGAATACCACGACTAGCAACAGGAAGAGATGTGTCATCGGCAGTAAGAACATTAACAGGCGAATCAAGAGGTCGGAGAGAAGACAACGCGGAAGAATCAGAAGACATATGAAAGGAGGCTTCAGAATCCAGAACCCACGAAGATGTACCTGACTGTGTAGATGCCTGTGATGACGAGGAGGAGGATGCAGTCCCAGCAGCAACAGAGCCAGTCGACGAGGAGCCTGAGGAAGCAAGAAGACGCTTGAGGCGAACAATGTCCTGGTCAGTGAGTGACGGAGCCGAGGAAGACACAGGAGGCCCGCTGGAGGAAGAGCGCCTCTGGTCTCGCTTCTTCTGGCGACAATCAGACTCTGGGTGACCTGGCCGGGAGCAGTAACCACAGACGGTGTCACGGCGCGACGTGCCCTTCTCAGCATAAGGAGGACGGCTCACCCCCCCTAAAGGAGTGGGCAGGAGCGGCGGAGCAGTGAGGCGAGCAGACGACACAGGAGCCCGGGCAGCCAAAACGGACGGAACCAGAAGCAACCCAGCAGAGCGAAGGCGGGTCTCCTCGGCACGAAGCTCAGCAAGTATCTCTGAGATAGGAACACGACCACGAGCAAGCAAGTGAGCACGGCGAGGCTCAAACTCAGAGCGGAGACGAGATAAGAACTCATGGACCCTCTGAAACTCCAAGTCAGACCTCGTAGTCTGGCAACAACGGCAAGTGCCACAAACAACTGTCCGCAGTGAGTCAAGCTGACGCCAGATGGCAGAGCACTGGGAATAGAACTCATCCACAGATGAGTCACCCTGCTGAAGAGCATGCTCCTGACGCACCACAGAGAGGTATAGAGCATCACCAGAGGGCTGATAGCGCTGACAAAGATAGGACCACATCGCTGCAACAGTGCCGAGGCCCATGAACTCCGAAGCAAACTGAGGTAGGACACTTGCAGTAAGAACAGCAGCAGCTCGAGCATCATCATTGCACCACTGAGTATAAGCAGACAGATCATCCCGGTAGACAGAAAGAGCATCAGAGTATGCAGATACCTGCTGATCATAAGCATCAACTGCAGCATCATCAAGAGCCTTGGCTGCATCCCGATCAGCCTGAGAAGCATCAGCAGCAAGCACCGGCGGAACCGGTGGAACAGGAGCCACCGGAGCAACTGGGCAGGGCGGACAGGGTACCTCGCCAGAGAGAACGCCCCACAGCAGAAGGCCGCGCATATGGATACGCATAAAGCCCACAAACTCAGCATAGTTGGTGCCATCAAAGATCACTGAGCAGCGAGGAACAACCACATAGCCCGAAGATGATATACTGAGATGTCCCTCCTTCTCTCTCTCTCTCTCTCTCTCTCTCTCTCTCTCTCTCTCTCTCTCTCTCTCTCTCTTTGAAGTCAACGGATCTGGATCGGGGAATGAGAATCGCCCGCTCGAGCCAGGACCCCGATTCGGGATCGAGAAGAGGCACGCGCGCCCGATGCAAGGCCCACGAGCGGGAACCAGAAGGGGCGGCGGTGTTGGTGTGGCTGGGGGCCAGCCAGCGTCAGCCAGGCCGGGGGCCAGCCAGGTGGCCGGACGGGCCGGGGACGGCCAGGGCGGGAGGTGCGGCAGCCGGCCGAGCTGGAGACGGCGAGGCCGGGTAGAGACGACAGCCGGACGGGCTGGGAAACGCGAGGCGGCGGCAGCAGCTGGACAGGCTGGGAACGGCGAGGCTGCGGCAGCAGCTGGACAGGCTGGGAACGGCGAGGCCGGAGGACAGTGGTAGCCGAACTGGACAAGGACGGAGACGGCCGGAATGGGCCCGAGGCAGCAGCGGCCTGACGGAAAGAAGCAGGACAGACCGGGAGCAACGGCGACGGCCAGAGAGATGGCCGGCGGCGAGTGTGGATGAGGCAGACTAGGTACGAGCACGGAGTTGCATCGTGCAAGGGAGAGAGGCTAGCCTAGCATCTGATACCATGTTGGATAAGTGAGCAACTAGTATTTCCTGAGGGCCAAAGGCCATTACATATACATGTGTGTCAAAGTGCAGAAAACCCCTTATACAATGGGGATATACCGAAAAGGGACTATACACATCTAACAACTAGAAACCAACTTACTGAATTAACACAATTTTTGTTTGGCGGTCTTGACGTCTTGTATTGAGTTTTGTAGTCTTCCTCACTGTCTTCACGAACATGCTCAAAGCTGCACAGACGGTGAGCCACACGGGGAGATAGCCAGCGGCACCGAGCAGCATTTAGAAGCATTGCTACTCACCGAGGAAACCACATGGAAAGGTACATGTACTGCTCCATTGCTACTCATCGGTTTCTACTCAAAGGAGTACTTGATCTGATTCCCCACTCGCCCGCCCCCTCTCGCATTTTCCCTCTAGTCATCGAAATACTTTGTCACATCGATTGTTGGCTTGTGTTTATGATGCAGTTATTGGACAGCACTCAAACTGAACCTGGAACCTTCAAGCAGGTAAAGTATATTCCTAAGTTTTGGTACTAATTCTTCCCTAGTTAGTTATTACAACTTGATCTCTCTGGGTGTCTGCTGACTGCACTATATGTTGATTTAGCTCTCCGGACTTTCCATTTTTAAGCAATGCATTAGTATCTCTCTGATTTTAGTTCCAAAGTGGTCATTCATTATATCTGCTGTGTACATGTGTTAAGTTACCAATCTCTAGTGTTATGCTGCTTTTTTTTTTCTTTCGGAAAAAGATAAGGAGTCTTCATTAATCAGATACATATATCGCAAAGGAGTCTGAATTTGGGGGCGAGGTCAAGGACAAAACTTTCTTTTGTTGGCTTCCGAGTCCAGTACAAGCAGTGAAAAGGTTTGTCTCTGAGTTACATTTATTATTTGTACAAGATATTACATTAATCTATTTCTATTCACTTTGAGTTGACAAGGTTCAACCGAGTTTTCTAAAAGGGCCACTAGATGGGCACAAATGGATCTTCTGTCATGCTTGTTCATATTGTTATTATTATCTAATAATATGTTGTGTGCACAAGAATAGCAAATTATTATTATCCAATTGCAAAAAAAAATCCTGATACAAGTCTGCTGCTATCATATTGTATAAACAAATCAAACTAGTACTATGACATAGAGTTGGCTAATATTGCACAACTAGTAAATAAATTATGTAAGAAACTTTGACTGGTTGTCTTTGTTATTCCCTTAATATTTGAAAGTTGTGTCCATTGGGTTGCCACCAACTTAAACTTAGGAAAGAAAATTACTTTTTGTCCTCCATTTTTCATGGGAGTTCCACTTTTCAGGTACACAACTTTAGTTATGGTATTTATCTTTTCTGAAGTGATGAAAGAAGCAGAGTCACACTCAAACAGAAAGGGTAAAAATGCCTGACTAAGAACACTCGCACTCGTACTAGTTGATTGGTCTTTACCTGAGTGCAAATTATAACTAGGTTAGGTTCATTATTATTTGGCCTTTACAACTAGGTCTGGTTCGTACTAGTTGTAGCTACTTCTGAGTGCAAATTATTTGGCATTTACCTGATGTCAATCTATACAACTAGGTCCGATTCGTTATAATGGGCAATTTTTGCTGCTCGGAGTGTATGATTTACAGGAGTTTTGATTTGAATCCGTCACATAACTCTGGATATGTTCACAGCCACATACTGTTCACAGTCACATAACTCTATGTATATGTTCATTCATACTGGAGGTTAATTCACAGCCACATAACTCTTTGTATGTCCCCTGGAAAGCATGGTAACTAAAAAGTAAATTAGCAATCCCAAATCACAGTATGACTTCAGAGTTGTGTTGCTATGCAACATTGCAACCTTCCCTTATACATGATCAACTGTAGTATACTGACCAATAATACACATGCCTCTGCTTTTTTCAGCTAGCAGTTAACCAACACACAAATGAAGCTCAATTTCATCGAAGGTCATGTTCAGCTAGTAGAAACTGTGTTTGGCACACATCGGAGGTCATGTACTGCATATGTTCAAATTACAGAACAAGCAAGGAGTATCATCCAATTGGATGATCCGATGACAGTTTCAATTTCAGTAACTGAAACTGAAATTGGATGATCTGCACCACCAAAATGCTGGAGCCAAGAGGCTGGTCGCGCGCCAGCAGCTCAGGCGTTAATGCTCACCGTGGACGCAGCACTCACCGCGGTAGCGGCAGCGTGGCAAGCGGCCGATCGGGCGTCCGTGGCGTCTCGGCGAGCTCGTAGTGAGATGGTAGTGTTGCTAGTGGCAAGACGGATTGCTGCTTTCACAGGAAGATCTTGTTTGTTCTGTGTTGGGTTGTTTGGCGATGCATTGTTCAGATGTAGTCTTCCTAAGGTTATCAATGTAGACCGTGCTATCATTATTTGGGAGAAACTTGTATCCTCTATTCACGCATAGCCTGTTGGTCTGATGACAAGTTCTTGGTTCTGGATTACCGGAAGTCTCTAACTGAGCCATATGAACTACAGTGCTTTTCTTGAGTTTCTGATGCTTTGCTTCCCATTATGCAACATGGCATGTGTCCCAAAAGTTAATGTACCAGCAGAAAAAATTTTGTCTTCAAAAGATCGTCATTTTCACAGATTATTTGCATGTGTTGATATGTGTTTTGGGCATTTGACATGAATGACAGGAAAATGATAAATTATCTAGAACGATGGATATTTCAGCAGAAAGCTTTCATAGCTTAGTTGGTTAGATCACCTGTTTAGTAAGCGTGAGGTCTTAAGTTCTCAACTCTAAATGAAAGCCATTTATTTTGTTTTATTATTATGCAGTTTTGTTCTTCAGTGTGGTGCAGTTTAATTCTGTAAACGACAAGCGGCGGTATTTGCAAAACTGCAGCGACGACCGGCTCAGCCAGCGTGACGCCATTTGTCGCATTGTGATTGGCTTTGGACCAAAATATCACATGAGTTGCAAGTTATGGGAGGGCTGAGTTCAGTTTTGCAAGTTTTGGACCAAAATATCACATTCCCTGCCAGTTCTAGGAACTGGGGTGCTATTACCTCTTGTTTTATTTATTACTCTTAGCGGTAGAGTACCTTAGCTAAACAAAATTGGCGGGCACTGTACGGTACGTTGCGAGAAAAAAAGGCAGTGTATGGTAAGTATCGGCCGGTGTTTGTGTGGCAAAAATTAGCCGACCTTTTATTTACTCTTATTAGTTGTTTTATTTACTGCCTGGGTACTGGAGCTCATTCTTGTTAATTACTGTACTTGGTGACAAGAATGTTTATGTGTGTCACTCAGCTTATATGCATTTGAAATTCACTTCTTCTTCGGTACACCCCTAAACACAACAACGGCTCAGATCGTTCCGTACCCTTTCATAAAAAAGGGTAGGATCGTCCTAGCACATAAAGCCCCCCCGCCTGCCGACGGGCTGTACCTGCTGACGACGGGCTGTACCATGTGACGGGCTGTACGCCGAGTACCCGAGACGCGTCCGTCGCGACGTAGTACTGACGACCCTAAAAAAAACGACGCGACGCGCGTCACGCATTTATTTACGACCCTAGAAAAAACGACGAGCGACGATTTCGTGGCGGCGTGGCGTCGGCTGGACGGAAAAAAAAAAATAAGACGACGCGACGTGTGTGAACGGGCGGTTGCGTGCCGCCTCGGCGTCGGTCAAAGACGGTTCCCGATCGCGGCGGCCCGCCTGATGCGCCATTAATGCCGGCGTTACGCCAAGGGCGTCGATCACCTACGGACGGCGCCACCCACCGACGCTGTTTTAAACACCGCCCCGTCGCCGTCGCCTCCCGCGACTCGACCGCCACCACACCCCGACGCCTCGACCGCCACCCCACCCACCGACGCACTTCCACCGCTAACGAAGCTCCCATTCCGGCGGCCTCCATAGCGTCGGACGGCGGCGGCGGCGGCGGCGGCTCGTGACCGACGAGCTCGATACGCCGGAGACGGACGAGCTCATCCGTCTCGGCCGATGGTGCCGCCGGGTTGCCGTCTGCCAGCGTGTTCCACATCACCGCCGACGGTACCCGACGAGGGGGCCCGACGCGACGACGGCCGAGCTCTCGCCAAAGACGAGGGCGGCCGGTGGAACATCGTCGGCCGCACGAGGTTTTGAAGGGCAAGGATTTCGGGCCGTCGTCGCGCAGCGCCCGTCGGGAGATGCGGAGTGGCGGCTCGCCGACGGGCCCGGCGGCTCGTCGTCGCCCGCGCCAAGCGCTGCCCCGCTGCCCCTCCGGCAGCCGCGCTGTCTCGAGCTCGTCCGCGCTTCCCCTCCGGCAGCCAGCGCCATCACCGAAGCTAAATCACGCCGTCTGGTTCCCGCCATCGCCCGCCCGCCTCCCCCCGTTGTCGACATCCCGCCGGAGCAGGTCGCCGACTCGCGAGGACGGCGACCCGACGACGCCCCGGCTACTCTCATCGTGATCTGGGCGCCCAGAGCGAAGCGGCGGCGGCGGGCGGCCATGGGAGGCGAGAGAGGCCGCCGAGCTGCGAGCCTTTTCGACGCTGGCGGCGGCTATGGCGGCGGCAGCAGAGGCCGCCGAGCTGCAGGTCGCACTCGACGCGGCGGCGGCCATCGAAGCGGCGCAGCCTGTAACACCCCGGAAGTAACTTTCCATAATTGTAACTCCAACTCTTGCCATTTTCGGCATTGTGATATGATATTCCCTCTGTGGTTGGGTTTTTCGCCTTATTGCATTTTGTCCATGTCATGCATTTTTTATCATGTCATCATGTGCATCGCATTTGCATACGTGTTCGTCTCATGATTCCGAGCATTTTTCCGTTGTCCGTTTTGCAATCCGCACTCCTATCTCCCCGGCCCTTTTACATTTTTCCGTGTGCGGTACTAAACCTTCTCGGAATGGACCGAGGTTTGTCAAGTGGCCTTGGTATATCACCGTAGACCACCGGTCAAGTTTCGGGTCATTTGGAGTTCGTTTGGTACTCCAACGGTTAACCGCACTCTCGCAAAGGCCTCTTTTAAGTTGCAGCCCAACACCCTTCAAAATAGTCCAATAACCCATCCAAGTCACTTCCATGCTCTCCGTCGTTCGATCACGATCGTAGGGTAAAACCGCACCTCATTTGGACTCTCCTAGCTCCCAGAAACTATAAATATGCTTCTCCCCCCTCCAAATCCCGGATCATCCTCCCCGAAACCCTAGACGAATCCCCTCCGCCGCCGCCGGACGTGTCCGGAGCGGGCGGACAACGTCCGCCGCTACCAGCAACCTCTCGAGACCGCGCCACGTGGGGCCGGTCCCCACATCGCCGCTTCGCACGCCGCCGGGGCCAGTGAGGGCCCTCCCGGCCAGTCGCGCCGCCGCCTCCCGGCCCGGCCGCGCCCGCCCGGGTCGCCGGACCTCGCGCGCGCGCCGCCTCCGCCTCTCCGCCGCCGGCTCCCGCCGGTTGCCGTCATGCCGCCCGCCACCTCCCGTCGCCGGCCACCGCGGCGCCGGCCGCCCTCCGCCGGCGACCTCCCTGGCCTCCCGCCTTCTTCTCTCCGGCGAACCACCGCCGCCGCCGCCCTCGATCCGATCGGGCCGGATCCCGATCCGGATCCCGGTTGACTTCTTCCCCCTCTCTTTTTCGTCTAAGTTTTCAATCCTGAGGTTATTTCGTGGCAGTTTCAACGCATCGTAACTTTGCATCTGTAGCTTCATTTTGCGCGTGTAATATGTCAAAATGTTCGCCTCGAAGAGTAGATCATTTCATCTCATTGCATCATTTTCATTTGAGCTCATCTTGATGCCCGAAATGCTGTTGGAAGAAGGCTATGTGATGTCAGTTTCTGTTTCCTAACAGAACTTGCACTTTTGTTATTTTTGCTATGATTGATGTGTGCACCCTATGAATTTGAGTCCTACATGTGTTTTGTAATATGCCATGCCATCTTTCCAGGGGTGTATGCCATGTATTTTTGTGATCTATGTGGTGACTAGCACAAGCATGCAAAGTAGGTGTCCTGATGTTGCTGTTTTTCAGCTCTGTTTGCTGATATTTTGATGCCATGTTAACTTGATGCTACCAAGAGATCCATGCATATTTTGAGATACTTCAGTAAGGATGTTTTGTTCTACATGTCTTTATCTATCCATCCATGCCTTTGTTTGAAATTATGGAGTGCCATAGCTTGAGTCAATCGAGCTCTACTTTTTCTATCAAATGTTTCCTGGCAGATTGTTTACATGTTATTCAATTTTGCTAAGGTTGTTGTGGTGGATCTGTGTATGCTATAATGTTGTTCTTGCCATGTATGTCTCCTATGCCATGTCTTCTTGATGTATGTATGCTTAGTTTATCATGAAAGGCTCTGTAGTGAGTGCTTTGAGCTCTCAAACATGCCTACTCGTTATCTGTTTTTGACATGTCAAGTTGCTGATTCTGTTAACGAAACTTGCGATATTGACATGGGTGTTACTATATTTTATGATCCTTTTTGGCTTATGGTCAGTAAGGGACTTTTGTTCTATGCTTTGAGTAGATTCATGCCATGCCTTTTTTTGCTATTATAAGTTCCTGTAGCATGTAGTTTTCTTGCTCTGAACATTGCTACCTGATGCTGTTTTTGCCATGTCCAGCCTGATATTTTGTGCACTTTTGCCATGCTTGTTTGATCCTGTTATGATGTGATTTAGCCGTAGCTCAGTGTTCATCTTTTGTCAAGCATCTTGAGTAGATCACTGCCATATACTTTGTTGATACGTTTGGGTGCAGTAGCTTATTGTATTGTTGCTTGCTAAGTGGCATCATGCTGTTAATGGCAGATTTGTGCCATTCTTGTTTTGCTTGTCATTTGCAAACCGTGCATCCGTTTTCGGTGATCTTTATATCGATTTCAACCGAAATCATCTCATCTTTCCAGTGGCATACTTGGTTTGCCAATTTGATGCCTGGTTCATCATTTTCCTTCCGGAGCGCGCATACGCATTGCATATCACATCTCGCATATCATGTCATGTTTTGCATCATGTTGCTTGTGCATTGCACCGTGATTTATTGTGGTTTCTTTGTTTGTGTTCTTGCTTTGGGTAGAGCCGGGAGACGAGTACGTGAACGAGGAACCTGTTGAGAACGCTTTCGAGGATCAAGCTTTCGACCACTCTGAGAACATTGCAGGCAAGATGACCATACCCTCGAAATCACTTCTATCTTTGCTATGCTAGTTGCTCGCTCTTTTGCTATGCTTATGCTGCGATGCCTATCACTTGCTATATCATGCCACCCATATTGCCATGTCAGCCCCTAACCATCCTTTTCCTAGCAAACCGTTGATTGGCTATGTTACCGCTTTGCTCAGCCCTCTTATAGCGTTGCTAGTTGCGGTGAAGTTGAAGTTTGTTCCTTGTTGGAACATGGAGATGTTGTTCCTTGTTGGAACATCTTTACTTGTTGGGGATATCACAATATATATCTGCTATAATTAATGCATCTATATACTTGGTAAAGGGTGGAAGGCTCGGCCTTATGCCCAGTGTTTTGTTCCACTTGCCACCCTAGTTTCCGTCATACGGTGTTATGTTCCTTGATTTCACGTTCCTTACGGTTGGGTGATTTATGGGACCCCTTGACAGTTCGCTTTGAATAAGACTCGTCCAGAAGGCCCAACATTGGTTTTACCATTTGCCACCTAAGCCTTTTTCCCGGGTTTTCGCGAGCCCGAGGGTCATCTTTATTTTAACCCCCGGACCGGTGCTCTTTGGTGCTGGCCCGAACTGAGCTACTGCATGGGGCCACCACGGGAAACTCGAGGCTTGGTTTTACTCGTAGCTAGTCTCATCCGGATGTGCCACGAGAGCGAGATATGTGCAGCTCCTATCGGGATTTGTCGGCACAATCGGGCGGCTTTGCTGGTCTTGTTTTATTGCTGTCGAAATGTCTTGTAGTCCGGGATTCGAGATTGATCGGGTCTTCCGGTAGAAGGAATATCCTTCGTTGACCGTGAGAGCTTACAATGGGCTAAGTTGGGACACCCTGCAGGTATTATCTTTCAAAGCCGTGCCGCGGTTATGAGGCGATGGGAATTTGTTAATGCCGGTTGTAGAAAACCGAAGTTGATCTCATTTAAAATACACATCAACGCGTGTGTAACCGTGATGGTCTCTTCTCGCGGAGTCCGGAAGTGAACACGGTGTTGGAGTTATGTTTGGCGTAAGTAGTCGGGATCACTTCTTGATCGCTACTAGCTTCACGACCGTGCTTTGCTCCTCTTCTCGCTCTCTTTTGCGATGTAGCCACCACATATGCTGGTCGCTTGCTGCAGCTCCACCTTACAACTCTGTCCTTCCTATAAGCTTAAATAGTCTTGATCTCGCGGGTGTGAGATTGCTGAGTCCCGTGACTCACAGATTCTACCAAAACAGTTGCAGGTGCCGATGATGCGGTCAGGTGGCGCAACCGAGCTCAAGTGGGAGTTCGACGAGGGCGTGGTCGTTACTATGTGTCTTTTCACGATGATCGATAGTGGTGCCCAGTTGGGACGATCGGGGATCTGTGTTGCATTTGGGGTATCTTCTTTTATTTTGGTTCCGTAGTCGGACCTTGAGTGTACTCTGAATGATGGATGTTTATTTATGTATTGTGTGAAGTGGCGACTGTAAGCCAACTATGTATCTCTTACCCTTATGTATTACATGGGTTGTGTGAAGATTACCTCACTTGCGACATTGCTTTCAATGTGGTTATGCCTCTAAGTCGTGCCTCGACACGTGGGAGATATAGCCGCATCGAGGGCGTTACAAGTTGGTAATCGAGCCTTCCCGACTTAAGAGCCCCTACTTGATTGTTTTTTGGCGTTGTTGAGTCTAGAACGGAAAATGTTTTGAGTCTTAGGATTATATATATCGAGAGTAGGATTCTTTTTACTCCCAGTCCCTTAAATCGCTCTGTGAGGTCTCTGACGAGAAGTTTTGACTCTTCTCTCCTCAAATTTCACTAAAAAATTTAGGATCACGCTGGTATCTTGGGATCGTTCGATGGTTTTGTGACGAGAACATTGTTCTTGGTGCCTCGACATTTAGGGGTTGTGGCGGTGTCCGGGGAGTTGAGCTCCGAGGTGTTGTCGTCACAATTTTATCGTTGCAGATTCTGGAATACCTAAGATTTGCCGACATCGAAATCTCTTTTGTGCAGTTGTTGGTGAGATAACCCGATAACCCGAAGATTGGGCAAGCTCGAGTATTGCCATGACTCGTATAACGGATGCTTTTGAAGGTCGAGGTACACGATTTCGAAGGTTTCTTGGTTATGTGTTGACGGATGGATACAGCTGGATCTAGGTATTGTTAGTTTGGGTGATATATTTTGTGTCCCTGTATCCCCAACACAGATTGCATAACCGAAAGTTTCGGGAGTTTATAGGTGGGATTCAAGTAACTCCTAGCATTTCTTCCCGCAGATATTTGGTTCGTGATTGGGTAATCCTTACCACTTATTTGTTCCAGTCGTACCTTGTTATTTTTTCATCAACCTTTAATCAAGTGGCTTCTCACCTTAATGGACGTGTGATGATTAGCTTTTGAATTCATTCGTTCATTCTTGTTGAATGTTTATTGTGAAGACTATACGTTGCAATTTCTATCCGTTGATTCTACTTGACTATTTGTCTATCAAAGGACTAACGGATGTCACCCTCTTCAGATGGCTCCGCCAAGCGCTCGAATCCGGATCGTGATGATGGGAATCAGTCGAACCTCCACCTCCACCTCCGCCTCCGGAGGCCCGGCAAGCTATCATGGCAGCCACCAATGCCAATGCTCGATGATTTTGCAGCTCTTGCAAGAACGTACTCAAGGGCAAGGCAGTCAAGGAAATCAAGGTCAAGGCAACAACCAGCCGCACTTTGCTACTCTCGATCGGTTCCTTGCTAATCAGCGAAGTCTTTCGGTTTACGTGTCGAGGCCACAGACGCTGACGATTGGCTTGTGGACATCTGCAAGCATTTTGAATGTAGCAAAGTCAGACCTGAGGACTTTGTCAAGTTTGCTTCGTTTCAACTCAAGGACCAAGCTGCTGAGTGGTACCAGCAATACAAAGATTCCAGAGGAGGTCGTGTCATTACCTGGGATGAGTTCCGCCGAGATTTCAGAGGTCGCCACATTCCGAAAAGTGTTGTTGAGAGCAAGCGTGAGGAGTTCCGCAATCTCAAGCAAGGCAACATGTCTGTCTATCAATACAATATCCAGTTCCAGAAACTCGCTCGCTTTGCTAAGCAAGACGTCCCTGATGAAAAGAGTATGATCTATCAATTCAGGGGTGGTCTGAGAGAAGATCTGCAATTAGCTCTTGTGCTTTTGAGCCGAAAAGTATGATGAATTCTACAACATGGCATGAAGCAAGAAGCTGCCCAGCTCAAATGTGAGGCTTCTAAGAAGAGAATCGGGGATGCAGATTCAGTCTTCTTCTTCCTCTCAAGTGGCAGCTAAGCAGCGAAGTTCTACCTTCCTCCTCCTCCGTTCCGTCGGCCTTATCGCCAGAAGAACTCAGGTGGCCGTGGATCTTCCCACCCACCCAACCCAAGCTATCGTAACAAGTCTAATTCTCAAGCTCCAAGGTCAAGTGCTCCTTACCACCGTCCGCTCTCGAGGTGACTTGCAACAAGTGTCGCAGAAAGGTCACTATGCTAACAAGTGCTTCAACCATAGGCGCCTTCCGCCTCCTCCTCCTGTGAAATCTTCCAGCAATGCAGTGGTCAAGCATAATCCCAAGTTTGCAAAGGTGAACATGATGAATGCAGCTCAAGCGGAGGAATCTTCGATGTGATAATGGGTAATCTTCCGGTTAATGATATTCTGCAAAAGTCTTATTTGATCTTGGTGCATCGCATTCTTTCATGTCATATCCTTTTGCATCAAGCACAATTTTGACACAGAGGAATTACCTAAAGCATTGCAAGTTATTTCTCCGGCTAAGCGTTTGAGCTCTAGCATGATGGTTCGAATGTCGGTATCAAGATGGGCGATTATAGATTTCGGCTAAACCAATTGTTCTCGGTGACTCGGATATTGATCTTATTCTCGGAATGGGTGGCTTTCTCAGCACAAAGCTCAGCTTGATTGTGCTGCCAGGAAATTCAATTGACTCACTCTTCTAATGATGTGATCATCTATGCGCTCGTGATGAAACCATTCGGTTGTTTTCTCTCAATGAGAAGGGCGAATTGGATGCTATCTCTCGATTCGGTCGTTTGTGAGTACCAAGATGTCTTTCCGAAGAGCTTCCGAGTATGCCTCCTCATCGGCCGATTGAGTTCGTTATCGATCTTGAGCACGGCATCGAACCCGCTTGCAAGCGTCCATACAAGCTTGGACCTGATGAGCTGAAGGAATTGAAGAAGCAGCTCGATGAACAAGAGCGTCTGGCTTGATCGGACCGAGTTCATCTCCTTGGGGTTGTGGTGTTCTTTTTGTCCAGAAGAAGGATGGCACGGACCGACTTTGCGTCGATTACCGTCCATTGAATAAGAAGACTATCAAGAACAAGTATCCACTTCCCAACATCAATGAGCTTTTCGAGCAACTCAAAGGTGCTAAAGTGTTCTCCAAGCTTGACCTTCGTATGGGTTATCATCAGATTCGCATTCGTGAACAAGATATTCCCAAGACAGCATTCAGAACAAGCTTTGGTTCTTATGAATATCTTGTCATGTCTTTCGCCTTGTCAATGCTCCTCCAACATTCTCTCGGATGATGAACTTCATCTTCAACCCCTACACCAATGAATTCGTCTTGGTCTATCTTGATGATATTTTGGTCTTCTCCAAGAATAAGAAGGATCATGCCAAACATTTGCGATTGGTGCTAGACAAGCTCAGAGAGCATCAATTCTACGCTAAGTTCTCCAAATGTGAATTTTGGCTTGATGAAGTGCTTTATCTTGGTCATATCATCTCCGCCAAGGGCATCGCTGTTAATCCCGAGAAGGTGTCTGCAATTGTGAATTGGGAACCTCCTCAGAATGTCAAGCAGCTCCGCAGTTTTCTTGGTCTTGCAAGCTATTGCCGAAGATTCGTTGAGAATTTCTCCAAGATTGCAAAGCCTCTTTCCAACCTTCTCCAGAAGCATGTGAAGTATGTCTGGTCTCCTGAGTGTGATGTTGCTTTCAATACTCTCAAAGAGAAACTCGTAACAGCTCCTGTCTTGACTCCTCCTGATGAATCCAAGCCATTCGAAGTTTTCTGTGATGCTTCTCTTCAAGGTCTCGGTGCTGTGTTAATGCAAGAGAAGAGAGTTGTGGCCTATACCTCTCGCCGATTGAAGCTCAACGAAAAGAACTACCCCACTCACGATCTTGAGTTGGCGGCAGTTGTCCATGCATTGATAACATGGAGACATCTCTTGTTGGGAAGGAAAGTGGACATTTTCACCGATCACAAGAGCCTCAAGTACATCTTCACTCAGCCCAACCTCAACCTCAGGCGGACTCGATGGGTCGAAATGATTCAAGAGTACAACCCAAGTATTGAATATACTCGGGCAAGGCCAATGTGATTGCAGATGCTTTGAGCGGGAAGACTTATCGCAGCAGTCTAATCCTCAAGCCCTTCCAACCGGATCTCTGTGAAGCTTTCCGCAAGCTGAATCTTCAAGTTGTTCCTCAAGGCTTTCTTGCCAACCTCATAGTCTCTCCTACTTTGGAAGATCAGATTCGTGAGGCTCAACTTACGGATACCATGGTGAAAAGGTGAAACATGGTATCGACAAGGGCATTTCAAGTACAAGTGCTTCCACGTTGATGACAAAGATACTCTTTTCTTCGAGGACCGGATTGTGGTTCCTAAGGGTGATCTGAGAAAAGTCATTATGAACGAGGATCACAATTCGCTTCTATCCATTCATCCGGAAGTACGAAGATGTACGGGGCCTCAAGCGATCGTATTGGTGGACTCGAATGAAGCGAGAAATTGCTCAATTCGTGAATGAGTGTGATGTCTGCAGAAGAGTGAAAGCAGAACACCAAAGACCAGCTGGTCTCCTCCAACCTCTTGCTATTCCAGAATGGAAGTTTGATCATATTGAGATGGACTTCGTGACTGGATTTCCAAAGTCCAAGCGTGGAAATGATGCTATCTTCGTTGTCATTGACAAGCTTACTAAAGTGGCTCATTTTCTTCCTATCAAAGAATCTATCACAGCAGCTCGGTTGGCGAGCTATACACATCCAGATTGTCTCCTTGCACGGCATTCCACAAGTGATCTCTTGAGACCGTGGCATATCTTTACCTCCAAGTTTTGGGATTCTTTTCGAAGGCCATGGGCACCAACATTCGTTTCAAAGACAGCTTTCCATCCTCAAACAAGTGGCCAAGTTGAGCGAGTTAATCAAATCCTTGAAGATATGCTCGGGGCTTGTGTCATTTCTTTCGGTATGAAGTGGGAAGATTGTCTTCCATATGCCGAAGTTCTCCTACAACAACAACTTCCAGCGAGTTCGGCAAGGCCCCATTCGAAATTCTCTATGGCGAAAGTGCCGTACTCCTCTCAATTGGTCCGAGGCAGGTGAACGCCAACTTCTTGGCAATGACTTGATCACGAAGCGGAAGAAATGTGCAAAGTCATTCGTGAGAATCTCAAAGCCGCATAATCGCGCGGAAAGAGCTATTATGATGATAAGCACCGTGATGTGGATTTTGAAATCGGAGACCATGTCTACCTCGCGTCTCTCCAATGAAAGGCACTCGCCGCCCGGTGTCAAAGGGAAGCTTGCCCCTAGATCGTGGGTCCTTTCAAGATCATTGGCAAAAGAGGCGATCTCGCCTATCAACTTGAGCTTCCATCCAACTTCGCAAATGTGCACGATGTGTTCCACGTGTCACAGCTTCGCAAGTGCTTCAAGACTCCTGAACGCACTATCAACTTCGAAGAAATTGACCTTCAAGAAGATCTTTCTTATCATGAGCACCCCGTTGCTATTCTTGAAGAAACCGAGCGCAAGACTCGCAACAAGTCAATCAAATTCCTGAAAGTGAAGTGGTCACACCATTCCGACCGAGAAGCCACCTGGGAGCGCGAGGATCACCTCCGTTCCGAATATCCGGAGTTCTTTCAGTCCTAGATCTCGGGACGAGATCCTCTTGTAGTGGTGGAGTGTTGTAACACCCCGGAAGTAACTTTCCATAATTGTAACTCCAACTCTTGCCATTTTCGGCATTGTGATATGATATTCCCTCTGTGGTTGGGTTTTTCGCCTTATTGCATTTTGTCCATGTCATGCATTTTTTATCATGTCATCATGTGCATCGCATTTGCATACGTGTTCGTCTCATGATTCCGAGCATTTTTCCGTTGTCCGTTTTGCAATCAAGCACTCCTATCTCCCCGCGCCCTTTTACGTTTTTCCGTGTGCGGGTACTAAACCTTCTCGGAATGGACCGAGGTTTGTCAAGTGGCCTTGGTATATCACCGGTAGACCACCGGTCAAGTTTCGGGTCATTTGGAGTTCGTTTGGTACTCCAACGGTTAACCGCACTCTCGCAAAGGCCTCTTTTAAGTTGCAGCCCAACACCCCTTCAAAATAGTCCAATAACCCATCCAAGTCACTTCCATGCTCTCCGTCGTTCGATCACGATCGTGTGGGCGAAAACCGCACCTCATTTGGACTCTCCTAGCTCCCAGAAACTATAAATATGCTTCTCCCCCCTCCAAATCCCGGATCATCCTCCCCGAAACCCTAGACGAATCCCCTCCGCCGCCGCCGGACGTGTCCGGAGCGGGCCGGACAACGTCCGCCGCGCCCGCAGCCTCTCAGATCGCGCCACGTGGGGCCCGGTCCCCACATCGCCGCTCCACGCGCCGCCCGCCGGGCCAGTGAACCTCCCGGTGGTCGCGCCGCGCCCTCTCGGCCGCCCGCCCGCGCCGCCGCCGCCGCCGCTGCTTCCCGCCGCCTGGTCGCCGGACCTCGCCGCGCGCCGCCGCCGCCGCCGCCTCTCCGCCTGGCGGCTCCCGCCGTCTTGCCGCCGTCGCTTCGCCCCGCCTCCGCTGTCGCCGGCCATCGCGGCGCCGGCCGCCCTCCGCCGGCGACCTCCCCTGGCCTCCCCGCCTCTTCTCCTCTCCGGCGAACCACCGCCGCCGCCGCCCTCGATCCGATCGGGCCGGATCCCGATCCGGATCCCGGTTGACTTCTTCCCCCTCTCTTTTTCGTCTAAGTTTTCAATCCTGAGGTTATTTCGTGGCATTTTCAACGCATCGTAACTTTGCATCTGTAGCTCCATTTTGCGCGTGTAATATGTTAAAATGTTCGCCTCGAAGAGTAGATCATTTCATCTCATTGCATCATTTTCATTTGATCTCATCTTGATGCCCGAAATGCTGTTGGAAGAAGGCTATGTGATGTCAGTTTCTGTTTCCTAACAGAACTTGCACTTTTGTTATTTTTGCTATGATTGATGTGTGCACCCTATGAATTTGAGTCCTACATGTGTTTTGTAATATGCCATGCCATCTTTCCAGGGGTGTATGCCATGTATTTTTGTGATCTATGTGGTGACTAGCACAAGCATGCAAAGTAGGTGTCTTGATGTTGCTGTTTTTCAGCTCTGTTTGCTGATATTTTGATGCCATGTTAACTTGATGCTACCAAGAGATCCATGCATATTTTGAGATACTTCAGTAAGGATGTTTTGTTCTACATGTCTTTCTCTATCCATCCATGCCTTTGTTTGAAATTATGGAGTGCCATAGCTTGAGTCAATCGAGCTCTACTTTTTCTATCAAATGTTTCCTGGCAGATTATTTACATGTTATTCAATTTTGCCAAGGTTGTTGTGGTGGATCTGTGTATGCTATAATGTTGTTCTTGCCATGTATGTCTCCCATGCCATGTCTTCTTGATGTATGTATGCTTAGTTTATCATGAAAGGCTCTGTAGTGAGTGCTTTGAGCTCTCAAACATGCCTACTCGCTATCTGTTTTTGACATGTCAAGTTGCTGATTCTGTTAACGAAACTTGCGATATTGACATGGGTGTTACTATATTTTATGATCCTTTTTGGCTTATGGTCAGTAAGGGACTTTTGTTCTATGCTTTGAGTAGATTCATGCCATGCCTTTTTTTGCTATTCTAAGTTCCTGTAGCATGTAGTTTTCTTGCTCTGAACATTGCTACCTGATGCTGTTTTTGCAATGTCCAGCCTGATATTTTGTGCACTTTTGCCATGCTTGTTTGATCCTGTTATGATGTGATTTAGCCGTAGCTCAGTGTTCATCTTTTGTCAAGCATCTTGAGTAGATCACTGCCATATACTTTGTTGATTCGTTTGGGTGCAGTAGCTTATTGTATTGTTGCTTGCTAAGTGACATCATGCTGTTAATGGCAGATTTGTGCCATTCTTGTTTTGCTTGTCATTTGCAAACCGTGCATCCGTTTTCGGTGATCTTTATATCGATTTCAACCGAAATCATCTCATCTTTCCAGTGGCATACTTGGTTTGCCAAGTTGATGCCTGGTTCATCATTTTCCTTCCGGAGCGCGCATACGCATTGCATATCACATCTCGCATATCATGTCATGTTTTGCATCATGTTGCTTGTGCATTGCACCATGATTTATTGTGGTTCCTTTGTTTGTGTTCTTGCTTTGGGTAGAGCCGGGAGACGAGTACGTGAACGAGGAACCTGTTGAGAACGCTTTCGAGGATCAAGCTTTCGACCACTCTGAGAACATTGCAGGCAAGATGACCATACCCTCGAAATCACTTCTATCTTTGCTATGCTAGTTGCTCGCTCTTTTGCTATGCTTATGCTGCGATGCCTATCACTTGCTATATCATGCCACCCATATTGCCATGTCAGCCCCTAACCATCCTTTTCCTAGCAAACCGTTGATTGGCTATGTTACCGCTTTGCTCAGCCCCTCTTATAGCGTTGCTAGTTGCAGGTGAAGTTGAAGTTTGTTCCTTGTTGGAACATGGAGATGTTGTTCCTTGTTGGAACATGTTTACTTGTTGGGGATATCACAATATATATCTGCTATAATTAATGCATCTATATACTTGGTAAAGGGTGGAAGGCTCGGCCTTATGCAGTGTTTTGTTCCACTCTTGCCACCCTAGTTTCCGTCATACCGGTGTTATGTTCCTTGATTTCGCGTTCCTTACACGGTTGGGTGATTTATGGGACCCCCTTGACAGTTCGCTTTGAATAAGACTCGTCCAGCAAGGCCCAACATTGGTTTTACCATTTGCCACCTAAGCCTTTTTCCCCCGGGTTTTCGCGAGCCCGAGGGTCATCTTTATTTTAACCCCGGACCGGTGCTCCTTGGTGTTGGCCCGAACTGAAGCTACTGCTGGGCCACCACAGGGAAACTCGAGGCTTGGTTTTACTCGTAGCTAGTCTCATCCGGATGTGCCCTGAGAACGAGATATGTGCAGCTCCTATCGGGATTTGTCGGCACAATCGGGCGGCTTTGCTGGTCTTGTTTTATTCTTTGTCGAAATGTCTTGTAGTACGGGATTCGAGATTAATCGGGTCTTCCGGTAGAAGGAATATCCTTCGTTGACCGTGAGAGCTTATAATGGGCTAAGTTGGGACACGCTGCAGGTATTATCTTTCAAAGCCGTGCCCGCGGTTATGAGGCGATGGGAATTTGTTAATGCCGGTTGTAGAAAACCGAAGTTGATCTCATTTAAAATACACATCAACAGCGTGTGTAACCGTGATGGTCTCTTCTCGGTGAGTCCGGAAGTGAACACGGTGTTGGAGTTATGTTTGGCGTAAGTAGTCGGGATCACTTCTTGATCGCTACTAGCTTCACGACCGTGCTTTGCTCCTCTTCTCGCTCTCTTTTGCGATGTAGCCACCACATATGCTGGTCGCTTGCTGCAGCTCCACCTTACAACTCTGTCATTCCTATAAGCTTAAATAGTCTTGATCTCGCGGGTGTGAGATTGCTGAGTCCCCGTGACTCACAGATTCTACCAAAACAGTTGCAGAGTGCCGACGATGCGGTCAGGTGACGAACCGAGCTCAAGTGGGAGTTCGACGAGGAACGTGGTCGTTACTATGTGTCTTTTCCCGATGATCGATAGTGGTGCTCAGTTGGGACGATCGGGATCTGTGTAGCATTTGGGGTATCTTCTTTTATTTTGGTTCCGTAGTCGGACCTTGAGTGTACTCTGAATGATGGATGTTTATTTATGTATCGTGTGAAGTGGCGACTGTAAGCCAACTATGTATCTCTTACCCTTATGTATTACATGGGTTGTGTGAAGATTACCTCACTTGCGACATTCGCTTTCAATGCGGTTATGCCTCTAAGTCGTGCCTCGACACGTGGGAGGTGTAGCCGCATCGAGGGCGTTACACAGCCGCAGCTTGCTCATGATCAGGGCGGCGACGGCTACTGGGAGGACGGCGGCAAGAGCAGCGACGACGGCGACGGTGACGACGACGGTGACGTCGGAGCGGGGGAGATCGTGGACCTCGCCGAATCCGAGGAGGACAAATAGATTAGGATTTTTTTTTTCATCGAGTAGTAGATTAGGATTAATTAGTTATGTTTAATTAAGTTTAATTAAGTCATGTTTAATTAAGTTTTTATGTTTTAATGTTTAATTAAGTGGGCGTACCAAATATTGTTTCAGATGTGACCATTGAAGAATTTGCTTGCAGTGTGATTTAGGTTTATTTTTTGGGTGAAAAAATCACAATATTGTCCCCACCAACCAAATAATTTCTTTCCATAAAAACAAAATTATTCTCACTATCATGAACATACATGCTTGAACCGAAGATGTGCATGTAGAGAAATAAAATTTTGCTCGGCCTAGGTGAATTTGCTTCTATGGAGAAAACAAATCAAATTCGTTTCACAATATTTTCTATAAGAACATTGCTAAAAACAATTCATATTGGTTGTGTCACATTGTATTCGATTTTTTGTAATTATACTTTGAAAATTGATGACTTTTTCAGAAAATGATGATCATGTTTTTCAACGTATGATTTTTAATAAATATCACGTATATTTGTGGAATGGTCCGAACATCTTTTATAATTGCACTCACATTTTAGTTTCATGAACATTTTAATGTCCAGTGAACATTATTAAAACTGAGTAAGTAAAATCTTTTACAATCGAAACAAAACCGACCCAAAGAAACAGATGTAAAACAGAAGATTTTCACGTATATTTGTGGAATGATCGACTTTGGGGATGTGACCGGGAGAAGTACGACCGAGGGTCCCCTACGCCCATACCGAAACCACCTGGTAGCACAGCAAGTGCCAGTTGGGTTTGCCGGAATGCACCCAACTTTCGGCGGCGTGTGGGGACCCGCCCGGGACCCCACGCCAGAGATGAGCAACGGACTACTTAACGCAAGTTGCGTCACGTGCGGGCAGTGTTTTAGGTGTTTTCGGTGCGAAAAATCATAGAAAATCCGTACAGCGTCGGAACGCGACAAATTTTGGCGTGTGCGGCCTGCATGGTCACTGTTGCCCGTGGAAAAAAAATGATCGACTTTGGGAGATGCGACCGGGAGAAGTACGACCGAGGGTCCCCTTCGCCCATACCGAAACCACCTGGTAGCACAGCAAGTTCCAGTTGGGTTTGCTGGAATGCACCCAACTTTCGGCGGCGCGTGTGCGGACCCGCCCGGGGACCCCACGCCAGAGATGAACGAAAACGGACTACGAACGCAAGTTGCGTCACGTCGCGGGCAGTGTTTTAGGTGTTTTCGGTGCGAAAAATCATAGAAAATCCGTACAGCGTCGGAACGCGACAAATTTTGGCGTCGCGCGGCCTGCATGGTCACTGTCGCCCGTGGAAAAAATGATCGACTTTGGGGGATGCGACCGGGAGAAGTACGACCGAGGGTCCCCTCCGCCCATACCGAAACCACCTGGTAGCACATTAAGTTCCAGTTGGGTTTGCCGGAATGCACCCAACTTTCAGCCGCGCGTGTGGGGACCCGCCCGGGGACCCCACGCTAGAGATGAACGAAAACGGACTACGAACGCAAGTTGCGTCACGTGCGGGCAGTGTTTTAGGTGTTTTCGGTGCGAAAAATCATAGAAAATCCGTACAGCGTCGGAACGCGACAAATTTTGGCGTGCGCGGCCTGCATGGTCACTGTTGCCCGTGGAAAAAAATGATTGACTTTGGGGGATGCGACCGGGAGAAGTACGACCGAGGGTCCCCTCCGCCCATACCGGAACCACCTGGTTGCACAGCAAGTGCCAGTTGGGTTTGCCGGAATGCACCCAACTTTCGGCGGCGCGTGTCGGGGACCCGCACGGGGACCCCACGCCAGAGATGAACGAAAACGGACTACGAACGCAAGTTGCGTCACGTGCGGGCAGTGTTTTAGGTGTTTTCGGTGCGAAAAATCATAGAAAATCCGTACGTGCCGACGCGGCAAAAAATCTGCCAAAGCCGTCGCTATCTGAGGGAATATTCCCGACAAAGCGCACGTCGGCCAATCACGTCGCGCATGCAGTTGTTTGCGTCATACGTGCCGACGACGCGCCCGATCTGATCCCGTCGCCCGCCGCCGCCCGCACTGTCGTTCCCCCGCCCGACAATGTCGCGCCGCCGTCAGCGCCCGCCGTCACCCCCACCAGTCGACGTCTGTACCCGCCCGACAGCGTCTGCACCCGCCGTCAACGCCCGTCGTCACCTCGCACTAGTGGGCGTCACCCTCGCCGCCGCCGTCGGCCATTAACGCGCCGTCGTCACCCAAGACTATGGGCGTCACCGTCGCCGTCGGCGCCCGGTCGTCAACGCCCATCATCGCTTTGCTGTAGTAGCCGTCGGCAGGTATATTTTTAATATTTTAATAGTATATATCACATTAGCTGCATGCAACGTCACATAGATATTATTATATGCAGTATGGACATCGATGGTGTGATTGCATGTTCCTTAGAAAAGTGGGTTAGTCTTGTTAATAAGTTAACACCAAGTCAGTGATTTTCGCTTTTCTGAAAGCGGAGATGGAGGGCATGTTACGAATACCTTCGGTCAAGATGCGTGATAATTTTCTTGCGCTTATGATTCAAGGTTACAATCCTAGTAGTAAAAATTCATGGTGCAAGAGGCAGCGGAAAAAAGGATTGATTTCACTAAGGCCTGATGATGTGTTCGCTATATTTGGTTTGAAGAATGAAGGAGTTGACGTTTCTAGTTTTTTGAGTATGGACCAAGGCAAAGCAATTAAAAAAATTCCAGCTAGTTTTGTTAACAAGAAGAATGGTAAAATATTGATTGATGATCTTATTGATAAGATTGTGAGAAATAAAAACGCGGACGATGAATTTGTTCGGATGGCGTTTCTCGTCCTGTTAGGGACTATAATTGCACCAGTGTCTGATGAATACATTTCAAAGAATTATTATGCACTAGTGCAAGATGTCAAGCACATAAAAAAGTTCAACTGGAATGCATTCACATTGCGGTTTTGTTTGTCGGAGATTGGTATGGTCTTGCAACCCGGTCGTGTTAGCGAATGGCCACGTGGCAACCTTGCACTTCTGCAGGTATGATTTGTTTTTAAATTGAATAGTTGTTTTATATAGTAATACTGTACCACATGCTAAATGGTTCTTTGTTTGTTTTGCAGTATCTATATTGGGAGAAGGTGCAGTCAAACACCGGTCCACAGTATGATCCTTTAGCGCTGTTGAGCCCCTTGATGAGGAATTGGACAGAAGCGGCAGCGGAGAAAAGAGACAAGTACGACTTTCAATATGGTCGTGGTGTTGGAATGGTAATAGGTTACATACATATTTGTCCATTTAAAGTCTGAAATTTATTATTAATTAAATATGACTATGATTCTTTATGTTGTAGATCGATGACACCATTACTGAAGAGTACCGCTTAAACAAAATTAGAATGGAACAGTCTGAAAAGAACAAGAGATCCAGTACGAGAAAGTCTAACATTACTGGAAGGAGAACAGGAGTCAGTACATCTGAGGCTTCAGCTACACAGAACACTATGATGGATCGGATTTTGACTGAGCTGAAGCACATTCGTAAGGATATGCTTCGTATGCCGGAGCTATGCGCACAGGTACAAGTGTTCTGATTTTGCCGTTCACTATGTTTTTTTGATGTGTCACATAAGTAATTACAACTAATTTTTAATCACAGAGGGTCATAGAGAAAATGAACAAAAGTGATGTATTCTACAAAGCCGGTGATATTGAAAAAGAAGAAGAGAATGAGTATGGTGAAAATAGTGAAAGTAGAAACTATGATGGGAAACCTCGTAAAGAATTTGTATATAATCCTGACGAGGACAATTTCAGAACACCAGGAAAAAAGAATGTGCAAGAGGATGATGAAGATGATATTAATGATTCTGAAGAGAAGAGACCTTATTATTGCACACCTGAATATTGGGATAGTTTCAAGGGTGATAAAGAAGATCCTATCGAAGTTCCGGAGGTATCTGACGAGAAATCCGTTACATCTTTAGGAAGAGATGAAATCGCATCACGTGGATCCGTAGATTGTATTGGAGTAGATGAGGTACAAAAGGAGGTGTAGGGAAAGGAAGCGGAGGCTATCAAACCATGTGAAGTCTCCTTACATTCCTATTATACCTACAAAGCGTGCAAAACGTACAGCAAAAGCAAGTAAGTTTTATCATATTGTTTTCTAGCTGAACCTTGTACTTATCATTGACTTCTTAACATATCACCGTCATGAATTGCAGAACTATTCAAGAAAGAAGTCTTTCAAGATGAATACGATGTGATTAAAGCTAGTGTTAAGTTTGTTCGTGCTTATGAGCGGTCAGCAAAACATAGAAAGAAGGAAATATTCAATGATGCCATGCGCGATGGTCTCAGTGCAGAGAGGGCTTGTACAATTCTTGACCATCAATGGCTAACCGGTGATGTAAGTTATTGTTGTGCTTTATATTACCTTTCAATGCAAATTGGAATATCTTGTTATACATCATATAAATTATTTTCAGGTTATCAATGCTTATTCGTCGTATCTGTTGGGAGTTGTTGGTGACGATCGTCATATAATGCCGACCTATCTGGTCAACTGGTTACTTGAAATTAGATCGGACACCGAGCCAGGGAGAAACGAGAACGAAGTTGTGGCGAAGAAGAATGGACCCGTGAATAGATGCACCGATGAGTATTTCAAAAAAGATAAGGTAATTGTAACTGCCTTAATGTATGCATGTATGGGATAGAAATAATAATAAGAGGGTATGTGTTGATTGCATCATATTTTCGTTGTGATGCAGCTTTATATTCCTCTTAACAAGGGAAATACCCACTGGGTTTCGGTTGTCATGCATCGCCCCAAGGAAAAGTTTCAGGTTCTTGATTCTTTGATGGGACCCGAACTTGACAAAGAAATTAGAGAAAAAGTTGAGGAGCTGGTACGACATAAATTTACATGAGCATATTGAAACTATCATTTAGTAACTGAACTATGTTAAATTCTTTTCGTGCTATCATCTATATGAACAGAGAAAACAAATTGGATATGACATACGTGATGCGAATGCTAGCGGTGCTGTGAATTATCCGGATGTGTCTAAATGGCCTATCAAAACGTATGAGATGCCACAACAAGAAGACGGGTGAGTAAATACTTTTATATTGTTGTAATATCTTACATGAAATGCGAACTTATGAACCATTGTTTGTATGGACCAGCAATTCATGTGGATTATTTGTTCTTCGGTGCTTTCAGTATTGGAACCGTGAAAAATGGACAAGCCATTTTTCTCAGGTCTGGTTTTATTTCAAATGCTTCTATTAAATTAAATTCATAATGTAATACTATTTAAATTGTACTAATATGAAGTTCTAACAGGGGTCAATTGATAAATCGAGGGACTTAATGATTTCGCGGCTTATTTTTGCGGAGGGAAATATGCTCAACGATGTGAAGGACAAAGTTACCCGGCTTGCAAAGAAGAAATAAATGTGGCTAAATTTTTGTACTAGAAAATTTTGTAGGCTCAAATAATGTTTACATTTATTTCGACTTTGATATCTTGTGTCGAAGATGATAGTACTATTTTAAATACATCAGTCCATGTTTTCTTGTACTGCTGAACGTTAACAAAAATGCACATGTATTTTTTATGCGTGTAACACCGACCGACGTGAGCACAGACGACGTCGCTTATAACACCGACGTTCTTAGTTGTCCATCCTAAAAAAATTGCCCGACAAGCGCGCCGGCTAGTCTAAGGTCGACAGGACCGACGGCACCGTCCAACAGGGCAGCGTCGGACAACGGGTGGCATAACAGATTAATCAAAGGCGTTCGACAGCTCATGTGCGCGGGTATATAAGCGATCGTCGCGCCCTCCGTCGGGCGAGGTGGGACTAAAACCTGCCCGCAGCCGCCGTGGACTGCAGCGACAGCGTGACCACGTGGGCGGCCAAATAACGGCGGCGGACGACGGCCCAATTAGAAGCGGCGGACGACGGCCCAATTAAGCGGCGGGACGGCGACCCAAGTTCGACGCTGGGCGGCGGAAATGTTTAGTCCCACCTCGCCCGACGGCGGGCGCGACGACCGCTTATATACCCGGTGGCACATGAGCTGTCGAACCAGCTTATTACGCCGTCTGCCGCCGAGAGTCTGACGCTGCTGTGGGACAGTGCTGCGGCGACTTGTCAGTATTTAAAAAAAAAAACCGACGGGTTGTGGCGGCGGCGACCGTGCAACAAAGCACAAAATAACAGTAAACAGCAGCGATGGCAGTTCTGTGCAAAATGAGCACATGAATACAGCAAAGCACAAAATAACAGTAAACAGCAGCGACGGCAGTTCTGTGCAAAATGAGCACATGAATAAACACAAAGTAAAAACTCCTTGTTGCATTACCAAAATGAGCACATGAATAAACACAAAGTAAAAACTCCTTGTTGCATTACATAGTCTTTCATCAAAACTACTACTTATGTCGGTATATCGTAGCAAATAGACTGACATCAACAAAGTAAAATAAGTTCATATAACATATTTCAACAATTATTAGAGATCACATATGTAGAACATCAATAACTGTCTCCAATGAAAGGGTGAAGCAATCTTCCATATCAATCCATAGCAATCTTCCATACTCCACAATTCAAACAAAGTTCCTACATAACAATAAGATATGTGTTAATTCACAATAAACAAATAAATTTGGGTTGAACAATAAGATTTACAATAACATAAGAATATCGTACTTAGGATTTTGAGGGCACGTGGACTTATAATGACCCGTAAGACCGCACTGTCCACATTGACGTTTGCTTTTCTCATCAAAAGCCTTAGGTCGCCCGTTTTTAGTGAAATCAGGACCATCCTTACCGCGGTCTTTAACATTCTGTTTTGGTGCGCCTTTGGTGTTAACTTTAGCGGGATCACGAACAAGACCATGATCTTGATTAGGCTCAAATGCATAAATCGTTCACAAACTGTACCCCGCACCAGGCTCATCCTCCTCAGTGTAATCATTATCTATTATGTCCCTCAGAGCCGCCTTCAACTTGTCGAATAAAAATGGTTTATGACATGCTTTATGAGTTGCTTCAGCAGATAAGATGGTCAACTCACTGTACCTAGCTCTGTCACCTGCACCTGCCCATCCCCACGCAAACAGATCGCTAGTGCGCTTCACGGGAAGTCCACCCTTGCAACTTGGCTCAACCTCCGCAGCACTAAACACTTAGGTATCTCACGTAAGCGTAGCTGAATCAGAACATGAAGAATATGTTTGCAAGGAAGTCCTTTGAGATACATGCTTCGCAACTGCACCTCACAGTTTCTTGGAGTTACAGGGTGTACTCCACAGTGAATCTGATGTCCCTATTTTCCTTCCATGTCAGTATGAATCTGTGAGTGTCTGCTCCTCTCAGTCTCTCAAGGACCTTAAGCTCCCGTGCCTTCTTCATATCTTCCTGCAAGATATAAAAGTTTGCCTTGATGAACTCATGGGCAGCTGATTTCTCAATATCTTTACACTCGTCCAATCTGGTCTCGAACTGTATGTGAGTTTGTGTAATCGTCATGCGCCTCGTTCTCACGAAGACGAACTATGCAGTTCTCATAGTGCACAATCATATCAACAATAGTCATACCGGAGTCTAGATGCAAGTGAAGGCATGAATTCAGACTCTCACTTAGCTGGTTACTTGCATACCTAAGAAAAACCCACAGCAGATATGATGCAACCCAAAGCCTTTTCTTCTTGTACATCCCTCGTAACCATGTTTTTGTTTTCTCCGACTGCCATTTGGCAAAACGCTGCCCATCTCTCCTCAAATACCTTCTTTGAAGTGGCATAATAAAGTAGAGACCTGAACTCCTTTAGAGACTTATGATGAAGGTGTTTCTGCATGTTCTTCTCAATATGCCACGAGCAAAGACGATGCCAAACCTCCGAAAGTACCTTTCTTATGGCCTTAATCATAGCTGCATCTCCATCAGTAATTACTGACCTGGGCCTCTTCGACAATGAGCCCTCAAAATGTCTCAAGCAGCCGGACATATGTATCCTCCGTCTCGTCGGACACAAGAGCACAACCGAATACCGTGGTGCAGCGGTGGTTGTTCAAACCGACAAAAGGTATAAATGGCATGCCATACCTATTCATCATGTATGTCTGTCAAGACTGTCACATCACCGTAGTCAACATAGTCTCGGCGTGATTGAGGATCACACGAATATGTTTTCAGCCTTCCTTCATCATCGACGGTGTGCTCAAAGAAGAAATCTGGATCTCTCTCTTTTCGGTCATCATGATCCCAATGGCAGTGTCTGCATCACCTTGTGCAAGCAATTTCATTTTTCTCTATAAACACATGTTATAAAGCTTCTTCCTCCCAAAACCAGCCTTTGCATATGACCCGTACCTCTTGACCAGTTGATCATAAATCATATGTTTCCTGATTCCAGCACCTGCCATGGTTAAGATCTCAGCTTTACGATATTCTTTTATCTGATTATGAGACCGAAGAAGCGTGACTTCATCCGGTCTAGCTAGAACGTGACTGTGATCATCATTGAAACTGCTGACATACCAAGCGTCACGCTCTTTATCAAGTTTCAAAGTTATATGCGCATCGAAGCAACGAGTCTCCCTCTCGGTCTGCGGGTCCTTCCTTCCATTGTACAAAGTTTTGCTGTCGTTTCCCAGCTCTACACACCGATACTTTCTCAAGCGCTTAGTTCCCTCGGGACCTTTCGAATATTTCAGTGAGTCCTTTCTTACGCTGAAACCACGCTCGTAAGCATACTGGTTATAGAAAATGTAAGCCTCTCCTAGTGACTTGAATGTCTTCCTCATGACCTTCCAATGCATGTCCAATGATTCTTGCTGATATTCATCAAATCCGATGTCAAAATTAAATAGATCATCACCAACATACTCATCGTTCCCACTTGTACCATCTATATCTCCCTGTAAATTAATGCATTAAACCATTTATGCCAGTCAGTTATTATTTTAATATGTAATAATGTAGTTTTGTAAGTTTGAAAACTTACTTTGCTGGAGCTGTCATCATGAGATGGATCAACGTGCGATTTGTCACTTTCATCGTCCACAATATTCCTCAGAAAGTCCCCGTCCTCGTTCATCTGCGCGCATTGAAAAAAAAACATGTAAGCGCTAATATGGTTATTATGTCATTTCTTCTCTGATTTTATTTATGACATACCCGAAGTGCACTTTGGGCAAATGAATCATCTATATCCATATCATCATCATCATCGCCATGTCGCTGCATGATGCAAAAAATTATGAAAATTTCCGTGCGGTCTACCATAATTATTGTTTTTATCAATCTTCATCACACTTACATTGCCATTATAAGATTCATCCAAACTCATGTAGTTCTCCTCAGCAGGTTCATTCATATTCAGTGACGAGGTTTCGTTGTCCTCGTCGTAATCATTGCCATCATAATCACCCTCCTCCTCTAACTATACATAGTTAAAAAAAATTATACGATCAATCAAACACCGTGTAACATCATCCCTAAAACAATTATTTCATCAAGCACAATGTTGTCTCTAACCAACATCTTGCACGACGGCCAGGATTTCAGCCGGATCCATTTCTTGCGACGGCGGCCTGATGTTGCTGGCGGCGGAGGCAGGTGTCGACGGCGTGAGGACGACGGCTGGTCGTAAGCCGGCGATCGCGCGGAGGAGGCGGCGGCGTAGATCGTGGGTGGCGGCCATCTGGCGACGGAATGGAACGATGGCGGCGGCGGCGACGAGGCGGCAGCGGCGGCAGCCAGAACGGCGCCGAGAACCAAGGCGGCCTCTTTCGGCGGCGACCGGGCGGCGGCGACTTAACGCAGACGGGGCCCGGCGTGGATGCGTTAGGGTTCAGTTTTTTCCTCGAACAAGTGTTGGCGTCAGCGTCGAGGCGTGCGAGCGTCTGACGACGACGTCTGGCGACGAGTCTTGGTCTGTGGCGGGCGTCGTCTAACGACGGGTCGCGACATCTGTGGCGGGCGTCGTCAGCGACGGGTTCGCATCTGTGGCGGGCGTATGCCGTCGCCATGTATGGACGTCTGGCGTCAGTGGGTATTCCTATACTTAATGTGAAATTACCATACTACCTACTATATGTTTTAGTTAGGGGGGGGGGGGGGGTGGGGTTTGTGGTTTGTACCGAAGCACTCCCCTTTGAAATTAGCAAGTATCCAGTGTTTGTACATGTGCCGCGCGTGAGGGTGAGGCCATGATATTGACGAGCCCCCGTTGTGTCTCCAATCAATGAATTGGCCGACCGCTGAGAGCTGGCAATGCAAAGCGAAGATCGACCCCCAAAATTGCCAACCAGGAGACCGATTTAGTAGTACTAGTTTGAAATCAACCAACGCACAGCCCCGCCGGCCGATCCAACCAACGCCGCTCATGGACGCAGTGAGCCCCACCTGCAGAGGACATGGTGTATGGAGTTTCTCCTTTCAAAGCAAACTGCACAAATAAATCTACCGATGATATTTTTCTTTGTTCACTGAAGTGTGTAGATGATACTCAAACGTATCACTATACTTGTCCACCACGTCCAAAAGAAGAAGACAAAGTGCTACTCAACTCACAGGTGATCTTCACGCCATGAAAAGGATGATTTGTGTAGAACATTCTCTCCTCATCAGTTTACTTATTTACCGTCGTTGAGTACGCGGCTGGTTCAGTACGCCGCTGCTTTATAAGAGCAAAGCAGGCTCCGCTGCTTAACTGAACACCACAAACACTACGTGAAACCGTAGCTCAAATCGTTCGCAACCTCCCTGCACTCTCAGACTCTCAGTCCAGTTCCCAGTCCCACGCCGGCCGGCCGTTCGTCCGACATGCACTGGAGCGACGAGGAGACGTCCGTTCTCGTGGACGCTTGGGGCCCGCTGTACCTTGGCCGCAACCGAGGCTCCCTCAGCATGGAGGACTGGGACTCCGTGTGCAGCGCCGTCGACGCACACCACGCCACCGCCGGGCTCGACTTCAGCCGCAACCCCGCCGGTTGCAAGAGGCGCATCTCTACACTCAAGGCTCGGTACACGGAGGAGGCCGCCAAGGGGCAGCCGACGTCGGCGTGGCGCCACTTTGCCCACCTCCGGGCGTTCCTGGCCGACCCCAGCGGCGGGCCTCCGGGCTTCGCCGCCAAGAAGCCGGGGGCGTCCGTGAAGCAGGAGAAAAAGAAGGTGGAGGAGGCGAGTGGATCGGTCGGCACGACGAAGGTCCCTGCGAAGCGCCAGTTTTCGAGCCTACGGGACATCCTGGCAAAGACGCCGGCGACCGTGAAGGAGGAGGAGGTGGTCGGCTGCGGGTGTGAGTTGGTTGGGGGTCCGCCGGCGGGGGTGGTGAAGCTGGTGGCGGAGATGACGAGGCTGGCGGAGGTGCACGAGCGCGTGGAGATGGAGAGGCACAGGTTCAGGAAGGAGATGCTCAAGATGAAGATGAAGGAGGAGATGGAGACGGAGGACGTGAAGCTGGAGCGCAAGAAGGTGAAGGCGGAGAACGAGGAACAAGTCCACGGCAACTAACATCATGGTAATCCAAAAATTAAATGATCTCTGTCCCATTCCCAGTCCTATCAGCGACAATGCAGTTTGTTTTCTTCTTCTTACGCTTGGTTTCTACTGTATTTTGTGTGCAGAGGGACAGGGGATTTGATCTGCAGGCTGATGCGTGCAGGCTGAAAATTCAGTGGAATAGGAGTAGTGTTTGTGCTTCACTGTATCTTGTTTTACACCTAGTTTTATTTACTGCATTTGTGGTTGTACTCCGCACTTACCATGTACCGTAGCTAGTAGTAGTAATTAGCAAGCAAGAATCACCCCTAGATTACATATCAATGCAATGTACGCATTTTAAGTCAGTAGTATAATCCGGTGTCTGTGTCTCGATCGAGTTGAATCATGCAAGGAAGCTGAGAGTTGGCAATGCAAGGGAAGGGAAGGGAAGATGGATCCCCAAAATTCCTAATCCTAACCAGGAGAGGAGAGGAACGCCTCTGTTTTGAAATCAAGGCGCAGCACACACAAGAGGCACGGTTGGATTCGACCAAACCTCCCCCCTCCCCTCCCCTCGCCTCCGCTGCGACGCACCGCTCTGGGCTCCCTCCGTAGGACGGTAGGAGTCGCCGACGCAGGTACGGCACCACCGCGAGAAGCGCCTATATATATATTAGACGCAGCGCAGGGCCTCCGGGGTCCGAGGGCCAGGGCCAGCGAGGCACCCCCCGTCGCTCGCATTGATCCATCAGGCTCAGGCGGCAGGCACGCACACCCACGCCTCCCTCCCAAAGCCAGCGCCGATGTCCGCTATCGCCCACCGCCGCCGCCGCCCCGCGCCGACCCCGCCCGCGTGGACCCCCGAGCCCTGGAGCGACGGCGAGACAGCCGCGCTGCTCGAGGCCTGGGGCCCGCGCCACCTCCGCGCCGGCGGCGGCCCCTCCGCACCTCCGACTGGCGCGCCTGCGCCGCCGCCGTCACCGCCCGCCGCGCCGCCGATGGCCGCGCGCCGCGCACCGTCGACCAGTGCAAGAACCGCATGGACTACCTCAAGAAGCGCCTCAGGGCCGACCGCTCCAGGCCCTCGCCGCCGCCGCCGCTCTCCGGCTCCCTCCGCCGCCTCGCCAAGCTCCTCCGCCAGGCCCCCTCCGTCCCGCACCGCCTCGCGCCCAAGGTCGAGCGGGAGGACCGCCAGGACCACGAGGAGGAGACTCCCCTGTACCGCGACTGGCCGCCGGTGCCCAAGCGGCGGAGGACGGCCGTCTCGCTGTCGCCGCTGAGCTCCTCCGCGGAGCATCACCACGGGAACGGAGGGGCGGCCTGCACGGAGGTTGCGGCTGCTCTGGATAGGCTGGCGGGGACGTACGAGCGGGTTGAGGCGGCCAAGCAGATGGAGGCGACACGGCTGGACGACCGCCGCCTGGAGGCCATGCGGGACCTAGAGATCGAGCGCATGCGGGTTCTCGCTGACGTCGCCATCTCCACCTCCGACGATACACAAACCCCAGCCACCTCCGCCGCCATCTCCACCTCCGCCGATACGCATACCTCAGTCGCCGCCGCAGCCAGCGGCGGCCTAGTCGGTGAGTTTTCTCTTGTTGCCTGAGCCCATCTGCGTATTATCCATGGTTAATGATTGTTGATTAGCGTTTGAATTTGGACGCAACATGCCTGCAAATCTGCAATTGCTGAGAGCTCCAGCTTATGCATCATCATGAGTAATGAGATCATTAAATTTGGTGAGACATTCATTATTGCTAGAAAACAGTGTGCTCCAGCCTCAAATTAGCCTCGAGTGATTCATTCATAAGATAATACTAAGATGCGATGCTATTATTTCTAATCAGACTACTCATGTGCGACAGTGCAAGGTTGCTTTCTGCTTATATGCTCTGTAGTCTGTTCCATCTCCAGTAGAACACCAACTGCAAGATTTTAGAGTTATGAGCACTGAATACTGTTAACAAGTACAGTAGCAGTAATCTGTTCATCATGTGCATGATTATGTTGCTTTGAAAAATTAGGAATCATCTGTTCAGGATTCACACTTCTCTGACATTCTTGTTTGTCTTGTGCTTTTTGACAGAGGAACTAGTACAGTAGACTGGGCATGGTAGAGCCCTCCAGATTCCAGATCATCTTTTCAGGAGATCATTGCAGCGTGGAGAAGCCAACTGACGTGATGATGCCCTTACCAGAAGTTACATGGGTTTAGGTTACAGGAAAAGCTTAGCCAGATATAGGATAGCACATGATGAGACTTTTTTTAGTTCAATGATTGCGGGTTTTACAGCGGTGCAGGACGAGGGACTCGATTGCCTGAATGTGTCGTTCTGTTCTTTGCGACTCGGCCAGTCATGTGGGCACACGGTAATTTACTGCTGTAATCCCCTTGTGTTTCCAGCTGACGAACCATTCGGCTGTGAAACATTATCGGTAAATATGATGTTTTGGATAGTACTTCTACGAGTTCCAAAAGACTGCTCTACTTCTGTTATGTGTTTGCTTGCTGTTGGTGCGTGCAATCTTGTGCAGCTTTGTGCGTGTGTGCCTTTCCTCGCACATTGCTGTAGTATAATTGACTAGCTATACCCGCGCGGCGGCACGCCGCGCCCTGTTGATGCGTACTCGTGATTTTTTTTTTCCATGTTGCTAATGAAATTTGCGATGTTGTGTGAGGTGTTGCTGAGTTGCCATTTTTTTCAATCGCTTGTGATTCAATGTAGATCATATGTGTATCAAATTGTATAGTATTAATGAGGCAGTAAATATGCACTGCTAATAAATTGCCTTGATATTTTCAATTGTAAAATACCTCTTCCCACATAACATCGTCAAAATATACTCATTTATTTGAGTTTACATTGAAAAGAAAAAAGAAGTTGAGCAAATAGAACTATTGTCAAATCTGAAGTTAATTCTAGCTAGTTTTTTCCTGGTTTTGTATTTTTTTTCAAAATTCACAAACTTTTTCAAACTCGCGAATTATTTTGAAATCATGAACTTTTTTGAAAATCAGGAGCATTTTTAAAAGTTGCGATTAAATGTCAAATTCGAGAATGTTTTTCCGATTCATGAACATATTTATAAATCCACAGACGTTTTTCATATTAGTGAACTTTTCTCAAACAATTCGTGAATGTTTTTCGAATCCACAAACTTTTTTCAAATTCCTAAACTTCTTCTTCAAAATCCCTGAAGTTCTTTCAATTTAATAGAAAAAATCATTATTTTTCAAATCTATGAACTTTTTTCAAATTTTATGGTTTTTTAATCCCTGATTTTCTCTCAAAAGTCAATGGTTGAGGGTGAACGGTCGGCAGCCGACCGCTTAAAATGTCAAACCGAGCTTGGGACGATCCAAGCAAACTGAGCTGCTCGTGTTGGTAGGCTGGGTCCCACTTGGCATCCAGCTAGTGCCACTTTAGATTTTGGGTGCTTAAGCGCCAATTAGGAGTTCTTATACCTAAACTACCTTGTTGGAATCGACCCATAGAATTTCTACTCTTATACTAAGATCCAACACATTAAAAGCACTCATGGTTTACATCATTCTAGTGTGGCCTCATGTAGAGTTTGCATTCATGTTGCGAAAGGAAAAACGAAAGAAAGAATGTTCAATTAGTCGGATATGTTCACAGGTGGATATAACAGGTTCATTGGAAGCATTACGTTTCATAAAATAAATAAATAATGTTAAAACCCAAATAGATAAAATAATCCACTGTTCTGGCTCTTGACATTGGTAACTTGCCATAATATGAAATCATTCTAAAGTGCTACTCACCTACATCGACTATAGTTTATATCAAGCATGCAAGTATTGGTAGTGTTAGTTATAGAAAAGGATGGGAGCAACACTACGCGCTTTCAATTTGAGAGCTTGTGCAGAAACCGTCGAAGGAAAGCTCTATTTCATTAGGCCTGTTTGCCACTGCTCTTGGCTGTATGCAAGTATTGTTGAGAGGCATTTCATTTATTATGTCATCTGACATAGAATGATTGCAAAATTATGGAGCAAGGGAGATACCTAATTACCTTTTCCTGATAACACAATCTTAATCCAGGTCCAAGAAAAAGAGAACATCCAATGACTTATCTTGATTGCAATTCATGTCTAGATATACTCCACTGATATTAGAATTTAAAAGTGCAATTGTTAACAAAGACGAAATTATAGCTTTATCAAGTTGCTCATGATCGGCACATACAGGGTAGAGTGATTACGGGTGTAACTGAACCAAATTATAGCAAAATGAATCTGCTGTGGTGGATCTCGTACCGAAATTGTTCTCAGGCCTCTCCTTCGTCGTGATGTTCAACCTCTGACAACAGACTCATAGGAGAAATGCTGCAGCCCGGGTTCAACATGCTGCCTCGGAGCCAGTACGCTGACGACACTGGCCTATGCCGCATGCCGGCGCTGCCGTGCAGCAAGCCAGCAGTGACCGGCTACCAAGAGCAAGCATACCTGACCTTTTGGGCATTGATTCTGGCCGTGGTGGTCACCACTCACCACCGGGCTAGCATGTGTTGCGCCGATCTGGGTAGATGTAGCGTAGAAGGCACAAATACTGAGCAACCTGCAGGATAGCACCGCTGAGGCAACACATGAATACTGATTACTGAGCATGTGAGGTGATGTGGCCTGCGGCGCCGGCTCCGGCGAGCAACAACGACAGCGTGGCCGCGGCGACTGATCACAGGCACGGCTAGCCAGCATGCTGCGGTTCCCGCGCACGAGATGGTTGCGTACAGACGGGTGCTACATGACCCGACCCGCGATCACGGCTTTGGCGGCGTCGTGGAAACGAAGAGCCGTGAGATGGCGACGTGGTGCATAACATAAGCATGGGCACATAGTGCCTATAACCTTTGGTCGCCTCACGAGTCACGAACATCGACGACTGCAGTTTCACAGTTCCCTCCATGCGCACCCAGGATCCACCCGCCACTGAAGCGGAGGGCCATTGTGGGATGGTCGCGGTTGCGGCCAGGACGAAGGGGGCATAGTGTCCCCAGAGTCGGGGGCCATGGCGCTGACGCTGTTACGGGCCCGTGAGGCGGACTGGCGGAGACGATGACACCCGCGCTGCAGGTTGCACCTTCCTTGGGCACCTTGTTGGCGGTCTGCCATGGCGCAGCCGGCGACGGCACGGACGTTGCCGGGTTGGTGACCATGGTGAAGACCATGTACAAGGTAGCGGCCACGAAGGCCGCCGGATCTGTGAGGCCCACTCCAGCGGTGCAGTGCCTCTGCTCTGGCGGGTGTGCACACATATGCCATCATCGCGTACTCGACGGCCTCACTTGTTGAGACTTCGCGACACCTATGGATGGTGGAGCATGGGGTGGAACGGCCAGGCAAGACCGAAGATAAAGCGGGTTAGAGGAGAGGGGGTCGAAGTGCTGATGGTGAACAGGAGGTCATCTAAACGACCGCGAACTTCAAGCGCCGACGGGTTGGACGGGCAGCCACCTACACTCTGTATTAACAAATACGTAAACAAACTAATTAAACATACCAAGACACGTAGAATGCGGCGGACGGCGAGCATCACGACGGCCCTATCGCGATGAATGAGCCCTAGACAATTCATCACCGACGACAGTCTCCCCCATTAACGCGGAATGATTTTCAGTTGGAACAGAACGGCCGCAATTGCGCACACGTTTGATAACGGCTGCCCGGATTCAGGAGGACGACCCCGACGGCCTCAACTAGCACGAACAGAGCTACAACGAACCATCGGTATATGCAGGCGCGAATGAGCAAGAACCACAGGCCGCAATGGAAAGCAACAGCAGGAAAGGTTCATATTTATAGCAGCTCGGAGGTAATAAAAAATTTCAGAAACAACCCCGAACAACCCAGAGAGGCAATGACCAGAACACGCGACGGAAGCGGTGACCGCCTCTGAGCCGAACCAACGATTCATGTGCCATGGGGCGAAGCCAAATTGCAAACAATGACTCATGTGGCACCCCCCAGGTGAACAACAGAATTTGCGAGAAGAATGAACAAACCTGCCGAATGAGACGCACGCCTGCAGGATCAGCATGCACATCCAACATGAAAACGCCAAAGATCACGTAACCAAATCAACGAATCAATCCAGGACGCGCATGCAGGCCAATGTGAACACGCCGATCCAGCCCACGTGCACACCAATGAAAAACTCGGCACAAATCCTGTGGAGGACCTGCTGGAGCCACCCGAACAAATCCACACAGCCACATCCCCAGTAAATAAGCTATCATCTTCCCATTTGTCCGATTAGCACTGTTTAAAAAACTTGAAAAAAACCCAGGTAAATGAAACTGAGCTTGGTGTAGTATATTTGAAATTTAGAATTAACATGACAGACTTTTATTGGCCTGATTTAGGCTTAGTGAGAAATAGGGTGAAGAAAAATTACAACACATACCCATAATTGTACACGTCGATGGAGAGGAAGTTGAGAAAATTTGCAACTAAACATTATGTCCACACACCAGATCCTACCCCGCCACGTCCCAAACAAATATACGTGTCACCCATACATAGGTCCCTAAGTCGCTTTCACCCAACTGGCCAAACATGGAAGCAAAATCTTTTTCAGATATAGTGGTTTGGGTATTTAAAATTTAGAATTAACGTGACATATTTTTATTAGCCTAATTTAGGCTGTAAAAGAAGTAAAAAAAAATAGCAAACAAGAAACTTAGTGAGAAATAGGGTGAAGAAATATTGCAACACACACCCATAATTGTACACGTCGATGGAGAGGAAGTTGAGAAAATTTGCAACTAAACGCTATGTCCACACACCAGATCCTACCCTGCCACATCCCAAACAAATATACGTGTCACCCATGCATAGGTCCCTAAGTCGCTTTCACCCAAGTGGCCAAACGTGAAAGCAAAATCCTTTTCAGATATAGTGGTTTGGGTATAAATATCTTTGTCAGGCAAGCGAGCAAAAGTTCCTTCCCGCTCTTAACCTGTTAAATGCACAACAGCAGAGCTGGAAACGCGAATAATTTGGGCCAATAATTTGAATGTTTCAGAAGCTCTGGCACTTTTTATTTTGCGGGGTAGAAGCTCTGGCACTTTGTTACTGAGCCATCCGCTGCCGACTTGGCTTTAGTGAAATTGTTTTTATGCCTTTTGCCATTTGGTGGGTGCTTTTGATATATATTCCGAAAATTAATGTGGAAAGTTTCTCTGGTTTGAGATAAAAGCTTTAAAACTTTCAAATTTTGGGTAATCTTTGCCGGATGTTAGCTATATTCATAAAACTTGTATTTTTTTCTTTTGCGAATTTTTTTTCAATCTATTCATTTTCAATCATAGTAGTATAACAAAAACCAAAAAAAATTCATCTAGATCCGTAGACCATCTAGCGACGACTACGAGCATTCAAGCGATCCGAAGGTGCGCCGTCGTCATCGCCCCTCCCTCGCCGGAGCCGGGCAAACCTTATTGTAGTAGACAGTAGAGAAGTCCTCATGTTAAGGGCCCATAGGACCAGCGCACCAAAACCGCAACAACCGTCAATGAAGAGTAGCGTAGACTGAAAGGATCCAATCTGAAAACACACGAACGTAGACGAAAGACGACCGGAGAGACACACCTCCACACGCCCACCAACAATGCTATTTACACAACCGGAACGAGGGCTAGGCGGGGAGAACCATCTTCAGGGAGCCGCCGCCGTCTCGTCTTCCTGAGTAAGACACATAACCTAACAAAACTAAAAAAAACATCTAAAAAAGAAGCCCTCCCATCGGCAAGGATCGGGATCCACCGCGCCCCCATAGCCCTAAGGCCATCAGAGACTAGAGGGACCGGCAGCGGCGGGAGGCAGAGAAACCCTAACTTTTTTTGATAGGAGGCAGCGACCATACACCTGTGTGTTTGTTGCATGAATGAGAGGAGGGTGAAGGGCATAGCTTCTTCACCACTTCCTCGCCAGTCCTTTGCCCTTCCAGTTGTTGGTGCAGCTGTAGGTGTCCCTGGCAGGTGGTGGATTGTCGGAGTCATTGGAGTCGAAATTGTGGTCGTCGGAGTCGAAGCCATGGTCGTTAGATGAGGAGGAGAAGGAATTGGAGATGACGATGAGGCCCTTCATCCACCGGACGGCCCGGTCCTGCTGCCGCTTGAGCTTGCTCAACCTCGCCGCTTGCGCCGCTGCCTATGCCGCCTCGCGCTCAGACTACTCAATGGCTATCCAGAGCACCTTGGCATTCTTCCTCTGAAGTCGATGAACGCCATCTCCGCCGCCGTAAGTACCGACCATAGACCCAAGCGAGGAATCGCTCCTCCTCGTCAGGCGCCACCGGCAACCCACATCGGCGGCGAACGGATTGCTCCGCCGCCTCCCACTCCCTTGCCCGCTACCTCTCACGATGGGCGGCGTGCGCCTCCGGTTTCGACGTTCGCGTCCGCGCGAGCGTTGGAGCGGGTAGTAGAACTCACTGCTGCCCTTGCGGAGCATCGACCATCGATGGAGGTGGACGGCGGAGGGGTGGAGTGGGTTGAGCAGCGGTCACGGAGCTACGCGCCGGTTGCTACTTGTGATAGTGTTGGGATTCCCTGGAGAGAAAAGGTGATGTACTATAGTAGCAAATAGTATTTCCCTTAGTTAAGAACCAAGGTTTATCGAACCAATAGGAGACACCACATAGACAGACGTAAACAGTACCTGCATACACACAAACAAATGCTTGCACCCCAACAAGGCAAGGGGTGTCACTCCCTTGTTCTTGTCCTATCGCAAGGATTAAATCTGGTGGTAATAGATATAATAGATAAAAGATAAAATAAAACAACAAGGAAGTTATAAGTTTTGTTTTATATAAAGTGAATGGACCCGGAGGCCATATTATTCACTAGAGGCATCTCTCTCATAATAGCAAAGGTGGTAAACAAATTACTATTGGGCAATTGACATAATAGCTCATAGTTATGATGATCATTCATGGCATAATTAATAATAGGCATTACTTCCATGACAAGTAGACCGTTAAATTACTTATGCCTAATACTATTACTCCACCCGAAGACCGCTATCCAGCATGCATCTCGAAGTATTAAGTTCATGACAAACACAGTAATGCTTTAAGCAAGATGAGATAACATAGACAAAATGAGATCATGCAATATGTTCAAACCCCGTCGTTTTATCCTTAGTGGCAGCAATACAATTTGTGCCTTGCAACCTCTCCTGTCACAGAGTAAGGACATCGCAAGATTGAACATACTACTATACCCCAAAAAGGAAAGGGAAAAAAGTCATTTCTGTTGTAAATAAACCCAAACCGACCCCACCTCCCGACCAAAGGGTAACACCTTTAATTTTCCCCCAAAAATTTATTTAAAGGTCCTTAAATTCGGGAAAAAAACCCTGGCCCTTTCTCAAAATTTTCCTAGATAAGGAAAGGAACCCCCCCCTGGTGGTCAACAAAACCATAAACCATGGGGTTTTACATAATCCCAAAATTTTAAACTTAATTAGTGGGTAATTTTGGGCAACAGGACCTATCCCAAAAATGAAATATATCACCCTTTTGAATTTGGGATTTTTGGAAAATGAAAATGGGTATTTTTAAGAAAGACTCTTTGAGGTTTTCTAATGGGCAAACTACATTGAAAGACGTTTAATAATTTCCCCAATGAAGAGGTTTTTTAAAAATAAAACTTTATTTGGGTTTAATATTTGTTTAATTAATATTTCCCATTTTAAAATAAACAAGATTACAAAAAACTTCCTAAAGCAAATTTAAGGGGCCCAGGGAATAATTTAAAATAAATAATTTTGTTTAATGCCCCAAACCAACCTCAAATTTCCACCCTTGGAAAAATATCCGGCAATTTAGGAAAGGGAAAAAGCTTTTACTTTTACTAAAAATGGCCCCTTAAGTCAAGACCGGGTGGTTTACTTATGTTTATAACCCAAGAACTGGGGGGGTTGGTCAATATTGTTAGCAAAATGGAAAAAGGGCCAGCAAGGTACAGAAAATTTTTATACTCCAATTTCAAGAGTGGGTTAGAAAGCCGGGCCTTTGGGTCTTGGTAAAAGGACCAGTAACCCTGAAACTTTTGGGGGCTGGACAAATAAAACTGTGGGTTTCCACGGGGGCCTAAGAAACCTCTTGGGCTTTAGTATCCAAAACGCTATAAAAAAAGGTAACCCAAAGCCTTTCCTCAACAAAGACAAAAAAAATTTCCATGTACTTTTTTAAAGCTTTTGCTTACAGGGGGTCAAACCCAACCGGTAACTTCGGCCTCCACCCAAAACCAAGGTCCCAGTCTTTTTTCGATCGGGGTTTTATGAATTTGCATTTAAATTAAACCCGAAATTTATTTCCGGTAACCCGGGCCTCCACCTTGGCCCGGTTTTTACGCCCAACCCCTAAGGTCCGCTTTTATGGGCCCAAAATGCTTTCAAACACTAAATTTTACGAATCCATTGAATGGTTTTTGCAATTTTGGTTCCCTTTTTCTGTTCATGGATCCAAACTTTCGGTTGGGGCCGGCCCAAGACCCCCGGTATTTAAAGGCCCACTTACCTTTAAAATGTTCCCTTTAATTGCCAAACCCAACTTATTTTCCAAAGATACCCTAGCCCTCCAATTTAACAGCCAAATGTTTGGTCCCAAAAATTCCAATTTCAACCCTCCAATATGCCCAAGTTCTTTCAAGAACATTCAAAAGGAAAAGGGTTAACCCCCAAACAAACAAATTGGAAAGGTTTTTCCCCTTAATGAGAAGAGGCAGAAGGAAACGGGTTTGATTTAAATTCCAATAATTGTTCCCCCATGGAATTTATTAAAGGGGGGTTTACTTCCCTACCTCTTTAAACCCCAAAATAAAAAGAAATTTTATTGCTGTTACCAGGTGGAGGTTTTGGGAATGAGTTGAAAAAATAAAGGGGTGCATTGCAAAGGTAAAGAAGCTTTGGAATCCTAATGGTGGCATACTAATTTGGGGTTTAGCATGCAACCTTTTTCCGGGCGAAATTAAATGGATAAAGGATTTTTCAAATTTTATTAAACTTGAAATTTGGAGTTTAAGAGGTTAAAAGTTTGTTTGTTTTTTCTCGAAATTTATTAAAAAACAAATTTTTCCCTTTTGCTTTCCCTTTCCGTATGCCCAATGGTAAATCCAAGGCTCAAACAAAATTACCTGCTTTATTTTAAAGGGGAAGAAAATGTCAAGGGTTTAAGAACCCCACTCCTAAACCCCACAAATTCTGGGTAAGTTTCAAAAAAGAGTTTTGGACCTTTCAACTGGCTCAGGTCGAAGGGCTGCTTACCGCCAAGCCCCCAGAACGGCGAGGGTGAGTCCTCCAAAATTTGATTACAAGAAAATATCAAAGCTTAACAATTATCCAAAGCAACCAAGGGGTGGAGTTTTTCTTTTGACTTCCTTTTGACCCTTTTTTGCATTTTTGTCGCATACTCAGTCCACTATTCACCATCACAATATCTCACTGCGGATCCTCTCTCTCGCTATCCCCAGAGGGCCATCCATGATACTCACACTTATCTTGGAGGCTTTAGTAGTATCCATTTACTTGTCATGAACTGATATAGGTACCCAGTAAGTCCTTCTCTGTGGACACCCGCTATTCGAATAGATCATATTTAACCTCCAGTGTGTACTTCTTCACACACGCTCACCACTTTATCGTCGCTATACATCGACATGTACTCAAGCAACCTTCAAGCGAAGCTCAACGTGGGTGTCGGCCTCACTTACCCAAACACTCAAGTCCCTAGTCCAGTTTATCGCCTATTCGGTTCCATCGGGCAGGAGTCCGCCCAGGTTTCCCATACGTACTAACGATGTGTGCAGGGTTCCTTTAGATACCAAACGGCACTCTAGACACTAATAAATATGTGCAGGCACTTGCAACACAACCCACCCCTAAGGTCACTATATGCTCCCCCAAGATGCTACAAACACTAAAACTACTTGGTAACTCCCTGACTATGAACAGTGGTTACAGTTTAGAGGGTCAATTATGATCCCAATGTGTGGTAGTAACTGTCATGGATCACAAACATGATCTCAGCTTCTAAGTTCAAGCCAATGAAACAACCCACCATGTACTCCTACATGGCCTCTCATCGATACTTTTACCAAATCGTGTTCAACACTTCACTCGAACCAACACAACCTTTCACTCAGCTCATCATCCCGATGAGCCGCACTGACACAACTCTAAGCATAGCAAGTATAGCATGGTAGGAATCACAAACATGGCTCAATCAACTCCTACACATACTAGTGGGTTTCATCTAGTTATCGTGGCAATGACAAAGTCATGCAAAGGAAGTGGGTTCAACTACGCAAGCACACAACAAAGGAACGCTGCTGTCTTAATGCAAGAAACGAGAGCGTATTTAGAACATGGGTTTGTATCGGAATGATCAATGAATTGCTTGCCTCGATGGAACTCAAGAGAACCGCCTTCAGATGGGTAGTCGAGGTTATCTTCTCAAGCAAGAACCTATCATGAAAGCACACCAAATAAACACACAAGACAATATGCAACAATATGATGCATGCTATGACATGGCAATATGGATGTGTGTTGGTCTAATGCAAGTTGAAAGAATAGAGATGAACTCATTTGAATCAAGGATTCAAATGATAGCTCATTTGAGTTAGTCCTAATGGTGCAATATCTTATTCTGGTTATTCAGCATAGTTAACTTGTTTTAACATGCATGAAACCTGTACCAATGGATAGAGTGTATTTTTCTGGATAATTTTTCATATATAAATCTTTTGCATTTGGAGTTATAGATAAAAGTTATAAGCATTTGAATTTGAATTATATTCTGAATTTATTATATAAAAATAAATCCAGAATTTGAATTAACAAAGCCAAAGATGAGGTCAATGCGTGCTGGATCAGTCAACGGGTCGGTCTGTGTCAAACTCCACCAAGGGGACCCGCATGTCGTGTTGGTTTTAACTAATTTAATTAATTAGAACTAATCCTAATTAGTTTAATCGAGGGGCCCCACCCGGCTATTGACTCGCATACCAACAGGCCACTTGACAGGTCAACTCACTGGGCTCAGTCAAGCCGAGGCCAGGCGGGGCACAAGAGCAGTGTTTTCAGACTTTTCGCACTAAATGGAGCGCGGGAGCACCTACTTGAAGTCGGGAGGTGAGCCACATAGCGGTGGGGTTAGCTTGGCCTGGATGGTTTGAGTTGGCACCGGCGCATTTAGTCGCCCATGGTCGGGCTCCTAAAGTGATGTCTAATTAGTTGTTAGGGTTCATGAGGCGCTGGAAGTGAGCAGTTAGTCTGCAAGGCGCGGGTGAGTGCGAAGGCGCAGCAGCCGGGCGTGGTTCATAGGGTGACCGGAGCCTCACATGCACGAGCCCGCAAGCAGTGAGTGCGATGGGCACAACTTCACATCCTGGGAGAGACCATGCATTAGGGTGTGCATCATGTTTAAATTTCATTTGAATTTGAAATGGAAGGCAGAAACCCTGCAACACTTCTTAAAAGAACTAGGTTCAACACTTTGAATTTCATTTGAATTTCACTGAACTCACCACGCGAGGAGCTCGTCACGACGAGGCTCCTTGCCACCTAACGGCCACGCCACCGCGCCCATCGTGACTACTCACCACGCCCCCAACGGGCCTAACTATGCACTTCCTCGCGCCGAGCCCCCTAGCAACTAATTCGACATCACCCGAGCCTGTCGGCCCGCCTCGACTCTGGCCGCCGTGCCAACTCCGCCATCCCGACCCAAGCTAACCCCACCACTAACTCATGGCTCACCTCCAGCCTTCCACGAGGTGCTCCCAAGGCCCATTTGTGCCCGGAAAGTGCAAAAGCACTTGTTCACGCCTGGCTCAAGGCTAGACGCCGTGAGTTGACCTCCGTCTGTGGGCCCCTGCTGACTGTCTCGAGTCAATGATGTGGGCCCTCTAGTTAAACTAATTAGGATTAGTTCTAATTAATTAAAATTAGTTAAACCAACTCGACATGCGGGTCCCACTGGTCACTTTGACCTCGGACGACCCTCGCTGACTCCCTCGACGTCACGCTTGAATCTCATGCCGACAAGATTAATTCAAATTCTGGATTTATTTTTATATAATAAATTCCGTAATATAATTCAAATTTCAAATGCTTATAACTTTTTATCTATAACTCCAAATGCAAAGATTTATATATGAAAATTATCGAAAAATACACTCTATCCATTGGTACAGGTTTCATGCATGTTAAAACAAGTTAACTATGCTGAATAACCAGAATAAGATATTGCACCATTAGGACTAACTCAATGAGCTATCATTTGAATCCTTGATTCAAATGAGTTCATCTCCTGCTCTTTCAACTTGCATTAGACCAACACACATCCATATTGCCATGTCATAGCATGCATCATATTGTTGCATATTGTCTTGTGTGTTTATTTCTGTGCTTTCATGATAGGTTCTCGCTTCAAGATAACCTCGACTACCCATCCAAGGGCGCCTTTCACCCCAGCCCATCAGCAAGCAATTCATTGATCATTCCGACACAAACCCATGTTCTCGCTCTCCTCGCTTATCGTGATTAAGACAACGCGATTCAACTGCTGTGTGCTGCGTAGTTGAACCCACTTCCTTTGCATGACCTGTCATTGCCACAAGAATTCAGATGAAACCCACTAGTATGTGTAGGAGTTGATTGAGCCATGTTTGTGATTCCTACCATGCTATGCTTGCTATGCTTAGAGTTGTGTCGTGTCCGCTCATGACGGATGATGAACCGGAGGAAAGGTTGTGTTGGTTCGAGAGTGAAAGTGTTGAACACGATTTGGTAAAGGTATCGATGAGAGGCCATGTAGGAGTACATGGTGGGTTGTTTCATTGAAGCTTAACTTAAGAACTGAGATCTGTGTTTGTGATCCATGAAACAGTTACTACCACATTGGGATCCTTAATTGACCTCTTCTCGGCTTCTTAACCACCCCTGCTCATAGTCCGGAGTTGCAAGTAGTTTCGTGTTTGTAGTATGTCGGGGCCGTGACGCAACGCCGACCTTAGGGGTGGGTTAAAGGCGGTAGGCACCGGGTTCTGTACCGAAAGCCCGCTTATATCTCGGGAACCCCGCACACATCGTCGGGCTGTATGGGAAACCTCGCACGACTCTCATGGATGGAACCCGAATAGGCGATAAACCCGGACTAGGGACTTGAGTGTTTGGGTAGGCTGAGGCCGACACCCACGCTGGGCTTCCGCTGAAGGTTGCCGAGTACATGTCGTAAACGCATTTATAAGTGGTGAGAGCGCAGTGAAGAAGTACACCCCAGCAGGTTAAATATGATCTATTCAATAGCCGTGTCCACGGAGAAGGACTTCGGGTTACCTATATCAGTTCATAGACAAGTAAATGGATACTACTAAAAGCCTCAAGATAAGTGTGAGTATCGTGGATGGCTCTCTCGGGATGACGAGAGAGGATCCACTGTGGAGTATTGTGATGGTGAATAGTGGACTGCAGTACCCACAAAATGCTTTACAAAGTGTGTCACGAGGATAGCTTAGCCAAGAGTCAAAGCTGGCTTGTCGCAAATAACTCCACCTCCTTCTTGAGAAATGCATGTATGATAGGATTCTGTAGTAAGACTTGCCGAGTACTTTTGTACTCATGTTTGCTTAATCAATATTTTTCAGAGGACTATACTACCCTCCGACGGATTCTATGTAGATGTTGACTTCGATTTAGTAAGCTAGCCACCTGTGTGTGTATCTAAGACTTGTGAAGGGCCATTGTAGATAGAAAGGCTCCAACAAGCTTTTTTTCTTTCTAGAGTCTGCACTCTGCACTACTTTGCTTCCGCATGTGCTTGTATGATTGTATGACTTTAGTGTTGGGTCATGTGACCCCACCTGTATGACTATATATGTATGGCCTCTGAGCCTCTTAAATAAAGTACTTGAGTTGTAGAGTTTTGTTGTGATGCCTTGTTGTATTTACTCATCGGGCATATTATGGTATGATTGAAATGCTTGGTATGAGGGATCCGACAAACTAGTTGTTTATCCTGGCAGCCTCTCATATGGGGAAATGTAGTCTCGTGCTTCCGAGCGATAGTAGTCCGCTACAGCCCGGCTCACCGGAGTCCTCGCTAGCCCAAAGACTACCGCTTGGACACTTGACTGGCCGGCATGTGTTTCATTTCGCCTTATGTCCGTCTCCTTCGGGAAATGTCACGCGGTGATACTTGAGTCCCGCTTAGCTCGCTACAGCCCGAATACCGAGTCCTGTTAGCCCAAAGGCTACAGCCCGAAGTTCATACGCTGATGACCGACATGCTCAAGTGATTCATGTATGCCTCGCCCCATAGGTTAGTGCCGCTTGGGTTCACGACTAGCCATGTCGGCCCGGTTCTTGTCATGTGGATGCTAGCGACACCATCATATACGTGAGCCAAAAGGCGCAAACAGTCCCGCCATGGTAAGGCGACACCTGGGAATACCGCGTGAGGCCGCAAAGTGGTATGAGGTGTTACCACCAGGTCGATGTGACTTGAATCGGGTCCGATACATGTAGGCATCAGAGCAGGTGGCTGCCTGTAGGTTCGCTAAGCCAAACCTGGTCAAGTTGAGTCTAGAAATGCTTTAGTTATATGTAAGGGAATTGATTGTGGAGGAACGAAGGCTCTTTTTTACCTTTACCTTATGCCCTCCGATCCGAGTCATCCTTCTCATTCAACGTGGGTTTAGGACTAGGCTCTCTCTCTATCAGTTCACGTGTTACTAATCCGTAGTAACTTATAGGATTGTTGGTTACATCCTCGCCTAAGGCTACTAAATTTTAGTATGCTATCATTTGAACCGTAACCTTGATATGATGTTGTTGAGTGGATTTGCAAATCTGATTTTGAATGTCTCAAATCTGATTTTGAGCATTTACGTATGTTATGCGCCCGATTTTCCCTAGGAATTCTAATGCCTTTGCATTGTGGACTGCTTTCAGATGGCCATTCGCTCCTGTAACCAAGTGGTTCGCCTCGACCCGTTGCATTGATGTGTGCGGTCACACGCCATGTTGGTTAGGGTGATGATTGAGGCTGGTTATCGATGGTATCCTGAATATACCGCCGAGGAGCAGTTTAGGATTTCAATCAAAGCCAATATCTATGCACGGTTCGGATTTATCCATCCTATCCCGGAGCTAACTGAGCCACTTCACTGCTCTTATGGGCTCGAATCACTATTGGAATGTCTGCATAAGATGCAGCCTATTCCATGATGACTATTATTCGAGCCAGACTGCTGGCCGAGCAACACCGATTTCCGTTATATGCCAAGATCCTCCTCGGGCGCATGGCTACCTTCGTGGTTTGTACAAGAATGCATCCCATGAGGACTCACCTTCGCATTACTACTGAAGTTGTCGGAGGACAAGGACCGTGAGAACCGGCCTTGCGATGGAGTCGCTTAATGCCCGCTCACCACTGGCTACTCGACTAGGTTTGCACCGCCGCAAGCTTGGATATATGGACATGAGAGACTTGTACTCTGTATGGGCGAAGTCCGCCAGACTTCATGGAGTGGCGTGAGGTTGAGGCATCACCTCCTCGTGGGCCTCTGCCTCCACTGCTTAGGGTCCACGGCCACATCCGAGTCCTTATGGTCCATGTGCCCACAGATTGTCTGCTTCCTGACGATCATGTTCCACTTCCGTGCTTGGGTGGTGACTTCTATGAGGACTACTATGGAGCTGCCTCGAGATAGTAGTAGTATTCCTAGTATGGTGTTAGTTGTGTTTCCACCGCCCCCCGTGACTCGTGGAATACGACTTTAGTGTGTATCGCTCTAAGTGTAGAAAAATAATGTATAGGAGTTGGAATGCTTCGATGAGATGTAACGCCTTTCCTTATAGTTGTAATTCGTCAGCTTGTACTAAACTATGAATGGTGTGTATGACCGATGGTATATATATATATGGCAGTTTTATATTACCATGTCATACGGATGAACATCTTTGCATTCCATGCTGTCCATTACCTTCCGCACTTCCTTGTTAAATTCTGCCATCCTGGTTTAACCTTTGCTTTGTCTCCTGTGATGGTCAACACGCTGAATACTCCTCCGCTGCTCCGAGCAGGAGAAGCCTAGGCAGCCAGAAATGTGAATCGCCGCAACCGCCATCCTTGGCCGAGGTGATGTCGAAGCGTAACGCAATAAGCGCGAAACCAACCGCTTATTGGAGCGGATTGAACAAAACACAGACGCCACCAAGAAACGATGGGGTTTCACTTAATGATTTCGCAAGCTATACCTCCAAAGTTCAAATGTTCCACGAACCACTCGACGCAGATGATTGGCTCAGAGCATCCACCACAAGCCGCTGCTCCGCCAACGTGGCCGAGGCTGACAAGGTTACCTTTGCCGCCTATCATCTTGAAGGCCCCGCTAGTCTCTCGTGGAAAATTATGAGGCTATGCGTCCGCTGACAAGTTACAACTTGGGATGAATTCAAGGCCGCCCGCGAGCACCATATTCCGTAGGTCTTATGGACCGCAAACGTGAGGAATTCTCTTAGCTTCACCCAAGGTAGGTCGACAAAGGACGCCTACACCGTGAATTTGGGAGGTTAGCACTATGCTCCCGAAGAAGTTTCTACCGATGCTAAGAAGAAGGCGAGGTTCCGTAAGGGACTTAGCCCCGAGCTACGCCGAGATCTCCGCTTGCATGAGTGTACCTCTTCCGGTTAGTCAATAAGGCTATCAGCTAAATCAAGTGATCTGATTTTGAGACTTCACGCAAGCACATCCGCGATTCTCGATCGCCATCCGCCGATCCCGTGGCGCCGGGTTTGGGTCCCAAATACGCTCTTACCACCCGTGTACACCCCGAGGCCATCCTTCGAGGCGCCGCCCCAACCAGCCGATTTTCCACCCAAGACTTATGGAGGTCCAATCGCTAGTGCTGCCCACGCCCAAACGTGATCACTTGTTCAAGTGTGAGAGACGGGCCACTATATCCAGAGTGTCCTGCAACAACCCCAATCAAGCCGAAGTCTGCTGGTCACGGCAAGCCGCAGGAAAGATGCCCTATGCTAAGCCAGCTTGCCACCGCCGTGGCCATGTCAACTATGTCTCTCGCCAAGAAACCTATGAGGATCCCAACGCCGCCCGGTGACGCTTCTTGTTAATGGTCATCCGCAATCGCTCTATTTGATAATCGAGCATCTCATTCATTTATTTCGAGAGCTATGCTCGATTGCACAACACCACATTCTCGTGACATGCCTACCTCCATGGAAATTAAACTCGGTTCTAGATGGCAAACCTCTAGAATAAGCCATGGAATGAAATTTTGTCGACAGATTAGTCTTTCTTGCATCTCTAATAGCTCTCAAGTCCCTTGACATAAACATCATCTTGGGTATGGACCGATGTCGCCCATTATGCTAAGATTGATTGCTCTACTAGAACTGCTCAACTTACTCCATTCTTCTGGGCAAAACAAGGATGTTTTAACCCGAGTGTCTAAGCGCCAGCTTTACTCATTAAATGCCAACCCCTTCCGCACTCTCAAGATATTCCGTAGTCCGTGATTTCCTGATGTCTTTCGAAGAACTGCCAGTGTTCCACCCGACAGGATGTCGAAGTTCGTGATAGATCTTATCCCTAACCGCCCCAATCTCTAGAAGACCTTATAAGATGGCACCCTAGAACTAGCTGAACTTAAGAAACAACTCGATGAGTCCTTGCAAAAGGGTTTCATCCGCCCTAGTTCATCTCCATGGGCTTGCCCTGCCCCTCTTCGCCAAGAAGAAGGATGGTACGGATCGGATGGTTGTAGATTACCGACCGTCAATTTGGTCACTATCAAGAACAAGTATCCGCTTCCCCTGTGATCAACGACCGTATGATCAGCTCGCTGGATCCTCATTTTTTTCAAGATGGATTTGAGGTTGGGCTACCATCAAATCAAAATCAAGAACGGGACATTCCTAAACGGCCTTTGTCACTCGTTATGGCCAATACGAGTACAATCGCCATGTCCTTCGGATTAACCAATGCTCCAAACCACTTTCTCTCTGTTAATGAACTCAATCTTCATGGAGTATTTGGATAAATTGCCGAGTATACCTCGATGATATACTCATCTACTCCAAGAATGAGGAAGAACATGCCAACACCTAAGGCTAGTATTGATGAAACTCGAGAGCACCGCCTTTATGCCAAATTCTAAATGTGAATTTGGTTACCGTATGACCTATCTAGGACATGTAATCTCCGTAAGGGCATTGCTGTCAATCCCGAGCGAAGTTCAAGCCGCCCTGATTGGACTCCACCGAATCGGTCAAGAAGTTCGAGTTTCTGCTTAGCGAAGCTATTGCCGCCTTCGCCGAGAATTTCTAAAGTTGTTAAACCTCTAACCGAACTCCTCAAGAAAGATAAGAAGTTCGAATGGACGCCATAAAGGCGAAGTTCAGCTTTCAGAATCTAAAAGACGCCGACATCCGCCTCCCGCATTTGTTCCACCAGATTTCTAAGGACGTTATTATCTATTGCGACGCCGCGACAAGGACTAGGTTGCATACTCATGCAAGATCGCATGTGATTGCCCACGCTTTCGACAGCTAAGGCCCACATGAGGATAACTATCCCACACACGCATCTAGAGCTTGCAGTGAGGGTTCATGCACTCAAAACTCTGGCGACATTACCTCCCGGGTAATCGCTATAAATCTACACCGATCACCAAAGTCTGAAATATATCTTCACCCAACCGGATTTGAATCGTGCAAAGACGTTGGGTCGAGTTGATTACGATTTCGACTTAGGAATATCCTACACCCTGTGCAAAGCTAATGTCATGGTCGACGACTAAGTCGCAAATCTTATTGTAACAATTTGATGTTACAACAAAGTCAACCAATTCTCCACGAGGAATTTCGTAAGCTTAATCTTCACATTGTTCCTCGAGGATTCTTTCCACCTCGGGTGGCTAAACCTGATCTTACGGATCGAATCATAGCTGCTCAAAGAAGATGATAGAGGGATATCTCTGATCAAGGAGAACATCGCTAGCGGAGCTGCTAAGTGTTTCTCCATAGATGAACGAGGTGTTGTCTTCTTTGAAACCGCTTAGTGGTTCCTAAGAAACAACAGCTACGGCAATTGATCCTTAAGGAAGCTCATGACTCTCCTCTCACCATTCATCCCGGTAGTACTAAATGTATCAAGATCTACGCCAGAGGTTTTGTGGACTAGGATGAAGAGAGAAATCGCCAATACATTGCTAATTGCGACGCCCTGTCGTCGAAGTTAAAGCAGAGCATCAACGGCCTCGCCGGTACCCTTCAACCTTTGGAAATTCCTGAATGGAAATGGGATAAAATCGGTATGGATTTCATCACCGGTTTCCAGTGACCAAGAGAGGGAATAACGCTATCTTCGTTGTCGCTGATCGCCTTCCAAAGTAGCCCACTTCCTACCCGCTCGCGGAGAGTATAACCGCTAGCCAGCTAGCTGAACTGTACATCTCTGATAGTGTCTCTTCATGGTGTTCCATTGAGATTAACTCGCACTGCGGAAGTCTCTTCACCTCTCGATTTTGGGAAAGTTTCAAAACGCTATGGGAACTCGCTCTCTCCTTTAGCACCGCCTTCCATCCCCAATCAAGTGGTCAAGTAGAACGAGTCAATCAAATCCTAGAGGATATGCTTCGAAGTCATTCTCTTTCGCATGAATTGGGAGAAATGCTTCCATTCACGAAGTTCGCTTATAACAATAGTTATCAAGCCGCTTGGGCAAAGCCCCTTTCAAGTTCTTTATGGACTAAATGTCGAACGCCTCTTAACGGGTCGAAACCGGGAGAGACAACTTTGGCCTGATATGATTCAGAAGTCAAGAGCAGGTTCACGTTATTCGTGAGAAATTGAAAACAGCCCAATCTCGCCAAAGAGCCAATATGATCAGCAAGCATAAGCCTATGGCTTATGAAATTGGCGAAGGCTTACCTTCGGGTTATTCTCTTAAGGGAACCCATCGCTTCGATATCAAAGGCAAGTTGGCTCCTCGCTACATTGGACCCTTTCGCATTTTGCCAAACGAGGGAAGTTGCTCACCAATTGAACTACCTCCGCATCTTCCGTAGTCCATGATGTCTTCCACGCTTCCCAACTCAGCGCGTTTCTCGGATCCTATCCGGAGTGGACCATGTAAACGCTTGATCTCCAAGATAACCTCACCTATCGAGAATATCCTGCTCAGATCTCGATCGCCGAGCGCATTCACTGACGCCGGAATATCAAGTTTCTAAAGGTTCAATGGTCAAACCATTCCGGAGCAAGAAGCAACTTGGGAAAGGGAGGATCGCTTCGACTTGAGTATCCCACCTTTTTCGCATAGATCCTAAATCTCGACTAGATTCTTTTGAGTGGGGTGAGTTGTCACATCCCGTATAGACCATGCATTAGGTGTGCATCATGTTTAAATTTCATTTGAATTTGAAATGGGGAAGGCAGAAACCCTGTAACACCCCCTTAAAAGAACTAGGGTTTACTAAAATTTATTTCAATGAACTGAAATGCCCTTCAAAATGCTCATCCTCTTTGTTTGGGTTCGTAATCCATGTCAAAGGAGGTGCACCATTTTCTAGGTCACCTAAGGGTTCTAGAATTAATCCACAAGTTTTGAAATAAGCATTTCAAATTATGAAAATATTTTAAATGTTCAAAATTGTCAAACCAAAATGTTTCATGTTGGGAATATTCCAACAAGTGACCAGGAGCATTTTGGTAATTTTAAAATAGTTTTGGTATTTTTAAAACCCCAACAAAGTTGCGTAATTAGAAAAAGACTAAAAGGAAAAGCTTATTCTGTCGCCTGCGTTCGCCCACTGCTGCCCAGCCTAGCAGTCAAGGCCAATGAGCTGCTTGGCTCGGCCAGGCAGTAGCCCGGTGTCGGGCGAGCGCAGGGCGCGCCACGCAGCCGCCGCCGCTTCGCTCACCGCGTCCTTTCTCGACGCACTTCGCTGTCGCCTCTACTCGACACCCCATTCTTCCCCGCCCTCCTCCTTCCTCGCCATGGCCGACGCCACTGCCGCCTCTCGTCAGAGCCGTGAGCTACCGCGCCCCCGCGCTACTCAAGGCACTTGTCCGTCGCCGCCATCGCCGACTCACGAACAAGCTTAGCCTCGAAGCCCGCTGCTCGCCGCCGAGACCGACCTCGCCCGACCCTCTCATCGCCGAGATCCCCATCGCCGCCGCCGTCCAGATCGCATCGCCCCGACGAGGCTCTCCACGGGTTCACCGTGAGCCCCGCTACCTTCCATCCTCCTCTTTTCTCTCGCACCACCACGAAGCGCACGATGATCACCAACTCCACCACGGAGCTCGTCAGCCGACGAGGCTCCGGCCACCTAACGCCACGCCATCGCCCATCGTGACTCACCACGCCCAACGGGCCTAACTATGCACTTCCCGCCAAGCCAAGCCCCTAGCACTCCGACATCACCGAGCCCGCCCTGCCGCCTCACTGGCGGTGCCAACTCCGCCATCCCACCTAAGCTAACTCACCACTAACTGCGGCCACACTTCCACCACGAGGTGCTCCCCGCTCCCATTTGGTGCCCGAAAGTGCAAAAGCACTTTGTTCGGCGCTACTGCCTCGCCAAGGCTGGGACGCCGCGTGAGTTGACTCCGTCCAGGCCTGCTGATCGTCTCGAAGTCAATGACAGGGGCCTCCTGAAGAACTAATTAGGATTAGTTCTAATTAATTAAAATTAGTTAAACCAACCTCGACTGCGGGTCCCATCGTCATTGACCGGACTGACCTGCTGACCCTCGACCATCACTGCCGATCATGTCGACACCACAGATTAATTCAAATTCTGATTTATTTTTATATAATAAATTCTTGAATATAATTCAAATTTCAAATGCTTATAACTTTTTCATAACTCCAAATGTTGATTTATATATGAAAAATTATCAGAAAATACACTCCATCCTGTCCAGGTTTCATGCATAAAACAAGTTTATGCTGAATAACCAGAATAAGATATTGCACCATTAGGACTAACATATTGAATCCTTGATCAAATGAGTTCATCTCCTGCTCTTTCAACTTCATGAGACCAACACACATATTGCCATGATAGCATGCATCATATTGTTGCATATTGTTCTGTGTGTTTATTTCGTGTGCTTTCATGATAGGTTCGCCTCAAGATAACCTCGATCTGCTTCCATCTCAAGGGCGCACTTCACCCTGGCCCATCGCAAGCAATTCATTGATCATTCGACATAAACCCATGTTCTCGCTTCCGCTTCTCACATTGCATTAAGACAACGCGCTTCAACTGCTCGTGTGCAGTAGTTGAACTGCACTTTGCATGACCACGTCATGCCACAAGAATTCAGATGAAACCCACTGAGTAATGTCGACTAGTTGACTGAGCCATGTTTGTGATTCCTACCATGCTATGCTTCTATGCTTAGAGTTGCATGTCTGGGATATCGGGATGATGCGGAGTGAAAGGTTGTGTTGGTTCGAGAGTGAAAGTGTTCACGATTTGTAAAGTTGCAGCGATGAGAGTCGGTTGTAGCACATGGTGGGGTCATCTGAAGCCATGCTGAGATCTGCATCTGCATCCTGTTGATCAGCAATGTCTTCGATGCTGCCAGATCCCAATGTTCTGCTTGAACTCATTAGCCTCGATAGTCCGTGCTTCGAAGATGCTGGCATGATAAGTTTGGCAGCCAGGCGACCGTGGCAGCCTGTCCCGCCATTCCAGGCGACTGTGGGAATACCGCTATGCCTCACGCACGTATTCCCACGGGTGTCGCCTTACCATGGCCCGGACCGCTTGCGCCTTTTGGCTCACGTGATATGATAGTGTCGCTAGCATCCACATGACAAAGAACCCGGCCGACATGGCTAGTCGTGAACCCAAAGCGCACTAACCTATGGGGACAGCATACATGAAACACTTCGAGCATGTCGGTCATCAACGATGAACTCTGGGCTGTAGCACTGGCTAACAGACTCCGTAGATCCCGGTCAGTAGCAGGCTAGGCAGACTCCAAGTATCACTGCATGACATTTCAAGGGACGTATATAGGAACGAAATGAATCACATGCCGCTACCATGTCCAAGCAGAGGCCGGGCTAGCAGGACTCGTGAACCGGCAGAAGCGGACTACTATCGCCGTAAGCACGAGACTACATTTCCCCATAAGAGAGGCTGCCAAGGATAAACAACTAGTTTGTTTGATCCCACTCATACCAAGCATTTCAATCATACACTAATATGCCCGATATGAGTAAATACAACAAGGCATCACAACAAAACTCTACAACTCAAGTATTTTATTTAAGTGGCTCCGAGGAGCCATACATAACATAGTCATATTGTGTAGGGGTCACATGACCCAACACTCAAGTCATACAATCATACAAACACATGAAGCAACTTATGTCCTGAGTACGCACTCTAGAAAGAAAGAAAGCTTGTTGGAGCCTTTCTATCTACAATGGCCCTTCACAAGTCTTTAGATCGCCACCGGGTGGCTAGCTTACTCGTCAAGTCAACATCTACATAGAACTGGCTTGAGGGGGTATAGTCCTCTAAAAATATTGATTACAAACATGAGTACAAAAGTACTCAAAGAAGTCTTACCACGTAATCCTATCATACATGCACATTCTCAAGAAGGAGGTGGAGTTATTTGCAGAAGCCAGCTTTGAGTCTTGGCTAAACCATCCCACGTGACACACTTTGTAAAGCATTTTGTCGCATTACCAGTCCACTATTCACCATCACAATACTCCACCGTGGATCCTCTCTCGTCATCCCCGAGAGGGCCATCCACTATACTCACACTTATCTTGAGGCTTTTAGTAGTATCCATTTACTTGTCTATGAACCGATATAGGTAACCCAAGTCCTTCTCCGTGGACACGGCTATTCTAATAGATCATATTTAACCCTGCAGGGTATACTTCTTCACACACGCTCACCACTTATCGCCGCTTACACGACATGTACTCGCAACCTTCAAGCGAAGCCCAACGGGTGTCGGCCACAGCCTACCTAAACACTCAAGTCCCTAGTCCGTGTTTATCGCCTATTCGGGTTCCATCCGCAGGAGTCCGCCGAGGTTTCCCATACAGCCCCGAACGATGTGTGCAGGGTTCCCGAGATACCAAACGGCACTCTAAGACACCGGGCCACGGTGCCTCACCGCAACACAACCCACCCCTAAGGTCAGCGCTATGCATGCCCCAAAGAAGCTACAAACACTAGAAACTACTTGCAACTCCCTTGACTATGAACAGGGGTGGTTACAGTTTAGAGGGTCAATTAAGGATCCCAATGTGTAGTAATCGGTTCATGGATCACAAACACAGATCTCAGCCTAAGTTCTGGCTTCAATGAAACAACCCACCATGTACTCCTACATGGCCTCTCATCGATACCTTTACCAAATCGTGTTCAACACTTTCACTCGAACCAACACAACCTTTCACTCCAGCTCATCATCCCGATGAGCCGCACCGACGCAACTCTAAGCATAGCAAGCATAGCATGGTAGGAATCACAAACATGGCTCAATCAACTCCTACACATACTAGTGGGTTTCATCTAGTTATCGTGGCAATGACAGTCATGCAAAGGAAGTGGGTTCAACTACCGCAGCACACAACAGTTGAATCGCGTTGTCTTAATGCAAAGAAACGAGAGCAGAAGCGAGAACATGGGTTTGTATCGGAATGATCAATGAATTGCTTGCCTGATGGAACTGGGGTAGAGAACTGCCCTTCAGATGGGTAATCGAGGTTATCTTCGGGGGCAGAACCTATCATGAAAACACACCGAAATAAACACACAAGACAATATGCAACAATATGATGCATGCTATGACATGGCAATATGGATGTGTGTTGGCCTAATGCAAGTTGGAAAAAACAGGGGATGAGCTCATTTGAATCAAAGGTTCAAATGATAGCTCATTTGAGTTAGGCCTAATGGTGCAATATCTTAATCTGGTTATTCAGCATAGTTAACTTGTTTTAACATGCATGAAACCTGTACCAATGGATAGAGTGTATTTTTCTGATAATTTTTCATATATAAATCTTTGCATTTGGAGTTATAGATAAAAAGTTATAAGCATTTGAAATTTGAATTATATTCTGGAATTTATTATATAAAAATAAATCCAGAATTTGAATTAATGCGCCAAGATGAGGTCACGTGACGTCAGGGTCAACGGGTCGCCAGTGTCAAACCGACCAGTGGGACCCGCATGTCGTGGTTGGTTTTAACTAATTTAATTAATTAGAACTAATCCTAATTAGTTTAATCGAGGGGCCCCACCGTCATTGACTCGCATACCAACAGGCCCACTTGGACAGGTCAACTCATCAAGGCTCAGCCGGGCGCAGGCCAAAGCGCCAAGTGAGCAAGTGCTTTTGCACTTTCCGCCACCAAATGGAGCGCGGGAGCATCTACGTGAAGTCGGAGGTGAGCCGCGGTTAGTGTGGGGTTAGCTTGGCCGGGATGGTCGGAGTTATGCGCGGCGACGAGTCCAGGCGGCGGCCGGGCTCGGGTGATGTCAATTAGTTGCTAGGGGGCGAGGCGAGGAAGTGCATAGTTAGGCCCGTGAAGCGTGGTGAGTGCGATGGGCGCGGGCGGGCTGTTAGGTGACCGGAGCCTGCCGGCACGAGCTCCGCATGCGGTGGGTTCAGTGATTCGCTGCGCTGTGGTGGTGCACGAGGAAGAGAATGGAGGGATGGAAAGGTAGCTGTGCTCACGGTGAACTCCGTGGAGAGCCTCGCTGGGTCGGGGCGGTCTCGATGCGGCGGCGACGGCGATGGGGATCTCAAGTGGTGGCGTTTGGCGAGGTGCAGCGGTAGCTTTAAGCAGCAGAGCTCGGCTTGGCTTGTTCGACGGAGTCGACGATGGCGAGGCGACCAGACAAGGTGCCGTGGCGCTGGGACGGCGGTGGCTACGGGCATGACGGAGGAGCGGGCGACGGTGGCGCCATGGCGAGGGGGGAGCGAAGGAGAGGAGGGAAGAATGGGGTGTCCAGGGTCGGGCGACGACGCTGGGTCGCCCAGGCGAAGCGGCGAGGGTGAAGCAGGCGGCGGCCAACAAGGTATGCGCTGGCCAAGGCCGCGGCCAAGATTCAGTTGCCTGTCAAGCCGAGCTAAGCAGTGGGCCAATGCTGCTGTTGGGCCACCGGCAGTGGGCTGCACATGCATGTAAGCTTTTTCCTTTTTAGTCTTTTTCTAATTTCTCAGAACTCTGCTGGGGTTTTTAAAATACCAAAACTATTTTAAAAATTACCAAAATGCTCCTCGGTCACTTGTTGGAATATTCCCAACATGAAACATTTTGGTTTGACAATTTTTGAACATTTAAAATATTTTTCATAATTTGAAATGCTTATTTCAAAACTTGTGGATTAATTCTAGAACCCTTAGGTGACCTAGAAAATGGTGCACCTCCTTTGACATGGATTCTCGAACCCAAACAAAGAGGATGAGCATTTTGAAGGGCATTTTGATTCATTGAAATAAATTTTAGTAAACCCTAGTTCTTTAAGGGGGTGTTCTGGGGTTTCCGCCTTCCCCATTTCAAATTCAAATGAAATTTAAACATGATGCACACCCTAATGCATGGTCTATCCGGGATGTGACAACTCACCCCACTCAAAAGAATCTCATTCCCGAGATTTAGGATCTGCTATAAAAGGTGGGATACTCAAGTCAAGACGATCCTCCCTTTCCCAAGTTGCTTCTTGCTCGAATGGTTTGACCATTGAACCTTTAGAAACTTGATATTCCGACGTCGAGTGGTACGCTCGGCTTGATCGAGGATACTAACGGATATTCTCGATAGGTGAGGTTATCTTGGAGATCAAGCGCTTGCCGTGGTCCACTCCACGGATAGGATCCGAGAAGCAACGCCGAGTTGGGAAACGTGGAAGACATCATGGACCTTGGAAAGATGCGGAGGTAGTTCCAATTGGTAGGCAACTTCCCTCGCTTGGCAAGAATGCGAAGGGTCCAATGTAACGAGGAGCCAACTTGCCTTTGATATCAAACGATGGGTTCCTTTAGAGGGGTAACCCAAGGTAAGCCTCTCGCCAATTTCATAAGTCATAGGCTTATGCTTGCGGTCATATTGGCTCTTTTGACGAGATTGGGCTGTTTTCAATTTTCACGGATGACGCGAACCTGCTCTTTCGCTTCCTCGAATCATATCCGAGCCAAAGAGTTGTCTCCCCGGTTTCACCGCTAAGAGGCGCTTCACATTTCCGCCCATAAAGAACTTCAAAGGGCTTTGCCTAAGCTGGCTTGATAACTATTGTTATGCTTAACTCGCGAATGGAAGGCATTTCTCCCAATTCATGCCGAAGAGATGACAAGTTCAAGCATATCCCCTAGGATTTGATTGACTCGCTCTACTTGACCACTTGATTGGGGATGGAAAGCGGTGCTAAAGGAGAGACGAAGTCAAGTGAAGACCTCGAAGCAAAGACGCCAAGACCAAGATGATGGAATGAATCAACATCTTCGAGAAGGGCAAATGGACCATGAAGATTGTGATAGTCTGTGACTTCCTTTCCTCTTACTCACGCCTTGAATCTCGGCCAGATTCTTGTTTAGTGGGGTGAGAGCTGTCATGTTCTGCATCAACCCTAGAGCTTGTTTGTAGCTAGTAGCATTGCATCCATGCATCATGTTTATTTTCCATGAAATTTGAAATGGGGATGATCAAGCCCAGCACTAAAACAATTCAAATAGGTTCAAATTCAAAATATTTTCAAAACCCAAATTGGTTTGCAAAAATATTCGTGATTAATGGAAAAGGTGAAAACCATATCCAGAGGTGATGGATATTTTCCAAGGCATTTTAGGATTTTGAATAAACCATATTGTATTTGAATTGGGGCATTTAAATACTATTAATATTTTTAAATGCTCTAACAATTCGAAAATAGTTAAGGGCCTCTGTAATAATTCAGTTAATGCCCATAATTATTTTCAGGATTTATTTAAATGGTTTAGTATTTTACTAAACTAAAACAAAACAGTAACAAAATAGAAAAAACACAAATAAAAAAGAGAGAGAGGGACCACTGGGCTCACCTTTCAGCCCACCCGCCCACTCCAGCCGCCCAGCCCACCACCGCCTCCTTCCCTGTCGCTTTCCTCCTCTCGCCAGAGGACGGGCGCAGGTTCTGACGCCACAGCATCACCGCGCCCGCCACCTCCCGCTGCCCCCGCCACCTCCTGCTTCCCCGCCCTCCTAGACGACGCCACGGAGAGCCACGCAGCCCTCGCCTCTCTCACTCTCCCGACCTCCCTCCTTCGCTTCTCTCCGGATCGATCAGACGCACTCGAGACCGCCGACGGAACCACCGCAGCCACCGTGGTTCCCTTGCCCTTCGCTTCTGTCCAACGGGTTCGCTCGACGCTGAAGAACTAAGATGAAGCACGCGCCACGGACGCTCAAACGACGCCATCGTTTTCGTTTTCCTCGTTGAGTACCATGGATCTCCACCGCCGGCGTGCCGCCGCCCGAAGCTTCCCGAGCTCGCTTATGGCTAATCGCAACCGCCGTGAGGCCACGATCCTTTCCCCTAACCCCATGCTCGATTGCCTCCCTAACCGCTTAACCACCTTGCCGAAGGCCTCGCCGGCGGCTATGGCGCGCCATGCGTTATTAGCTTGCCGAGCTCAAGGCCCGAGCCCATAAGCACGCCAAGACACTCCTGTGAGCACGAGCACCCTTCGCTTTTCCTCTTGTGCACCGTAGCATCGACACCATCCGCGCCGAGCTCCCGCCACCGCCACGACTCGCTTCCGCGAACTCCGCCACCCCGCACCTCCCGCTAGTCTCCTTAGATGCGCGCGAGCCCAAGGCCACGAGGGCCCTCCGCCTCTCTTTTTGGTCACCGGAGGAGGAAACTCAGATTCTCCGGTTGCCTCTCGCTCCGCCGGCGACGAGCCGCTGGGTCAACTCCGCGAGTTGACCTGGTTTGGCCTAGTTTGACTTCCCTGAGCCATCGACATGCGGGCCCGGCCGGCTAACTAATCTAGTTTAGGTTTAAACTAATTTAACTTAACCTAGGTTAGTGCTAATTGACTAGGTTAGTTTAGTTAGTCATCGACGTGTGGCCCCACACGCCAGTTTGACCTGGGGCGCCTGTTGACTCCGCTGACGTCACATTGACGTCAGTCGACGCAATAATTAGGTTTCTAGATTTAATTTAATTCAGAAATTTCGTAAAATACCCCAAACTTCTAAAATCATATAAATTCAACCGTAAATCGGATGGAAATAATTTATATATGAAAATGATCAGAAAAATATGAAGAATCTGTTTATGGCACTTTCATGCATGTTTGAACAAGTTAACCTCACTGAATAGGATGAATCATGATTAGGTAATTTATGAAATAGCATTTGGGGTTGGAATTCAACCTTGTTTGAAATCCACTTCAACTAACTTGGATTATTATTGCATTAGGTAAATTCAGTACCTTAATATGACATGTCATTCATGTGAATGTGCATTGCATTGATTGTGTTTCTCTTGTTTGCCGGTAATTGTCCCTCCCTAGAGACGATGTTCCGACGATTATTCGATGACACCGATGAAGAACTATATTATCTTCGTATGCCTGCAAGCAAAACCCCTTGTTCATTCCGATATAATCCCACTCTCTCGCCCTGCTCTATTTTACTGCATTAGGACAACAACGACTCATGTGTTACTTGTCATGTAGCTGAACCCCTTGATCCTTTGCATGACCTGTCATTCCACAAGAATTAGATGAAACCCACTAGTATGAGTAGGAATTGTTTGAGCCATGTTGTGCCTACTCATTTATGCTTGGTGTCATGCCCGCCATCGCTTAGAGTTGAGTCGGGTCTGATTCATCGGGAATGAATTGGAATTGTTATGAACATGTCCCATCGTGTGTGAGCTAAGTGTGTGAACACGATTTGGTAAAGGTAGGTGAGAGGCCATGTAGGAGTACATGGTGGGTTGTCTCATTGAAACCGCCCTCGTGAACTGAGTTCGTGTTTGTGATCCATGAAACAGCTTATTACCACGCATTGGGATCCTTAATTGACCCTCTCGGCTTCTTAACCACCCTTGTCCTCATCCGGAGTTGCAAGTAGTTTCGTGTTTGTAGCATGTCGGGGCCGCACGCAACGCTGACCTTAGGGGTGGGTAAAGGCGGTAGGCACTGTGGTCTGGCACCGAAAGTGCCCGCTTGGTATCTCGGGAACCCTGCACACATCGCTCGGGCTGTATGGGAAACCTCGCCGACTTCTCGGATGGAACCCGAATAGGCGATAAACCCGACTAGGGACTTGAGTGTTTAGGTAGGCCGTGGCCGACACCCACGCTGGGCTTCCGCTGAAGGTTGCCGAGTACATGTCGTAAACGCTGTAAGTGGTGAGAGCGTGAAGAAGTACACCGCAGGGTTTAATATGATCTATTCGAATAGCCGTGTCCACGGAGAAGGACTTCGGGTTGCCTATATCAGTTCATAGACAAGTGAAAGTGGATACCTAAAATGCGCAAGATAAGCGTGAGTGCTATGGATGGCGGTCTCAGAGGGAGACGGAGCGGTCCATAGTGGTGTATTGATATGGTGGATATGTGGACTCGCAAAGCGCCACCTCAAAAGAGTTACTTGCATGTGAGATCAGATAGCCACCGAGTCAAAGCTGGCTTGTCGCACCAAACTCCACCACCCCCTTTGATAATGATGCATATGTAGTTAGTTCTGATAAGTCTTGCTGAGTACAATTGTACTCACGCTTGCCTATTCTATGTTTTTGCAAAGAGACGCTGGCCTCGCTTAGTAGTTCCACGTGGACTTCGACGCTTAGCTTGTTACCTCAGCCACGATCTTGTGCCCTCAGCAGATCTGGTAGATAGTCGCTTCTCAGCCTTTTTTTCCATTTATAGTTGTCTCCGTAGATTGCATATGGTTAGCTTCCGCTTGTGCTTTGACTTGTATGTTTCGAGTGTTGGGTCATGAGACCCATGTTTGTAATATCTCGCCTCGGAGCCTAATGAATAATATCTGAGCGAGAGTTATGTTGTGATGCCACGTCAGATTTACACATATTGAGCATATGTGTGTATGTTTGAAATGCTTGGTATGTGGGATCCGACAAACTAGTTGTTTATCCTTGGCAGCCTCTCATATGGGGAAATGTAGTCTCGCCTCCGAGCGATAGTAGTCCGCTACAGCCCGGTTCACCGGAGTCCTCGCTAGCCCAAAGACTACCGCTGGACACTTGATCTGGCCGGTATGTGTTTCACTTGCCTTATGTCCGTCCTTCGGGAAATGTCACGCGTGTTATTCGAGTCCCGCTTAGCCTGCACATGCCCGGGATACCGAGTCCCGTTAGCCCTGCTACAAATCAATATATACGTTGATGACCGACATGCTCGATGTGATTCATGTATGCCTGCCCCATAGGTTAGCGCCGCTTTGGTTCACGATCAGCCATGTCGGCCCGGTTCTTTGTCATATGGATGCTAGCGACACTATCGTATACATGAGCCAAAAGACGCAAACGGTCCCGCCATGGTAAGGCGACAATTGTGGGAATACCGCGTGAGGCCGCAAAGTGATATGATGTGTTACATGCTAGATCGGTGTGACTTAGGATCGGGTCCCAATGGAATTTCCAAAGGTTGAAGGGTACCAAGAGCCGTTGATGCTCGCTTAACTCGATTTACGTACGCCGCAATTAGCAATGTATTGAGCGATTTTCTCTTCATCCTAGTCCACCAAAACCTCCGCGAGATCTTGATACATTTTAGTACTACCAGATGAATGGTGAGAGGAGAGTCATGAGCTTCCTTAAGGATCAATTGCCGTAGCTGTTGTTTCTTGGGAACCACCAAGCGTTTTCAAGAAGACAACACTCGCTCATCTATGGAGAAACACTTAGCAGCTCCGCTTAGCGATGTTCTCCTTGATCCGAGATATCCTCTATCATATCGGGCCGAAAGCAGCTATGATTCGATCCGAAGATCAGGTTTCGCCACCAGGTCCTCGGGAACGAAGTCAATCAAATCCTAGAGGATATGCTTCAAGCTTCATTCATCTCTTTCGCATGAATTGGGAGAAATGCCTTCCATTCGCCGAAGTTCGCTTATAACAATAGTTATCAAGCAGCTTGGGCAAAGCCCTTCAAGTTCTTTATGGACGGAAATGTTTAACGCTCTTAACCGGTCGTAAACCGGGAGAGACAACTCTTTGGCTCGGATATGATTCAGAAGCGTAAGAGCAGGTTCAAGGCCATCCGTGAGAAATTGAAAACAGCCCAATCTCGCCAAAAGAGCCAATATGACCGCAAGCATAAGCCTATGACTTATGAAATTGGCGAGAAGGCTTACCTTCGGGTTACCCTCTAAAGGGAACCCATCGCTTCGGTATCAAAGGCAAGTTGGCTCCTCGTTACATTGACCTTTTCGCATTCTTGCCAAACGAGGGAAGTTGCCACCAATTGAACTACTCCGCATCTTCCAAGGTCCATGATGTCTTCCACGCTTCCCAACTCAGGCTTTGCTTCTGATCCTATCCGTGGAGTGGACCACTAAACGCTTGATCTCCAAGATAACCTCACCTATCGAGAATATCCTGCTCAGATTTCGATCAAGCCGAGCGCACTCACCGGACGCACGGAATATCAAGTTTCTAAAGGTTCAATGGTCAAACCATTCTCGAGCAAGAGGCAACTTGGGAAAGGGAGGATCGCTTCACTTGAGTATCCCACCTTTTCGAACAGATCCTAAATCTCGGACGAGATTCTTTGAGTGGGGTGAGTTGTCACATCCCGTATAGACCATGCATTAGGTGTGCATCATGTTTAAATTTCCATTTGAATTTGAAATGGGAAGGCAGAAACCTGTAACACCCCCTTAAAACAACTAGGGTTTACTAAAATTTATTTCAATGAACCAAATGCCCTTCAAAATGCTCATCCTCTTTGTTTGGGTTCGAACCCATGTCAAAGGAGGTGCACCATTTTCTAGGTCACCTAAGGGTTCTAGAATTAATCCACTAGTTTTGAAATGAGCATTTCAAATTATGAAAATATTTTAAATGTTCAAAATTGTCAAACCAAAATGTTTCATGTTGGGAATATTCCAACAAGTGACCAGGAGCATTTTGGTAATTTTAAAATAGTTTTGGTATTTTTAAAACCCCAACAGAGTTACGTAAATTAGAAAAAGACTAAAAGGAAAAGCTTACTCCTGTCGCCATGACCGCCCACTCCGGCCGCCCAGCCTGCCAGCCAAGGCCAATGAAAGTGCTTATTCTGCCAGCAGCAGCCTGGTGTCGGCAAGGCGAGCTAGGGCGCGCCACGCACTGTCACGCCTCGCTTCACCTCGCCGCTGCCCTCGACGACCTCCGCTGCCGCCTCACCCCGACACCCCATTCTCCTCGCCTCTCTCTCGCCTTCCCCCAACTCTGGCCGACGCCATCGCCGACAGGCCACCGCCGACGCTGTGCTCCCCGCCATCCATGCTCCTCCCCATCAGGTCCAGCAGTTCGCCGCACCCCAGCATACTCTAGCTAGCCTAGTTCCGCCGCTTAAGCGCCCGGTTACTACACGCACTCGACCGAGCTTGAAGTCACGGAGATCCCCATCGCCGCCACAGATCGCATCGCCTCAACCCCGACGAGGCTCTCACGGGTTCACCGTGAGCTCGGCTACCCCCGCCCTTCCGCTTCTTCCTCCTGCACCACAACGAAGCGACGTTGATCACCCGAACGCATCGCCGGAGTTCGTCGCCGACGAGGCTCCGGCCACCCAACGCCACGCCACCCTGTCCATCGTGACTCACCGAAGTTGCGCCGGGCCTAACTATGCACTTCCCGCCGCCGCCGAGCCCCTAGCAACTAATTCGACATCACCGAGCCCCGCCGCCTCGACTGTCAGCCGGGCGCCAACTCCGCCATCCCGACCAAGCTAACCCCACCACTAACCATGCTCACCTCCAGCCTTCACGAGATGCTCCTCAAGGCCCATTTGGTGGCCGGAAGTGCAAAAGCACTTGTTCGGCGCTCAAGCCTCGCCAAGGCTAGACGCCGTGAGTTGACTCCCGTCTCAGGCCCCTGCTGATCGCCTCGAGTCAATGATGTGGGGCCCTCCAGCTAAACTAATTAGGATTAGTTCTAATTAATTAAATTAGTTAAACCAACCCTCGACATGCGGGTCCCACTGGTCAGCTTGACCTCGGACGACCCTGCTGACCCCTCGACGACACGCTGACCTCATGCCGACGATTAATTCAAATTCTGGATTTATTTTATATAGTAAATTCCGAATATAATTCAAATTTCAAATGCTTATAACTTTTATCTATAACTCCAAATGCAAAGATTTATATATGAAAATTATCGAAAAATACACTCTATCCATTGGTACAGGTTTCATGCATGTTAAAACAAGTTAACTATGCTGAATAACCAGATTAAGATATTGCACCATTAGGTTTAACTCAATGAGCTATCATTTGAACCTTTGATTCAAATGAGCTCATCCCCTGTTTTTTCCAACTTGCATTAGGCCAACACACATCCATATTGCCATGTCATAGCATGCATCATATTGTTGCATATTGTCTTGTGTGTTTATTTCGGTGTGTTTTCATGATAGGTTCTGCCTCAAGATAACCTCGATTACCCATCCAAGGGCGTTCTCACCCCAGGCCCATCAGCAAGCAATTCATTGATCATTCCGATACAAACCCATGTTCTCGCTTCGCTCTCGCATCGCATTAAGACAACGCGATTCAACTGCTGTGTGCTGCGTAGTTGAACCCACTTCCTTTGCATGACCTGTCATTGCCATAAAGAATTAGATGAAACCCACTAGTATGTGTAGGAGTTGATTGAGCCATGTTTGTGATTCCTACCATGCTATGCTTGCTATGCTTAGAGTTGTGTCAGTCCGCTCATCGGGATGATGAACTGGAGTGAAAGGTTGTGTTGGTTCGAGAGTGAAAGTGTTGAACACGACGGTAAAGGTATCGATGAGAGGCCATGTAGGAGTACATGGTGGGTTGTTTCATTGAAGCCGAACTTAAGAACTGAGATCTGTGTTTGTGATCCATGAACCAGCTTACTACCACACATTGGGATCCTTAATTGACCCTCCTCGGCTTCTTAACCACCCCTGCTCATAGTCCGGAGTTGCAAGTAGTTTCGTGTTTGTAGCTTGGGGCCGCACGCAACGCTGACCTTAGGGGTGGGTTGTGTTGCGCGGTAGGCACCGTGGGTCTGTACCGAGTGCCCGCTTATATCTCGAACCCCGCACACATCGCTCGGGCTGTATGGGAAACCTCGCCGACTTCATGGATGGAACCCGAATAGGCGATAAACCCGACTAGGGACTTGAGTGTTTAGGTAGGCTGTGGGCCGACACCCACGCTGGGCTTCCGCTGAAGGTTGCCGGTACATGTCGGTAAACGCATTTATAAGTGGTGAGAGCGCAGGTGAAGAAGTATACCCCGCAGGTTAAATATGATCTATTCAATAGCCGTGTCCACGGAGAAGGACTTCGGGTTACCTATATCGTTCATAGACAAGTAAATGGATACTACTAAAAGCCTCAAGATAGTGTGAGTATCGTGGATGGCCTTCTGGGATGACGAGAGGATCCACGGTGGAGTATTGTGATGGTGAATAGTGGACTCGTAATGTACAAAAATGCTTTACAAAGTGTGTCACGAGGATAGCTTAGCCAAGAGTCAAAGTCGGCTTGTGCAAATAACTCCACCTCCTTCTTGAGAATGTGCATGTATGATAGGATTCTGTGGAAGACTTGCCAGTACTTTTGTACTCATGTTTGCTTAATCAATATTTTTCAGAGGACTATACTACCCTCCGACGGATTCTATGTAGATGTTGACTTCGATTTAGTAAGCTAGCCACCTGTGGCGATCTAAGACTTGTGAAGGGCCATTGTAGATAGAAAGGCTCCAACAAGCTTTCTTTCTTTCTAGAGTCCTGCACTCTGCACTACTTTGCTTCCGCATGTGCTTGTATGATTGTATGATTTGAGTGTTGGGTCATGTGACCCCTACCTGTATGACTATGTTATGTATGGCTCCTGAGCCTCTTAAATAAAGTACTTGAGTTGTAGAGTTTTGTTGTGATGCCTTGTTGTATTTACTCATATCGGGCATATTATGGTATGATTGAAATGCTTGGTATGAGTGGGATCCCACAAACTAGTTGTTTATCCTTGGCAGCCTCTCATATGGGGAAATGTAGTCTCGTGCTTCGAGCGATAGTAGTCCGCCATGTTCTGGCTCACGGAGTCCTCGCTAGCCCAAAGACTACTGCTTGGACACTTGATCGGCTTCTAAGATGTGTTTCATTTCGCCTTATGTCTCGTTCCTTCGGGAAATGTCACGCGGTGATACTTGAGTCCCGCTTAGCCTGCCACATGCCCGAATACCGGAGTCCTCATAGCACAAAGCTACAGCCCGAGTTCATACGCTGATGACCGACATGCTCAAGTGATTCATGTATGCCTGTCCCCATAGGTTAGTGCCGCTTGGGTTCACGATCAGCCATGTCGGCCCGGTTCTTTTGCCATGTGGATGCTAGCGACACCATCATATACGTGAGCCAAAAGGCTAAACGGTCCCTGCCATGGTAAGGCGACAATGTGGGAATACTGCGTGAGGCCGCAAAGTGATATGAGGTGTTACCACTAGGTCGATGTGACTTGGAATCGGGTCCCGACAGCAGCACTCAAGTACTTTTATTTAAGAGGCTCCGAGGAGCCATACATAACATAGTCATACTGTAGGGGTCACATGACCCAACACTCAAGTCATACAATCATACAAGCACATGCGAAGCAAAGTAGTCTGCATGCACTCTAGAAAGAAAGAAAGCTTGTTGGAGCCTTTCTATCTACAATGGCCCTTCACAGTCTTAGATCGCCACCGGGTGGCTAGCTTACTCGTCAAGTCAACATCTACATAGAATCTGGCTTTGAGGGGTAGTATAGTCCTCCTAAAAATATTGATTACAAACATGAGTACAAAAGTACTCAAAGAAGTCTTACCACGTAATCCTATCATACATGCACATTCTCAAGAAGGAGGTGGAGTTATTTGCAGCAAGCCACTTTGACTCTTGGCTAAACTATCCCACGTGACACACTTTGTAAAGCATTTTGTCGCATACGCAGTCCACTATTCACCATCACAATACTCCACCGTGGATCCTCTCTCGTCATCCCCGAGAGGGCCATCCACTATACTCACACTTATCTTGAGGCTTTTAGTAGTATCCATTTACTTGTCTATGAACCGATATAGGTAACCTGTAAGTCCTTCTCCGTGGACGGCTATTCAATAGATCATATTTAACCCGCAGGGTATACTTCTTCACACACGCTCACCACTTATCGCCGCTTACCGACATGTACTGCAACCTTCAAGCGAAGCCTAACGGGTGTCGGCCTCAGCCTACCCAAACACTCAAGTCCCTAGTCCAGTTTATCGCCTATTCGGTTCCATCCGCAGGAGTCCGCCGAGGTTTCCCATACAGCCCCGAACGATGTGCAGGGTTCCCGAGATACCAAACGGCACTGACACCGGGCCACTTGGTGTTCACCGCAACACAACCCACCCCTAAGGTCAGGCGCTATGCATGGCCCCAAAGATGCTACAAACACCGTAAACTACTTGCAACTCCTGACTATGAACAGGGTGGTTAGAAGTTTAGAGGGTCAATTATGATCCCAATGTGTGGTAGTAATCGTTCATGGATCACAAACACAGATCTCAGCCTAAGTTCGCTTCAATGAAACAACCCACCATGTACTCCTACATGGCCTCTCATCGATACCTTTACCAAATCGTGTTCAACACTTTCACTCGAACCAACACAACCTTTCACTCCAGTTCATCATCCCGATGAGCCGCACTGACGCAACTCTAAGCATAGCAAGCATAGCATGGTAGGAATCACAAACATGGCTCAATCAACTCCTACACATACTAGTGGGTTTCATCTAGTTATCGTGGCAATGACAGTCATGCAAAGGAAGTGGGTTCAACTACCGCAGCACACAACAGCTTGAATCGCGTTGTCTTAATGCAGAAACGAGAGCGTAAGCGAGAACATGGGTTTGTATCGAATGATCAATGAATTGCTTGCTCGATGGAACTGGGGTAGAGAACCGCCTTCAGATGGGTAATCGAGGTTATCTTCGGGCAGTAACCTATCATGAAAACACATCAAATAAACACACAAGACAATATGCAACAATATGATGCATGCTATGACATGGCAATATGGATGTGTTGGCCTAATGCAAGTTGAAAAACAGGGATGAGCTCATTTGAATCAAAGGTTCAAATGATAGCTCATTTGAGTTAGGCCTAATGGTGCAATATCTTAATCTGGTTATTCAGCATAGTTAACTTGTTTTAACATGCATGAAACCTGTACCAATGGATAGAGTGTATTTTTCTGATAATTTTCATATATAAATCTTTGCATTTGGAGTTATAGATAAAAGTTATAAGCATTTGAAATTTGAATTATATTCTCGAATTTATTATAAAAAATAAATCCAGAATTTGAATTAATGCGCCAAGATGAGGTCAGCGGACGTCAGGGTCAACGGGTCGTCCAGGTCAAACTGACCAGTGGGACCCGATGTCGTGGTTGGTTTTAACTAATTTAATTAATTAGAACTAATCCTAATTAGTTTAACTAGAGGGCCCCACCGTCATTGACTCAGACAACAACAGGCCCACGGACAGGTCAACTCATCATGCTCAGCCAAGCGAGGCCAGCGCGCAAGGAGCAAGTGCTTTTGCACTTTCCGCCACCAAATGGAGCGCGGGAGCATCTACGTGAAGTCGGAGGTGAGCCATGTTAGTGGTGGGGTTAGCTTGGCCTGGATGGTCGGAGTTGGCGCCCGACGATTTGTGCGGGCGGCGGCCGGGCTCGGGTGATGTCAATTAGTTGTTAGGGCTCGGCGAGGCGGGAAGTGCATAGTTAGGCCAGGCAACTCGTGAGTGCGATGGATGTGGTGGCGGGTTGCAGTGGCCGGAGCCTCGCCGGGCGACGAGCCCCAGGGCAATGCTCGGGTGATCAACGGCGCTGCTAGGTGCAGGAGTAAGAGAGCGGAGAGGACGGGGAGTAGCCAGCTCACAAAGGAACCCAGAGAGCCTCGCTGGGTCTGGGCGGTTCGATGCGGCGGCGACGGCGATAGGGATCTCTATGCTTCAAGCCCCGAGGTGCGGTAGTAGCTTGGGCGCTTAGAGCGAGCGGAACTAGGCTAGCTAGAGGTACTGGGTGCGCGGAGCTGCCGGACACTGGGGAGGAGCATGGATGGCGGGAGCACGGGTCGACGGTGGCGCTGGCGGCGATGGCGCGCGGCCAGTTGGGGGAGAGCGAGAGAGGAGCAGGGGAGAATGGGGTGTCCAGGGGGTCGGGCGACGACGTGAGGTCGCCTGCATGGCGTAAGCGTAGGGTGAAGCAGGCGGCGGCTACCATGTATGCGCGCGCGCGCACGGCCGGCAAGACAGTTGCTCGTCAAGCCGAGCTAAGCAGCTAAGGCAAGGCTGTTGGGCCGGGTAAAGTGGGCTTGTCAATGCATGTGTAAGCTTTTCCTTTTTTAAGCTTTTTCTATTTTCTCAGAACTCTGTTGGGGTTTTTAAAATTACCAAAACTATTTTAAAAATTACCAAATGCTCCTCGGTCACTTGTTGGAATATTCCCAACATGAAACATTTTGGTTTGACAATTTTGAACATTTAAAATATTTTTCATAATTTGAAATGCTTATTTCAAAAACTTGTGAATTAATTCTAGAACCCTTAGGTGACCTAGAAAATGGTGCACCTCCTTTGACATGGATTCTGAACCCAAACAAAGAGGATGAGCATTTTGAAGGGCATTTTGATTCATTGAAATAAATTTTAGTAAACCCTAGTTCTTTAAGGGGGGTGTTCTGGGGTTTCCTGCCTTCCCCATTTCAAATTCAAATGAAATTTAAACATGATGCACACCCTAATGCATGGTCTATCTGGGATGTGACAACTCACCCCCACTCAAAAGAATCTCGCCCCGAGATTTAGGATCTGCTATAAAAAGGTGGGATACTCAAGTCGAAGACGATCCTCCCTTTCCCAAGTTGCCTCTTGCTCGGAATGGTTTGACCATTGAACCTTTAGAAACTTGATATTCCGTCGCCGAGTGGTACGCCGGCTTGGTCGAGAATACGAACGGGATATTCTCGATAGGTGAGGTTATCTTGGAGATCAAGCGCTTGTGGTCCACCCACGGATAGGATCCGAGAAGCAACGCCTGAGTTGGGAAACGGAAGACATCATGGACCTTGGAAAGATGCGGAGGTAGTTCCAATTGGTAGGCAACTTCCCTCGCTTGGCAAGAATGCGAAGGGTCCAATGTAACGAGGAGCCAACTTGCCTTTGATATCAAACGATGGGTTCCTTTAGAGGGGTAAACCAAGGTAAGCCTTCTCGCCAATTTCATAAGTCATAGGCTTATGCTTGCGGTCATATTGGCTCTTTTGACGAGATTGGGCTGTTTTCAATTTTTCACGATGACGCGAACCTGCTTTTTCCGCTTCCTGAATCATATCCGAGCCAAAGAGTTGTCTCTCCCTGTTTCACCAGTTAAGAGGCTCTCACATTTCCGCCCATAAAGAACTTCAAAGGGCTTTGCCCAAGCTGGCTTGATAACTATTGTTATAAGTTTAACTCGTGAATGGAAGGCATTTTTCCCAATTCATGCCGAAAGAGATGATGAAGCTCAAGCATATCCTCTAGGATTTGATTGACTGCTCTACTTGACCACTTGATTGGGGATGAAAGCGGTGCTAAAGGAGAGACGAGTTCCCATAGCGCTTTGGAAACTTTCCCAAAATCGAGAGGTGAAGAGACTTCCACGGTCCGAAAGTTAATCTCCAATGGAACACCATGAAGAGACACTATCCGAGAGATGTACAGCTCAGCTAGCTGACTAGCGGTTATGCTCTCGAACGGTAGGAAGTGGGCTACTTTGGAAAGACGATCAACGACAACGAAGATAGCGTTATTCCTCTCTTGGTCCTGGAAACCCGTGATGAAATCCATACCGATTTTATCCCATTTCCATTCAGGAATTTCCAAAGGTTGAAGGGTACCAAAGAGGCCGTTGATGCTCGCTTAACTCGACGACGACGCCGCAATTAGCAATGTATTGAGCGATTTTTCTCTTCATCCTAGTCCACCAAACCTCCGCGAGATCTTGATACATTTTAGTACTACCAGGATGAATGGTGAGAGGAGAGTCATGAGCTTCCTTAAGGATCAATTGTCGTAGCTGTTGTTTCTGGGAACCACCAAGCGTTTTCAAGAAGACAACACTGTTCATCTATGGAGAAGCATCTAGCAGCTCCGCTTAGCGATGTTCTCCTTGATCCGAGATATCCTCTATCATACCGCCGAGCAGCTATGATTCGATCCGTAAGATCAGGTTTCGCCACCGTGGTGGAAAGGAATCCTCGAGGAACAATGTGAAGATTAAGCTTTAAATTCCTCGTGGAGAATTGGTTGACTTTGTTGTAACATCAAATTGTTACAATAAGATTTATGACTTAGTGCGCCACCATGACATTGGCTTTGCTCGGGTGTAGGATATTCCTAAGTCGAAATCAGTATCAATCTCGACCCAACGCCTTTGCCTCGAGATTCAAACCGTTGGGTGAAGATATATTTCAGACTTTGGTGATCAGTAGATTTCGCAACGATTACCCAGAGGTAATGTCGCCAGGTTTTGAGTGCATGAACCATCGCCGCAAGCTCTAGATCGTGTGGGATAGTTATCCTCATGTGGACGAATCGTCGAGAAGCGAGGCAATCACATGACGATCTTGCATGAGTATGCAACCTAGTCCTTGTCGCGAGGCGCCGAATAGATAATAAAGTCCTTAGAGAAATCTGTGGAACAAGTACGGAGCAGATGTCAGCGCCTTTTCAGCCTCCGAAAGCTGATCTCGACTGTAGGCCCATTCGAACTTCTTATCTTTCTTGAGGAGTTCGTTAGAGGTTTAGCAACTTTAGAGAAATTCTCGATTTAAGCGGCGGCAATAGCTCGCTAAACCGAGGAAACTACGAACTTGCTTAACCGATTCAGTGGAGTCCAATCAAGGACGGCTTGAACTCGCCGATTGACAAAGAATGCCCTTACCAGAGATTACATGTCCTAGATAGGTCACTGCAACCGAATTCACATTTAGAGAATTTGGCATAAAGGCTGTGCTCTCAAGTTTCATCAATACTAGCCTTAGATGTTCGCATGTTCTTCCTCATTCTTGAGTAGATGAGTATATCATCGAGGTATACCACTACATTAATTTATCCAAATACTCCATGAAGATTGAGTTCATTAACCGAGAGAAAGTGGTGGAGCATTGGTTAATCCGAAGGACATGACGTGTACTCAGATGGCCATAACGAGTGACAAAGGCCGCTTTTAGGAATGTCCCTCGTTTGATTTTGATTTGATGGTAGCCCAACCTCAAATCCATCTTGAAAAGATCGAGGATCCAGCGAGCTGATCATATGTGTCGTTGATCCCGGGAGCGGATACTTGTTCTTGATAGTGACCAAATTGACAGTCGGTAATCTACAACCATCCGATCCGTATTCATCCTTCTTCTTGACGAAGAGGACGGGCAAGCCCATGGAGATGAACTAGGGCGGATGAAACCCTTTGCAAGGACTCATCGAGTTGTTTCTAAGTTCAGCTAGTTCTAGGGGTGCCATCTTATAAGGTCTTCTAGAGATTGGGACGGTTCCGGAATAAGATCTATCACTTAACTCGACATCCCCGCTGTGTGGAACACCGCGCTTCCTCCGAAAGACATCCGGAAAATCACGGACCACCGGAATATCTTCGAGGTCCGGAAGGGGTTGGCATTTAATGAGTAAAGTCTGGCGCTTAGACACTCGGGTTAAAACATCCACTGCTTTGCCCAAGAATGGGTAAGTTGAACAGTTCTAGTAGAGCAATCAATCTTAGCATAATGGGCTGACATCCATCCATACCCAAGATGATGTTTATGTCCGAGGACTTGAGAGCTATTAGAGATGCAAGAAAGACTAATCTGTCGACAAGAATTTCATTCCCATGGCTTATTCTAGAGGTTTGCCATCTAGAACCAGGAGTTTGAATTTCCATGGAGGTAGGCATGTCACGTAATGTAGGTTGTGCAATCGAGCATAGCTCTCGTAAATAAATGAATGAGATGCTCCAAGATCAAATAGAACAGTTTGTTTGATGACCATTAACAAGAAGCGCATCGAGGACGACGCTGGGATCCTCATAGGTTTCTTCAGCAGAGACATAGTTGACATGGCCACGAGTGGTGGCAACCGGCTTGGCATAGGCATCTTTCCTCGCTGGCTTGCCGCGCCAAATGACTTCCCAACTTGATTGGGGTTGTTCTGGGACACTCTCGGATATAGTGGCCTGCCTCTCCACACTTGAAGCAAGTGATCACGCTTGGACGTGGAGTAGCACTAGCAGTTGGACCTCCATAAGTCTTGGGTGGAAAATACGGTTGGTTGGGGCGAGGCGCCAAGGATGGCCTGGGTGTACTCGGGTGGTAGAGCCAGATTTGGGACCCAAACCCGCGCTTCGGGACCCAGAGCCGATGACGATCCGTAATCGGATGTGCTTATGCGTGAAGTCTCATAATCACCGCCTAGCTTTGGCCACCGATAGCCTTATTGACTAGCTTCGGAAAGAGGTACACTCATGCAAACGGAGATCTCACAGTAGCTCAGGCTAAGTCCTTACGGAACCTCGCCGCTTCTTAGCATCGGTAGAAACTTCTTCGAGCATAACGTGCTAACCTCCCAAATTACGGTCAGAGGCGCCCACCGTCACCTACCTTGGGTGAAACTGCAGAATTCTCACGCTTATGGGTCCATAAGACCTTCGAATATGGTGCTCGCGAAGGCGGCATCAATTCATCCCAAGTTGTAACTTGTCCACCGGACGATAGCCTCATAATTTTCCCACCGTGAGATCGGCAGGCCTTCCAGATGATAGGCGCAAAGGTAACTTTGTCGCCTCACCACGCTATGAACGCAGCTTGTGGTGGATATCATGAGCTAATCATCTCGCCGAGTGGTTCGACGGAACATTTGAACTTTGGAGGTATAGCTTGACTAAATCATTAAGTGAAACCCCATCGCTTGGTCAAGCGGTCTGTGTTTTGTTCAATCCGCCCAATAAGCGGTTGGTTTTCGCTATTATGCTCGCTTCAAAGATCACCTCACCAAGGATGGCGGTTATGCGATTCACATTTTGGCTGCATCGCTTCTCCTCGCCCGAGCAAGCAGGAGATTTCAGTGTTGACCATCCCGGAGACAAGGCAAAGGTTAAACCAGATGGCAGAATTTAACAAGGAAGTGCGAAGGTAATGGACAGCATGGAATGCAAAGATGTTCATCCGTATGACATGGTAATATAAAACTGCCATATATATATATACCATCGGTCATACACACCATTCATAGTTTAGTACAAGCCTGACAGAGTACAACTATAAGGGAAGGCGTTACATCTCATCGGAAGCATTCCAACTCCTATACATTATTTTTCTACACTTCCTAACGATACACACTAGGTCGTATTCCACGAGTCACGCAGACGGTGGAAACACAACTAGTACCATACTAGGAATACTACTACTATCTCAGCAGCTCCATAGTAGTCCTCATAGAAGTCACCACCTGCACTGAAGTGGAACATGATCGTCCCGGAAATGCATAACTCGGGGGCCTGTGGACCATAAGGACTTGGATGTGGCCGTGGACCAACAAACGGTGGCAGACGAGGCCCACGAGGAGGAGTGATGCTCCAACCTCACGCCACTCCATAAAGTCCGCAGACTCTCCCGCACGGGTACAAGTCTCTCGTGTCCATATATCCGCTTGCACGGCAGTGCAAACCTAGTCGAGTAGCCCAAAGGGTCGAACGGCATTAAATAGTTCCATACGCAAGGCCCTGCTCACGGTCCTTGTCCTCCAAAGAACTCAAGAGTGGTACGGAGGAGTGAGTCTCATGGGATGCATCGCTGTACAAACCCTCAAGGTAGCCATGCGCCCTGTGAAGGGATGCCGCATATAGCGGAAATCGTTGTTGCAAAGAGCAGCCCCGGCTCAATAATAGTCATCATGGAATAGGCTGCATCTTGCATGTATATTCCAATAGTGATTCCGAGCCCATAAGAACAAAGAAGTGGCTCAAGAGCTCGGTAAGATGGATAAATCCGACCGCGCATAGATATTGGCTTTGATTGAAATTTAACCGCTCCTCGACGGATATTCAGGATACCATCGATAACCAGCCTCAATCATCACCCTAACTAACATGGCCGTGTGACCGCACACATCAATGCAACGAGTCAAAGTAACCACTTGGTTCTCGGGAACGGGTGGCCATCCGAAGCACAGCCACAATGCAAAGGCATTAGAATTTCTAGGAAAATCGGGCAAAGATAACATCTCAGAATGCTCAAAATCAGATTTGAGACATTACCAAATCAGATTGCAAAACCACTCAACAACATCATATCAAGGTTCTCGTTCAAATGATAGCATACTAAAATTTAGTAGCACCGAATCGAGGATGTAACCAACAATCCTATAAGTTACTACGGATTAGTAACACGTGAACGATAGAGAGAAGAGAGCCTAGTCCTATACCCACGCCGAATGAGAAGAGGATGACTCAGATCGAGGGCATAAGGTAAAGAAGTAAAAAGAGCCTTACGCTCCTCCCACAATCAATTCCCTACATATAACTAAAGCATTTCTAGACTCAACTTCACCAGTTTGGCTTAGCGAACCTACAGTGCAGCCCTCGCTCGATGCCAACGCTGTCAGACCCCGATTCCAAGTCACATCGACCTAGCTGGTAACACCTCATATCACTTTGCGGCCTCACGCACGGTATTCCCACGGTGTCGCCTTACCATGGCCCGGACCGCTTGCGCTTTTGGCTCACGATATGATAGTGTCGCTAGCATCCACATGACAAAGAACCCGGCCGACATGGCTAGTCGTGAACCCAAAGCGCACTAACCTATGGGGACAGCATACATGAAACACTTCGAGCATGTCGGTCATCAACGATGAACTCGGTCAGTAGCATCGGGCTATCAGACTCCTAGATCCCGGTCAGCAAGGCTAGGCAGACTCCAAGTATCACCGCGCGACATTTCAAGGGATGTATATAGGAATGAAATGAATCACATGCCAAGGCCAAGTGTCCAAGCAGAGTCTGGCTAGGTGACTCCGTGAACTGGGTTAAGGACTACTATCGCCGTATAACGAGACTACATTTCCCATAAGAGAGGCTGCCAAGGATAAACAACTAGTTTGTCGGATCCCACTCATACCAAGCATTTCAATCATACACGCAATATGCCCGATATGAGTAAATACAACAAGGCATCACAACAAAACTCTACAACTCAAGTACTTTATTTAAGAGGCTCCGAGGAGCCATACATAACATAGTCATACAGTAGGGTCACATGACCCAACACTCAAGTCATACAATCATACAAGCACATGCGAAGCAAAGTAGTCCTGCATGACTCTAGAAAGAAAGAAAGCTTGTTGGAGCCTTTCTATCTACAATGGCCCTTCATAAGTCTTAGATCGCCACCGGTGGCTAGCTTACTCGTCAAGTCAACATCTACATAGAACTGGCTGAGGGGTAGTATAGTCCTCTGAAAAATATTGATTACAAACATGAGTACAAAAGTACTCAGAAGTCTTACCACGTAATCCTATCATACATGAACATTCTCAAGAAGGAGGTGGAGTTATTTGCAGCAAGCCAGCCTTTGACTCTTGGCTAAACTATCCCACGTGACACACTTTGTAAAGCATTTTGTCGCATACACAGTCCACTATTCACCATCACAATACTCCACTGCGGATCCTCTCTCGTCATCCCCGAGAGGGCCATCCATTTATACTCACACTTATCTTGAGGCTTTTAGTAGTATCCATTTACTTGTCTATGAACCGATATAGGTAACCCAGAAGTCCTTCTCCGTGGACACGGCTATTCAATAGATCATATTTAACCCCGCAGGGTATACTTCTTCACACACGCTCACCACTTATCGCCGCTCACACGACATGTACTCTGCAACCTTCAAGCGGAAGCCCAACGTGGGTGTCGGCCTCACCTACCCAAACACTCAAGTCCCTAGTCCAGTTTATCGCCTATTCGGTTCCATCCGCAGGAGTCCGCCGAGGTTTCCCATACAGCCCCGAACGATGTGTGCAGGTTCCCGAGATACCAAACGGCACTCTAGACACCGGGCCACTTTGCCTACCGCAACACAACCCACCCCTAAGGTCAGCAAGCACGCGGCCCCAAAGATGCTACAAACACCGTAAACTACTTGCAACTCCCTGACTATGAACAGGGTGGTTAAGAAGCCGAGAGGGTCAATTAAGGATCCCAATGTGTGGTAGTAACTGCTTCATGGATCACAAACACAGATCTCAGCCTAAGTTCGCTTCAATGAAACAACCCACCATGTACTCCTACATGGCCTCTCATCGATACCTTTACCAAATCGTGTTCAACACTTTCACTCGAACCAACACAACCTTTCACTCCAGCTCATCATCCCGATGAGCCGACTCGACGCAACTCTAAGCATAGCAAGCATAGCATGGTAGGAATCACAAACATGGCTCAATCAACTCCTACACATACTAGTGGGTTTCATCTAGTTATCGTGGCAATGACAGTCATGCAAAGGAAGTGGGTTCAACTACCGCAAAGACACAACAGTTGAATCGCGTTGTCTTAATGCAAGAAACGAGAGCGTAAGCGAGAACATGGGTTTGTATCGAATGATCAATGAATTGCTTGCCCGATGGAACTGGGTAGAGAATCGCCTTCAGATGGGTAATCGAGGTTATCTTCTAAGCGTAACCTATCATGAAAACACACCAAATAAACACACAAGACAATATGCAACAATATGATGCATGCTATGACATGGCAATATGGATGTGTGTTGGCCTAATGCAAGTTGGAAAAACAGGATGAGCTCATTTGAATCAAAGGTTCAAATGATAGCTCATTTGAGTTAGGCCTAATGGTGCAATATCTTAATCTGGTTATTCAGCATAGTTAACTTGTTTTAACATGCATGAAACCTGTACCAATGGATAGAGTGTATTTTTCGATAATTTTCATATATAAATCTTTGCATTTGGAGTTATAGATAAAAAGTTATAAGCATTTGAAATTTGAATTATATTCTGAATTTATTATATAAAAATAAATCCAGAATTTGAATTAATGCATCAAGATGAGGTCGCTGGACGTCAGGGGTCAACGGGTCGCCCAGTCAAACCGACCAGTGGGACCCGCATGTCGTGGTTGGTTTTAACTAATTTAATTAATTAGAACTAATCCTAATTAGTTTAACCGAGGGGCCCCACCGTCATTGACTCGCATACCAACAGGCCCACTTGACAGGTCAACTCATCGGGCTCAGTCACGGCAGGCAAAGCGCCAAGTGAGCAAGTGCTTTTGCACTTTCCGCCACCAAATGGAGCGCGGGAGCATCTACGTGAAGTCGAGGTGAGCCGCAAGCGGTGGGGTTAGCTTGGCCTGGATGGTCGAGTTGGCGCCATGACGAGAGCCGGCGGCCGGGCTCGGGTGATGTCAATTAGTTGTTAGGGTTTCGGCGAGGCGCGGAAGTGTATAGTTAGGCCCAGCCGCAACTCGTGAATGCGATGGACAAATGGCGTGGGTTGGGTGGCCGGAGCCTGCGGGCGACGAGCCGCACGGCGCGTTTCGGTGATCAACGCGGCGCTTGCTAGGTGCAGGAGGAAGAGAGCGGAGAGGACGGGAGTAGCTGTGCTCACAAGGAACCCAGAGAGCCTCGTCGGGCTCTGGGCGGTCGATGCGCGGGCGACGGCGATGGGGATCTCCGCGGCTTCAAGCTCCTGGCCGAGGTGCGTAGTAGCCGGGCGCTTAGAGCGAGCGGAACTAGGCTAGCTAGAGGTACCGGGTGCGGCGGAGCTGCTGGACACTGGTGGGGAGGAGCATGATGGCGGGAGCACGGCGGCCGACGGTGGGCGATGATGGCGGCGGGCCAGTTGGGGAGAGCGAGAGAGGAGCAGGGGGAGAATGGGTGTCCAGGGGTCGGGCGACGACGGAGGTCGCCCGTGGCGGCGGGCGCGAGGGTGAAGCAGGCGG